>CM024582.1:31329856-31929856 GCA_014182395.1 Eucalyptus sp. ANBG9806169
TTGAAAATACTTTCAAGAAACTTTAGTGGGCATAGCCCTGGCATTTATAAAGGTTTGAGCATGTTTACATTCTTGCCAAAGAATGCTGTATTCATATCAAAATTTCTTTAATTCTTTGCTGGACCATCTTGATGCAATTTAGTCTGGCTTTTATGCTACCGCATGCCTTGTCCTATAATTGCTGTAGCATTCTTGTGATCCCTCAGTTTCACGTTTTTCATCTTGACCTTTTCCTCTAGGTGTTGCACTAGTTCTCTGCCAATCAGACCCCGTGCTAAATGATGGGCAGAGCAAAGGTGATGCATCAAGAAAAGCTGTCATTGATGGAGTTCGTAAAAGTTCATAGAGAAAGTTGTGGCAGAACATGAAGATGATGACGATGGATCATCAAGTGATTAGTATCCGATATCTCTGTTTCTCTTTCTTTCCATGCGTTCAGGCTGAAGGTGGAGATGTTTCATTAACATGGAGTACTCGATAGTGTACTTAATTCCTCAGGGCTTAAGGCTTGCAATTTTTCTTTTCTCTCATTTTCAATATCCGTAAGTTGGTGAAGAGATGCTGCTTATGAATTCAAGCTGACTCTAGAATTGATTTTGTGCTTTTAGTAAATGGCTCAGGCCCAAGCCAGATAGTTGTAACTGCAATTTTCTGACAATTGCTTTCTAAGTTAATTTTAGTGTCTGTTAATGGAAAGCAGCTCGTTCCTGTTGGTGCAAGCCGCCTCGTTTTTTCGCCTGAATTGCCACGAATGCCATTTCAGCCTAAAATCTCCGGCAAGCAAGTTCGTAATCGTTTTTATGTTCATGATCATTTTTCAGTTTTGCTACAGTAGGACGCTATTGTTGAAAATTTTAAGTCATTCATTACTTTTTTTCTTGGTCAGAAAAGTCATTCATAACTTGCTTAGTAAGATTCTTAACGAATACTGAAGTTCGTAGGAGGACCAAGAGGCATGGGAGTTGAGTCGATGTTGCTTCTCACATGTACAGTTCATTTGAATACCTATTTGCTTTCGTATTGTCCCTGGGATCTAATTGGAAATACAATTCCATTCCATGTCCATTCGAATGTATTAGCGGGTTGACAACTAGTCATATTGACTAAGCAACTCCAACCACAGTAAAAGCATCCAGCACCGGCCCAGATTTGTAGCTAAAATTTTTTATTAACCTCGACAAGCGTCTCAGGGTGAAGCTAGCGAGTTCAAAGATATTGTGCTGCAAAAGGCTTGATCCCCCTATAACTTCATACCTCAGTTGTTACTCGCATGGAAAGCCATGCATGGTACTGCTTAGAGATGACAGTCACTATAGTCTCGAGATAATATACATGCGCGCACGTATGTTTGTACACGACTGTCCCTAGGGAGACAACAGGTTCAGGGAACCGAAAAGGAAGAAAACAAGATTAAGATCAAAGAGGCCAGAAGCTGGTTCCACTGCCACCGTCAGCAAACAAATGTCTGAGAATTAACACATTTTGTAAAACCACTGAAGCTCTCAGCACACACATCTAAACTACAGTCAATTCTTTTGCCCAATTCCCTTATTGCATAAAAAGTAGGACCCATCCCCGCAAAATTTTCACAGCAATCCAATTGATCTGCCTAGAGAAGCGTATAGACAAGCCCCAGAATTCCATATTAGACGAAAGAGGATGCAAAGGCGATGTCGCATGGATCACATCCAAACGTGCACGCAGAGGGCAATCAAATGCAACAGCTATAGACGTTTGAGTTTTATCTTCATTCACTGTCTTCTAGGGTCTTCTCTCTCTTCTTACCCTTCTTTGTGTCAGGGCTTTCCTGCTGTTGTTGCTCAGCCTTTTTCTGAGCTCGAATCATAGCACGTCTTGCACGAGGTCGCATTTCTCGTACTCGTCTAGGAGGCATCACATAAGACTCAAGAGGACGGTCAGCAAAAGGGTGTTCGCTACCAGTAAATATTCTGAGTTTTCTGTCTCTATCCTGCATCCATAACAAAGGAACAGCCTTTAATTAGATTCAAACATAAGCCAGAATAATATATGGAAATTCAACAAGAGTAAAGCTGCGTGATTTAATTGAACCATCATTTAAGAACAGAAAGTTGAATGAACTGAATTGCCAATCAGGGAGGTAAAAGCAGATACCTCCAATGTACCAGTTTAGCTTCCTTCCACCAGAATTCTGAATGAACTCAATTAACCACATAATAGGAATACTCATGAATGCTGACTACAAATCGTGTCATAGGCTTTCACTGTTGTTTTCCTTTTAAAATTTCAGCTATTGTTGTTTGGCTAGAACACCAATGCTTTGTGCAAAGATGGAAAGAAAAATCTATCAAACAATAAGAATTACACAAAGCCTGCCTCCTGTCATACTTTCATTTTAAAGCAATTTTAGTAATGCCTCCGCACAAAAGCAACAAAACAAATCTAAAATAAATATTTCATCCATATGATCATGAAACCCTGCAGTCAACAGGGCCAGAAGCAGTCTGCATAGATTAAACATGATAAGATGCTATAAGCCAGTTGCACTCTTTCAGTTTTTGTACTGAGTAATTCCCGTTTTCCAACAGGCATCAAAGATGAAATGTTTACAAAAAAATTTTCAGATGCAGTTTTAGAGGAGAGTACTTATTGGGCCTGCATATCTTTGTATTAGAACAATCAAGATACCATAAGTGGGAAAAAAAGAAAAAAAAAGTCACATTTAAAGACAGGGAACTCATCAGAAGAAAATCAGCCCTTCACACATCACGCAATTTGTTTCTCGGAAGCATGCGGAGAACTGCTTTCCTAATGACTTCTGTGGGTCCTTCGCCATTTGGTCCTTTAAGGTCCTTTCCTTGAGGTGACCCACATACCTGAATGCCAGGTATAATTAGAAAAGATAGAGACAAGAGAAGATTAAGGAAGCGCATCTTAAGACTCAAAGAAGTTCATGCATAGATGTAAGAGAAAAAATATTGAGTCAAAGCAGCAGAACTGTCAGTTATAGACAGCGAAATTGCACATGATTTTGTAGCTGAAAATAATTGTAAATAATATTATTCTTGAAATGACAAAACAAAAACCATTATGTAAGAAGAGCCTTCATGGCAAGCTTTCAATATTCAACGAAGAGGGCCTCCGCAAACCTCCTCATGGAGACTTAAGCGAATCAACTTAAGCATTACATTATATGGTACCACACAAACAATGCACCTGAGCAAATGTGCGTGCCACCCATGTGCAGGTGCATATGAGACTACACATGCTCTTAAACAACAGTTACCTTAGCAGGCACAGAGAGAGAGAGAGAGAGAGAGAGAGAGAGACTTGCCCAGTATGCCAGTAATAAACTTTATCTGTCATCTTTCTCCCTGTGACACAAACATCCTTTGCATTAAGCACAATGCACATGTCCCCATCATCCCGATTAGGAGCGTATGTGGGCTTATCCTTGCCTTGGACCACGGTTGCTATTTGAGAAGCTAGTCTCCCAAGAACCTAAGAAGAGAGAGAGAGAGAGAGGGAAAAATAATAAAAATATAAGTAAATCAAATGAAGTAGAAGAACCCAGATTTCAGATGAACAAATTCAAACTTGAAAAGGATCTTTCTAATTCTCGAAGAATGAGGGGCAAGGAGATTGATCGAGAAAATCTCTTGTTCTTATGCAAGATGAGCCTACAAGAGTGCCAATCAACCGAGGCAGCAGGCAGAATACTGGGCTATGTCTGCAGCCACTAGTGAAGTGGTTTGGTTATACAGGCTTCTATCTGATCTGGGGATTCATCCCACTGCTGCAAGGCCTCTTATGGAAAGTTCTTTTATTATTTCTTTTAAAAATAGAATGGTTATGTAGAAAGGGATCAGTCTCTATCCATCTGAATACTCTCGTAGGCTACCAAGCAACCGCTTTTCCTACCCATATCGAATAGAACATGCAACCCTCTCCTACTAGGACATTAAATTAACAAGTTCATTTCCTTGCCTTTAGAAAGGATTTTGGTGTTACACAAATGCAAACTTTACCATGTTATTTAAGCTAGTGCAATCAAAATGGACTATTCAGCACAAAATTTTATTCCCTGAACAACAGTCCTATTGTGCCGGACAATTAGCATACACAGATCTCCGCCACATGAACAGACAAAAGTTCACGAAAAATCCGAGGCTGTACAATATCAAAGAAAGACAGCACAATCAAGATCCTCCAACCTGGCCTTTCGCATCAAACACTTTCCATCGCAGTCCTTCCAGATTGATACGTCTCAAGCCAGCAAGCGCTTTCTGCAAGAACATGAAAAAGTGCCATTTGTCGATTCAGCTATAATGTCGAGGACAAGAGGCACAGGCACGCCAACTTTCTTTCTTATTGATGATGTTAATATCCCTGTCCCAACCCAATGAATGTGCACTCGAATTCGAAAACCACACACTGCTAAAATGCGCTCCCCATCTAATCAAACAACATGAACCATCACGTGGCGTGGTCAAATACACGCACGATACGCACCAAGCATCAACCATCAAACCAATCACAAAGCAATCTCTCTCTCTCAGTAAATATCACAAACACTTGGGGGGCACTTCCTCCTATGGACCTCAGACTGGAGCACCGAGCTGAACTGACGCATTTAGCACCGTATCCCGTAGGCAAACACATCTCCACGGGTCCAGAAATCACGAAGCGAGCTAGAAGCTCAGCTCACCTTCATGTTGCCATTAAATGTAGCAGCTTGAGTCGCCATGCCTCCGAGAATCTTTACGGCCACACAAACAGAGAAGGGCTTCCGAGCGCGGCGAAGGGAGTTAGGGTTCCGGCGAACGAGGCTCGATTCGGCGCAGTTGCGGGGATCGCGTGGAGCGTGTCTCCACTTCGAGTTCGCTCCGATGGCGTGACGTCGCGCCGAAACCAGTCGACTCAGTGAAGAGAGAGAGAGAGGGAGAAAGGGTTAACAGGCTAGGTTTTCTGTTGGGCTTCAAAGTACTCGTTTCCCGGAAAATGCTTTCTCTAGAAAATTATGAGATTTTCGCTTTAGTTCGTTTTCCATGATGACTTTCTCAGCTTAATTAAGGCCCGTTCGTTTGCGGAAAATGACTTAGGGAAAATGTTTTCGGATTTTCCGGTGTTCGTTTGCGGAAAATGGCCCAGTCGGAAAATGTTTTCCATCGTTGAAAAAAACAACCTTTAAAGTGGGGAAAACGTTTTCAATGACTTCTTCCTCTTACTTCTTTTTATTAATACAATTTTGTTTTATTTTTATGCTTTCTTTTTATTATTATTATTTTTAAAATCAAGTTTTTAATTTCTTTTCTTTTTTTTTTTTTTTCCTTTTCATCTTCTTATTTGGCGGTCGTGATCGGCCACGGCGGCGTCGGCGGCCGCCGCAAGCCGGCGGCGGCGACCTCGCCGGCCTCGCCCTAGGCGGCGAGGCTCGTCCTAGCCCGATCCGGCGGCCGAGGATCGGGCCTCCGCCGATCCGGGCGGCGGAGCTCTCGCCGGCCAGGGCGGAGCTCACGGCTTGCCCAGATCCGGTGGTGGGCGGACTCGGGCCTCGCCCAAGCTCGCCGCGAGCTCCGCCGCCAGATTCGGCAAGCTCGCGGCAAGCTCGGGCGAGATCGGCCGAGCCTTGAGCTCGCCGGATCAGCCCACGGGTCTTAGTCGGGCGCCAAGGCCCGGCCATCATCGGGCAAGAAGGAGGCATCGGTGGCGGAAGGAGGAGGAAAGAGGCGCTGGCGGAGGAAGGAGGAGGAGGAAGGAGGAAGGAAAAGAAAAAGAATAAATAATAAATAATAAAATTTTCGATTTTTAAAAATATAAATAATTAAAAATTCATTTTTTTAAAAAATGTAAAAAATAAAATTAATTTTTTGGTCAATTAAAAATATTAAAATTCAATTTTTGATAATTTTTTCCAAACAATTAAATGAGCTAACGAACGGTGGAAAATGTTTTCACTCAAATTTTAGGTTTTAGCCGAACATTTGGAAAATAGAGTCATTTTCTTAGAAAATGACTTCGGAAAAATGTTTTCCGAAAACATGATATTTTCCAGCGAAACGAACGAACCCTAATGAAAGAACTTCACAACTTTTGAGCATTATTGCGAGGTTAATACCAACTTCGCACGGCTCGAAAAATACACTATCTTTCACCATCGTTGAAAATTTAACACCTAACTTTCAATCGTGAGAGAAATATACAATCTTTTTATGATGATGGTTAGTCTAGCATTCAATAATCTGTCTATCGCGATTGTCATCTCTTTCACAAATTAGATATGAATGGACGAGAATCCGATAGACACAATTTCAATGTAGCATAATTAATGAAATTGATAACATAGAATTTTTCAATGACATGACTTGATTTGACAGGATTACAAAATTCAAACACAATACGTGAACACGAATTGCCGGCCCTAATTCTACTGCTTTAGATATGAATGGACAAGAATATGATATACACAATTTCAATGTAGCATAATCAATGAAATTGAAAGCATAGAATTTTTCAATGACATGATTACAAAATTCAAACACAACACGTGAACACGAATTGCCGGCCCTAATTCTACCGTTTTATGCTATAAAGAGTAACTTTAACTCACAACAGCCCCGGCATTGATTCATCATCGTAGGCCCAAACCCTCAAATACCTTTGATATCTAGTCTTCTTTAGCCCTAATGTGGAATTGTTTTGCTAGGAAGAGGTTGCAACCTAAAAGATAGAATTACACAACAATAATAACCGTGTCTTGGTCGGAATAGTAACATAATGCTAAATTTGCAACAGTGGTAAAAGGTTGTGCAACTTTTTAAAAGTTTGAAAATTCTTGGTGATTTCCAGCTATGGTAAATAGTTTGAGATAATCTTTGCTAATTTATAACTATCAAAATTCTTGGTGACTTTCCAACCGTAACTTTAAAAAAGGCTGCATAATATTTGACAGTTGGCCTAACTTTTTGCGTCAATGATGGGAGGGAAAAATATTATTTTAGTAAGCTTTGGTTTCTTTATATTATCATGATTTGGGCACAAAAATTTAATTAGAACGACGTTGAGAATGACAGACACAGCAGCAAAACAAGACAATCCATGGTGGTGATGACAGACTAAAAAGAAAGGGCAGAACATTCATGGGATGAGGTCTCCTCATTCATAGTCCCTGCCAAATCCTGTAGCAATGCAAATAATACACAAGTGGCTTTTGATCGAATAATCAAGTAAGAACAGAATATCCACTGCGATGCGAGGCATGACCCGACGACAGCCTCGGCGATGCGCGAATTAAAACTTCTACAACTGTGCAAACAAGAGAACCCGGAACTGCTCGGGCTAAACCAACTCGAAATGTCATGTACATGGATGAAAACTGGTCTAACTTTTATGTACAGATTTGCTGCAGAAACTAAAATCCTGAACCTAACCTGCGATCTGACTGTACACTGTGAAGAGAGCTCAAAATTTTATGTGCATTGATCCGATCCCGCCCAAAAGATTAATCTTGAGGTACCCTCCAATCTTACTCATGGGCCATTGGCTCCGAAAGCTTGTTCCCATTTGGGAAGCCGCCTCATGAGAATGTCGCCATGAGCCTCCTCTTGCTCTACTTCGATGTATCCCTTGCTTTTCAGCACCTGTGGAAACGTTTACAGTCGTGAATGTCGGACGAAGATTCAGCCATACTCGATGCCATGCTCAAATGATTCATGCTTCAAGGACAAAGTCTAAAGAGAATAAAGTTAGGCTTCAGTCTTTTCTGATTGTCACCATATAACATCAGTGATGGAGAAGAGGGAAAAGGCAATCACCGATGTATTATTAACCATATTGGCGCCCTTCACTTGTCGCAATTATATATTTGTAAGATCGAAGGACATAACATACTCGATGCCATGCCCAAATGATTTATGCTTCAAGGACAAAGTCTAAAGAAAATAAAGTTAGGCTTCAGTCTTTTCTGATTGTCACCATATAACATCAGTGATGGAGAAGAGGGAAAAGGCAATCCCCGATGTATTATTAACCATATTGGCGCCCTTCACTCGTTGCAATTATATATTTGTAAGATCGAAGGACATAACATAATCCTAGGGAAAACAAAAATCGACAAGAAATGTAAATGCTCAAAACAGACAAAATAAAAATGACATATCCGAGTACTGCTAGTTGATGCTCACGTAAAAGCCCAGACCTGTGAAAATCAAGAGCTATGCATACCAGTATTTCATAGAAGAGCCTTGCACTTTCCTTTTTTGTTTTCCCCTGTGAAGCTTGCGACAAGCGAAGCACATCTTCCTCTCCCACTTTTCTTTGTTCATGGGATAACCTTTGCAAGTGTCTAGCCACAATTCTGTGACAAAAAACTGTGTTATTAAATTATGACGAAGTCTTAAATAGTCACAAATTCAATTGAATTACGAGTTGATATCAACATAAACAGATTCAGCCAAGTTTTTATTTATCTTGCCTTGTTCTCCCCGTCCATCCACCTGACAATCAAGAAATGAGCCACATAAGAAAATAATGCAAACAACACTGCATTATAATTCAACAGAGAGAAACCAAGAAAGGTCCCAATATTAACTCTCACGTTCATCATGGTTATGTCCTGCAGATGAGCTCATTTCCTGGGAAAAACAAAAAAGGGTATTGACTACTTCAGTATTGCTCAATACATGCAGATAAGCATTAATGTAGCAAATAGCACTCTGATAAGTCCATCCAAGCAATGAAAGGCTACATGTTGACTGGCGATTTTATACAGGGGGCAAATAAGTTCCATGTCTCCCATTCGCAAAGACCAAAAAAATACATCAAAGTCAAATTGTTGTATAATCGCCAAAAAGCAAGAAAACTGAATTGTTCTATATCTTTAAGCAAAGCAAAGTCTGCTTCCTTGAGGTCAAATTGAATAATGACTTACCTCATTCATAAGACTAAAACCAAGGTCCTGATCCTCAACCATGGGCAGGTCTTGACCCAAACTTGCAATTTCATAGGATTTTTCGGGCTTCGTTCCATCTGGACTACTAACATTTGGGCTTTCAAAGGGTCTCCTTGATGATGAGCTTCGGACAGGTGTTTCTGGGGCTATTCCCAACTCAACCATGTTATCATCAGTACAAACTTCTAGTAACTTGCCCTCTTCACAAACTCCCGCATCTTCCTGAGATACCAACGTCTCTGGTCCGTCGCCCTTTTCACAAACTCCAGCAGCTTCCTGAGGTACCGAAAATTCAACATCTTTCCTAAGAAAGAGATTTCTGAGGTCTGCCGAAATACCTGCTGAAACTTGGCTGATTAGTCTCGCAGATGAGTCAGAAGCAAGAGGACATATATATACCATACTCACAAGGAAGGAGGGGCTCAAAGAACCTAACGGTCGCATTGGATAATCTAGTGGCTTTCCACACAGCATAAGCCTTGTGGAGAACCTTCCTTCGTTTGCACACCAAGTCACTTGCATCACAAATGCTTTTCCTGATGACCCTGTAAAAGTTGAGAACATTAAGTTTTGCGAGGAATTTTTGATGTCCTAACCACTTCTCAGGTTCCATCCACCTAATAACAATTGTTGGTGATGCATTGATTTTGATTTCATTTGTTTCATTCTGGGAAGCATTCCCACTGTAAACTAAGCTGACAAATGCAAATGCCAAGCATTCTACAAAAATAGGATGGTGGAAATGGTTCTTGAAGAGACCATAATTTGACAATTTGAAGGATAAATATAAAACAGGAAATAGTAGATCATCCAAGGAAAAGGCTGTTGGGGGAGTCCTCTGGTGTTGGATGTTATACTACTGTGCACCCTATTCTCGGTGTATCCATACATTTTTGTCACAATGTTCCCAACTTGCATGACACTCCCACCCTTTTTGGATTAAGTAAATAGCATTTGTCATTCAACTTGATTTCTTTGGTGTAGATAATACTCAAGTGATGTCATAAGGACCTCAACTTCTACACTTCTACAGCAGCCAAACACTTCTCTTGGACAGGAAGCTACTTGGCAAATTGACATCTTAATTCCAATGTAAAAAAATGTCACTGAATCCTTTTTTTTTTAAAAATGACTGACGTTCACGCATCCCCATCAATGTGGCTGTTTTCTCATACAGCTGTACAGATAATAGCTTCAAGGCAGTTCTAACCTAGTATCAGGCACTTGTTTCTTATACTCATCAAACATGAACAGATCGTCACTTACGCATTAGGCAGCACAATTAGATCATCACATAGGCACTTCCTTTTCCTCTTTGTCCGCGGCCGCTCCTTGGGGGTTGGTGTCGGAATAAGCATGAAATCAGGTGTGAGAGCGCCTACAGATGGAAAGAAAAAGAAAAGGAAAGTGTTAATTGGTCAAGGCAAGGTTTTGGTTATGTAATCTCAGGATGGTATTAAGAGCCCAACTTTATCAATCAATAGCACCAACCAAAAGACAAAGGACGCATAAAAATGAACCATTAAAAACATTAGACTCGTAATTTTCACTCTCAATCCTTGCTAATGACCATAATTGATGGGGTAAGATACCAACTGTTTTACAAGAAGCTACGTGAATGGAAATAGCAATATGAACCAATCGCACCTTGAACATCTTGCTTTTCTGGTGTTTTGAGAACCTCATGCTCTCCGGTTTCAGTTAACAGCAGTTCAGGTAGCTTGAGTATCTGTGGATGGGAAAAAGGCTCCTCCACAAATGTGTCAATTAGTGCCGAAGGTTCCAAGCCAGTCCCATCTGTCACAGAATTTTTCTTTGGTTTCTGAAGATCTATATCATCCTGAAGCTTCTCACCACTGGTTGGTGACACCTCTGCATGGCTCATCTGCTGCTCATCAGCTTGATTATCTTCACCAAACCACCAGTCAGGATCTAAAGAACTTCCTCCAATGCTGAGAAAAGTGAGAGGATATGGACATTCTTCTTGAAATCTATCATCTCGAAGCCTCTCCACGCCGGTGTAATTCTGATTATCTGATGCGCCCATTCTGTGATCAGTGTCCATTGCATGAGAATGAGATAGAAGATCTCAGAAACACAGTAAAGATGAGAATTTTCATATATGCTTAGACAATAATGAGATACTCTTTAAAGCAGACTGAGATTTTGAGCATACCCTTTCACTGTGGTATTGTCAGAGGAGGAAGTGTCATAATGACTGGTTCCTTCTTCCCGATGACGCTGTAGCATTGAATCGGCGATTAGCACCAACTCAGCACAGCCAAATTCCTAAGTAGCCAATCAAATTGAATACAACACATCTGGTTTAGCTGAAGAAAAAGGTTTAATGGATATACAGCCCAAGTATCATTTAATGACGCCAGAGTAGCTGCCTCACTGCAACTATATAAGCTACTGTTTTCCAATAGGTATCTCTAGAAGTTACCGTTATCTGCCAAAATGAACAGGCTTATAAATCCACGGACATCAGCTATACCGCTTGTACCTTCTTTAGAGAGGACTGGGCTATTTCCTTATTTCTCCACATATCATCTGCAACACAACAACATTTATGAGTGAGAATAGACTAATGAAAAACAGATCATCTAGAATAATCCAGTAACCTCGAAGGGTGATCTCTTCCGGCAGCTTCAGATTACCACTGTCAAGTACAATTAAAAAGTATTATGCAATGAGTTATCAGATAAGAGAAAGACTTGATTACAAGAAGTCGATACAACAAACTTGCATACCCAATAACATCTTCAACGATCTCCAGATCAAAAGCATCGAGTTCGAATTTCTTTGGGAGACTGATCAAGGTACGAGGAGCACCCAGTATATCGGCACATGAGCCATGTTTTTCATTCTCGCTTACCACAAATTCCTTCACTTTGACAAGCACCTTATGGCAGTCGTCAAACAAATACTCCACCTTCTTCGAGTATATCCTCACAACCCCGAGGAGAAAGTAGCCTAACACTCTATACGTGACGACATTTAATTCATCCTGCAAAATCTTATCTGCAAAAGAAGAAAAGAAGAACGAACAAATAAATGCAAGACAAACAGAATCGGCTATAGACTGTAAGTAGTCAAAGACAAAGCCGTGCTCTCCGAATCGTGACGCCGCAAACCAGGCTCCATTTAATTTAGCCAACTCAAACCACCACAAGAAAATTGTATCTAACACGTGTATTTTACTCTACCCTCTTGCCTAGCCTATCCACAACAGAAGATACTAACACATCACCATTAATCCAAATCAAAAGTATAGGCACTGATAACTGATTCGGCATGCCATTCGAAGCAGACCATGGAAGAAAGACTTCCCTAACGACAGAGCGAAAGCACATAGCCGGAAAACTCACGAAGCAGGGTCGGCGAAATGAACGCAACGCAAAGCAAAATGGGACTGTAAGAAATTCCTGAGCCGTTGACGTGCACCCCAGAAAAGGGACTACGCTAACGTCGCCATTCCTGCACGAGCCGCACAAATTAAACAATCCTACGACCACCCTCACCGACAAACTTTCTCTCGCGATTCCTTAACCGCCAGGAAAAAACAAAAGAGAACCAACTAGCCACGCCTGTTCGAAAAGTTCTTTCCTTTACGTCTAAAAACCATCGAACTCTTATTTCTCGCCCGACCCAGATGAACAACGGGCCCGAATTTTGCCTCCAGACATGGGAGAGAGGAAGAGAGGTACGAACCGACGGAGATGGGAATGTCGGTCTCGGCGACCTGCGCTTTCTTGAGGCGTTTGTAGCAATAGGCGGCGACCCAGACCGAGCCCAGAGGTCCCTTCGTCGATAGGCTCAGCGAATGGAACATGACGAGCCACCTCCTCTTCTTCTTCTTCTTCTTCTGCCTGTGCTCTGCTCGGGAATGGAGGTTACTTGCGAGTCTTTCGTTTCTGGTGGAAGACGTTCCCGAGGGGAGAGGCTCTTTTGTAGGGAGGAGAAACGGTCGACTTTAGAGGAAGAAGTGTGCAGGGGAAGCCTGGAAGCTCTTTTTTTTTTTTTTTGTACAATGTCTACTGTGTATTATCGAAAGGCTTAATGCTGATTAGTGACTGAATATATATTATTTTTATGTTTTTGGTGAAATGGGAGGCTGATCTTGGCTTCTGGAAAGCCTGGAAGAAGGTGAGTCAGATTTATCTGGGCCCCCCAACAAAAGGCAAGTGTCATGTATATTTTACTTATGGTAATATCTAGGTGATGTACAGTAGTTGAGTAAGGATATATCTGACATTAATGGCCTTTCTTGTTATTCATCAATGTTAGTCCTATTTTCGGTGGCTGCTGGTACTCTAGGCATGTGCTGCTCATGTATAAAAGGAGAATTGCGAATGGTGTGGAGTATGTGTATGAATTGTAGTGAAATTATATGATGATTCGGAATTATCTTTAAATGATTGATTTATTATAGTGGCATTGGATATGGATTGAGCGTCGCTACTTTTTTATTGCAAATTAATGATTTCGTCTCTTGAATTTCTTTAATAACCCTCTTCGACTGATTGATTGTTTAATGTATAAATTGCTATAATTGTAATTTGACAACGTCTACTTCTTCCGCCGCTCTCTACACCATCACTACTCTCTCATCCCTTCTATTCTTGCACTCATTAAAAACTTTTTCAAAATCCCGTCTAGATTGACATTTATTTTTTCACCTTAAACATAATCAAAATATCGCCATGACATTTTTTAAGCTTAAAACTCTTAAAAATTTCTTACTATTCAAATTTAAACATACTGAGTTGAATATCAACTTTTCGTAATTTTTATATTCTGAATAATTCTTTAGATATTAGCAAGAAAGCAAAAACGTTTGCTTTTGCGAAGTTCAAACAAACAAGTCCTTCATTAATATTCATTAACAATAGTAAATGCAGACTACTTAATACATGATGGTGAAAATATTTTCTTTAAACTTATCTATGTATGACAAAAATGATAACGATAATGGATAATTCTAGACATATAAATTTCGGAAGCAAAATTGATAGATGAATGCTTATTGAGATGGGATGATTCCATTTCTCCTGCTAAAATTTATGACCATTTCGCATCCAATTTTTCAAATCAAGAAGTGGAGTCCTTTAACTCGTGCGACTTGTGTGTTAAGTCATTTTGTTAAAACCATTGAACCAATCCAAATGATGCATAATACTCCCATCTCGATTTTTTCACTAATGCCATGTGAAGATTCTTTCCATTATTAAAATCTACCATATTAATTTCACTGATCTTGTTATTACTTCACTATAAATTAAGGCTATAGGGAACAAAAATGCAATGACAATGTGAATGATCTAGGTAACTCTTTTTTTTGGTCTAATCTTATCCTATATCCATTTTACAAGTTACTATATATACTATCTGCTGTGGATGTTGCAAAAATCCTAGTCCCTCACTTATGCGTCTTCATTTTCTAATATAGTTAAATCATTTTCATTACTTATTCTTCTCTTTTGCTTGCCTTGAAAAAAGGGTTTCCCACCATTTCACTTGGGAAGGAGGTTGAAAGCTGCCGTGTGTGCTATGTGTGTGTCTTTTCTTTAGAAAGTGAATTGAAATTAAAACATAGGGGTTCAATTTGTAAAATTGACTTTGGCAACAGTATACTTGGAAGAGGTATTAGCAAAAAGCTGACGAAGACTTGGGGGTTTAATTAACATTTAACCGACGATGAAATGGCAGACAACGGTGCGCAATGAAAAAGACAAGATGGTTAAAATGTTTTTCTTTTCTTTTATTTTCCCCACATTTTTTCATCTTTATCCCCCTCTTTTTAGCTTTGAACTTTGAATTGCCAAACTACTGGGATTTACCCCAGTGGCCACTATTCTAATATGGAAGGGAGAGGTAGGGGTTCGAATCCCACCTTCTCAGGGGTTGGGGTGGGGATAAATTAGTTTCAAGAATGCATTTCGACTCTCACACCCTGTACAAAGGTAGGGTAAAAGTCAAAGAGTGAGAGTTATAATATGAGTAGAATAGGACTGACAAAAAAAAAAAAAACTTTGAATTGCCAGATACACGTGTCACTCATTTGCCTGGAGAATTTGCAATCCTGAAGTTAATTTTTACTAGTTAATTACCCACGCCGCCTTTGGCACGGAACGTAAAATTTGAGAATTTACAATTGATCATTTTCGTGCATGAACTTTTTAGTTTCTAGGAAGAGTAACTTATGAAGACACTTTATTCATTTGGATTAAAAGAACACATATTATACGAATTAGAACAATGTCTGCTGTGGATTATCAAAAGACTTAATGCTGATTAAAATGATTGATTTATTATAGTAGCATTGGATATTCGATTGTTTGTTGTTACTTTTTAATTATAAATCAACGATTTTGTCTATCGAGTTTCCTTAATAACCCTCTTCAACTAATTGATTGTTTTATGTATGAGTGGCTATAATTGTAATTCGACAACATCTACTTCTTCCACCACTCCCTACACAATCAACACTCTCACCCCTTCTATTCTTGCACTTACTAAAAGCTTTTACCTTAAACATAATCAAAATATTGCCACTCGTGCATTTTGATGTTTTTAAGATTTGAAGTTCCTAAAACTTTCGTAAAATTCAATCATCGACATGCTTATTGGAATATCATTTTGTCATAATTTTTAAAATTTGAATAATTCTTTAGATATTAGCGGGAAAGCAAAAACATACTTTTTCTTTTTGCTAAGTGCAAACAAACAAGTCCTTGATTAATACTCATTAACAATAGTAACCGCCCACCACTTAATAGATAGGGTGGAAAATATTTTGTTTAAACTTATTTGTATATGACAAAAATCATAATGATAATGGATAACTTGGGACATATTAATTTCGAAGGCAATAAATTGATAGACGAATGAGTATTGAGAACGGATAATTCCATTTGTCATGCTAAAATTTGTGCCCATTTTGCATCAAGTTTTTCAAATCGAGCTTGTATGATTTGTGCAATTTAGTAAATTCATTATAATCGCAGACCAATCAAAATGATGCAAAATACTCTCATCTCAATTTTTTTCGCTCATGCTACATAAAAAATTATTTCCATTATTAAACTTTATGATTAATTCCATTGATCTCGCTATTACTTTGCTATAAATTAAGGTTATAGGGAAGATAAATGCAATGACAATATGTTGTGTTGGTTGTGAAAATTCTATTTCCTCCCTCATGTATCTCCACCCAATCCCGAGAATGTGAAAAATCAAACTCCCCGCCTCCCCTTTTCAAGTGAAATAGTTGGAAACACTTTTTCAAGGCAAGCAAAAGAAAAGAATAAATAATAGAAACAATTTAATTATATCAGAAGTAATATAAATCTTTTTTTTTTTTTTTTTTGGAGAGTAATCTGAAAATCAAAACATAAAGGGTCAATTTGTAAATTGGAGTTTAGCAAGAATATACCCAGAATCAGAAGAGGTATTAGCAAACAGCTGGCGAAGATTAAGGGTTTAATTATCTAATAGACCGTGAAATAGCAGCCATCGTGCAGTGAATAAGATAAGAGCAGTTAAAAAGTTTTTTTTTCCTTTTATTTTTCCTTTTATTTTTCATCGTTATCTCTCCATCCCTCTCTTTTTAGCTTCCTACTTTGAATTGCGAGCTACACGTGTCACCACTCGCCGAGATAATTCGGGATCGCGATCATGAAATTAATTTAATTTTTACTAGTTAATTACCCACGCCGCCTTTGGCACGAAATATAAAAATTTGAGAATTTATAATTGACCCTTTTCGTCCATAAACTTTCTAGTAAAAGCTAACTCATGAAGACACGTTATTCACCTGTATTAAAAGAACATATATTAGATGCAAAAATAACCTAATTTCAGAATAATATCCAATGCCTACTCAGGTTATTAGCTTGCAAGAATTCAAAAGAATCGTATTTTAGCATTCATTGCATATAGTAATGATGTAAAGTTCACATGTCACGTGATGTGAATATGAACAAATACCTTATATTATACTATCTTTAATACTTCAATTGAGGGTTAATATCATAAAAAAACCCTAAATTTGTCATTTCCTAAAGCACTTGTTTAGAAGTTAGAACAGGATATGTGGACAGATCGAAAAGACTCTTCTTTTTTTTACCATGATTTAGGAAGACTGAAAAATGGAATTAGCTGTGGGGATTTTGCAGTGAGGAGTGGATATTCTTGGGATGGGCATCGTTTCTTTTTGGGAAGGGAATCTTTTTAAATAACTTCAAGCCACATCTGCACACAGATATAGAGTTAGACCCAGTCAGATCCGTGTGAATCGAATTCATTATTGTCATTGATCATGTGGACCACACATATAAATTTAATGTGATCAACTATGGTGATCATTTCAGTCAATGGATCTGAGTAAAGGCAAGAGCTTTTAAGTCGTTGGTTTATGCGCTCGAGCTTTAATGATGGAGACAAGATTAGATATGACAATACCACAGCCATCCACTCGAGAAACTTTTGCATGCTCAGTGGCATCAAGTTTACCGAGTGCTCCCAAAGGCAATGTCAAGCAATCAATTAAGAAGACTTCATAAATTTGAATGCACTTATTGTCCTCGTGTTATCCACAATTAGTATCTTGAAAATCGAGTTATTCCGATAAAACATGCATTTGTTAGCAATACTCATGCATATAAGTACTAAGAATTCCACTACCTAAAGAGAAGGGACTCTGCTTGTCCACAAATAACAACAGTTTTGGTAAAAGCAACAAGAACTTACAAGTTACATCTAACAATCTGGACCTCCCTTGAAGCAAGAAAGCGAATTAACAAGACCAGACACAAAACAGAGCAAGATGTCGTAAGAGGACACGGGTATTCCATCCTGTACAGTGTATAAAGCTCGATCCGATAATATAAGCGAATTGGAACTCACCACAGAATTGCCCTTAGTATGCATGTAACAACTCCAGCATGCTCTGAGCCAAACATGCATGAAAATGAGGCAACACGATACAGAGAGTTCAAATATTTCTCCTGAGAATCCGAGTCACAAAATTGGATGGTGAAACCTTACTTTCACCCTGACCCAATTCATTAAGGTTAATCTTCAAAGCCGTCCAGTTGAATGGATGACGGCTCGGTAATAGTCCTGCAATAGGCATAGAGACGAGAATCCTCCAGCATTGGAAACTATAAATGAAAGCGTCATTATTCAACATCGAAGCAGATCACTTCTTCAGAAGACATAATAGAATATGACAAAGAAACAGTTCATATTCATTCACTCGGTGAGGAGTTCAGCATTTTAACGAATGTGGACATAGCACATGATGAATTGGAACAATATACAGCAACATTTTCATGCCTTTTCTTTATTGGCAAAGTCAGGCCCTAAATCACCTGCAGTCAAATTTGTCCTCACGAGAGATCTGTGATTTTTCGTCGATGATGTCCCACTTCTATGCAAATCTGATTGCGGCCTCAGCTTGGGTGAGAAAGACCTTCCCACACAGTCAAACTTTAAGCTCATCTAAGATACATAAATACACCACCGTAGCACTTGATTCTTGCGTGCATCTATTATTATCGAAGATTGAATGATCTGCATGAACAATTGCTACTAGCTGTTTCACCAGCTGATTTGCTTGCCGCAAAATCGGAGTCCTGAGCTAGTCCACAATCCATACAAATATCTCATCATTCAAGCAACACTCAGTTCATCGTTCTCATTAACTGCTACATGCAACAAACTCAGGCTTCAGCGTCGTCAGGAAGTGCTTTGCCCATTTTCTTCGTCAAAGCCTTTTCAAAATCTCGAGCAGACAATGACAACACCTGGTTCAGCAGCAACTGAACTCCGCACTCCTTCATATGAGCATATCTCGGTTTAATTCTCTCTTCCAAACTATAGCCGAAATACTGAGGGAACTTGATCAGCTCTGATTGTGGATAGTCCATGGTCAAGAAGAAGTCCCATTTTGGTCTCAAATTCTCAGCCAAGCTGAAAGTGTATAAAGCTCCATACCTGGATATCATAGTCTTAACGTCTTCCATACTGTATCCTCTCTCCAAGAAAAATTCCGTAATGGGTTTCAAGTGAGCCTCGATACTAAGGCCAAAAGTCTGAGGTGAACGGTGAAAAAGAACAGCCACATCAACCCCCATCGAGTGGAAGTATTCAGCTGTTGGTCGTAGCTTGTCCTCCACACTGTAACTTATAATATTTGGGCAGTGAGTTAGAATCTTCCCTATGCTCTTCTCTGAGAGACCCATCTCGTAAAGGAAATCAACTGTTGCCTTAACCTTCTGCCTGCTGTAAGTGAGGAACGCAGGAAAGCGGTATATAACTTTAGCCCATCGTTTCTTATCCACGCCCAAGTTCTCCAGGAATGTCATTGTGGGTATTAGATTCTCTGAGAGACTAATTCCACATAACTGCGGCCTTTTGTTGAGGATAATTGGAATTTCATTCTTTGGTACCCCAAGATCAAGAAGGAACTCAACCACCGGCTTGATTTTCCCCTCCAAGCTGTAGTAAGCAAAAGCAGGGAATCTGCGTGTAATTCCCTTGATCTGCTCAAGAGTCATACCAAGTTCTAATAGGTAAACAATATGAGGAGGAAGCTTCCCATCAGGATTAGCCTGGCTCACTCTGGAGATAGCTTTTAGCTTTTTATTGTCCAAGCTTGAAGGAGATGGAAGAGGCGGAGGACTAGGTGCAACTACCTTCTCTTTAAGAGGTGGATCAGGAAAATTCTCCACCACATCTGCCATGATGTTTCCATGCTCCTCGAGAAGGGACTCGAGGTAAGGAATTAACGCTTCCCTTATTTCAAGAGTTGTGAGCTCTCGGCCTGCCACGTCATGTTACAATTAGATTAGCATGAAGTCATTCCATCCTAATTCAAATCATGGAAATATTAACAAATTGCAATCGAACCTACTAGATACCGAGACTTGTGAACAGAATGAAGCCTTGATACAAGATGCTCAATGAAAAGATCGGACTTGTTGATAGTCCTTGCAGCTACCGTATTGCTTAAACCTTGCTTTTTCAAGAACAAGGTTAAGACGGCCTTGGCTTCTTCTTTTTCTGCTGCCAATAGGGTTGGAGACACCACTCTCAAACTGACAGAACCATCTAGCCCAGAATCAGCAGCTGGAGTATTGAAAGCTCAAAAGTTAGTTCATAAATAGTTTGGATCACAATGATATATCTGCAAGATTCCGCCATTTGCTAATTAAGAAATTGCATGGATATTACACTATGGGACACGGTAACGATCACTTACCATACTTAGCTTGGCAGGAAAAGAGTTTCACTGGAAAAGAAAGCTGTACCCTGAGAAAAGGACCAACATCAATATTCTACACTTCAACTGTAACAAATGAGGGGTGACAGATAGAGAACAAGGATATTATTGTGCTGATACAACTGATTTCTGATGCCTCAACTACAATGCTTTCTTTAATTGAAAGACAGATGACATGTTACAAGTTGATAGCACAACCCTCGCAATTTTCATAACAAACTCTTAGCATCGTCTCCATAGCATGATGTCATAAGAGCAAACAGAAATTCCATGATGGGACTGCACAATCAAGTGGAAGGAGGGAAATAAACTGGTAGACATCTATCTATCCTTGCTAAAACCTGTCGAGATGCCATAATCTCATGGAAGTTTTAGTTATGGATTCATGTCCACCAACGAGACTGATTTGCTTTTGCTACTTCAAAAGAAACATAAACTGAGTGAGAGGTAACAGCTATCAGAATTCGCAACGAGCCAAAGGTGCTTGGAATTTGAAGAAAGCAATATCAAGTCCCCTTTAATCCAGAGAACAATAAACTACAGAATTTCACGCCGGACATAATCATCGCCAAGATTCTCACGTATTCTACTCATCAATTCTTTATGTCATTCATCTACTTGAATTCTTCTTTTATTCCCAGTGAAATGTGTATAGCTTTTTTCAGATTACCATGTCACTGGAAATTAAAATGACGAATTTTCCACCTTTCCCTGAAATTTCACTGGCATAATAAACACATTCAACTAGCGAAACAGGAAAAAGAAAAAAAGATATCTTCTCATCACTACATTTGAATGAGCTCGAGCGTAACACCTTCCCCATTTCAGATTCTGACAAACACCCACCACGCGATTGGTTCTCTAAGTACGACAGAAACAATTTTTTCAGCAAAACTCGATGTGGGTCTCCTTCGACTCGCGCTCGAGTCAACACAGGTATGCAAGCTATATACTCCAAAAGCCTGCCCCTCGAATCCGAAACTTTTCATGGGTGGGAACGCGAGATTTCAAGAGGGTTGTTGTACCTGGAGGAAAAGAGGGGTCTCGAAAGGAGCGAGAGCTGAGAGACGCGAACTGCGCAGAAAGCTCTCATCTTGTAGCGGCGCTCTGGAAGTCCCCGTGTCGCTTGCTTCAGACAATGCGCATTGAAGAGGGAAAAAGAAAAAAGAGAACTCAGAGAAAAATGAGAAAGTGAGGATGGATTGTGAAGCTTTCTCCTGTCTTCGACTTCGTCTTCTCCGAGGTCGAAGCGAAGAGGGAGGGAGAGGTCCTTATGGGGTTGGGATAATATCAGCAGTGGTGGCGGATTCAGAGCAGCTTCAGCGTGATTCCAAGATTTATAAAGCAGAAGAAGACAGAGTTTGTTTGTTTTTCTTTTCTTTTCACTTTCTTCTCTTTTTTATTTCTTTATTTTTGGCTCAGTAATGCCTATTTTTCTAATATTTCCATTTATTTATTTATTATTATTTTGAAATAGCAATCGAGTGTCTAGACCGGTTTTTCTCGTCTCCACTTGTCCACCCTGTTTGGTAAATGCTTATGTTCCCTGGAACAATTTCTAATAAAAAATGATTCATTTTTATTTTGTTAATAATTTAAATATTTTAAGTTATTTGTTAAGCGTCAAAATTTCAATTCTCAAAATAGAATTACGTTTGGTCGTTCAAAAAATCTCTAATCCAAATCATTTTTTAATAATTTTATTACTTTTTTCTTCTTTTCTTTCTTTTCTTCTCCTTTAAGGTCCGCCAGTCGCTAGCCTTGGGACGACCGGCAACCAACCAAACGAAGGCCAATGACCTCGCCGAAGCATTGTCGGCCCTTGGTGAGGCCGCACCTCATCGGTCGAGCCTCACCTAGATCTGGTGAGGTCGAGCTCGCCCGGCCAGGCGAGCTCGCACGAACCTCGCCTAGCTTGATGAGCCTCCGACGAGCTTGTCGAACCTTGCCTAACCAATTGTTGACGATCAGTGGCGAACGACAATGGCAGTAGCAACAACAATTGAAGAAGAAGAAAGAGGGAAGAAGAAAAAAAAAAAGAGAAAAAAAGAGAGAAAATAGGTTGGTTGATTATAGAATTGTTTCTAGGAATAAATAATCAACTTTTTTTTTTTACTTCTCAATTCTATTCCAAATCTACTTCCAGGAATAAAAAAATAGAAATTTGTTCCCAAGAGCAAAAATTTTATCAAATGAATTTCTGTTTCAAATCTACTTCCATAAATTAAAAAAAAAATAGAAATTACTATTATTTGGCAAGTTGCCAAATAGAGCCTTAGAGTCTTTAGATGATTTTATAGGCGCATTCCCGTATTTAATATCTTATTCCCAAAACATTTCCAATAAGACATAAAGCCCAAGATGCTCTTATTTATGATTCTTTTAAACATCCACTTATTTTATAAGGAATTTAATCCACCTTGGTGTATTTAATATTTTACTTTGGAATTTCTTTCAACAAGATTCAAACCCACGATCATAAGATTTATTAACATATTTAGAAGAGGAAAAAAACTCGAGGTAGGATCTTTTACTAAAAGGGGCTCATTTACATGACCTTATTAACAACATGAAGTTTTGATTTCTAGCTTTATTGTTGCTCATAAATATGAAAGCAATTAGTTTTAATATCTTATTCCCAAAATGTTTCCAATAAGACATAAAGCCCAAGATACTCTCATTTATCATTCTTTTAAACATCCACTTATTTTATAAGGAATTTAATCCACCTCAACATGGTATATTTAATATTTTACTTTGGAATTGCTTTTAACAAGATTCGAACTCACAATCTTAAGATTTTTTAACATATTTAGAAGGGAAAAAAAGTGAGGTAAGATCTTTACTCAATGGGCTCATTTACATGACTTTATTAGGAGTAGAGAGTTTTGATTTCTAGCATTATCGTTACTAAAAAATATGAAAACAGCTAATGTGATTTATATTCTCAGGAATTATGAAAAGATAACACACCACATCATATGTCACTACTTGCCATTAAATTTAAAGTAAAAGTCAAGCAACGAATTCCATAAAATTAATGAAATTCATTCCATCAAGATTCAAGACAAGGCTGTCATGAACGGAAGAGACAAGAATTCGACCGGCTCGAAGGTTGGCCCATGACCGGATCGATGATCTGTTCGTGGAATACTAGGACCGTTGATGGGCCGAATCCTGCTCGTGAACTCTGGTCTGCACGACCATCCTCATCATCATCGTCTCTCTCTATCTCCATCGGAAAACCAGAGCAGCGTGGAGCGCACAGACAGCAACGACATGCGAAGATGAGTTCAGCCACAGGAGCTGACATTTCGAGTAAAACTCTCTACGCTCTTTCTTCATCACAATTAACGTAGTAAGCTCGATACAGGGTCAGCAATTTAACAGGGAATTCACTGAAAAATGGAATAAAAATTCGACCTGGTCGATTACGAGCTGTGGCGTAGATGACCCATTTCGTTTCTTGGCATCTCAAGCTGAACTATGGAAGAAATTGATGAGTTTCATGGAGTGCATTCGTGTTTGAGGCGTGCGTCTGTCCCGATTTTCTCTGGTCCCTGCTCACGGTCAACGCCTTTGACCGAGTAATTTTGTTGTTTGTAGGTCCTGCAAAGAGAGTTGCAGTCGTCGGTGCTGGTGTTAGGTACGCGATTCATGTCCGCTTTTTGGCAGTTCTTGATCTTCCGAAAAGTCTGTCTAGCTTAATAGTTGCGAAACATGAGACTTTGCAAGATTGCAAGGAGGGACTACTCAGCCCTCAACTGATTGTGGAGATGGAGTTGTAATTTTTTTTTTCTTTTTTTGTGGGGGAGGATGTTGTTGTTTTCGGCATTTGCAATGTGATAGATGGTATATCCTGACATGCCTGTATTATGTTGACCTTTTCGTTAATCCACTGGAATGCTGTCACAGCGGACTTGCTGCAGCGCACAAGTTGAAGTCAAATGGTGTGGATGTTACTGTATATGAAGCTGAAGGGAGAATTGGAGGGAAGCTGAGGAGTGTCTCACAAGGCGGTCTAGTTTGGGATGAAGGAGCAAATACCATGGTAATATCACTAGTAACAAGAACTTGTGGCCTCACCATTCAACTTACTGAATAACCCAATGAATATGCATCTTTTGAGTAATGCATCATAGGCCTGAGGTAACTAAGCCCCAGTGCTTTCGTTGGTTAAAACTTTCATTTATTTGCATTTTGCAGACTGAGAGTGAAGAGGAGGTCAGAAATCTGCTTGATGAGCTTGGAATTCAAGAAAAGCAGCAATATGTAAGAGTTTATTTCTTTTGTCATCCCTTATGTTACTTGAGTGTTGTGCCTTGGGGTTGCTAAACTGCCAATGTAGGGTAGGTGGTTGCAGCTTCTCCTCTGATGTTGCTCTATGGCCTTCTGCTCAGCATTTTGTGGTAGTAGTTCTTTTTCCTGGATTATTTATCTAATCGATCATATACTGGTACAGCCACTTTCACAGCACAAAAGATATATAGTCAGAAATGGAATGCCTGTGCTGGTGAGTTCTTGTTGTTGGACCGGATTTCTTTCAATATTAGTACCTATATACCATGGCAAGGGACGTTTTGGTTCCTTTCCTCCTTGCAATTGTGCATGTCAAATGCTTATCATGAGCATGACCTGCACTACACTTTTTTGCATCAGATTCCAACTAATCCCATTGCACTGATCAAGAGCAACATACTTTCTACTCAGTCGAAGGTTCGTCTCCTATAATAAGGCTTTTGCCACATTTAGTTCATGTAAACAATTGAGATTTTTGCCTTTTTTGTTCATTAATTAGGTAAACAGATGTCTCATTTTGTATTGGGCACATAGGTCAATTGGACTCTGGTCTTCTCTAAGACTGATTGTCTTGCTGTTATGCAGAAACTCTCCACTTTCTCTCTATGTATGATATCTCTGAAAAGTCATCTAAGGGAATGGTGATGTGGATTTTTAAGAAAGTAAAGTCCTATAATTTTTGCTTAGGTTATGAAAGGCATACTATCTAATTACTTGGTGGTTTGTGGACAGTTAAATTAGTCATGTAGATGCTTCAGCTGTTGATTAAGAATATTGGCCCCATTTTCGTCTTAAAAGGTTTACTGGTTCTCATTTCTAACCTTAATTTGCTTGAACGTGTGATGCTAGATACACATTTCCTGTAATCTCTTAATGAACTATTTCTGACTACTGCAGTTTAAGATTATTCTGGAGCCCCTTCTGTGGAAGAAAAGAAATAATTCACTAACGTCTGGTGATGGGCAAGAAAGGTGGCTTAGGCTTGTGATTTCTTTTATTTTATTTTATTAAGGATAAGTACATTGAAAGTTCTTAAACTTGTCACGAAACTGCAATTGAGTCCTAAAAATCTCAAAAAGTACAACCAAGTCCTAAAACTTGTCAAATTGGTCAAATTGAGTCCTTCCGTTGATTGTGCATTTGAAAGTAATAGGACTGGATTGTACTTTCATTACAAATTTTAGGAATTGATTGCACCTTCATGACAAGTTTTAGGACTCGGTTGCACTTTGGTGACAAGTTTTAGGACTTCCAATGCACTTATCCTCTTTTTTCAGCATTTTGGATTTTTCTTGGCCCTTTCTCTGTTTTTCATCCTTGAACAATTGATCTTAGCATTCTATTTTCTCCTTCTGTTCATCAATGCAGTGTAGGTGGGTTTTTCGAGCGTCATTTTGGCAGAGAGGTAGAATTTATTCATATTTTATCTTTGATTCCTTTTTTAACATGATTCCCAGAGATTACAAAACAGTAGCTTCAAGATTATTTTGACTTTGTGGCTTTTATGGTCGGAAGGTTGTTGATTACCTCATCGACCCAGTTATTGCTGGTACAAGTGGTGGTGATCCTGAATCTCTTTCTGTAAGTAACTTCCCTGAGGATGTGAACTGACCTGTAAATGTACAGCTTTAAGTCATGGCAATATTCTAGATGTTATTCTGTTATTCCAAGTAAACATGGGGCTCCACCATCTAATGGGTACACGTGAGGGTTTGCGTGCATCCATAGATTTAGTCGAGCCAAAGGTCAATATACCATGTTATAAGAAAATCATTCTAGATGTTGCTTCATAAAGACACCAGGCATATATTAAAACCTAATGGAATGAGGAATACGGTGAAGAAATTCCAAGAGCTTAATATCTATAAGTACCTGCTCTGTTTAGTCTATGCTAGTTTTTATTAATGATTAATTGGAATAGAAATTCAGTTCTGCTTTCCATGATGGTGTTGATTATATGTTACTTGGGATCTCACATAGTCTATCCTGTCGTCCAATTGATTGTTGTCATCTCTTCTGCATGTTTCATGAAATTTCTCATTGCTTTTTGTTGTTTTGAACAGATGCGCCATGCTTTTCCAGAGTTATGGAATTTAGAGGAACGGTACATGTTCTGTTGATCTTTACACTTGTAAGCTTGTGGCAAGATTGCGAGAGTTTCCATTCATTATAGTGTGCAGAATTTGCTGGTCATCAGTTATAGTGGGAGCCTGGAATCATTCTAATTGTTGACAGTAGCACGCTAGCCGCACGTAATGACTTGTTTGATGTGGCTTTTGAGTAGTTTGTTATAGTACATTGATGTTTTAGCTGCTGTATAAATGAGCTTTTGTCTTGTTGAGCAATGATCTAATCCTAATTATCCACAGCTGTACGAATGCAGCAATTCATGTAGGTATAAGTGGTTATATTGATTCTTGTCAGGTTTGGTTCCATTTTTGCTGGGGCAATTAAATCGAAGCTATCAGGCAAAAGAGAGAAAAAAGGAGAACTAAAGAGCTCTCCTGAGAAAAAAAAGCGTCAAAGAGGTTCATTTTCTTTTCAGGGTGGAATGCAGGTCTGTCCAATTTCCTAGCTTTTCTAATTATGCAAGCTCAAAATACTTATATTGATATACCTGTAGTTGTATGCAATTTGTCTACTCTTTGGGAAAAGACTGCTTAGCACTTACGGTGGGCCACTGTAGGGAGCGTTGTATTCCTTTTTTAAGCTCAGAGAAGCCCATCTTAATGTGTTGTAGCATCCAATCTTTATGCATTAAACTCAGCATGTCCCTCTCCATCGTGCAGACACTTGCCAACATGTTGTGTCAGAAGCTTAGCCAGGATGACCTTAAATTGAAATCAAAGGTTTTGTCGTTGTCGTACGGTCATGATGGGGTACCTGCAGCAGGGGATTGGTCAGTTTCTTACTCTTCTGACCATACCAAGCATTTACAAGACTCGACATTTGATGCTGTGATCATGACGGTTTGTCATCTTTGTTCTAACTGAGATATGGCTTTGCTGTATAATTTGAGTGCTTTTATTTGTAGTGTCTAGACCTTCAACGTTTGTTGCCTTTTGCATAAACATATACTGTGTATCTTTAAAATTCTTTTCAGACCTGTCATGGCATACTTATCCATACTTAAAAAAGAGAGTTGCTGGCTTCCTGCATAGCTTTAGCTGCAGGTGAAGAACTACAATGCTATTAACTATCAGACAGAAATTCTATGGGTTTACAAGGAGGGCTGCATTCTGCTTACATCCGTGGTGACATGTGCATACTTATATTTGTTGTGCAAGAGCATCCGGTATTATATGCCGTCAACCCAATGCCTCTTTTCTTATTTTTCTCACTCTTGCTTCTTTATTCTTTATGCCTGGTAAAACTGTAGTTATCTATTAATTACTTGTCAATAATGTTGTAGGCCCCGTTATGCAATGTTAAGGAATTGAAGATTACAAAAAGGGGAAACCTCTTTCCGCTTAACTTCATTCCTGAGGTGTGTAATCGTAAAAGCTTGAATCAAGCCGTAGCCGTAGTTTCTTTTTTTGAGCATATCTTCTACTTTTGGACCTGCACTTACAATTTGTATAGAGGGAGAGAGAGAGAGAGAGAGAGAGAGCAAATCCTTGCTTTTGGTTTTCTTGTCAAAGCTAGACATTTGCTGGTTTCCACTTCCAATTTGGTAGAAAATTAGGCAGTTTAGTTGTGCACGCTCACCAAAGTTGTAATGAGCAGTTAAGTAAGGCCTTCACTTCCTGAAAGTGTTGGACAAAGAGCAAATTTTTTTAAGTAAAATTATTGACTTGATCTTGCTGATTTTTCAATCCTCAACATCTGCAGGAAAAGTTTTGTAAAGGATATTGAGGAACTAATTAGGATCAATAATTTGTGTTTGTGACACAAGGAATGAATGTTCTCATGCGTCATTGATTCCCTTTTTGGGAATGCTGTATTCTCGTAACAGTAGCTTGCTTTATCTATCTAGTCAAGTGATTTTCTTTTGTTATGGATCTCATATAGGTTCCCTTTTGGCTTATTGTCAGTTCTTGGAATCTATATTCCTATTTTACCTAGATCACAATTTAATTGTATGAGGGAAACATTTTCGTGCTGTTAACCTCCGAACCTTGGAAATAGAGGCAGTCGTCTTGCCTCACCATATTCCCTCATCAATGTCATAGCAGATTCTCTTTTTTTGACATGCATTGTGTGATGTAGATAACTTACGCGCCACTGTCAGTCATGATTACTACCTTCAGGAAGGAGAACGTGAAGAGACCACTTGAGGGATTTGGAGTTCTTGTTCCCTCAGTGGAGCAGAAAAATGGGTTGAGGACTCTTGGTAATGCTTGTCTGTGGCAAGACATCTGGATAATGCACACCAGTCTCCTTTATAACCGGGATAATTGTATATCTTTCTTTTGGCAGGAACACTCTTTTCCTCCGTGATGTTTCCAGACCGTGCACCTAATGACCTGTACCTATACACAACCTTTATTGGGGGAAGTCGAAACAGAGAACTTGCAAAAGCTTCGAAGTAGGAGCTGATGAGATGCTTGAATACTTTAATTTGCAAAGCAGTCATGTTATTCTAATTTACTTTTGGCTTCATTTCTGACTGAGCCCTTGTTTATTTATGATTGTCCTACTGTATTGCAACACTTATGGTTTCCCGTTTTTTGATGTTTCTAGAGATGAGTTAAAGCAGATAGTTACTTCTGATCTAAGCCAATTGCTGGGAGCTGAGGGAGAGCCCACATTTGTAAAGTAAGTGAATGATTACAAACTCAAGAACTTTTTCTTTCTTAAATAATTCTATGTTCATTTATGTAAATGCCTCTTATTTACTTGTGCACTTGATTGCAGCCACTTTTACTGGAGTAAAGCATTCCCCTCGTATGGGCGGAACTATGACTTGGTTCTGCAAGCAATCAAGAAGTTGGAAGAAGATCTTCCTGGATTCTTCTATGCAGGTAATTTTTCAGTATCAACTTCCTACTAGAATAGGACTTTCTTCTTTTTAATACAAGAAAAATAGGTCCCTAATTTGTAGAGTTGAATAATCAAATTTGTAAGTACAGTCATATCTCATGACATTGATAACTGTCAAGCAACAGTCTGAGTTAGATTCATTGGGTTAACATTAAAAGATCCACAATGGCGGGTGTGAGATTCACATTTTGCTAATAGCCTAATATCAATCATCTGTCCTTTTAAGTCCTGTTCTTAATCTGACCACTGATGACATGAAATTGTTGAAGATACATTTTTCCGACTTATCCCAACCAAGTTCCCAGCCTGAGTGGTGGTATGAGAATGTACCTTTGTTATGATGGACATTGCTAATTATGGAATTTCCAGGTAACCACAAGGATGGGCTGTCTGTTGGCAAAGCTATGGCGTCGGGCTGCAGAGCAGCTGATCTCGTGATATCCTATCTCAACTCTTCTTCAGACGTGATTGAGAACCCCGGTGAAGATTGAGATATCTAGAAATAGTACCATGCTCTGTATACCTTGGCGATTCGCACTCTTTTTTTGTTTTCCTTGTTTTCTACCTGGAAAGTGAGCTTACTGACTTCACGCCCCTACACAGATGAGATACGGCACAAACTACTGCCATGTGCAATTTTTCTCTCCTCGGATAGCTATAATTCAGTGTCCCTGATATAAGTTACCATGGTGCAAAGTATGGGGCCGCTTTCTTTTCGAATTCTTCAACTTCCTTCAAAAGAGGATAGAGTATGAAAACTGCTCGTGCCGGTGTATGCCTTCGTATGCTTCCATTGGTTTTTATTTCCCGAAAGCTAATTCTTCTACACTTATCTTGCTGAAAACTAATTTCTGTTAAATGTATTGTTCTAATGTATCCCTGAATGAATAGACATGAGGATATTTTCCTTCACAGCTTCTTTAGCCAACAGGTCTCTGGCTGATACCCTATTTGCCCTGGTTTCTCTGTTCCATGTTTCTCTCTGAAGTTACATTCCTCTCACTCAAAGGTGCTGGTTCCTTAGAGTTCAAGTGCACATCCCACTTTGCTGGAGTGATTAGGCAGAGAGGAAGGCGTGCAGGCATGAACTGCTCTGCCTACGCTTAGTGCAACTTGGGCCGTTTGGTGTTATGATGGTTGGTCAGTCCTTCTCCCTGCTTTAACTGCTTAAGGCTTTAATCGGGTCTCATGTCATGTCCGAACTGACGACTTTGGTGAAGTGGAGAAGTTGGGGGACTGACAACGCCTGGACATTCTTCTTTTCTACGTCGATTGAGTTAAAATTAACTTCGATTTGGGCACTGTCTAGGGACCTTTGATAAACTTTAGGGGCAAATTTCGGACTTTCCACACTAGGTGATGACGGCAGAGGGGCTCCATCCAATTAATAACTTTTCGCTTTTGTGGACCTTAGATTTAAAGGAAATTGCAGATGGGCCCCAGCGACGCGTCGGCAGTCGCCACCGGCCAATGAAGAAGGGTAACCGATGCTTTAACCCTCAAACGAATTACTGGACACGTCAATTCGAAAAAGATTATTTAACTTTGAGAAAATGGGATCTCGAAATTCCTCAACTTAATCTAGATGCTTGATGGTTCTTATTTATTTATTTTGTAATGCCACTCGCCTTATATGGGCTTGTATGATTTACTAAAATTTAATAAAATATGCAAATTTACCTATTTAAATAAAAGGGTATAAGAGAATGGGAGCCATAATGACGACGCCATGATAAAAAAAATATCATCCGCAAAATCGATGTGTTAAACGGATACGTATTTGATCTTCCAACATAGCTCTCGTCTGAAAATATCATCCGGAAAAAAATACATATCATTAGGTCGGATTAATACGAGTAAATTAAGATTTTAAAAATTGAAAATCCCCATGAACAAGGCCAACTCAATTTGACTGCCTCGGAATTGTGCACCGACCGGGATGTCATGTCACTGTCCAACGACCAGAAAACGACACGGAGCCCGCGAAACGACGGCGCTTGGCTCGGTGAAATACTGTAATTCTTTAACTATCCTTCAAGTTACTTACCTGGGAAAAATAGCGAGGTCACGAATTGTTTATTAATTTATGGAAATTCTTGCGTGTCTTTTTTACCTCCAATTTCCGCATTTTCATTTAAAAAAAAAAAATATTTCTGTGTATTATATTGAGGCCATTGTCCTTGTCTCCCTACCTCCGTTCCTTTTCACTTCACTTACACTCTCTCTCTTGCAGCTTCCGAACTTGGAAGTTCGGCATTGCGGTCGGGAGCGGAGCAAGAAGCCGACAGCCGACAACCCTTTAACGTTTCGTTTCCCGGTTGCTGATTCCGCAGGTGAGTGTCGGTTTGGAGTCTTGCGGTGGTTTTTTTTTCTTTTCATTTTTAAGCTGAGAGATTGTCTTGCTTTGCGTCGATTGGTTCTGGCATTCTGGTGATCGCAGTCGGGGGGTTCTAGTTCGAGCTTGGGAAGGATGGAATTCGGCTTTGTGGGTTGTGACGTTTCTGGGTTCTTTTGATCTGAGCTCAGTTGATGAATTGAACGTGAAAAGCTTGCTTTTTTTCGGTGTAGGCGCTGCGACATTGCCAACGTAAAGATCTGCTTGTGATTTTGGAGCTTTTGTGCGTTGATGTAGTCATTGTGGTTTCTGTTCTTGCGCTTTGCGTATCCAAATTAAGTTCCTTTTGATTCCTTTTCTTTGCCCCTGAAGGTGTTTATTTTTCAGGGCAGAGAGCTTTCTGAGCTTATACTTGATGTTTCCTTATTTATGGGTCGAATTTTGTATCTTATGTATTTGTTGGGTTGATGACATTGGACGATCTTTCTCCATGACTGCAGAGTTAGTTATCCCGGTATAGCATTTGCCTTGGAGACGATAGAAAATGGTTCTTGGTCCAGGGGCGAACGCTAGAAAGAGCGCCTCGGTTCAACTTGATTATATAATCCATGTTCAGGAGATCGCGCCTTGGCCTCCATCACCAACGCTCAGATCCCTCCGCTCCGTCCTGATACAGTGGCAGAATGGGGAAAGGACTTCCGGTGCTACTAAACCTGTTGTTCCGTTTCTCGGTTCTAATGTCGGCGAGGGAAAAATAGAATTCAATGAGTCCTTCAGATTATCCGCAACCCTGCTGAAGGAAATCAAGGTCAAAGCTGGGAATGGTGGTGCGTTCCAGAAAAATTACTTGGAGTTTAACCTGTATGAGCCTCGAAGGGACAACATCATGAAGGGGCAGCTGATAGGCACTGCAATGATAAACTTGGCAGACTATGGTGTGATTGACGAGCCCCTGAATATAAGTTCTGCCATGAACTGCAAAAGGAACTTTAGGAATATGGCTCAACCTATTTTGTATGTCAAGATTCAGCCCGTTGATAAGGGTAGGACTGGTTCAATGTTGAGGGGAGGTAGTCTCTCGAAAGAGGTGTCTCTAGGTACAAATGACTGTGAATCTGTTATGGATTCAGTTAATGAAGAATTTGCAGAGGAAGCAGAGATTACATTCTCCACTGATGATGATGGTTCCTCCCACTCTTCTGCGACTGCTTCTTCTTCTCCTGTGGAGCATAATGATGGTTCAGCACATAGAATGCAGCCGGTAGTCATCTGTTTCTTCGACTTCATCCTTTTCCTTCTGTAGCCATCCTGATTGTCATGTGGTTACACTGAATTTTTTATTGTGTTGACATTCTAGAGATGCTACAAATCCCTTTTTGTTAATTTTGATTGTATTAGGCATAAAAATAGTGTGTGCACTTACGCAAATGAAACGAGGTGTCCATCAGGGAAATTCATCTAGATATAGATGGCAGGATTTAATGTTCCTATGGATGAACAAACGGACAATTTTTCACTTCATGCTTTTCCTGCTGCAGCCATCTTTTTTCTGACTATCTTATGGTTGCAGTGAACTTTTTGTTTTGTTGACATTCTAGTGATGCTACAAGTCCCTCTTTGCTAATATTGATTGTGATAGGCATACTAATGGATGCTTTGTGCGTATTTTTGCACATGAGATGAGGTGTCGGGGAACTCATCTATATATAAATGGTAGGCTTAGATTGTCCTCTGGCTGATGGATAATGCACGTGAATAGAAGACACATGCAAAGGCTGGAGAAATCATGGCAAGAAAATTCATTCTATCATTAGTTTTGCTTTTAGAAATATACTTTACACAATTACCTCATTGGATATAAGTTAGTGAATATCTTAAATCCTCCGTGTTTGTGCTGAATTCTGTGCTGTGGATTAATGATGGCATTGCAATTAAGGTAAGAGTTACAGTATGTTTTCACATGTTATGACAGTACTAAATGAGAATAATTTATGTTGATCGCCAGAGTGGAATGGGTGTTATGGATAATAATTTAGAAAGCAATGGAAAGGAGCATATCTTAGATTCTGAATCTGGGCTTAAAAGATTGAACATGACGCCGGGCATCATTTCGCATGGTAAGTTCTCTCAATTGCCCTGACTTTCATTGTCAGTTGAGTTGTCCTTTGAGGTGGGGAGGCCAGAAAAATGATACTGCTTCTTTTGACTCCTCTCAGCCTAGTTTGACGCCCTTCCCAAAAAAATTTCCATTGGGCTAATTCGTATTATCTACTTCTAGGTTCTGACAGAGTAGAAGCCGATTCCATCCCAAGAAGAACTGGGAAAGTAGGTTCTGCGCAGGAAGTTCACTGGAAAGTTTCCTATGAAAGAACTGAAAGTAGAAGCAATAACCCAACAAATGCTGAGAATGGCATGTTACCCTGTTATTCTGCCAATGAAGTTTCATCCGACGAGATGCAGGGATTTGATGACTATGCTGGCAGTGAGGCCAACAACGAGAAGAGGTTAACTCCTAAAACTGCTACCATTTTCCTAGGGAACAGAAATGAGTATTGCATGACAGAGGAAGAAAAAGAAAGAGGTCCTGTGCGGGATATAGGGGGAGCAAGATACCACAGTGGCTGTGACATAAAAATGGACAAAGTATATCCTAAGGATACAAAACGCACACTTATGGATGCCAAGCTCCAACGGCTGGAGAACAAAATTCAAATGCTGGAGGGAGAGTTGAGAGAAACTGCTGCCGTTGAAGTTGCTTTATATTCGGTGGTCGCTGAGCATGGTGGTTCCATGAGCAAGTTTCATGCTCCTGCTAGGCGCCTTTCTCGATTTTATCGCTATGCTTTTGGAGAGCTTCCTCAAGCAAGCAGAGCTAATGCAGGAAGGAGTATAGTTTCAGGATTATTTGTAGTGGCAAGAGCATGTGGAAGTGATGTCCCAAGGTGCATTTTTTATCACTGTTTCTTTCTTCTGCTTGTCTAAATTTCCTTTTTCACATTCCTCTCATCATTGTTTTGGTGTATTTTGTTTGCCGAACATCATATTCTCTATTAACAGTATGTCATTCTTCATGTATTTAATGTAAATAAGTTTATTATAACTTTTTGCCTGCTGTGTAAGCAAATATATTATATGCCTGTTTTAGTTGATGAGGAAGGGTACCAGAGTCTGGCTGCAATTACTATGGGAAACAGGTATTAGCTTATGTTGATCTGGGGATTTTAAGATAACATCGTTTTGGTGAAATTGAGTGGGGACGCTAGATTTTTGGTCTTGTCATTGCACTCCTTTGCCTGCTTTGCCTGTTTCACGTGGGAAACATTTTTGAGTAGAAATAGTTTTCGAACAGCTTTTATTCATTTACATTGTTATTACAGGTTAACTTATTGGTTATCAAATTCTGTGGTGCTAAGAGCAATTATAAGCCAGATGATACCAAATGGAAATATTGGAGTACCACTATCTTCAAAATCAAAAGAGTCCTACCCCAGAAAGAAGGGAAATAAAAATGCCAGAACAGAGGATGACAGTGAGAATGTGCATGAGCTCATATCTGAATTGGAAAAAGTTGAAGCTTGGATCTTCTCCCGCATTGTTGAGTCTCTGTGGTGGCAGGTTTATAAATTGGCCTTCTCTCATCTACCCAAGTTCCTCTACTTTTCTCCAACTGAAATTTCTACCTTCCTGCTGTCAATATAATTGCAAATGTTTTGACTGATTGACCTGATGGGCATCTCCTGTTTTGTGTTTCAGTCTCTAACTCCGTACATGCAGTCTAGTGCTGCAAAGTTGCTTGGTAGCGCCAAGGGATCTAGCTCTATAAAAAACAACAGAAAAGTGACATATGCCGAAGATCAAGAGCAAGGCAACATTTCAGTGGATCTCTGGAAGAAAGCATTTACAGATGCATGCGAGAGACTTTGTCCTGTCAGAGGTGGAGGCCATGAGTGTGGTTGTTTGCCCGTGCTTGCTAAAGTGGTATTTCTCTTAATTGCCATTATCACCTTTCTGGCTGGATTAACATATAAGAGACATTGACAATTGTGAACATCATGTGCAATAGTAAATAGGAGGTCATTAGAAAATAGAACATGAAAAAATATAGAACTTCTCTAGCATTTGGAATGGTGGTGGATTCTTGCCTTCTTGATGACGTGGAGTTACGCTTGATACAAAGAGAGGGAAATAACTGATTGATGATCTTCATTGGTAAAAAATGGCAAATATTGGGGTGCATCATTAGTCAATTGAATAGCTGTTGCCCATCTATTCTCTCAGCCTGTGCTTGCTAAAGTAATATCTCTATGAATTGCCATAATTCACCTTTCTGGTTGGATTAGCGTAATAGACATTGGAGATTGAGAACACCATGTGCAATAGCAAATTGAAGGTCATTAGTAAATAGAACGCGGAAAGTACAGATTTTTTCTACTGTGGAATGGTGGCGAATCCTTGCCTGCTTGATGACGTGGAATAATGCTTGATTAGAAAGAGAGGGGTGATAACTGTATCTTCAGCAGTCAAAAAGGGTCAAATAGTGGGGTGTATCAATAGTCAATTCAATAGCCATTGCCCATGTATTCTCTCAGCTGGGAATAGGCAGATCCCGTTCATGCATATTATGCATATTATATAGCACTTCATTGCAAACCATATCTAATTGTGTTCCATACAACATTAAGAAGTTCACTCTCATGAAAAGAAAGTGATATACAATGGAGGATTTTGGTCTTGGCCTCATTATTAGATCATTAAGGATCTTGGTCACACATTAGGGTGTCACTGTTTGAAAACTCTAAACTTATTGATTCCAAATGGTTTAATATATTATTATACTTTATTTGGGAAAAGATATGCCTCTTATTATACAATGGGAAAGTCTAGAATATTACAGAGAGCATGACCATCTCAGTGTAGGGATACTGGAATTTTTTTCCAAGTTTTACTTACTACCTTCTTGATTTGATGTTGATCACCACCCTAATTTGTTGGTGCTTGCTCTAATTTCCTATTTTCAGATGTATAAAGTCTTCACTTTTCAGTTTAGTCCTATGAAACTGAAATTAGTAATCTCTGTGCAGGTAATGGAGCATTGCGTGGCTAGGTTAGATGTAGCCATGTTTAATGCCATTCTTCGGGAATCTGCAAATGAGATTCCAACAGATCCGGTGTCTGACCCCATTAGTGATCCCAAGGTTCTCCCAATACCTGCAGGAAAGTCAAGCTTCCAAGCTGGTGTTCAACTGAAAAATGCTGTGAGTGATATTTGATTTCTAGTTCTGAAGTTTATGCAATGCATTGGCCCTCTTTTTCCTGTCTATGAAGTCAAATTGCTTAAGTTTATGCAATACATTGGCCTTCTTTTTCCTGTCTATGAAGTCAAATTGCACTGCAATCAGATCAAAAGCACAAGCTACACGTCATTACTCAAACAGAAAAATGATTGCTTTAACCAATATCGTGTAACCTGCCTTTGCCATTTCTTCACAGCATTACACGAGGAATCATGTTGCAAATCAGATAGCACAAAAGAGATGCATTTTGTTTTGCTTAAATAAGAAAAGAAGAGGAAGGGGAATGGTCTTCATGATCTTTATTGATTTGACTAGATCCGAACCAATCATGTATCACGTATAATTTGGCCCTTGCATGTTTAAGTTGTGCTCTTTCTTTTCTTGTTTGGCATGTCAGATCGGGAACTGGTCTAGGTGGCTGACTGACCTATTTGGCTTGGATGATGATGATTTGCATGGAGACGAGAACAAAATTGTGGATGAGGATGAAACACGAGATGCTACCTTCAAATCATTCTATCTCCTTAATGCTTTGAGTGATCTTATGATGCTTCCAAAAGACATGCTTTTAAGTAGATCGACCAGGAAAGAGGTATAGTTTTAAGTCCTATATCGTTTCCACTATTTGTCCCAGAGAAATGGTATCGTTGAGTATACTCTTTTTGCCCCATGAAGGTATGCCCTACATTTGGTGCATCTCTGATTAAGAGGGTTCTCGATAATTTCTCTCCGGACGAGTTTTGCCCTGATCCGGTCCCAAAGGCCGTGCTAGAGGCCTTGGCCTCTGAGGTTAGTGATTGCATCCACCTGATAGTATTAATGATCCTTCAAAAGCACACTTTGGCACTTCTTTTCCTGACTAATCATTCGAAGTGGACAAAAGCCCCATTACTGTTCTCAATGATGCAGGACCCTTTCGAAGTCGGGGAGGAATTAGTCACCAGCTACCCGTACATTGCAGCCAACCCAGTCTATCCACCACCCTCGGCAGCTTCGGTGGCAGGATTCCTTGGTGAGCTCGGCAACCGATCTCAATTGAGAAGAAGTAGGTCCTCCGTGCTCGAGAAAGCGCAAAATAGCGACGACGAACTGGATGAACTGAATTCACCATTAACATCGATCTTCCTCAATGAGTCCTCCTCTTCATCCACATCCGCGGAGCCCATCCTGATGAACGGCAAAGGACACCGCCAACAACCTCTTAGGTATCAGCTTCTGCAGGAGGTCTGGATGAACTGTGAGTAGCTGTAGAGAGTTACTCCGTGATCAAGAAAGGATTGCCACTCCCTCCTCCTCCTCCTCCTCCTCCTCCTCCTCCTCCTGGCTATACTGTGGTGTAAATATGCTATCCGGTCTTGTTTCTACCGGTATCTCTGAACCTCCTGTATAGAAAGAATACGGCAAAAGCTAAACGTGTGAACCGCTTTGAAGAGTCACTTGGACTTGTGCAAATAAAAGAAAGATGGAAAGAATAATTAGAATAAAGTGACAATGCAGAAATTTGTGAAAAAGAGATGTTATTATAATGAACAAAGCAACTACGCTAAGGTGAGAACATCACTGATTCACTGCCACCGTCGGCTCTGGGAACTGTCCTTGACTATGGCGCGGCTGTGGTTGGAACACGCGAGCAACTCCGGCTGCGTGTGTCCTTGCTGCTCTCTCTTGGGTCGATCTTCGAGCGATGGGAGGGGTCGGAATAGTTCTCATATAGCGCCGGAGATGATGACGACCACCGCATGGGTGGTACGCAGGCCTCTCGGGAAGGTGACAGGAGGGGTGTGTTGTCGATCCTCGATGGCTGTTAAGATTGTACCTCACCGGAACACAAGAGCTTGTTAGGGCTGTTCCGCTTGCCAATTAATCCTAGTGGGTTGAGATGATTGTTTTTTATTTTTATTTTAACTTGTCGGTATCTACATGTCTCAATCTTTAATTGGGGAGAATTATTTTTTTCTTCCCTGTCCTTAGGAATATATCTTCAAATTTTATGTCACAGAGTTCAGACGTAGTAATTTAAGGACATACTATGGTCCACAAGGGTTGTGGATTGATAATTTTTTTTTTTTAAATTTTTTAGTTTTTTAATATGTTGAAACTTTGTATCTATCTAATTCACTATTTTCTTTAGCCAATGCTGAAGTGACAACCATGAAGGTGGTGGCTGATGCGAAGGGGACAGTTGTAGGGGGTTGAGGGTGACAATGGAGGGTAGAGTCCAAGTATGGGTCTTTTCAATCGCAATATCTAGATGTCTGATTTAATTAATATGTATATAATTTCTTCTTAATTTTTATAACCTCCTAAATTTATGAACAAATATCTTTTATTGAGGGATTTATAATGGGCTCAATTCACTGAGCGTTCTCACATGGATTGGTATCGGAACTCTTAGTTATCTAATAAGAGTAATGATTTGATGGACTCAAAGTGAGAATGTCCTTGACTTACCTCCTAACGTTTTTCAATGAGTTTAGTATCGACTCATGTCCTCTTAGTGTACATAGCAACTTCGTATGGACTAATATTTTTCTTAAACAGCGGCAATCGATCATTGGCCTATACCTCCATGACATGCGGGAACGCATCCTCCATCAATTTCTGTACACAAGAATTGCCACCCGGCACAATCGCATCCATTAGTCAACGTAACTCTCAATATAAATGCTTCACCAATCCATTTCTAGACGGGTGCAAGCTCCTAGATGTCGACACTTCTAGTTCTACGGGCTCTTTGACTTTTGCACTTTTAAACTTCGATTCCCATATCATCAACAAGAGCCCCCTTGACTTCAAGTAGTGCAAGGAACTCAGCACTCCAGGGATATCCCTGGGCCCTCCATGACACCAGGCATTAGTGTTGTTTCTACGTGAACGCTTATTTTTACCCAAGAAATTCTGGAAACCTCCTTGCATACCGAGTGAAAACTAACTTGGTCCACTAATTTTGACACCTATAAATTGATGAAGCTATTTCAAAAAATAAAATATTATTATTTTCATTTCCCATTCCAAATTGTATTAATAATCATCATCAGAATTCATTTATTTTTTGTAGACATATTCAGCTTCATAAATCCAAAAGTCAGCGCACCATCATGCTCAACACAAAAGAAAACATCTTAAGCATTTTTTATATCATATAATTTTTTATTGAGAGTTAGCTTGCTGTGATGTCCAAATAGATTAAACTTCCATCCGCCGGCTAGTCGTCATTGACGACGGCATAGCTGATGAGGTTCCATGCGATGGAAGCACGGAAACACACCTAAATGAAGACAGAAGGACGCGTGATATCGAAATAGAAGGACAAGCATCATTTGGTTCCAGCTTTTGCCCCAAAAGCCAAGAGATTATTTGGTTCCAAGAAATAGAACTTCGGTAAACATGGCCTTTGCAATTAAACAGAGCCTTGCGTTTACTCGTTCGCGAAGTAGAGAAAAGTTTGAAGACTGCAGAGAATAGTGCTCTTCTCAGTGCCATGAGATTCATGCACCTGTATATGCTCTTAGATTAACAAACAAAAATTAAATCATCCCAAAGAATCAAACTATTAAAATATAAATGGAACGTACTGGAGCCAGCTTGCGCTATTCTTTTTTTGAGTTTCTAGGGCGACCATGGCTTGGACGTCATCATAGAAATTTCAGACCTGAATGATGATTTCTTAAAGCTATAACTACAGCATTTTTGTTATTGTTGCTATGCTACAAAGGTACAGAATAGTTAATTTGAACTTGACGTGCTTCGGCTTGCCTAAGTTGAACATGTGCACCTCTTTCAATTGAAATTATTAAGGTCAATTCAGAGAAACTAAAAGCCAAGAATAGAATTTGAGAAAGTCACAAGTGAACATGGGACATCACTGAAATTGAAGAAAAACTACGGTCAAGACTAGAACTCTATAATCTGCAGTCCCTGATATATTGTGTTCTTTGCCAAAGAAGACAACCCCATACTTCGTCAATGAACGGACCCAATAGCAACTCCGATGAAAAGAAAAAAAGAAGATCAGACACAATAAGAACCAATTATTTCAATCACGAGATATATGAACATGCTCTCATATAATGGTCATACATGCCAGTACTTTATGTTCTTCAATCTCTTCTCACATGGAAAAACACAACACACTGCATCTCAACTTGGATTGATGCCTCCAAAACTGAAACAAAATTGGAATACTTGCCAGAACTCAACTCGCTCTAGACTCGTATATATTTACGATATGCCGGGTTGTGATCGGGGAAATGCTTCCACGAATCACCTACGAATAGACTCATGCAGTCAGCTTTTGGGAAGAGTCGACAGCATTCACATGCTGAAGCTGTAGTGCCACCAACAGCCCACGCCAGGTTTCTCCAGGCGCACTTGCCACTTGGAAGTTGAGAAGTTTCTTTTGTTTCTGATAATACTCTTCCAGCAGCTTAGTCTGTTGAAAACGGAAGACAAATGAGCAAATCATTCTTTCCTCTAATTAAAATATGTATGACAGATCAACCAGAGGCCTAAAGAAGCATCTTAAGCGCATGCATAATAGCACTGGATGGAACCCCACGCATATAGAAGGATAAAACCAAGACAAGCCAGCACCTTGGAAGCTATTTCCCAGAAGAAGGAAACAGCACATTGAAATAAGAGAAAGAAAACTGGTTCGAATCTCACATATAAGACTTCAGAATTATATTCAAGAGTACACCCCCTACCTGTTCTGCATACACAGTCAAGTTTTCCTTCCAGGCACTGTTAACATCAGCAGAAACCAGTTGCTCTCCCGATGACCTCAAACCAGGTTTGGAACTGGGTAAGTGCAAATTGGTAGAGTCCAGGGACGGAGGAAATGCTCCGGTCCCTAAATTCTTTGCTAGAGGGTCTTGCTCTGTGGACTTGAAGTTCAAAACTAGATCAATGTCGGCAAATTGGTCGAGGATCTCCTGCGAGAAAGGACCGACATTCATGAGAACTACACATTAACAGTCCTCTTCAAAGATTCCGTCCAAGCATAAAAAATTCAAATGCATGACCCAACAGTCATGCGAATTCACATTATTATCATCAAGTAGATTCAGCCCCAAAAGCTCATTAAGGGCGGCGTGGAGAGCTATTCCACTTACAGCTTGGACCCTTGTTCTGGGGATACCCTCGAGAATGAACCCTGTTTCTCCTCTGTAATATCCTTCCTCTAACCTCCTGGACAACAGTGCGAAAATCACTTCCTCTGGTACAAGCTTCCTCTCATTCAGAGCACTCGCAATCTGTCAGATAAACGAAAAGGAGAAAAGCTTTAATTTTTCAAAACAAAATTGAAAAGAAAACCCACCAGATATTACATGAGGCTAGAACAGAGCGACACGCTTCAAAATTAATACACTTTCCCAAATTCACTCAAATAATAAATGAATACATAAAGATCCTTCGGATGCTTGCAAAAGAACATTCTTTCGTCTCTTGGAATGAACATACACGAATTTGCTAAGTCTCCACAATCGCTCATAAGCAACGAAAAAGACTTCGAAAATCACGCGGTTCTTCATCCTAATCAGCGACGCCAGCAGATGACAACATAATCAAGCCCGCTAATTCTCCTCCTAAAGAGTAAACTTCCGATAACGCCAAGAAAAAAGGAGAATCAAAATCAACAAGACCTGCTTGTACAGCGAAGAGCGAGGGTTGAGCTCCTGGCGCACGAGCGAGCCCATGGAAATGTGAGGGACTTCCAGAAGCTTCGCGAGCATCTCGGCGTACACGTGCTTCTTCGCGCCCCTGTCCCCCATCACCACCCACTGCACCCCTCTCTCCGGCACGAGCTTCTGCGACCCGGCCCTGGGCGGCGGCCCTGCGGCCTCCCCCGGCCCGCCGAGCTCCTCCTCCTCCTCCGAGTAGTAGTCGCAGAGGGCCGCGCCGGCCGAAGATCCGTACGCCCGGCCGGCGGGGACGCGCAGCCACTCCGGGAGCCTCCGCGCGGCGGCCGCGAGGTGGCGGCTCAGTCCGGCCATGGCGGCGAGGCGGGAGCCGAACTAGGGTTTTACACGGAAGATGGAAATGGCAGACGGTGGGGGAAAAGGGGGGAAAAGGACGAGAAGAAGTGAGGTTTTAGCGACCCCTCGGGAGATGAGGCGCGATCCCATGGATTTCGGTGCAGCGAAACATCTCCACGGGCAACAGCCGAAGTGCCACGTGTCTCTAGATCATTGGGGGAGCTCCCGGAATATGGAGGCCAGAAGGCCCGGGGATCGGATGGGGCGCGACGCAGGACAGCGCGGCTCGGGGAGGGGCTCGGGGCGTCCACGAGCCTTGACAGAGGAGATCGGTCCGATGTGCGACACGTGGACGGTCGAGAGATGTTCCGAGGTTCGGAGACGCATTCCTTGCCAACCTACGTGCGGGCCCAATAAAAAGCCAGAGCTGGCCGGCCACGGCCTCTTTACTTATTAATGAAATAGAAAAGGATTTGACTATGATCGTCGTGGGATGAGGATTCCTCAAATTAAGTAAATCCTATTTTAATTGTCGGCTTATTTATACGTAAGTTACAGTTGTGTTTTCGCCACATGAAATACTTATCTCCTTACTGTAATAGCTAATTCGCAATTTACATTTTGTACCTAGGAAATTGAAAATCATTTTTTGAATTCTATGCGATGAAAAACTTCAAAATGTTTGTGCATATATCATTGATAATTGATAGGAAATCTTACGTTGAAATTGCATGATCATTTAAAAAAGGGTAACTTGACATGGCTATTGAGGAGAAAAAGATATGGTCATTAATTTCATAAGGAGTCGAATTTGGACTATTTGGCACCATGAAAATCTTTACAAATTGGTTGTATAGAGGAGGAGTCACCTCTCTGCTATTCGGATACAAATTGAATATGAATTTTATTGAAAATGGTTGCAACCACCCCTCCTCTTTCTCTCTCTCTCGATTTTACAAACGTGAAAATTATGCTTTCAATATCTACTAGAACTAGCGCATTCCTAGTTTTGATGCCTCCAATGAAATATATTTTTATTAAAAGAAAGGAAATAAACAGCTCGTCTCGTTGTGACATTCTCTTGAATTCTCAAAACTTCTGTCGCTCCATCCCCACAGGGGCAGAGAACCCGTCGCTGTCTTGTTTGATTGTGGAGACACAAGATTTGAATATTCCCACCTCCAAGATAAGTAAATGGCGCTCAGCGGACTTAATTGATCCTTTCTATACTTAATTGGCCAGGTTTATATATATATATATAGCGCAAGAAGACTGACCATAAATTAACATATAGGAAATCATGGTGGATGGTCAAACATTTCTTTCTTAATACACCACATTAATTAAATACGTCGATATTGTGTGCGTGTGAGTGAAAAGGGGGGAAGGTGTTGTCGATGTTCAACGAGAGAAGGGGACAAAGAGAGGATCCATACTTTGCCAGCAATTGATTCACCTAAAGGTCCAATTTGCTATTGGACAATTGGGGACCAAGGAAGCAATTGGCATTAGGCACAAAATCCCAAGACAAACCCAAAAAGAATCAACACAACCCGTGAACCAGTAAAGTACTCTTGTCATTGGTGATTCCTAACTCGTGCATCCATTTTCCCAACCTAGTAGGTCAGTCTCCCTTGAGTGTCACGTTATGCCTTTGTACTTCAATGTGAAAAGTACCTAATTTCTTTTATCCGTATGAGAACTTTGTCTTCCCAGGACACGTTTATAAATACAAAGGGGAAAGAATAGAGGTCAATGAAAGAGACCGACCTATCGAATCTAAGAATCTTTTCTCGCATTCACTCGAGGAGAAGGGAAATTATATTTTTCCTTAAGAATTTGGTTGCACCTCCTAAGAGCCTAATTGATCGGGTTCGACCCAAGAAACCTATTTAGGCTGAAGCATCTCAAGAGGAAAATAATTGGGATTAGACACTCGGTATCACATCATTCTAATTGAGAAGTAACTAGACTTATGGACCCATTTAGGTATTATCCAGATCACCCCCCTCACTCGTGCTTCATTCTCCGCCACGACATCCATTTTCCCAAACTAGTAGGTTAGCCTCCCATGGGTGTCAAGTTGTAGCCTTGCAATTAAATGTGAAATGTGCCTAATTCTCTTTTGTCCCTATGAGAACTTTATCTCTATAGGACACTTTCACATATGATAAAGGGGAACGAATAGAAATCAATGAAAGAGATCGATCAATCAAGTCTAAGAATCTTTTCTCGCATTTGCTCATGGAGAAGAGAAATAACATCTTTCCTTAAGAATTCACTTGCACCTCCCGGGAGCCTAATTGATTGGATTGAATCCAACGAACCTATCTTGGCCAAATCATCTCAAGAGGAAAATGATTGGATTGGACACTCGACAACATATCGTTCCAATCGAGAAATAACCCGACTTATGGGCTCATTCGGGTTTCATCCAAATCAGCCCCCCAAATGGGTGCAATGGCAACTTCATAAAACTTGGAAACAAGTCGAGCACATCCTGGATTGAACTTATCCAACGATCACCTCCACTCACAATCACACGTTCTCGGGAAGGTTCCCCATATTAAACGGGAATGTACATATATAGATTCCATCTCGGGGGGAAACTTCTAGCTCTCCCGCCCCCATCTCGCCGTCGCGGAAAATGTTCACATGTTCACTCCTCTCTTTAACACCAAAATGTAGAGAGAACTGTAATTTAGGGTTAGAAAATCTCCCTCATTTCCGGGTGAGTGGGGAGTGTTCTTAGTTATTACCGTCCCCCCCTTGTTGACCGTTTTTGTCGTGCGTGACGCATGGTTTCCTCGCTTAGAATGCTCTCCCCTCCCTCCTAGGGTTTCAGGCCTTGACAGAGGAGATCGATCCGATGGGAGACACGTGGACGGTCGAGAGATGTTCGAAGGTTCGAAGACCCATTCTGCGCCAGCGTACGTGCGGCCTGGCCAGCCACGGCGTCTTTACTTATTGCTGAAATGGAAAAGGATTTGACAATGACCCTCGTGGGATTCATCAAATTAAGCAAATCCTAGTTTCATTCATAGCCTATTTACAAGTTGAATATGGTTTGAATTTAAAATGGTTGCAACCCCCCCTCTCCCTCTCTCTCTCTTAAACATTGGAAACTCGTTTAATATCTCTATAAATGATATGTGCATTCCTAATTTTAATATCTCCAATCAAATATTTTTTTTATTAAAAGAAATAAAATTTGACTAGGAGATGTGGGAATCGAATATCCCCACCTCCAAGATAAGTAAATAAATGGCATTGTCATTTCTATAGTTAACTGGTAAGCTTAATATATATATAAGAATAAGTAGGCACCGGACTGATCGACCAAAAATTAACAAAGAAGACATCATGGTGGATACTCAAGCCTTTCTTTCTAAGTACACCACATTAATTAAATACTTCAATATATATACACATGAGGGAGATGGGTTTTCTCAAGACACCAATCTTTAGATGTTCAAAAGGAAAAATGGAGAGAGAGGATCAAAATGGACAAAGAGAGGATCCTTGCTTTGTCAACAATTGATTCTTCTAAAGGTGCAATTTGCTATTGGACAACTGGGCACCTCAAGGGAAATTAGCAGAAGAAGCAAAATTGGCATTTTGGCACAAAGTCCCGAGTCAAACCCAAAAGAATCAACACAACCCGCAAACCAGTAAAGTACTCTTGTCATGGGCAATTCATACTAGTGCTTCATTCTCGGCCACTAGTAAGTTAGCCTGCCATGCATGTCACGTTGTAGCCTCACTTCAATTTGAAATGTACCTAATTCTCTTTTGTCCCTATTAGAACTTTATCTTCCCAAGACACTTTTACAAATGACGGGGAAAGAACATAAATCAATGAAAGAGATCGATTCATCGAGTCTAAGAATCTTTTCTCGCATTCACTCAGGGAGAAGAGAGATTATATTTTTCCTTAAGAATTTAGTTGTACCTCTTGAGAGTCTAATTGATCGGATTCAACCCAAGTAACCTATTCGGGCCGAATCATCTCAAGAGGGAAATAATTGGGATTGGATGCTTGGTATCGCATTATTCTAATTGAGAAGTAACTAGACTTACGGGCCCATTTAGGTTTTATTGAGATCATGCCCTACCCCCTTCCCCCCTACTCGTGTTTCATTCTACGCCGTGACATCCATTTTCCCAAGCTAGTAGGTCAGCTTCCCATGCGTGTCACGTTTCAGCCTTGCACTTCAACGTGTAATGTGCCTAATTCTCTTTTGTCCTTACAAGGACTTTATCTTTATAGGACACTTTCACAGATCATAAAGGGGAAAGAATAGAAATCAATGAAAGAGATCGATCAATTGAGTCTAGGAATCTTGCTCGCATGCACTCGTGGAGAAGAGAAATTACATCTTTTCTTAAGAATTCAGTCACACCTCCTGAGAGCCTAATCATCTTAAGAGGAAAACAATTGGATTGGACACCTGGTAACAGATCAAATCCAATCAAGAAGTAACTAGTCTTACTGGCTCATTCGGGTATTGATGTGGTCTAACATTAGTTATGAAAGGGAATGATGGTCACTTCATAAGTGCAAGAAAAAACCTTGTAGTTTTAGCTAACTTTTTGGGTGAAAGAGGTTTGAGATCACCTAACATTGAGTTCATCTAGATTGACCTCCAAATGGGCACAATGGCAACTTCATAAAACCCGATTTCGTCAAAGTATGAACGAGAAGGAGCCAAGGTTGCCCATCCCAAAAAACACAACATATATTATAGGCAAGTTCGGAGAACAAATTAAGCACAATCCGGATCGAATTCATCCAACAATCACTTCCCCTCGCAATCGCACCTTCTCAGGAAGGTTCCCCATATCAACTAATCTTCCCGCCCCACCTTGCCGTCACGAAAAAGGGTCATATGTTCACTCCCCCTTTCAACACCAAGAGAGATTCCATTAGAGAAAGTGAAGTTTAGGGCTAGAAAATCCCCTCATTTTCTCGGTGGGGTAGGGGGTTGTTCTTCGAAACTTACTGTCCCCCCCGTCCATTGTTGACTTCCACGAACATGGGAGGCCCCCCGCTCTTCTCCGGTGGAGCTTCATCCGTCGGCACAACAGTCCGAGGGTCAAAAGTTTGGCTTTGCCCCAGCTTTTTCTTGTTTTACGGGCTCTCGCCTTGTCCGTCCCGTACGGTTCCTTTCGGTCGTGCGTGACGCATGGTTTCCGCTTCTAGAATGTTCTTTCCCACTTCTTTTTCGGGTTTCAACATTTGCGGGGTTCGTTCTCTGCTGTTTCCGCTGACCAGTCGGGGATGATGTCCTCCTGGTCGTAAAGTGCTAAAATTGGCAAGGAAAATCCTCCGCCCGTTCGCGACGTCGTTACCCAGAGCATACTCTGAAATATGTCTAGATTGTCAATTTCGCGATTAAGATGAATCGTAATGTATATTCGAATCTATAAGTGTATAAATCATGACATTTTTTTTCTCATACTCATCATCTTGAATCAAAGGTACGAGGTGAAACCTCGTTCATTGACTCTTGATCTTAAACTAATCTCACAATATCTTTGCGACATGCATAAAATATAGGATCTCGTTGAAAATACGTGTAAAATATCGATATGGTGATTAATTTGAACTTTTTATTTTTATTTTTAATGCACTAACCTTTTTCCAAACATGACTACAGAAGTGGTCTTGTTGTTGATGATGATGATATAATGATTAATAAAAAAAAATCTTAAAGCGATACATCAATGATGAATGTATGTCAAATTGATTTTTTGACTACAAATATCCTAAATTAATATATTTGTAATAAATTTATCACAAATTAATTTTTAAAATTGAAAAATTCAAAATTAGTACATCTATAATAAATTTACAATATGTTAGTTTTTATTATATTTTATTATTAAATTATTAAATTGGATGGCACGTGATAAGTGACGGGTATATCGATTTTAGGATTTTACCCTTTGTTTATCATTGGTTAATTTAATTTAATAAAAAATAACTAAGGATAAATTTGTCATATGTATACCGGTTTGGGATTTTCGGTAATCAAAAAATTAATTTAGGATATGTATATATCTTAAATATATTAATTTATAATTTGTTGTGATATAGAAAATGATAATAAGGAAGTGTCTTCTGGGAAGGACGATTAGGAAATTGTCTCATCAATGACGTGAGAGTAATTTTCTTTGACTTTATGTTCCTCGTGGAATTCGCCCTCCTTCAAGTTACGAACCCCAAACGGTCAACGCACGACACGCGTCTTCTCCACCTATATATATAAACCATCCCCTCGTCTTCAAGAACACCAGGTCATAAATTCACAACATCATCAACGTAGAAATCGAGTCCAGCCCTTTGCAGCTAAAATAAAACATCGCCAGACATCATGGATAAGCGCGAGCAGTACGAGCGCGTGTTCAGCCACTTCGACGGCGACAAGGACGGCAAGATATCCCCCGCGGAGCTGCGCCAGTGCGTGGCTGCCGTTGGTGGGGAGATGTCGCCGGCGGAGGCGGAGGCGGCGGTGGCGGCCCTGGACGGGGACGGGGACGGCCACCTGGGGTTCGAGGACTTCATGGCCTTCGTCGAGGGAGGCGGGGCGGAGGAGAGGGCTGCCGACCTGAAGGAGGCGTTCCGGATGTACGAGGTGGACGGCAGCGGCGGGTGCATCACGCCCAAGAGCCTGAAGAGGATGCTGAGCCGGCTCGGTGAGTCCCGGAGCCTCGACGAGTGCAAGGCGATGATCGCCAGGTTCGACCTCAACGGGGACGGGGTCATCAACTTCGACGAGTTCAGGGTCATGATGTCGTGACTTCCTAGGCTAAATTTTCCATCTGTGTTTGATCCTTCGAGTTTGGCCGTCCATTCGTACATGAGACGAGTGGGATAGTTTAGTGAAATTTAGTCACTGGTATTCAGTTGATTTTGGCAATCATGTCATGTTCTAACCGCACGAACATTAAACTAAACATTCATTTATTCCTCGCGGTCGATGTACTTGGATCGAAATTAGATATGTGAATGATTTTGGCAACACATACATAGATATGTCGTTCAAGCTTTTTATATAGGTTTCCAAAATTCAGTCCTGTTAGCATTATGTCTTATATCTCGTTAATAAGGGGCTGTTTGTTTAAATCTGTTTTTGTTCCCCGGAACACAAATTTTTGTTCTTTTGTTCCGGGAAAAAAAAAAAAGAAACGCGTTTGTTTAGGGGTGTTTGTTTATGTTCTTTATTTCTGTTTAAGAACAAAAATTTTGTTTTTTTTTTCTAGGGAACAAAAAGAACGAAACGCGTTTGTTTCGTTTTTGTTCCAAATCTTTTTTGTTCCCGCGAATAAAAAAAGAAGAAACAAGAAATAAAAAAAGTTGTTTTTTTGTTTGGAACAATTTTAAGAACAACTTTTCTTTCTCCTCTCTTTTCTTTTCTTTTTTTTTTTTCTTCTTTTTTTCTTTGGCTGGTCGTCGGCCTCAACCATGGGCGGCGCCGTCAAGGGCCGGCGATGCCGTCAAGGGCTGGTGACCTCGCCGGAGCGTCGTTAGCCCGGCGAGGCCTAGCGTCGAGCCTCGCCTTGGCCGGGCGAGCTTGGGCTTGTCCAGATTTGGCGAGGCCAAGCTCGCCTAGCCAAGGCGAGGCCGAGCCTTGCGTCGGCCGGCGAGGCTTGGCCTCGCTAGGGGCCGGTGAGCCTCGGCGTGGCTGGGCGAGGCCGCCGGCCCTCGTCGGTTGGTCGCCGGCCATGGCCGAGGCCGATGACCGGCCACAAGGAAGAAAAAAAAATAAGGAAAAATAAAATATAAATATAAAAAAATTAAAAGAAACAAAAAAAGAACACAAATTTACCAAACATGTTTATATTCTTTTTTTTTTTTTATTCCAGAACAAGTTTACCAAACACGTTCTTTTGTTCAAAAATTGTTAAAACGAAATAGTTTTTTCTATTTTGTTCCCTAACAAAAAAAGAACGAAACACAAACAAACGCACCCTTACACTTTTGTTCCGATAATAGATTTGGAACAGAAAAGAAGTAGAAAAAAACTTGTTTCTTGTTTCCGGGAATACTTCCGAGAAACACTTCTTTTTTTTTTTTTTTTCTTTTTCTTTTTCTTTTTCTTTGGTTGCCGGCCTCGGCCATGGCCGGTTGCCGGCCTCCGCCATGGCCGCGATCGGCCGTCAAGGGCCGGCGAGCCTCGCCGTGGGCGGGCGAGGCCGTTGGCCCTCGTGGCCATGGCGCCATGGCGAGGCCAAAAGGAATAAAAAAAAAAAGAAAAAAAGAAAATAAAAATATTAAAAAATTAAAAGAAACAAAAAAAATTATACAAGTTTACCAAACGTGTTTCTATTCTTTTTCTATTCTAGGAACATAAATTATACAAGATTACCAAACTCGTTCTTCTGTTAAAAAATTGTTTCTCGGAACAGAAATAATTTTTTCTATTTCTGTTCCCAAGAACAAATTTTGAACAGATCGTTACCAAACGTAGCCTAAGTCACATGGCCGATGCCTCCATGCCATGAGACTCGACTTGGATGGGCTTGGGATGGATTGCCCGTGCTTGAGCTTTGCCTGGCTCATCTTTGCAGGCTTGCTTGAGCGAATATCAATTTCGAGTAGGACTCGCGATTTATTCATGCGGACTCACATGTTTTGATTGATTCAACTTCGATTTAGTCAGTTAGTTGTATATCACTTATAAATTTGTATGGAACATTTTTGTTTGTATGATCTTGAAAACACTAATTCGTTAATTGAATTGGAAGTCCAAACTTCAACAGTCAAAAGTAATTATGAAGTCACTGCATCATGTGCTACCAATCAATTTCTGTGCGAGCATAGGAATAAAAACGATAGAATGATGTTGCAACAGTAAAGACTGATAATTGGTAAAATCCCTCCTCTAGCTATGAGTCAATTATAAGTGGCTTGAAATGTGTTCCGAGAGTGCAATTCCACCGATGTTGTGCTCTCTAGTGCATTCTAGTGCACACAGACCCCATCTTTCTTAATTGACCTTTTTCTTTTTTTAGGTAGTGTCATTCAATGGTCGATAATGAATAACGTAAATGACATAAGGGTGCGTTTGGAGAGATTTTTGGAAAATTTTTTTGAGAAAATACAAAGGCCCTTGAGTTAAAGAAGTTTTTCAAAATATAAATAGTGTTTGGTAAATCGTATTTGTGAAAATCTATTGTGTAGTATCTTTGAACAAATAGTGTTTGGACAAATTAAATTTGTGAAAGGCTTTTGTTATTAAAAAAAGAAAAAAAAAAAGGAGAGTTGGCTAGCCAAGGGCTTGCCCAGCAAAGAGCTAACAGTCGTCGGCGAGGGGCAGGCGGTGCGATGAAGGGCAGGCGGTGCGGCGAAGGGCAAGCATCCGACTAAGGTCACCGCGACCTAGATCGCGTGACTAGATCAAGCAGCCTTGATGACCTTCGCATGGAGGTCATGGCGTGACAGGTCAAGCGACCATCCTGTGAGGGTTGTGGTGACTCAGCTCGCAACCAAATCGAGAGATCTGGGTCGTAGCTAGGGATGTGCAAAAGAATCGGGATTCGCCCGGACCACCGGACCGCTCGGAACTGGACCGGAACCGCCTGGAACCGGTGGTTCTTGAGGGAACCGGTTTGGTTCTCGGTTCCAATTTATGGGAACCGGTGGGTACCGGTTCCCAGTGGGTTCCGGTTCTATGGGCGGATCCGTCCACCGCCCACCCGGACCGGACCAATTATATTAAAATAATATAATAATTTTTAATATTAAAAAATAAAATTACAAATTAAGAAACCCAAATCAAATAATTAAAAAAATTCATTAAAGTGGGAAAAAAGTCCAAAGCGCACCAAATGGAGAGGCGCTGATTTCCAGTCAAACCAAATGGAGAAGTGCTGAAGCTAAAAAGTCCAAAGCGCACCTTGACAAAATGTCGAGCAATTGGTGGACAAAAAGCAAGCACGTGAAGAAGCAGGGCTGCAGGAGGAGGAGAAGAAGAATAGGTGAGGTGGCGAAGAACCAGCAATTTTGGTTGAAAACCAAAGTTGTTTCTCGTCAAGATCGGAGCTTTCGAGAAAATGATATTATTATTATTATGAGACCGGTTCCATGAATCCACCCGAGAACCGGATCGGATCGGCAGTCCGGTACCCCATGCAACTAACGGGTGGATCTCGGTTCTAATTTTTCGGAACCGGTCCTTAACGGGCGGTTCTTGGTTCTAGGTCGGGAATCGCTTGCCCGGACCATGCACACCCCTAGTCGTAGCGACCCTTGCTGGACGTTTGCGTGACCCGCCATGCCACAACCTCCACGCGGAGGTTGCATCACGAGATTTGGGTTGTGGTGACCCGGATTGTGACTAGATTGTGAAAGCCATGTTGCGGTGACCCTCGCCGAACAATCGCGCGACCCATTGTGCCTTGACCTTCATGCGGAGGTCGTTGGGGCTATGGGATTTGGTTGCCGCGACTTAGATCATGCGACTAGATCTGGGTCGCCGCAACCCTTGCCGCATTGCGTCCTCTGTGACGTGACCCTCATCGGAGGGTCGTGGGACCCTAGCCAGACCACTTGTCCTTCGCCGCACCGCTTGCCCTTCGCCGAATTGCCTACCCTTTGCCGGCGACCATGCGTAGATGCTAGTCCCATTCAATAGAGAGAATGGAAGAAGATGAAGATGATGAACATTTATCGGGGTAAAACTGGAAAAGCAAAATATTAACGAGGACAATTTCGAAAGAATATTTTCACTAGCCTCGAGACCAGCATGTTGAGAAAGCCCAAGGCAAGCCCTAACCTGCCTTGGGCTTTTAGCCTTTTGAAGGCTTGCATTTGGCAAAGGCAGGTCAAATTTTGGCCAAATACCAAGTATTTGGCCCAAAGAGCTTTGCACACCCAAGAGGCTTTGGGAAGGCAGTTCCCAAATGCACCTTAAATCATCCACGAATTTTGGCCCATGGCTTTTAAACTTTAAATTTTATTCAATGTGATATTTGAATTTCAGTCCAATATGCAATGTCGTCCTTACACTTTTAATTTATTGAATATGGTCATTTGACTTTTGGTATACATTCAATTTAGTCAATAAATCGTATGAAAATATTCAATATTGTTCCCGAACTTGAATTGATGGAAATACAATATTAAATATTTTCATATAATTTAGGATTAAATTAAACATATATCAAAAGTTCGTAACTACATTAAACAAGTTAAAAGTAGAGAAATATATTTTACATTGGATTAATATTTAAAGATCATATTGAATAATTTTAAAGTTTAGAAACTGCGCTTTACATTGATCAAAATTCAAAGACATTGTGTGTCGTTATATCACAGTGAATACCAACGTCGTGGGTTGGTAGACGTCCCCGTACGCCAGCGAATGCTGATCCGAGCATAACATCACCTCTTTTCCCGAAGAGGGAAAGTGAGAATGAAGAAAGTGGGGGACCGAATTCCCGTAAATGACTTCACTTTCAAGGCCAAATCTCTTGGTTTTCCAACTCCCCTTCCTCCCTTGCACGCCCAGTCCTCCTGCACATGCCCGCGTTCTCCTCCTCAAGCAAATTCCACCCTCTTCTTATGCCCAACGCCACGGGAAAAAAAAACGGAAAAAGAAGAAGGAAGAGGAACAAAAAACAAGCAACGCCTCTCCGCAATGGCGTGACGGACGTTACCCTCGCCAGGCGCTGGCCTCCAAGGACGACGACGACGACGACTTGGGAAATGGGTTCGTGCCTCTCTGTCCAGAGGAGCTCTTCCTTGGATTCCGCCGTGAAGCGCAGCTTGTCTTCCCCCTCCCCGATGGGGACGCCGACGGTTGCCCCGCCGCGCCCCGCCGCCGGAGAAGTCCTGGTCGCCGCCGCCTGGACGCCCGTTGGCGTTCCTATTGTATCCCGCCGGACGCTGACGTTCTCCGATTTTGGTACGTTCGGGCTTCTAAAGTTCGCTGGTGCTCGATCTCGTTTGTATTTTTGCACTGGTTCTTCGCGACTATTTTTTCGTCTTGCGAAATGATATGAGTTTTTGTCGTTGCCGGGGGCGTTGGTCGAGTGTGCCTTGTTTTGTATGACAGAGACATGTTCTGGAACGGCAAGTGTTTCTTTTCAAGTCCCTCACGTTAGTCCAATGACTGATTTACTATGTTTCGATTGCTATAAGTTTGGCGGTCAAATGATGATGCGTGCATTGTCGCCTCATTTGGTATGCCGGGCACCGACGTAGGGTCCTCATATTTAATGCGAAATGTCGTCGCGGGCATGATTTTGCATCTCCATTTTGTGGACTTAACACTAGGAAAAAAGATCCGCGCCCACACGTGATTCATTCTTCAGTTTGTCCTGACATGAGATTGAAGACAGCTTCTGTCCGTCAAACCGGGAGCTACATACGTTTGGTGTAACTTACATGGATGTAAAGCTCTTGATTTGTCTCTTCTAAGATGTTATTGTCTGAACCTCTTGAACTTTAAAAAGTTTACCGACATATCCTTACACCGATCTTGATTTGGCAGAAGTCTTTTGAACCAAGTGTGCCTGCTGTACTCTGCTCCGGACTACCGTTTACTTGTTTTGTCCATATAGCTGCGCATATCCTTTCCAGCTCCTATTGCCTCTGCTTTCCCTACATACATTCATTGATCGCATGATTTGTTGACAACTGAAGTTTCAGTTTTTTTAATGACAGCAATGGTTTGGTTTAAGAAGCGGCCTTTTTCGTATTTTCTTCTTTAGCTTTATGCACATTACATTTAAGGGTCAAGACCGGGTATCTGCTGGCTTCAGGAAAATAGCAATACGATGCAGATTCCCGCACAGTCCTCTATTAACTGGTTTACACTGCAATCGATCATCTTTTAGTGACGTCTGATGAGTGATTGCGATTTCTATTGCTTGCTATGCGCCGTATCTCCTATTTCTTGGCACTCGAACTTGATTAAAATATTTCTGTATTCAGGCAGCAAAGAGGATAGCTTTTTTGATACTCAAGCCTGGCTGGAGTCAGACTGCGAAGATGAATTCTTCAGTGTAAAAGGCGGTAAGGGGAAAGCTTTTTCTATGCTAATCAATCCATATAACTTCTGTTAGTCATATCTCTCTGTGATGAGGTTACTTGACAATAACTGTGTTCCAACTTCCAAGTAGGTTGTGAGACATTGCATCCATTTGTCAAGTTCTTCAGACTATTAAATGGAGATATGCTCCTGAAATTTTTCCCTCTTTCTGGGTTCATATTTCGACTTTTGATTGGACATAGAACAAGACCAACTAATTCGCTTCTAATGTTAATCACATTGAGGTGTGTCTTTGACAAATCTCTCTTCATGTCTTTATTAAGCTGCATCCTTCCTGGAGTGAATGAAACAGAGTTTGCATGAGCACTACAACTTAACTTTCTTTCAGGGCCTCTCAATGATTCAGTAAGAAAAAAAGACTGAACTCTTTTTTTCTGTTTATTCTCACTGCAGATTTCACTCCTTCTCGCGGCAATACTCCAGTCCACGATGGCTTCTTTATTAGCACACCTCAAAGGATCACAGCCTTTTTCAAGGACGAAACATTGGGTTCCATTCCCGAACCAACCCCAGCTGGTGGTAAAAAGAAATTATCTGAACTTTTCCAGGAGAGTTTCCGAGGTGGCCAATCTGTCAAACAGTAAATTTTCCAATAACCCCACAAACCTGGCACGGGGGATTTCTGGTGCATCTGGGGCTTACTCTGTTCACAGCAGCAAGAGGGTTGCTGGTGGAGGTTCGAAGATCATCAAGGAGAAACGTGTCACGCCTTTTCAGGATTGCCTTTTGAGGTTGGTATCATGTGGCGGTTCTAGTAAAAGGAGAAGGGAGATGACCCCTGCCATAGCTATACATGGTTAGTATCTTATATTTAGTACTCTGGTTACTAATTTGATATTTATCCACACTTGCATTTGTATACTTACACATGTTCATATTACATACACGATGTTCCTGAGCTGCTTGAGTTAAGTTTCTAAGTGCGGTCTTAGTGCACATTACTCACGACGATCATGTAAAAGATGACTTGTACAGATTTTTCGCTGCCGCAACTTGTTGCCTCTTCATTTTCTGTGGTCAAATATGATACTTGAGAATCATATGCATTCTAGAGTTGGCAAAGAACTGACATATCCTTCACTTGGATCGATTGGTCGGCCGGGACTTACAACAGTCACCGAAGATTTGCTTTTTGCTTGGTCCTTTTCTGGATGCATTCCTTCCTCATGTCAATTGTTTCTTGAACTATAGTTGGTTCAATTAACCCAAAATATATGCTGGCCGATAAGTTGATATGCTCGACTGATGTTGTTCTACGTATGGTGAGATTTGCAGGCTTGGGCCTCAGGCCCTCAGCCTTTTGGATGAATAAGCTTGTGGGCCTAACACGTTCAAAAGAAATACGCCATCCAAAAATAAGCCTTTGGATGAACAAGCACGGGGCCACGTAAGGTCCATTCGGGTTTTTGTTTTCTCAATTTTCAATTTAGGGTTTTAGGGTTACAATCTAAAGTGATTTTTTTTTTAGAAACGGGCACATTTCAAGGGGATTTTGGTATTTCCCGCATGAAATTTCGGCAGCAATAGCGTTTGAAAAAAGCACTTGGTAGGTAATAAAGTGGATCAATGTGAAAAGAGGAACTCTTATTCCAAAGCAAAACATACATGGTCAGCTTTTCTTTCTAGGACAATGTGCGATTCCATTTCCAGACATGCGTCTTCCTAGAAAGGCCTGACGAAACCCCCTAGGAATTTTCAATATTGCCATCTCCCTCTTCTTCCCATGACCCGATGAACAAAAGAGCCACCTTTTTCAAAAAAGCCCCCCAGCTTCTCTTTTCCTTCACTAATCTTTAAGATCCAATTCCATGTGCGTCTACTCGCTTCGCCTTTTCGGGCACGTTGGCGCAACCATCTTTTCCACCGCGTCCATGCGTTACGTTGGATCAACTTCCGGGTCGATGAAAACCGCGAAAGGAGGTAACGATCCCGGCCACGTTTTTCTTTTTCCCTTGCCAAGCATTGCTGCCGTTCAGACAAGTTTTCACCGCCATTGAATTAAGCCGGAAACGGATTGAGACAAGCAGAATAATTGAGCCATTATTGGATAAGAGCTAGGTGGCAGAGAGCAGGCGAAGAAGACAGAGAGTCATGGCCGTGCGAGGCCAAGCCAGACAATGGAACTCCTGCCGTGTTTCCTAGAATACGGTCAAAACCCACTACTTTCAGTTCACACTTGAGAGCCTCGATCCTTCAGGATAACTGACCGTAAGGCTGCCGATGTCGAGCACGAACGGCGACTGTAGCGCCCATAAGAGAAGTGGCGCCGGCGAGTGCATAACGTCTCATCAGATCCGTGATCGGAAAGGAGTGAAAAATCTCTTCGCAGGAGATTCGTTTCTATTTTACTCAGGTCTGGATGCGCAATTCACTTTCGAGGATCGCGATTGTACTAGCTAATTGCGCACGAGAGTCATAAGCGCTTCGTGGGACTCACACGTTTGCAAGAACTGACAGGGAAGTAAATGATCCCATCCTTCGGTGACATTGCCAAACACCGAATTGGAACTCTGTGGCCATGATGTCGTTTTTACACGAGGACAGCAAACTAATTACTTCCGCACGAGTGCGAAAACCGACAGGGTTTCAAGAAATTCCTGTGCTTTCATGACGCCCGTCACGTGTATCATTGTTTTTTTACAATGTAGTCGACATGGTCTATCGAATTATGTTTATCCAATGGCTTTCTGATTGAGATAGTTGCATTACACATTCGGTATTTATCATGAATCTATCGGCCATGACTTCCGTGACATCCGTTTTTCACGGCTGAAATTCCCACGGGATAACCATACCAAATAGATTCTCGAGTTCACATCAGCCTCTGGCCATCAGAAAGAAGAACGAAAGTCATGTAAAACTTTCTACAGCAATCAGCGTTTCCCATTCCATTCTTCTAGAAGGAAACACAACATTTCAATTCTAGCTCAGGCAAGCGATGCACAAAAGGCAGTCCTGGTTGGTTCGTTGGTTGCTTGCTATGATAAGGCCAGTCGGGACCCACGCGGGGTCGATTCCTTTTCTTTAGGCAAGAAATATCCTAGTAAATACGGACACGACCCTCTAGCAGAGACCCAGGAACGAAAGCCGAATCCTTTTCCCACTCTTTTGCGATTTAATTCCAAAAAAAAAGAAGAAGAAAAAACTCCAAAATTTACGTCTATTCTCAAATCTACCTCGAAACTTTAATCCAATCTCAAATCTATCCTCAATTTTATTTTATCTAAAAAAAGAATTTAATTCACGAAAAATCTTAAATTGATACACATATGAAAAATTTATTAAAAAATAATTTTTTAACCATGAAAAATTAAAAACCGATACATACGTGATAAATTTATCCCAAACTAATTTTTTGACCACCAAAATTTTAAATTGGCACGTCTGTGACAAGTTTATTCTCTGTTAGTTTTCGTTAGATTTTACTGTCAAATTGTCGAATTAGATGATACATATACTAATTTGGGGTTTTATCCTCTATTTGTACCATATAAATCACTAACTTCTAATATATTATCAAATCTACCCTGTAATCCAATCCCAACTTAACATGGTATTTCCGCATCAATACTAAATATACATTGGCAAGGTGACATGAAAAATTATCTTCAAAATAAAATTGTTCTAGGATATAAAAAATTAGAGACTACTAACAATGACTTTTGGATAGGGGCAAATTTAGTACTAGAGTAAAAATTGATAATTTTCTTTTTGACAAAAAAATTGGGGTAGATTTGGGATTAGACCTATGATTTTGGGGGGATTTTTTTAGACAAAAGAAAAGTTTGAGATAGATTTGGGACTCAGATGAAAAGTTTCCCTCTTTTTGCCTCCCCTCTCCTCCTCCTCTTCTTCTTCTCCTCTCTCAAGAATTTCTTATATAAAGGGGTGCGTGTCTGCTTGCAGTTTCAGTTCTCATCTTCTTCCGCACAGAAAACCCAACTCCCCAAAAGAGCAAAAGGCAGAAGAGAAGGAGAGGAGTTCGATGATTATGAGCGCGAGTAGCTTCCCCAGCCTGGCTTTGGGTTGCTTCCTCCTGGTCCTGGTGGTCGAGCTACATGTGGCCCGTGGCTTGAGCCGCGGTTCGATGCTCGATGTCGGCGGCGGCGGCACTGTTGCCCCTCAAGCTACTGCGGGCATATGTGCCTCGTCAGTCGTGATATATGGTTACAAATGCCAGGAGTTCGATGTAATTAAGCGCAGCTCGCAAATACCTTAAATCTTCGATTACCTTCATCTATCTTCGGATGTTTGTCGTGTGCAGCACTCTGTTTTCATTGGGTGTGTTCTGTTTCAGGTGGTCACTCGGGATGGGTACATACTAAGCGTGCAAAGAATACCAGAAGGCCGAGATGGGGGTGGCGGCGGCAGTGGCACCAACAAGCAGCCTGTCCTAATACAGCACGGCGTCCTTGTGGTGAGTGCCTTATTTTCTGGCTCGAGACTGCCGGACATATTCATTTGCACTGCATATGCAATACTCTTATTGATTGCGCAACTGGCTATTGTCGAAACGACGTGATATAGTTTAGAACAATTTTAACTACTCATGCTATGGCTGCATAATCTTTTCTCCATCTTAGGTTTGGTGCGAGTCGTATATTTTTCAGGGACGTAGCTGAAACTTTTCCGGTCTTTATAGTGTGAAACCGATGCTCTGCGTTTGACCAGAGTGTGAAAACCACAACGAAAAGTTTTATCATCCCGTCCTTGTCATTTTCAACACACAGGAACTCGAAAGAAGCACTCTCCGCTATTGGTGTCGCCGTATCTGAACATCGTCATGTGCTGAAAAGACGCACGAAACGGGTGAGAGAAACGAGCATGTCGTCGTTCATCATTGTGCCTTATTTGGCGTTGACGAGGCATTTGACGATCACTGAGTATTGATCGGCCCGAGAGGACAGCATTAGTGCGTGTCCGCTGGCGTCGCTTTTACCAAAATTTCCAAAAGGCGGGGCACGATTCACGGCACGTTAGCATCAATTAGTCTTTGCGCGATGATGTTGATGTCTCACTTTCTAAAGTTATCTGACTTAGCTAAACACGAATTTTCTAATTAAGCACCCTTCAAGATTATGAGGCCAGACATGCCCTCGCTTGCACAACATCAGCCACACTTGCCGTCGCTGACTTCCGTCGCAACTCCAGGCCAGATCGCAGCGCCAGAGCAGGGTGCCGGGCAGGGATTGTGATAATACCTCACCCTGCCTCAGTCCTTACCCATCTCGGCTCAGGGGGCAGTGTTTAGGTTCGGCGTCGCCTGAGCTCGGACGGTGATGGCGACAGCGATCTCACTTCTTGACGAAAAGGAGCGCAATTAAATAAACCATGAATGATCAGCCGACCTGATCTTTGTCTTTTGGGCCTCTAAAGTATATACCAAATTAGGGCTGAAAATTGGGAGGATCCGAGCGACAAGATTTTACCAAATTCGATATGATCTTGCAAGAATTGTGCAGTGTCTGAGGCATAATGCCAATTAGATCCGCGTGAGCTGCGCCGTGCATGCATAGTTCACTTATGTGTCTCCTTTGCTACGTGCCACAACATGCTGTGACATGGGCTGGGGCGTTAAATATCTCAGGTTCCTCATATAGATAATGTTTCTTAGAATGTCTATCATTCCCATGTTTTTGTCCTAAAGAAGGGAGATTATCTGTTTATGGCGGTATGCTGTGAATGCAGGACGGGATGACATGGCTGCTGAACCCACCAGAGCAGGACCTGCCCTTGATCTTGGCCGATAACGGGTTCGATGTGTGGATCGCCAACACCCGAGGCACCCGATTCAGCCGGCGCCACACTTCCTTGGACCCCGCCAACGCGGTCGGTACATCTCTCTCTCTCTCTCTAAATTATTAATTTTTTTTTTGACTCGATCTAAATCATTGAAAGTGGCGAGTTTCATATGAGCCTTACATGAGTTTTGCTGGATTCAATGATTCTCATTTATATTGATATCCTTACTGGATTCACCGTATCACTTATTCTCGAATAGGAAATACTTAAATGGGCTCAATGTCAATACTGGTCACATTGTCCGTGACGAGTGGCTACCGCACCTGAACTCGGGCCCATCTAGATTTCTGGCCTGGATAGGATATGGCTGCTTTCCGATCCATCAAAAATAATTTCTCAATGAGTTTGTAGTCACTGGATCACCCAATAAGAGATCATTAACGCTCTATTTTCAACTGTAGCCAACATTCAGAATCTCTGTATGCACTAAATGTAAACGGAATCTTCACGTTAATTGTAGTTGTAACCAGTGAATGCAGAAGAATTGTGCATCGCCAATTGAACAGGTGATTGAATTGCTGACAGGATTTTTGGGATTGGTCGTGGGACGAGGTGGTGCAATTCGATGTCCCGGCCTTGTTCAACTTCATCCACGGGAAAACGGGGCAGAAGATAGATTACGTTGGCCACTCTATGGTGAGAAATTATTTTCAGTACACTTCATGGAATCAGGTCGTACGTCACATACGTACGCGCGCATGTTATATAACAGAAGATGCAACCGATGTGCCCATCCTTTCCAAAAAACTTGATTTGTACTGCAGAATCTGAGGTTCTTGGGTAAATTTTCTTTCTGATTCCAGGGAACTTTGGTAGCTTTGGCATCCTTATCGGAAGGGGGACTTGTGGACAAACTGCAATCGGCAGCTCTGTTGAGCCCCATCGCTTATCTCAGCCATATGACCACTGCCCTAGGCGCGGCCGCGGCCAAAGTCTTTGTTGGCGAGGTGAGCAGATAATGACCCTTGGCTCTTTCCCTTCCATTGCAATTAGAGAACTAGGGCATTTTGTGCATATATGTCCACCGTGACGCCTGAGGGAGCTGCATTTGATGGTTTTGCAATTATCGACAGATCACCACATTGTTCGGACTGGTCGAGTTCGATCCAAAAGGGTAAGCAACAGAACCTGCGAAAATTCCGAGAAATTCTTGTGCTCGATTCAGGGCTTCACTTATCTTCTCTTTCCTCTTGCATTATGATTCTGCATTTGTATTTGGTCGCAGCGAGCACGTGGCTAACTTTCTCCAGGTCTTGTGTGCTAATCCCGGAGTCAATTGCTACGACTTACTAGCTGCATTGACTGGTACTAAGTAACTTCGCTGCGCGAGATATGTGCTGGAACTCGAATTGGGAACAATTGAACTGATCATGTTGATTTTGACTGATCCGTTCTAGGGAAAAACTGCTGTCTCAATGTTTCCACCGTCGATCTCTTTTTGAAGAACGAACCACAGCCGACGTCGACCAAGAACTTGGTGCATCTGGCTCAAGGTAGGTTTAGCGAACGGTCGATCCTTGTTCTTGAGGACTTTATGCAGAAAACACATGTTAATGATGAATGCTCATTCGAATTGACTACCTACATTCCTTGACGTAGAACTTACGATTTTAAAAACGAATTGGTGTCGTTGCTCGCAGTGGTTCGCGACGGTGTGTTGGCAAAGTACAACTACGGGATCCCCGGCTTCAACGTGATGCACTATGGGGACGCGAGGCCGCCAGTCTACAACCTCTCCAACATCCCCCGTGACATTCCGATGTTCCTCAGCTATGGAGGCAAGGATGCGCTCTCCGACCCGAAAGACGTCCAGCGTCTGCTCGACAGCCTCAAGCTCCATGACGTCGGCAAGCTCACTGTCCAGTTCATCGAAAATTATGCTCATGCTGATTTCATAATGGGAGTGAATGCCAAAGACATTGTGTACAGTCAAGTGTTGTCTTTCTTCAAAAACCAGCAGTAACTCCTAGCGGCTAGCCAATTTTACAAACAGGAATCCAGGGAAATGAATGCGACATGAACATTTGCTTTCACTTCTTCTAGTCACTGCCATCGCTAATTAGTGCACGAAATTCGTCATGCTTGATCAGTCATACCATGAGAGTCGAGCGCGTAGTGCATCTTTTTCTTTGCATGAAGGTCATGTAGACCACAATGGACTCATATAAGAGTCGTAACTACGCATCGTATTTCATCAAATTGGTAATAAATTGTAGCTTGCAAGGATAATTTGTTATCCCTTCGCACATCGCAAATGCCATTCTTAGATGAGTTCTTTACCCCTGGGACTTAGGGAGTTTATTGTGTAAATGCTCCGCTGTGTGATGTCAAGGATGAGCAGAATAGGGCAAAACCAGAAAATGTAATAGGAGCAAATGGACGGTTTGCTTGTTATGGGGGAAAAAAAGAAAAAAAATAAGAAATCTTTTGAGGAAGGAAGGAAAAAAAAAAGGAAAAAGAAAAAAGAAAAAAAAAGAGGAATAGGGGTCTAAAAACAATGTAGGTCTTGTTAAGAACATGAGAGGAACACAAACTCAGAAAGTTTACAATGCCGATGATGCTGTTGCTGCTATGGAGCTAACAAAGGAAGAAAGTAAAGGAATTGCTAAGATTGGTGTTGTAGAGAAAAACCAGAAGAAACAAAGTGCACAAGTCAAAGCCAAAGATGTTATCAGTCGTACAACATGAAAGGTCGATGTAAATAGCACGTGTCTTGTGTTAAAAAAAAAAGGAGAAGGAAAGTTTGTTATTAGTTCAGTTAGTTGTATAACAGAATTGTTGAGAGAGTTCTTTCTGTTTTTAGCTTTAGAGTCTTATAAACAAAAGACGTCGTATGATTCTTGAATGTGAAGATTCATTTGTAACAAAATAGCTGAAATAACAGAAGAGTATATCTTTGAAATGCTCTCTGTTTTTTGTATCGAAGAAATAGAGAAATATACAGATAAGAAGAAAGTCTGATTGTTTCTCTTCAGTACTTTTCCATCTTGTTCATCTTCACATGGTATCAGAGCTCTATCGATCATCCATGTCGAATAGCTTTTCATGAATACTCAATCATTCGTGAAATCAAATCGAGATGCGAAGATGCATAAGATTGGAGTCGTCTCTGAAGTTCAATGATCGCAGTGATCGCAATGAATCAAAGTAGCGGATGATCATTCTCGTTTGTTGATCGGAAAGTTCAAAGTGCTTTGCATTTGTTTCAGCTGTTCTGCTAAGATCTGAACATTACGAGTGACAATAACGAGTAACGTCGTCTTGCAAGATCAACGAGTAAACCCGATTCTCAATCACGAGAATCGTCTTTCTTCATCATCAAAACCCTGCAAACATAGAAATGGCAGCAAGAACACAGAAGTATCATTTTCCAATACATGTTAACATCTCCAATTTTGTCACAATCAAACTTGCCGAAGACAATTTCTCTTTGTGGCAAGCACAGTTTCATAGATTTCTTCGAAGTCAAGAACTCTTTGGGTTTATCAGTGGTGAAATCTCTTCACCTCCTCGATTATTGCAAGCTGAAAATGAAGAAAGTGAAACTGAAATCATAAATCCAGATTACACAGATTGGACAAGGACTGATCAGCTTGTATCATCATGGATTAGTGGAGCTGTTTCTGAAAATATTCTGAGTTTAATAATTGGTTTAGAAACCTCTTACGAGGTATGGCAAACTCTTCTCAATCGCTTTACTCAGAAATCAGTTGCTCGAGAGTTTGAACTTAGAGGAAAATTGCAAGCTTGTCAGAAACGAGATCGAGCCCTTTCAGTCTACCTAAGAGAGTATAAGTCCATCTGTGATCAGCTAAATGCAATTGGAAAACCTATAGATGAGATAACCAAAATGTTTGGTGTTCTTGAAGGACTAGGTTCTGAATATGAGAATTTTCGAACTACTATCTACTGCCTAAAACCTCAACCAGATTATGATGAAGTGATAGCACGGCTTGAACGATTTGAAACAAGACTAAAGACATACTCAATGAGTCAATTTAATCCTAATCTAGCCTATTTTGGCCAAAGAAATTTTGAAACACAGCGAGAGGGAACTCGAAAGAGACTATAGTTTTCTTTAACTCGGCTTTGGAGGTCAAAGAGGTAGTAACAGAGGAGGACGTAATTTTGGTCAAGCTCGTGCGATGGACAATACAGGTCGTAATTATGGTTATTCAGGTTGGAACCAGCATTACAGACCAAACAACTTATCTCAAGATCGAGTAGATCAACAATTCAGGCAGAGGTTTGATTACTCGAATCCTGGTCAGGGATTTCGACCATATGCCAGCTCTTCTCAAAGGTACCAAGACACCAAATCCTATCCAACTTCAATGACAATGCCTCAGAAACACCTGCAGGATGAGAAATTAACAGAAAACACTCGATTAGAATGTCAAATTTGTAAACGACCAGGACATGATGCTCTTCGTTGCTGGTATAGATTTGATAATTCATATCAAGCTGAAGATATTCCCACAACTTTGGCAGCAGTACATTTAAAGGATCCCAGAGGAAGTGAGTGGTATCCTGATACAGGAGCAACAACACATATCAGTGCTGATTCGGGTATTCTTCTCAACTCTACTAAGTATACTGGAGTTGATACAGTCATGGTAGGAAATGGCTCGTGTTTACCTATTGCTTATGTTGGCAATACTCAATTGAATACAGAAAATAATACATTACCTTTAAATGATGTCTTGATTGTGCCTGAAATAAAAAAGAATCTGCTCTCTGTTTCCAAACCGACGAGATGACTATCCTTGTTCCTTTATTTTTGATAAACTTGGGGTCTATATGAAGGACAACCAAACCAACAAAACAGAGATGATCGGAAGGAAAATTAGAGGACTTTCCGTGTGGATTCTCAACCTACGGTAGCGTTCTTCACTCGAAGACACGAGTGATAGCAGCAGATGTGTGGCATCGAGACTAGCTCACACAAACTTGAAAATAGTGAAGCATTTACAGAATCAAAACTTGATTTCCTGTAATGCTCAATCTGCAGCCATATGTAGTAGTTGTCAAATAGCAAAGAGTACAGCTTTACCATTTCCTTTATCTGAATCTACATCTGCTATACCCTTAGAAAAGATACACTGTGACATCTGGGGTCCATTACCAGTTAGATCTTTTCAGAACTTTCAGTACTATGTCATCTTTGTTGACAATTTCTCTCGCTATAGCTGGATCTATCCTATGAAGCTAAAGTAAGAGTTTTATGATATTTTTCTTATGTTCCAGAAACTAGTCGAGAAACAATTTGATCATCAAATTAAAATGTTTCACTGTGATGGTGGAGGAGAGTTCTTGAGTAATAGATTTCAGAATCACTTGAGGAATTGTGGTATAAAGCAGAGTATGTTCTGCCCTCATACACCAGAACAGAATGGCATCTCAGAAAGGAAGCATCGCCATATAGTTGAATTGGGGTTAGCAATGTTATATCATTCTAGAGTTCCATTGAAGTTCTGGGTAGATGCTTTCATAACAGCCAACTATATTGTGAACATTCTTCCTACACCAAAGCTACATATGGTATCTTCCTATTATAGACTTCATAATCATCAACCTAGCTATGAACACCTCAGAGTATTTGGATGTGCTTGTTATCCCTGTCTTCGATCTTATGCAAGACATAAGTTCGATCCCAGATCTCTTATCTGCATCTTTCTGGGCTATAGTGAACGACATAAAGGGTATCGTTGTCTTGTTCCTACTGATGGTCGTATCTATATTAGTCGCAATGTGGTATTTGATGAAACTTTCTTTCCATTTACAAAGAAGGTAATCTTTGACTATGATCAGTACACAACTCTGTATAAACAGTGGGTAGACGAAGTTACACTTCTTGATTCCACAAACACAACTTCAGTGGATAATTCCTCCAATAACCATCCAACACTTTTTCAGATACCTTCTTTAGAAGTTGATTCCACTTATCCATCGCAGCCTGATGATGTGCCACATACTTCACCTGTTTCACAGCTACAGTTTGACTCTGTTACCACAGAGCAAAATGGTTCTCTGTCTACTGTTCTCGAACCTACTGAACTTCACATTGATCATCAACAGCAACCACACTTAACAACTACTTCCTCAGGTACTTCCTCTGCTCATCCTATGCAAACTTGATTGAAATCTGGCATCATCAAACCGAATCCCAAGTATGCATGTTTAGCTGACTATAGAGTACATTTGGAACCAAGATCAGTTAAAACAGCCTTAGCTGATAAAGGCTGGTCCAAAGCTATGCAGGATGAAATGGATGCCTTGCATGAGAATCAAACCTGGATATTAGTTCCTAGAACTAAACAGATGAATGTTATAGGCTGCAAATGGGTATTTAAAACCAAATTAACCCCTGATGGCAGTCTCGATCGTTTAAAAGCTCGCTTAGTTGCAAAAGGATTTCACCAAGAAGAAGGGGTTGATTTTACTGAAACGTTTAGTCCTGTTATTAAGCATACCACTATTAGGATAGTTCTCTCTGTTGCCATGATGAAGAACTGGCCAATACATCAGCTTGATGTTAAAAATGCTTTTCTCCATGGCACGTTAAATGAGATTGTACACATGGAGCAGCCTCCTGGATTTATTGACCCTCAACAGTCTCATTGTGTGTGTCTTCTCAAGAAATCACTATATGGTCTTCGCCAAGCACCGCATGCCTGGTTTGATAAATTTAGCAACTTTCTTCTTGAGAATGGATTTTTCTGCAGCACCACTGATCCATCCCTTTTTGTGCTTCACACTGGTTCAGACACAGTGTTATTACTGCTGTATGTTGATGATATCGTGATGACTGGTAGCTCAGCTTAGCTACTTCATACTCTGATCAAGTCACTAAGTCTCCATTTCCATATGAAAGATCTAGGTTATCTTCATTACTTTCTCGGCATTGAAGCCAAACGTACATCTCGTGACTTATTTCTCTGTCAAACCAAGTATGCTGTTGATCTTCTCACCAGAGCTCATATGACCAATTGTAAACCTGTTTCAACTTCTCTTCCACTTCGCTCTGTTGCTATGACAAATGATACTGTCCTACTCTCTAATCCACTTGAGTATAGAAGTCTTGTGGGTAGCCTACAATATTTGACACTTACACGACCTGATCTTGCTTATGCAACAAATACCCTATGTCAAAAACTGCAATGTCCAACGGTTGCAGACCTTCATCGCCTAAAACGTGTGCTCAGATATGTTAAAGGCACTATTCATCTTGGTATCTTTCTCCATTCTACTAGCTCAACAGCACTATATGGCTTTTCTGATGCTGACTGGGCTGGGTGTCCTGACACCAGGCGTTCCACCACTGGATATTGCACATATCTTGGTTCGAATCTTCTTTCCTGGTCAGCTAAGAAACAACCAACTGTTTCTCGATCTTCTACTGAATCTGAATATCGAGCTCTTGCCTCTACTACGGTGATCTTACTTGGATCGGTTTTTGTTTTGCGAGATATTGGTATATCACTCACATCCTCCACTCTTCTCTTCTGTGATAACAAGTCAGCTATCTCTCTTACAGCTAATCCCATTCTCCATGCCCGTACCAAACATATTGAGGTTGATTTTCATTTTGTTCGAGAAAAAGTCTCCTTCGGGTCACTTAGTATTCGATATGTTCCAAGTCATCTTCAACTTGCTGATATTTTTACAAAGCCTTTGTCGAGTGTTGCTCATTCTACCTTACGCACCAAATTGGGTATGGGATTTTTATCCCCTCCCCATTTGAGGGGGGATGTTAAGAATATGAGAGGAACACAAACTCAGAAAGTTTACAATGCGATGATGCTTTGTTGCTGCTATGGAGCTAACAAAGGAAGAAAGTAAAAGAATTGCGAAGATTGGTGTTGTAGAGAAAAACCAGAAGAAACAAAGTGCACAAGTCAAAGCCAAAGATGTTATCAGTCGTACAACATGAAAGGTCGATGTAAATAGCACGTGTCTTGTGTTAAAAAAAAAAGGAGAAGGAAAGTTTGTTATTAGTTCAGTTAGTTGTATAACAAAATTGTTGAGAGAGTTCTTTCTGTTTTTAGCTTTAGAGTCTTATAAACAAAAGACGTCGTATGATTCTTGAATGTGAAGATTCATTTGTAACAAAATAGCTGAAATAACATAAGAGTATATCTTTGAAATGCTCTCTGTTTTTTGTATCGAAGAAATAGAGAAATATACAGATAAGAAGAAAGTCTGATTGTTTCTCTTCAGTACTTTTCCATCTTGTTCATCTTCACAGGTCTCTTGGCTTGTCCTTGGCTGAAAGGTTTTAAGGCCTTAGAAGACATGACCACAAGCTTCCAGTCTTGAGTTTTCTGTCTTCCTCCTCCTCCTCCATCATCCATGGCCGCAAGCTTTGCTTGTCCATGGCCTGCAAGGTGGCTTGGCTTGGATGCGGTGTTGACGACTCTGTCGGTGGTGATGGCAAGGGGAGGTACTCCAATACCAACAAAGCAAAGAAGCTTCCGTTGTCGGCGTTGTTCGTCCTTCAAGTGATGGCTAGATGGAAGAAAAGGAAAGAGAGAAAAATGTTTAGGTTTCTATTTATTTTTGCATTAGCTACTGAATTGACAACATGAACCGTTAGGATGTGGTTCATACTCATTGTCAACTGTGCAAGAGTAGCGTCGGGTGATGCTAGAGATCTTTTATAGCATGAGCTTATATTTTATTAGTAGTTTGGGTTTGGGCTCATGAATATATATATTCTTTCTCTTTTAATTCAAGGGATGTAAGAGAGGTATGAGTGCTAATTATAGTGGAATCCTCAATTGAACATAACCTTAGTTTAAGGATAAACTCGAATAAAACCTTGTGTCTTAAATTCTCTTTCTTGCTTTTACTCTTCATTTTCTTTGTGATTATGCAACAAATCCTAACATTCGGCATTAGAAGAAGGTTTGAGGTTAGATTTCTTGGTAAAGATAGATCCCAAAAAATTGAATCCTGGGAAGATGTCCTTGATTGGTTAATCACACATTGAAGTAGAAAAATTTAGAGGAAAATGTTTCGAGTTATGAAAATTGAAGGTGGAGGCTCTGCTTGTGGATAGAGATTTGTGGCATGAGATCAAAGATGATAAGCTCGAGGAGAATACCAAGGGAAAGTCAAAGGAGGACGAGTTGAATGACTCCATGTCCACTAAATTGAAGGAGTGGAACATAGCGATCAGAGGGTTCTACATTGTGGCAAGTGTAGAGCATATTATTAGGATTGATTAGAACATCTCTACTTTTGATGTCTTGTTCATAATGTCTTGGTGAATGTGACATTTGAGAAGATGGTGGAGGATCTCTAGACGAAATTGGAAAACCTTTATTAGAACAAGTCGTTTGTGAACATGCTATTTCTACGGAGGCAACTCTACAATTTTTGGATGAGTGAAGGTGATTCATTTTTTGTACACTTAAATGAGTTTAATACTATTTGTACGAAACTTGCATATTTGAGAATGTTGTGGCTACCTTGTTGTGCGAGGAGATGAGGAAAGTAGGTTCTAATAGTCTAGTGCAAGAGGCTTTTTTTGTAAGATGAAGCAATAATGAACGATCTGAATCTAGATTTGGTTGCTGGAATAAGCTTAGAGGAAAATTTAATAAACGAGATTGATTGAAAATAACACATTGGAAGTGCAAAAAGCTTGGACAATTGAAGAAAGATTGTAGAAGTAAAAGTGTGGGTCTAGAGAAGCAAGATGAGTCATCATCCTCTAGTACAAAAAAGGATGATGACATTAGCATAGAAGACATGTATCTTGTCTGCAAGTGATTGCAGTGCATGGATTATTGATATTGGAGTGTCTTTCCATGTGACGTCTCATAGAGATTGGTTTTGCTATTATAAGCCACATCAAAGATGTACAGTGCGAATGGGGGATGATACGGCACTTGATATAGTTGGGTGTAGAAACGTGAAATTATTATTAATAGTCTAGGCTTGGGCTTATGAATAGCTGCATCATATATATAATCTATTTATATATATATATATATATATATATATATTTATATATGTATGTATATTCTTTTTCTTGTAATTTGAATGATGTAATAGAGATGTGTGATGTGCTAATTGCAGTGGAATCCTTAGCTAGACGTAACTCTAATTTCAAGTTGAATTAGGATAAAATGCCTTGATGGAATAATATCAACCACTTGACGTTCATATCTTATGTTTCAAATTCTCTTTCTAGCTTTTTCTCTCAATTTTCCTTGTGATTGTATGGTGAATCTTAACATGGACATGTGTCAAATTATAAGTGGCTAGTAAAATACGTAGATGCCATGTCAGCTAATGACATGGCAGTCTTTCTAAATATATTCTCCTATCTATCATCATGATTCTTGGCTATCTATTTCCAATTGGTTGCTATGATGTGGCCAATTGAGATCCACACATGATTAATTCCTTTTTTTTTGTCCTTTATATACGTCTTTCTCTCTCCCCTTGTTTTTTTTCTTCCGTCATAATTCAATTCCTAAAAATGTGAAAACTCGACTGTTTTTAGGCGTCATAATTCAATTCCTAAAAATGTGAAAACTCGACTGTTTTTAGGCAGCCTAATACCTTAAAAAGCAATCACATATCGAGGAAATGAATTATATCATGAATATTAATTGATCTCATCCAAAAGTTCAATTTTAGGTCTAATCTCAATTCTACCTTAAATTTATTCTGTCTCGTAAAAATCACAAACTTTTACTTAAGTCCCAAATTTGCCCCCATTAATCCTCTTTCTAAAATTTCTTTTGATAGCTGAGAGAAAAAAAATTAAAGGCACGAGCTATTTGAGCATCCCGAATCAAGTATCTTGAGTGCGAGCTCTTTGATTGAGAGAGATGGAAGACTCCAAGTAGGAGAGATTGAAGACTAAGCATAAATTCAAAAATCCTCAAGCAAAATAGAAGGAAGATTTATTTAAAAATAAAAGCAATTGAAGAAAGTCAACCCTAATTGCTCCTATTTTTATCCAAATTTTAGATTCAATAAGATGTCTTTTGAACTGATATAGAAATTCATATCCAGAAAATGTCTTCTTGGATATGAGATTTGGGAAAAAAAACTAGAGTAATGACATGAAAATGTCACATCTCTAGGGGCGATTTTGGATGGAAGGTTAGTAGAGGCAGATATGAGACTCAATTAAAAGTCAGTGATATTTTATGCGACAAAAAAAAGTTCAAGCTAGATTGGGATTGGATCTAAGGTTTGTGATTTTTTATGAGACAAAAAAAATTTAGGGTAAAATTGATACCGGACCAAAAATTGAAGGTTTTTAACGAGATTAGAATTGAAGTTGGATTTTAAAAAAAAGAAATTAGGCCATTTTTAAGCAAGAATCTTGGTAATTACATATAAAAACCTTTTAGCAGAAGCAGAAACGGAAGCAAATCCTTTTCCCGGTCTTTTCGCCCCTCCTCTCTTCTTCTCTCTCAGAAATTTCTTATATAAAGGGGCTTGTGCACTGGCAGTTTCATTTCTCATCTTCTTCGACACAGAAAACCCAACACCCCAAAGACCAAAAACAAAAGAAGATAAGAGAAACTCGATGATTATGAGTGCAAGTGGCCTCCTGAGCTTGGCTTTGGGCTGTTTCCTCCTCGTCCTGGTGGTCGTGCCACATGTAGCCGTGGCTTGAGCGGCGGTTCGATGCTCAGTGTCGGCCGTCGGCACTGTTGCCGCTTTAACGGGCATGTGTGCCTCATCTGTCACGATACGTGGTTACCAGTGCCAGGAGTTCGATGTAATTAAGAGTAGCTGGCAAAAATCTTAAATCTTGATTAGCTTCATTTATTGGAATGAGATTGGGGCAGTATCTTCGGATGTATGAGACGAGAATATAATGAATAACGTGTGTAACACTATCTTCATTGGGTGTGTTCTGTTTCAGGTGGTGGCTCAGGATGGATACATACTAAACGTGCAAAGAATACCAAAATGTTGAGCTGGGGACGGCGGCGGTGGCTACGGCAATAAGCGGCCAGTCCTAATACAGAACGGCATCCTTCTGGTGACTGCATTATTCGTGGGCTCAAGACTGCTGGAGTCGTTCATTTGTGATGCATGTGCAATATTCTTTCGAATTACTCGTTCGGCTTGTGTCCGATCGACAGGAGATGCTTTGGACTTTTGAGCTTGCTGATCTTTTCTCCATCTTGCAGGAAAATAAACCACTTTAAGTTGGGAAAATGTTGTGTAGGCTAGCCTTTCTACATCATCACGGGGCCGGCCCATTCAATGGACTGACAAGTGACGCCACATGTCGTCCTGGGCCTTGTTTTGTATGACAGAGACATGTTCTGGAATGGCAAGTGTTTCTTTTCAAGTCCCTCACGTTAGTCCAATGACTGATTTATCATGTTTCGATTGCTATAAGTTTGGCGGTCAAATGATGACGCGTGCATTGTCTCCTCATTTGGTATGCCGGGCACCGATGTAGGGTCCTCATATTTAAATGCGAAATGTCGTCGCGGGCGTGATTTTGCATCTCCATTTTGTGGACTTAACACTAGGAAAAAAGATCCGCATCCACACGTGATTCATTCTTCAGTTTGTCCTGACATGAGATTGAAGACAGCTTCTGTCCGTCAAACCGGGAGCTACATACGTTTGGTGTAACTTACATGGATGTAAAGCTCTTGATTTGTCTCTTCTAAGATGTTATTGTCTGAACCTCTTGAACTTTAAAAAGTTTACCGACATATCCTTACATCGATCTTGATTTGGCAGAAGTTTTTTAAACCAAGTGTGCCTGCCGTACTCTGCTCCGGACTACCATTTACTTGTTTTGTCCATATAGCTGCGCATATCCTTTCCAGCTCCTATTGCCTCTGCTCTCCCTACATACATTCATCGATCGCATGATTTGTTGACAACTGAAGTTCGAGTTTTTTTAATGAAAGTGATGGTTTAGTTTAGGAAGCGGCCCTTTTCATATTTTCTTCTTTAGCTTTATGCACATTACATTTAAGGGTCAAGACCGAGTGTTTGCTGGCGTCAGGAAAACCGCAGAACGATGCAGATTCCTGCATGGTCCTCTATTAACTGGTTTACACTGCAATCGATCATCTTTTCGTGATGTCTGATGAGCGATTGCGATTTCTATTGCTTGCTATGCGCCGTATCTCCTATTTCTTGGCACTCGAACTTGATTAAAATATTTCTGTATTCAGGCAGCGAAGAGGATAGCTTTTTTGATTCTCAAGCCTGGCTGGAGTCAGACTGCGAAGATGAATTCTTCAGTGTAAAAGGCGGTGAGGGGAAAGGTTTTTCTTTTTATGCTAGTCAATCAATATAACTTCTGGAAGTCGGATCTCACTGCGATGAGTTTCTTGATGATAACCGTGTTCCAACTTCCAAGTAGGATGTGAGACGTGGCATCTATTTGTCAAGCTCTTCAGACTATTAGATGCAGATGTGCTCCTAAATTTTTTCCTCTTTCTGGGTTCATATTTCGACTTTTGGTTGGATATAGAACAAGACCAACTAATGTACTTCTAATGTTAATCACACTGAGGTCTACCTTTGACAAATCTCTCTTCATGTCTTTATTAAGCTGCATCCTTCCTGGAGTGAATGAAACAGAGTTTGCATGAGCACTACAACTTAACTTTCTTTCAGGGCCTCTCGATGATTCGGTAAGAAAAAAAGATTGAACTCTGTTTTTCTGTTTATGCTCACTGCAGATTTCACTCCTTCTCGCGGCAATACTCCAGTCCATGATAGCTTCTTTATTAGCACACCTCAAAGGATCACAGCCTTTTTTAAGGACGAAGCATTGGGGTCCATTCCCGAACCAACCCCAACTGGTGGTAAAAAGAAATTATCTGAACTTGAAGGATTTAATCATGATGGGCCTAAGTCGGCCCGGCCTCAATGGGCCTAAGGGCCCGGCCCACGGGAATTAGGCCCGTGGAAAAGGGTACCTATAAAAGGGATGAGAAAGAGAATGAACACACCTTTTCGCATTTAAGACATTCAGATTTCTCTCCCAAGAAGCTCTCTCTCTCTCGAAGGCCAAGAAGCGACACCATTTCCACTTCACGGCGAATCTTCGACATCGGATCGAACGGGACTGAAATCTCTTCCTCAATACAGCATCGGTGTCTAATCTATGGCCAACAAGGTACGCTCGAATCCGTGGCGTGCTTTTGATCGGTGATACGTGATATTCCCGGGCTTATCTTCCGCATATGATTTAGGGGTTCGGTTTAGGTGCCGAATCCGGTTTTTCGGGGATCCGAACGATCCCAACATTGGTATCAGAGCCCGTGTTAGCGTTTTCCTGACTTGTATGATGCTTATGATGTTTTATGATTGATTTTTTCGCAAATGAACTTCGGCCGTACGGATCGGGGCAAGGAATCCCGACACCCGAGAGTTGTTCGCATGTCTTTTCGATTTTTGTAAGTTGAAACCAAAATCTGATTCCACAGGGAGGAAGGCGACGTCGAGACGAGTCCGGCGACACGTCGTGCGCCGCCGGGGACACCGCACGCGCCCGACACGCCGGGTTCGTCCGGCGCGTGCGGCACACGCGTCGGTGACAAACCGGCGCGCGCGCCGCGCCGGCCGGCGAACCGGCACGCGCCCGGTCCACGGACCGGCGCAGCGTGCGACGTCAGCATGACGTCACCCAACGGTCGGTAACCGCCGGGGTGACGCGTCATCGGCGCCGACGCAGCGCCGACGTCCGTTGGGCGCGACCCGGCCGGCGACCCGACCGACCGACCCGTGGACGCCGGGCACGCGTGTGGCACGTGCCGGCCGACGTCGCGTGATGTCGGCCAGCGCACGCGCGCACGTGTGGGCATGTGCCCGGCCGGTCCGACCCGCCCGGCCGGTCCGACCTGCCCGGCCGGTCCGACGACCGTTGACCGTTGACTGTTGACCGACGACCGTTGACTTCCGTTGACCGTTGACCCAAAAAAAAAAAAAGGATTTTTTTTTTTTCAATTATGTCTATGTGGATTATATGTAATCCAATATTGTTCTGCATTTGTTGCAGGAACAATGCCTCCCCTTCAGTTACGTACGCCTATTCGCGTGATTACCGATAAACAAAAGGCAAAGCTTTCTAAGTTGATAGCTGAGTTGACTGATTATCGATGGGAGAAAGGAGACTTAATTGATCACGTTCTTGAAGTCAACGGGAAGATTCAACAAGTCATATGGAATGGTCATCCCATGTCGCAGTCATAGATGGTGCGATTTTTCATTAACACTCTTCCATCAGAATGGCAAGATGTGTTGAATCGCATATGGGATGTCAACGGTGCTTTCATATAAGAAAATTGTGATAGATTTTGTAAACAAATATTACTGCATTGTTGTAAGGGAAAATGTCAAGAAATTGACCAAAATAGGATCTTTCCCAGTTCGTGTGAAGGTTATTTGTAAGATGTATTAGCTGTTTTTGTTGAGTGTGCTATGTGGACATCCTATGTAAATGTTATCTACCTGTTGTTGATGTAGCAACCTATATGTTAGCCATATTATATGAAAGCCTTATTGTTATATTGTATGTCAATTATCATTTGCTTTCGTGATTCCGATTCTTTGTGGGTAGGTAGCTGTGGGTAGTAATAGAAGTTTTTTGTAGCTTCATAGAATTGATTTTGCATATGACAATCATATTAATGATAGTTTTTAAGTTAGGATTTTTGGAGGATGATTGGAAACATAGTGACCTTTTGATTCTGAAACCTTACTTAAAATTATTAATTAATATGATGGGTTTGTGCAAAATAGATGCATAAATAATAGGCATTAATAACTCGTGCATATATGTACGATGTGTTCGGATCAATGGCTTTGCCACAAAGAGCATAGTTGCCGAGCTGAACAAAGGTGAAAAGCTCAATGGTGACAACTATGAAATCGGCAAATGAAAATCCAAGTATGTCTTTGGAAGAGCAAGAAGCACTTGAGACTCTTATCCCGACCATGGTAGAACCTGAAGAAGGAACCACCGCACAAAGCATAAGAGAGACAAAGAAGCATTTGCTGCATGGAAAAGAAAGAACTCTCTTGCTCGCATCACGTTGCTTTGAGCAGCATGGAAAATGACGTCATGTGAGAGTTTAGGCGTTTTGAAAATGCCAAAGACATGTGGGAAGCATTGGTGGCAAGATTTGGTCATACTTCGGTGACTAGACTAAGGCAGCTCACTATTAGGTTTGACTCTTATAAGAAGCCTCATGGTCAGACCATGAAGCAACATCTTAGAAAGATGTCAAACATGATTAATGAGCTTAAAGATGCTGGCCATGTCCTGACAGATGAGCAGCAAGTGCAAGCAAAGTGATTCGTTCATTGCCTCGAGTTGGGAGCATATGAAGGTGCACCCGACTCATAATGAGAATATCAAAACCTTTGAGGATGCATTGCGTCATCTTGAGCTGGAAGATGACCTTTGTTGGCGGCTAAGCCGGAAGCTGAACTCTATCATGCTAGTTCTAGCTCAAATGGAGCTTCGGGCTCCAAGCGCAAGCGCCCTAACCGGTTTGATAAAGGGAAAGGCAAGGAAGCAGGTCCTTCGGGGAAGAAACCCAAGTTTAACCAACATGAAAGAGGAAAGCGTCCTCGCATGAAAAAGCTAACAAGGGTGAAATGCTACAACCGTGGCAAGAAGGGTCACTATGCTCGCGATTGTCGTGAGCCAAAGAAGGTAAGCACCCCTTGTATTTTTCAGAACTTTGCATATGTGTCAAGTTCTGTATTCATGACTGAATCTAATCCCTCGTGGACTGTGGATTCGGGAGCGACAGACCATGTAGCGAATGATAGAGGATCCTTTGTGGAATTTCGACGAATACCAACCGGAACTAAGTGGATCTATGTGGGAAACAACTCCGAGCTGAAGTGAAAGGAATTGGCACATGCCAACGAATATGCGTGGTGGACGCACTTTGTTCCTTCATGATGTATTGTATACTCCGGAGATTCGTCGGAATTTAGTGTCTGTTTTAGTATTGGTTAAATTAGGTTTTAATTTGAACTTCTATGATAGAGGTGTGGATTTGTTTTTGAATACAAATTACTATGGTTGTGGATATTTTCTGGATGGTTTCATTGTATTAGATATTGATTATGTTAATACAAATGTTTGTTATTCCCTTCTCACGTCTCCTAACACATATGATAAGGATGTGAATGTATGGCATGCTAGACTTGGTCACATTGGCCAACATCGTATGAATAGACTAGCCAAAGAGGGCTTGTTGGGCAATATTGAAAAAGTCGATTTGCCTATCTCGTAAGCATTGCCTAGAAGGGAAAACGACAAGGAAACCATTTGGAAAAGGTAAAAGAGCTGAGTTTCCTCTGCATTTAATCCATTCGATATCGTGGTCCAATGAATGTGAGAGGAAGGCATGGGGCTGTTTATTTCATCACTTTTATAGATGATTATACTCGATTCGGATATGTCTATTTAATTTCTCACAAATCTGAAGCAATAAGTTGTTTCAAAAGGTTTATGAACCTGGTAGAGAATCAATTAGACAAGAAAATAAAAGCATTGAGATCCGATCGAGGTTGAGAATATTTATCTGATGAGTTCAAAAAATTATGTGATGAAAAAGGAATAGAAAGACAGTTATCTATTCCATATACTCCTCAACAAAATGGTGTTGCGAGAGAGAAGAAACAGAACCCTACTAGAAATGGTTAGGTCCATGATGGCGCATGCTAACTTGCCTATCACCTTTTGGAGTGATGCGCTGTTATCTCGCTGCCTATATACTTAACCGTGTGCCTTCCAAATCAGTTGCTTCCACTCCATATGAGTTATGGACAGGTAGAAAACCAGACTTAAGTTTTCTTAAGCCATGGGGTTGTGCTGCCTATACACTTGATTCCTCTCACAAGTTTGGGAAATTGAGTCCCGAGAGGAAAGAAGAGTATTTTCATAAGATACTCAGAACACTCAAAAGGGTATGTGTTCATAGGTGAGCAGGAAAGTGGGAGTATAACTGAATTTGAATCACGGGATGTCACATTCTTAGAGGATGAATTTCCTAAGAAGGGCGAAATAGGGGAAGACAACACCCTATTTGAAACCTCGGATCAAGATAATGATCTTAGTGGAGTTCGTCCAAGTGGGAGTAATATGAGAAGTGATGAATTGAATTCGACTCATTCTCAATTGCAACCACATGATGAGACGACATCATTATCTAATCACGGTGGGAGCATAATGGGGAATGATGTGCAAAGAGCACAAACTCCCATACGGCGAACAAGTCGCCAAAGTATTCCCGTCGACGTTTTGACATTGAAGGGGAAACTTTTATGGTTGCTCCACAAGATGAGGATGAGCCTAGAAATATTAATGAGGCTCTAAATTGCCCTAGTAAGGAAAAATGGATTCATGCAATGGAAGAGGAAATGGAGTCAATGAAATCAAACCAAGTCTGGGAACTGGTTGATCTTCCAAAAGGACGCAGAGCTATTGAGAACAAATGGGTTCTCAAAGTAAAGCGAAAGGCTGATGGCTCGATAGAAAGGCATAAGGCTCGCCTTGTAGCGAAGAGGTATAATCAACATGAAGGGATTGATTATGAAGATACGTTTTCTCCTGTAGTTAGATTTACCTCGATTCGCATTATTCTGGCAATAGTATCTAGTTTGGATCTTGAATTACATCAGATGGATGTAAAGACTGCTTTCCTCAATGGAGAATTAGAGGAAGAAATATATATGGAACAACCAACTGGTTTCATGGTAAAAGGCCAAGAAGAAAAGGTGTGTCGACTTTTGAGGTCGATATACGGCCTTAAGCAGTCATCGAGACAATGGTATATACGTTTTCATAATGCCATAATGGCATATGATTTTACAATGATTGATGAGGATCATTGTGTATATATCAAAAGATCCAAGGATCATTTTGTGATCATATCATTATATGTTGATGATATGCGATTGCCGGAAGCAATATGGAGTTTGTTCATACCGTCAAGAGTTGGTTGTCTTCCAACTTTGAAATGAAGGATATGGGTGAGGCTGCATACATTCTTGGAGTTAAGATTTCAAGAGATTGTTCGAAGAGATCGTTGTCTCTTTCGCAAGAAACATATATAAATAAAGTTCTTGAACGATTTCGTATGCAAGATAGTAAACCCATAGACACTCCTATTGCGAAAGGTGAAGGATTGAGCCATAGATCTGTGTCCGAGGACTCCACAAGAAAAGAACAGATGAAACATGTTCCTTATGCTAGTGCAGTTGGGAGCTTGATGTACGCTATGATGTGTACAAGACCCGACATATGTTTTGCAGTTGGAATGGTGAGTAGATACCAATCCAATCCAGTCCAGCACATTGGAAAGTGTAAAGAGAATACCGAGGTATCCGAAGGGAACTGCTGATTTCAAGTTGAATTATCAAGGAAAGGATGCGACTTGAAGGCTATTCGATGCTGATTGGGGAGGAGATTTAGATGAAAGGAAATCTACCTCTGGTTTTGCTTTCATTGAACAATGGCGCCATATCATGGAGCAAAGTAAGAAGCAAACGTGTATAGCCTTATCCACGATGGAAGCTGAGTTCGTGGCATTATCAGCAGCAGTACAAGAAGGATTATGGCTTAAGAGATTTTTGGATCATTTAGGTATTGTTGAGAAAGCTGCATATCCGTTATTGGTTAACTGTGATAGCCAAGCAGCTATAGCATACACTAAAGATCCAAAATATCATGGCAAGACCAAACATATAGATACCAAGTATAACTTTGTAAAAGATATGGTTGCACGAAAGGATGTGAACTTGCAGTACATATCTACGCATAGAATGGTAGCAGATCCTATGACAAAGCCAATACCTAGAGATGTGTTTTGTGGTCATGTGAAATCTCTAGGATTGCGTAGAGTCTGATGTACTTGGATTGTAATTTCCCGAGTTGTTCACATGTAAGAACTAGTGTTGTTTCATTATTAATGCCTATGAATCTTTTTGTTTGATCTTTATGCATCTTAATGCTTAGTACATTATATTATGTTAAGGAAGTATGTCGGACAGATAAGAGATTAGCCCTCTCACACGGGTAATCGCCTCCATTTACTATATGATAAATAGAGATGAGACGATTTTTTAAGCTTATTATCTAGGTGATAATCGAGAGCTTAAGCTTAAAATAAATATGTCGCCTTAACGAGTGTTAAGATGAGGACATAATGCTTACGATGTCCGAAAGTAAAATAACCCACACATTTTACTTTATCTGTCTAAGATGCCGATGTGAGTTCGATGAATTTTGTGAATGAGTAAATACGTGAACTCAAGTTAGACATTGGGTATGTCGAACTATCATCTGTACGGTATTGATTGTGTAGACATACGCTCCATGGGAAAGGAGTTAATACCGTAATACGTATTTCATACTACGTATGCATGAGACGACCTATAAGAGTGACAAAAGTTTGATCTCAACTTTTATGACGTGTGAGACTCTTGAGGAAAAGAGTTCCTCAATTTTTAGTGCCCTCATGACTCTTACTTATTCTCAAGATTTCTATTTAATGTTTACTATCTTAGAATGTTGCCAATGATCATGAGTTGATTCGATCTAATGGGACATTTCTAGAAAAGCAAGTTGAACTGAAATTGAGAGTTTGAAGGAAAGAGGAAGATCGGATTTGTAGAATCACATTGTGGTTTTGTATTCACGGGTCGACCAATTATGACTGTCTTTGGGATAATCATAATTGTGAATACAATATATATATCATTGTTTAAATGAGATTAAGAGAGATATAAATGTGATCGATCAATCTAGGGTACTGCATACTATTTTTTACTCGGAAAATGATGCCCATTATGAGCTGCTATATATTCCTAACAGATGTATAGCAACGAGCTCTCAAAGTATGCTGGTCGCACGGATTATTCACCGGTATGAATGTTGAAAGAGGAAAAGAGGGATTTTCAGTTGATGGGCCTAAGTTGGGCCTATCCGCCCATGCTGGTTTTTGGAACCACCATGTGCGAGTGGGAGATGAAGGATTTAATCATGATGGGCCTAAGTCGGCCCGGCCTCAATGGGCCTAAGGGCCCGGCCCACGGGAATTAGGCCCGTGGAAAAGGGTACCTATAAAAGGGATGAGAAAGAGAATGAACACACCTTTTCGCATTTAGTACGTTCAGATTTCTCTCCCAAGAAGCTCTCTCTCTCTCGAAGGCCAAGAAGCGACACCATTTCCACTTCACGGCGAATCTTCGACATCGGATCGAACGGGACTGAAATCTCTTCCTCAATACAGCATCGGTGTCTAATCTGTGGCCAACAAGGTACGCTCGAATCCGTGGCGTGCTTTTGATCGGTGATACGTGACATTCCCGGGCTTATCTTCCGCATATGATTTAGGGGTTCGGTTTAGGTGCCGAATCCGGTTTTTCGGGGATCCGAACGATCCCAACAGAACTTTTCCAGGAGAGTTTCCGAGGTGGCCAATCTGTCAATGGCGACAGTAAATTTTCCAATAACCCCACAAACCCGGCACGGGGGATTTCTGGTGCATCTGGGGCTAACTCTGTTCACAGAAGCAAGAGGGCTGCTGGTGGAGGTTCGAAGATCATCGAGGAGAAACATGTCACGCCTTTTCAGGATTGCCTTTTGAGGTTGGTATCATGCGGCGGTTCTAGTAAAAGGAGAAGGGAGATGACCCCTGCCATAGCTATACATGGTTAGTATCTTATATTTAGTACTCTGGTTACCAATTTGATAGTTATCCACACTTGCATTTGTATACTTATACATGTACATATTACATACGCGATGTTCCTGAGGTGCTTGAGTTAAAATTTTTAAGTGCGGTCTTAGTGCACGTTACTCACGACGATCATTTAAAAGATGACCTGTACAGATTTTTTAGCTGCTGCAACTCGTTGCCCTCTTCATTTTCTGTTGTCAAATATGATACTTGAGAATCATACGCATTCTAGAGTTAGCAAAGAACCGACATATCCTTCACCTGGATCGATTGGTCGGCCGGGACTTACAACAGCCACCGAAGTTTCACTTGTTGCTTGGTCCTTTTCTGGATGCATTCCTTCCTCATGTCAATTGTTTCTTGAACTATAGTTGGTTCAATTAACTCAAAATATATGCTGACCGATAAGTTGATATGCTCAACTGATGTTCTACGTGGTGAGATTTGCAGGCTTGGGCCTCAGGCCCTCAGCCTTTTGGATGAATAAGCTCGTGGGCCTAACATGTTCAAAAGAAATACGCCATCCAAAAATAAGCCTTTGGATGAACAAGGACTAGAGTAGGACTGACAAAAATAAAATAAAATAAAATTCAGGGTTTTAGGGTTACAATAGTCTTCGGATGGTTGCAAAACGTGCACATGGCAAGCACATAATCCTCGGCTAGCCGTTATTTTCGACGGGGCGGTGAGCTCAGGAGAGTTTTTGGGTCAAAGTGATTTGAGTTAGGGGCATTTTGGAGCAAGGTCAATTTTTAGGTGGAATTTCCAAAAACGACGCTGGTTTGCGCGAGTCATCGAGTCAAAATGATCAACTTTAGCGGGTTTTTCGAAAACACACAACCTAAACGGAATTTTTTTTGTTAAAATACGTAACAAAAATCCCTCCCCAAACCGTGCTTGCATTTTTCATTGCACGCGGCTTTCCCTATGTATACATCGAAAACTCAATGTCTTCCCTAGAAAGGACTCTAAGAAAAATGGAATACTCGGTCGATCAACCTTGACTTAACTCTTACTACATAAATATTTCATAACAAAATGAATGAATTTTTTTTGTTATCTCTTCATTATTTAGGGATAATTTACATTTCCATGATCTCATAGACAATGATTCATAATTGACTAGATCTTTGATAGAAGTAATATCCAAATACCAAATCCGCCCTCTGTATAACCTTCGTGAAGTAGAATAAGTTCTTGGGAAGATCAAAGAAAGAACAACCTCTTCCTCCGTAAGGAAGGGGATTTTGGTATTTCCCGCATGAAATTTCGGCAGTAATAGCGTTTGAAAAAAGCACTGGAAATGATTATACCCGTTCAGTAGGTAGTAAAATGGATCAATGTGAAAAGAGGAACTCTTATTCCAAAAGCAAAACGTACATGGTCAGCTTTTTTTTAGGACGATGTGCGATTCCATTTCGAGACATGCGTCTTCCTAGAAAGGCCTGACGAAACCCTCTGGGAATTTTCAACATTGCTATCTCCCTCTTCTTCCCATGACCCGATGAAGAAAAGAGCCACCTTTTTCAAGAAAGTCCCGCAGCTTCTCTTTTCCTTCACTAATCTTTAAGATCCAATTCCATGTGCGTCTACTCGCTTCGCCTTTTCGGGCACGTTGGAGCAGCCATCTTTTCCACCGCGTCCGGTGTGTTACGTTGGATCAACTTCCGGGTCGATGAAAACCGCGAAAGGAGGTAACGATCCCGGCCACGTTTTTCTTTTTCCCTTGCCAAGCTTTGCTGCCGTTCAGACAAGTTTTCACCGCCATTGAATTAAGCCGGAAACGGATTGAGACAAGCAGAATAATTGAGGCATAAGTGGATAAGAGCTAGGTGGCAGAGAGCAGGCGAAGAAGACAGAGAGTCATGGCCATGCGAGGCCAAGCCAGACAATGGAACTCCTGCCGTGTTTCCTAGAATACGGTCAAAACCCACCAGTTTCAGTTCACACTTGAGAGCTTCGATCCTTCAGGATGACTGACCGTAAGGCCGCCGATGTGGAGCACGAACAGTGACTGTAGCGCCCATAAGAGAAGCGGTGCCAGCGAGTGCATAACGTCTCATCAGATCAGTGATCAGAAAGGAGTGAAAAATCTCTTCGCTGGAGATTCGTTTCTGTTTTACTCAGGTCTGGATGCGCAATTCACTTTCAAGGATCACGATTGTACATGCTAATTGCACACGAGAGTCATAAGTGCTTCGTGGATTTACATGTTTGCAAGAACTGACCGGGAAGTAAATGATCCCATCCTTCGGTGACATTGCCAAACACCGAATTGGAACTCTGTGGCCTTGATGCCGTTTTTACATGAGGACAGCAAACAAATTACTTCCGCACGAGCGCGAAAACCGACGGGGTTCTAAGAAATTCTTGTGCTTTCGCGACGCCCGTCACGTGTATCGTTGTTTTTCTACATGTAATCGACATGGTCTATCGAATTATGTTTATCCAATGGTTTTCTGATTGAGATAGTCGCGTGATACTTCATCCGCCGCGATAACAAAGCATTATTTAGAAAGAGATTCTCTCTACATTACACATTCAGTATTTATCATGAATCGGTCGGCCATAACTTCCGAGCTATGTTAGTAGTTATCATCGTGGACGGACTACAGTTGCCATGGATATTATGACTGCGAGATTTTCGCCAAAAATCTTACGAAAACCGCGACATCCGTTTTTCACGGCTGAAATTCCCACAGGATAACCATACCAAAGGCAGCGAAGCCTACACAACACCTACAAAAGAGCCAAAACAAGACCGGCCAAACAACGGCAAAAAACACGGAGGCGGAGGCAAACAGCAGCCATAGAGCGTCCCCAAAAAAGCGGGAGACGCAGCAAAAAAAAGCAGCCACACATCACCCTAGAGCAACGGCTCGCCAACCCCTCTCCTCCTCCTCTTCTTCTTCTCCTCTCTCAAGAATTTCTTATATAAAGGGGCGCGTGTCTGCTTGCGGTTTCAGATCTCATCTTTATCCACATAGAAAACCCAGCTCCCCAAAATAGCAAAAGTCTGAGAGTGAGCGTAGAATAGGAATAGAGTAAGACAGACTAAAAAAAAAAAAAAAGAGCAAAAGGCAGAAGAGAATGAGATGAGCTTGATGATTATGAGCGCGGGTAGCTTCCCCAGCCTGGCTTTGGGTTGCTTCCTCCTGGTCCTGGTGGTCGAGCTACATGTGGCTCGTGGCTTGAGCGGCCGTTCGATGCTCGATGTCGGCAGCAGTGGCACTGTTGCCCCTCTAGCTACTGCAGGCTTATGTGCCTCGTCCATCGTGATACATGGTTACAAATGCCAAGAGTTCGATGTAATTAAGCGCAGCTCGCAAATACCTTAAATCTTCGATTATCTTCATCTATTAGAATAAGATTTAGCGTACCATCTTCGGATGTTTGTCGTGAGAATATAATGAATATCGCGTGTAGCACTCTATTTTCATTGGGTGTGTTTTGTTTCAGGTGGTCACTCAGGATGGGTACATACTAAGCGTGCAAAGAATACCAGAAGGCCGAGCTGGGGGCAGCGGCGACGGCACCAACAAGCAGCCTGTCCTATTACAGCACGGCGTCCTTACGGTGAGTGCCTTATTTTCCGCTCGAGACCGCCGGACATGTTCATTTATGCTGCATATGCAATACTCTTAGGCTGCGTTTGGCAGTCGGGATAAAATTCGGGATAAGATATTATTTATCCTATCTTACGTTTGGTGCTCACTTATGATAGGATAAAGTCGGATATAAGGGGGATATAGACATGATGAAATTATTCCATGGGGGAGGTGGGATAAAGGTGGATAAGAATTCTAATGTCCATAATAAGAAAGTTATTTTTCTCGAATAACAAACTTATTAAATTAACAAAATTGAAATTATATTTCAATATAAATAGTATTTGAATTCTAATTTAAGAAATTATAAATTAAAAATAAAAATTTATTTTTAATTAATCCTATCTTAATTTATATATTCAACTTTAATTCTATCTTATAATAAACGTTCAATCTATAAATTAAATACTTATATTTATTATATATTCTAGGTATTTTTGTATTTTAGGTATGTTAGTACGGTTTACTATTTGATAAAATTTTATTAAAGAATGATGAAAGGGGAAAAAAGAAATAATAAATAAAATAATATATCAAAGAGGAAAAATAAATTAATGAATAGTGTTACGAGAGATTTTCATCATCTCCGTTTATGAATTTAGGTTCATTTATAATGATTTGCCGTTTATATAAAAAAAAAAAAATGTACATTATATGATGTCAACATGTCCGACTTTAATATTGTGATTTACCAAACAATGAACATGATATAAAAAAATCTCGGGATTTCATACCTTATCGTATCCAATCCTATATCGATTAGAAATCCGGACGACCAAACGCAGCCTTATCGATTGTGCAACTGGCTATTGTCGAATCGACATGATATAGTTTAGAACAATTTTAACTACTCATGAGATGAGATGGCTGCATAATCTTTTCTCCATCTCGAAGAGGTTGCTGGAATGGGAGACCTCTCCTTGACCAAGGCCTGCGAGTGGCAAAGGTATATTTTTCAGGGACGTAGCTGAAACTTTTTCGGTCTTTATAGTGCGAAACCGATGCTCTGCGTTTGACGAGAGTATGGAAACCCCAACGAAGATAAGTTTTATCATCCCGTCCTTGTCAATTTGAACACACAGGAACTCGAAAAAAGCACGCTCCGCTATTGGTGTCGCCGTATCTGAACATCGTCATGTGCTCAAAAGACGCACGAAACGGGTGAGAAAAACGAGCATGTCGTCGGTCATCATCGTGCCTTATTTGGCGTTGACGAGGCATTTGACGATCACTGAGTATTGATCGGCTCGAGAGGACGGCATTAGTGCGTGTCCGGTGGCGTCGCTTTTACCAAAATTTCCAAAAGGCGGGGCACGATTCACGGCACGTTAGCATCAATTAGTCTTTGCGCGGTGATGTTGATGTCTCACTTTCTAAAGTTATCCGACTTAGCTAAACACGATATTTTTTTAAATTAAGCACCCTTTTAAGTTTATTAGGCCAGACCTGCCCTCGGCTGCACAACATCGACCGGCGCTTGCCGTCGCTGACTCCGGGACAGATCGTGATGCCAGAGCGTGGTGCCGCGCAGGGATTGTGACAAGACCTCACCCTGCCTCAGTCCTTACCCATCTTGGCTCGGGGGCGGGGTTCAAGTCCGGCGCCGCCTGAGCTTGGATAGTGATGGCGACAGCGATCTTACTTCTTGACAAAAAGAAGCGCATTTAAATAAACCGTGAACGGTGGGTCGACGTGATCTTTCGTCTTTTGGGCCTCTAAAGTATTTGCCAAATTAAGGCTGAAAATTGGGAGGATCCGAGCGACAAGATTTTACCAAATTCGATATGATCCTGCAAGAATTGTGCAGTGTCTCAGGCATAACGCCAATTAGATCCGCAAGAGCTGCGCCGTGCATGCATAGTTCACTTATGTGTCTCCTTTGCTACGTGCCACAACATTCTGTGACATGGGCCAGGACGTTAAATATCTCGGGTTGCTTATATAGATATCGTTTCTCAGAATGTCTATCATTCCCATGTTTTTGTCCTAAAGGAGGGAGATTATCTGTTTATGGCGGCATGCTGTGAATGCAGGATGGGATCTGTTGGCTGCTGAACCCACCAGAGCAGGACCTGCCCTTGATCTTGGCCGATAATGGGTTCGATGTGTGGATCGCCAACACCCGAGGCACCCGATTCAGCCGGCGCCACACTTCCTTGGACCCCGCCAACGCGGTCAGTACATCACTCTCCCTCTAAAATCTGAATCATTGAAATTGGCGAGTTTCATGTGAGTCATACATGAGTTTTGCCGGATTGATGATTCTCATTTATATTGATATCCTTACTGGATTCATGGTATCACTTATTCTCAAATAGGAAATACTTAAATGGGCTCGATACTGGTCACATGGTCCGTGACGAGTGGCTCCCGCACCTGAACTTGGGCCCATCTAGATTTCGAGCCTGGATAGGATATGATTGCTTTCCGATCCATCAAAAAACAATTTCTTAATGAGTTAGCCGTTATTGGATCCCCCGATAACGTATCATAATCATTGATTGAAAATGAGTTCATCTAATTTTTCATTACTGCTCTATTTTCAAGTGTAGCCAACGTTCAGAATCTCTGTATGTACTAAATGAAAATGGGATCTTCATGTTAATTGTAGTTGTAACCAGTGAATGCAGAAGAATTGTGCATCGCCAATTGAACAGGTGATTGAATTGCTGACAGGATTTTTGGGATTGGTCGTGGGACGAACTGGCGCAATTCGATGTCCCGGCTGTGCTCGACTTCATCCACGGGAAAACGGGGAAGAAGATACATTACGTTGGTCACTCTCTGGTGAGAAATTATTTTCAGTACACTTCATGGAATCAGGTCGTACGCCGCATACATACGCACGCATGTTATATGACAGAAGATGCAATCGATGTGCCTATCCTCTCCAAAAAAGTTGATTAGTACTGCAGAAACTGAGGTTCTTGGGTAAATTTTCTTTCTGATTCCAGGGAACTTCGCTACCTTTGGCATCCTTATCGGAAGGGAGGCTCGTGGACAAGATGCAATCGGCAGCTCTGTTGAGCCCCATCGCTTATCTCAGCCATATGACCACTGCCCTAGGTGCGGCCGCGGCCGAAGCCTTTGCTGGCGAGGTGAGCAGATAATTACCCTTGGCTCTTTCCCTTCCATTGCAATTAGAGAACTAGGGCATTTTGTGCACATATGTCCACCATGACGCCTGAGGGAGCAGCATTTGATGGTTCTGCAATTATCGACAGATCACCGAGTTGTTCGGACTGGTCGAGTTCAATCCAAATGGGTAAGCAACAGAACCTGCGAAAATTCTGAGAAGTTCTTGTGCTCGATTCAGGGCTTCACTTATCTTCTCTTTCCTCTTGCATTATGATTCTGCATTTGTATTTGGTCGCAGCGAGCCCGGGGCTAAGCTTCTGCAGGCCTTGTGTGCTAATCGCCGCCTCGATTGCTACGACTTAGTAGCTGCATTCTCCGGTACTAACTAACTTCGCTGTGCGAGATATGTGCAAACTCGAATTGGGAAGAATCGAACTGATCATGTTGATTTTGACTGATCCGTTCCAGGGAAAAACTGCTGTCTCAATGTTTCCACCGACGATCTCTTTTTGAAGAAAGAACCGCAACCGACGTCGACCAAGAACTTGGTGCATCTGGCTCAAGGTAGGTTTAGTGAACGGTCGATCCTTGTTCTTGAGGACTTCATGCAGAAAGCACATGTTAATGATGAATGCTCATTCAAATTGACTACCTACATTCCTTGACGTAGAACTTACGATTTTAAAAACGAATTGGTGTCGTTGCTCTCAGTGGTTCGCGACGGTGTGTTTGCAAAGTACGACTACGGGAACTCCGGCTCCAACGTGATGCACTATGGGGACGCGAGGCCGCCAGTCTACAACCTCTCCAACATCCCCCGTGACATTCCGATGTTCCTCAGCTATGGAGGCAAGGATGCGCTCTCCGACCCGAAAGACGTCCAGCGTCTGCTCGACAGCCTCAAGCTCCATGACGTCGGCAAGCTCGCCGTCCAGTTCGTCAAAAATTATGCTCATCTTGATTTCATACTGGGAGTGAATGCCAAAGACATCGTGTACAGTCAAGTGTTGTCTTTCTTCAAAAACCAGCAGTAACTCCTAGGGGGTAGCCAATTTTACGAACAGGAATCCAGGGAAATGAATGCGACATGAACATTTCCTTTCACTTCTTCTAGTCACTGCCATCGCTAATTAGTGCACGAAATTCGTCATGCTTGATCAGTCATACCATGAGAGTCGAGTGCGTAGTCCATCTTTTTCTTTGCATGAAGGTCATGTAGACCACAATGGACTCATATAAGAGTCATAACTACGCGTCGTATTTCATCAAATTGGTAACAAATTGTAGCTTGCTAGGGTAATTTGTTATCCCTTCGCACATCGCAAATGCCATTCTTAGATGAGTTCTTTACCCCTGGGACTTAGGGAGTTTATTGTGTAAATGCTCCGCTGTGTGATGTCAAGGATGAGCAGAATAGGGCAAAACCAGAAAATGAAATGGGAGCAAATGGATGGTTTGCTTGTTATGGGGGAAAAAAAGGAAGAAATCTTGAGGAAGGAAAAAAAGAAAAGAAAAGAAAAAAAGAAACAGAGGAATAAGGCTCTAAAAACAAAGTGGGTCTTTTGGCTTGTCCTTGGCCGAAAGGCCTCCATCGTCCATGGCCTTAGAAGACATGGCCGCAAACTTTCAGTCTTGAGTTTTCTGTCTTCCTCCTCCTCCTCCATCGTCCATGGCCGCAAGCTTTGCTTGTCCATGGCCTGCGAGGTGGCTTGTCTTGGACGTGGTGTTGACGACTCCGTCGATGGTGATGGCAAGGGGAGGTACTGCAATACCAACGAAGCAAAGAAGCTTCCGTTGTCGGCATTGTTCGTCCTTCAAGAGATGGCTAGATGGAAGAAAAGGAAAGAGAAAAATGTTTAGGTATTTATTTATTTTTGCATTAGCTACTGAATTGGCAACATGGACCATTAGGATGTGGTTCATACTTCTTGTCAACTCTGTAGGAATAGCGGGGGGCCGACGATCGTCACCTGCCCTGGGTGAGGCCTCGTCAGCGCTTGCCTAGGGCCGGCGACCGTCGCTCGGCCCCTTCGGCGATGGGCGACGGCGGTGGCGGCGCCGGGGGGGAGAGGAGCCACTTTGATTTTTTCTTTTTTAACAATTTTTAAAAATAAAATTTTTAACTTTTCTTTTTAGTTCTTGGTGAAAATAAGATAAGAATAAATTTAATTTTTTAGTTTTTAAATCTAATTTAAAAAATGAAAAATTATTAAAAAAATACACTTGGAAAATAAAAAATTATTTAAAATGACACGTCGGCATTTTTAACGGAAAAGGCTAACGACGTCGATTTTAGGACTCGTTTGAAACAATTTGACAAGTTTTATGACTTAAATGCACTTTTTGCAAGTTTTAGGACTAAAATGCATTTTCGTGACAAGTTTTAGGACTTTTGGAACACTTATCCCTATGTTTTATTAGTAGTTTGAGTTTAGGCTCATATATATATAGACACACGCACGTACATACATACTATTTCTCTTTTAATTTGAGGGATGTAAGAGAGGTATGAGTGCTAATTATAGTGGAATCCTCAGCTGGACGTAACCTTAGTTTAAGGGTAAACCTGAATAAAACCTTATATCTTAAATTATCTTTCTTGCTTTTACTCTCCATTTTCTTTGTGATTATGCAACAAATCCTAACATCTGACATCGGAACAAGGTTTGAGGTGAGATTTCTTGGTGAAGAGAGATCCCAAAAAATCGAATGTCGAGAAGATGTCTTCGATTGGTTAATCACACATTGAAGTAGAGAAATTTAGAGGAAAATGCTTTGAGTTATGAAAATTGAAGATGGAGGCTCTGCTCATGGTTAGAGATCTATGGCACGCGATCAAAGATGATAAGCCCGAGGAGAATACCAAGGGCAAGTCGAAGGAGGACAAGTTGATGACTCCATGTCTACGAATTGGAGGAGTGGAACATCAGCGATCGGAGGGTTCTCCATTGTGGCAAGTGCAGAGCATATTATCAGGATTGATTAGAACATCTCTAGTATTGATGGCTTAATCATAATGTCCTGGTGAATGTGACATCTGAGAAGACGATGGAGGATCTCTCGATGAAATTGGAAAACCTTTATTAGAACAAGTCATTTGTGAAAAGGCTATTTCTACGGAGGCAACTCTAGAATTTTCGGATGAGTGAAGGTGATTCATTTTTTGTACACTTAAATGAGTTTAATACTATTTATGCAAAACTTGCATTGATCGATGTCAATCTGGATGAGGAAGACAAAGCACGTACTTTACTATGTTCACTACTGAATTCATTGGGACATAGAATTGTTATACACAGGTGTTAGTGCGTTATTCTTTAAGAACGTTGTGGCTACCTTGTTGTCTGAGGAGATGAGGAGAGCAGGTTCTGATAGTGTAAGGCAAAAGGCTTTTCTCGTAAGATGAATGAATAATGAACGATCTGAATCTAGATTTGGTTGCAGGAGCAAGCTTTTTAGGGAGAATTTAATAACTGAGATTGATCGAAAATAACATGTTGGAAATGCAAAAAGCTTGAACAATTGAAGAAAGATTGCAGAAGCAAAAGTGTGGGTCTAGAGAAGCGAGATGAGTCATCATCCTCTAGTACAAAAAAGGATTATGACATTAGCATAGAAGACATGTATCTTGTCTGCAAGTATTACAGCGTGACCACAATGCATGGATTATTGATACTAGAGTGTCTTTCCACATGACGTCTCATAGAGATTGGCTTTGCTATTATAAGCCATGTTAAGGACGTACGGTGCCAATGGGGGATGATACGACGCTTGATATAGTTGGGTGCAGAAAGGTAAAACTATTATTGGTAGTTTGGGCTTGGGCTTATGAATATTTAGTGTGTGTGTATATAATCTGTTTGGATATATATATTCTTTTTCTTGTAATTTGAATGATGTAATAGAGAGTTGTGATGCGTTAATTGCAGTGGAATCCTCGATTGGATGTAACTCTAATTTCAAGGTGAATTAGGATAAAATTTTATATCTCAAATTCTCTCTCACTTTTACTTTCAATTTTCGTTGTGATTGTGTGGAGAATCTTATCATGGACATGTGTCAAATTATAAGTGGCTAGTAAAAACCATAGATGCCATGTTAGCTAATGACATGGCAGTCTTTAATCACTAAATATATTCTCCTATCTATCATCATGATTCATAGCTATGTATTTCCAATTGGTTGCTATGATGTGGCCAATTGAGATCCACACATGATTAATTCCTTTTATGTCCTTTATATCCGTCTTTCTCTCTCCCTTTGTTTTTCTTCCGTCATAATTCATTTCCTAGAAATGTGAAAAACATGACATTTTTTTAGGCAGCCTAGTACCTTAAAAAACCTTCAATTTACGTCCAGCGTCAATTATATCATAAATATTTATTGGTCTCATCCAAAACTTTAATTTTAGGCCTAATCTTAGTTCTACCATAAATTTATTTTGTCTTATAAAAATCACAAACTTTTACTCGAGTCCCAAATTTGCCCCCGTTAGCTCTCTTTCTAAAATTTCTTTTGACAGCCGAGAGATGGAAAAAACCTGAGCACGAGCTGTTTGAGCATCTCGAATCAAGTGTCTTGAGTGCGAGCTCTTTGATTGAGAGAGATCGAAGACTCCAAGTACGATAGATTGAAGACTAAAAATAAATTCAAAGATCCTCAAGCGAAATAGAAGGAAGATTCTTTTAAAAGTAAAAGCAATTGAAGAAAGTTAGCCATAATTGCTCCTGTTTTTATCCAAATTTTAGATTCAATAAGATCTCTTTTGAACTGATATAGAAATTGTTATCCAGAAAATGTCTTCTTGGATATGAGAATTGGGAAAAAAGCTAGAGCAATGACTCAAAAATGTCACATCCTTATGGGCGATTTTGGATGGGAGGTTAGTGGAGGCGAATAGGACACTCAATTAAAAGTTAGCGATATTTTATGTGACAAAAAAAAGTTCAAGATAGATTGGGATTAGATCTAAGGTTTGTGATTTTTTACGAGACAAAAAAAATTTAGGGTAGAATTGAGACTGGACCTAAAATTGAAGGTTTTTGATGAGATTATAATTAAAGTTGGATTTTTTAAAAAGAAATTAGGCTATTTTTAAGCAAGAATCTTGGTAATTACGTATAAAAACCTTTTAGCAGAAGCAGAAACGGAAGCAAATCCTTTTCCCAGTCTTTTCGCCCCTCCTCTCTTCTTCTCTCTCAGAAATTTCTTATATAAAGGGGCTTGTGCACTGGCAGTTTCATTTCTCATCTTCTTCGACACATAAAACCCAACACCCCAAAGACCAAAAACAAAAGAAGATAAGAGAAACTCGATGATTATGAGTGTAAGTGGCCTCCTGAGCTTGGCTTTGAGCTGTTTCCTCCTCGTCCTGGTGGTCGTGCCACATGTAGCCATGGCTTGAGCGGCGGTTCGATGCTCAGTGTCGGCCGTCGGCACTGTTGCCGCTTTAATGGGCATGTGTGCCTCATCTGTCACGATACGTGGTTACCAGTGCCAGGAGTTCGATGTAATTACGAGTAGCTCGCAAAAATCTTAAATCTTGATTAGCTTCATTTATTGGAATGAGATTGGGGCGGTATCTTTGGATGTATGAGACAAGAATATAATGAATAACGTGTGTAACACTATCTTCATTGGGTGTGTTTTGTTTCAGGTGGTCGCTTAGGATGGATACATACTAAGGGCGCGCATGACAAAATTTCTGGAACATAAATTGATTTCTGGCCAAAAATTGATTTCTCAATTTCTATTTCCCGGACAAGTTTCTGAGCAAAGAAACCCGTTTGATAATGACTCAAAATTTCTATTTCTAGAATAGAAATCCGTTTGATAACATAATAAAATTTCTATTTCTATGAATAGAAATTGATTAGAAAACAACATAGGAAATCCTCAAATACAAAATAATAGTCGAAATAATACTAATACATTACAAAAGTTGAAAATATAATTTTATGGAATTTCCGGCATATTATTATCCCTTGCCATTTTATTGGCAATGGTTTTCCTAAGTGTATTTATTTGGTTTCCCTCCTCGGTCAATGTATCGTTTGTAAGCTCATCCTGCGTAGGTTCAGACAAGTATTGCGGATCTCCATATAGGGAAAAGTTCTTATCCATTTTGTCCTGGTCACGGACGTAATTATGGATGGCACAATATGCAATTACAATATGTGCTTGCTTTCGAATTGCAAATGAGGGCATGTGTCTCAAAGTGAAAAATCGATTCTTCAATGCCGCAAATGATCTTTCAATGACATTCCTTAGAGAAGAATGCCTATAGTTGAACAATTTTCTTGCAGTTGTTGGCTATCTCGTTATACCCCTATAATCATTTAAATGATATCATTCACCTTTAAAAGGAGTTAAAAATCCTGGAGTTGTTGCATAACCAGAATCCACGACATAGTATTTGCCTACAACAATGTATTCATACATTGGTCATAATTTGTAACTATAAATATGATCATAAAGAAAATTACTCATTAAAAGACAAGCAAATACCTGATGGCGGCCGAGGAAATTCCAAGCGAGGAGTCTCCAGTGCTGCTGCAAGCACTTGACAATCATTGGCAGTGCCTTCCTAACTAGCATATACAAAAGTAAATTTCATATCAAATGAACAAACGCACATCACATTCTGAGTGGTGATGCATTTCCTACCTTTAAATGGGATTTGCTTCGACACAAATACAAAAGCATGAATATGGGTGCCGTCAATGACGCCTATACAACCCTGTCATTTTATCAAATACTAGTATTATACAAGATTATCAACAAAATAAAATTGATGGTGTAAAGGAATATATGAGAATTCTACCTTGAAGTAATGTTTATGGTTAGAATCCATAAGAATCTCTTGTGGGACAACATCAAAGGAATGTGGTATGATAACCTCTTGTGCCAATTTGAGAACTGCTTGGAATACTTTAGTGAAATATTTGTTTATAATTTGTCCCAAACGTTGGAATCTCTCACATAAATCTCTATTTGAGTTCCTGTGACAAATCATAGATAAGAAAATTCCGATTTGTTCATCTATCCTAATATATCGGCTATCTTCCAACCAACCTTTTTCTTTCATTAGATCACAAAGGTTGAGAAAGACATGTCTCTCCATTCTAAAAGCTTCATATACTCTATCGGAATGCCCATGAAGAATCTCCATTATCCATTACGGTCCTGATAATAAGCTGTTGCCCAAATGGAGAAAAGAAGAAATAATTTTTATTTCTATTTTAGAAACAGAGAAGTTACAAATGTTAACTTCTTATTTCTTCGATTTTTCTATTTCTGTGATAGAAATTTGTTCCAGAAATAGAGAAATCAAATTGCGTTACTAAACGGATTTCTGTTTCAAATTTGTTCCGAGGAACAGAGAAACAGAGAAATCAAGAAATATAAATTTTATCATATGCGCCCCAAACGTGCAAAGAATACCAGAATGTTGAGCTGGGGGCGGCGGCGGCAACGGCAACGGCAATAAGCGGCCAGTCCTAATACAGCACGGCATGCTTTTGGTGAGTGCATTATTCGTGGGCTCAAGACTGCTGGAGTCGTTCATTTGTGATGCATGTGCAATATTCTTTCGAATTACGCGTTTGGTTTGTGTTCGATCGACGGGAGATGCTTTGGACTTTTGAGCTTGCTGATCTTTTCTCCATCTTGCAGTAAATAAACCACTTTAAGTTGGGAAAATGTTGTGTAGGCTAGCCTTTCTACATCATCATGGAGCCGGCCCATTCAATGGACAGACAAGTGACGCCACATGTCGTCCTGGGTCGCACACCACACTCTCTCCCTTCCCATGATGTCTCTCGTTCTTCTCTCTCTTCTCTGTCCTAACTCTGCTTTTCTTCACGATGATACTCCCGCTATTTTCTTATTTGAGTGTGTTTATCACTTCGATGTTTTGTCCTAAAGAGGGAGATTATCCGTTTATGGCGGAAAACGGTTAATGCAGGATGGGATGTCGTGGCTGCTGAACCCGCTAGAGCAGGACCTGCCCTTGATTCTGGCCGATAACGGGTTTGACGTGTGGATTGCCACCACCTGAGGTACCCGATTTAGCAGGCACCATACTTCATTGGACCCTGCCTAACCCCGTCAGTACATCTCTCTCTTTCTCTAAATTTATTACACGAGTGGAATGCACGTATTCAACTTGATCTGAATCATTGAATGTGGTGAGTCGTGTGTAAGTCCCATGCGAGTCCCGTTAGATACGACGCTCCACGTTTAGTTTGAACACATACTGGACTCGTCGAATTACTTATCCTTGTGTAGGGAATAGTTAATTGGGCCTGGTACTAGTGATGTGGTTTGTGGCAAGTGGCTATCGCACCTAAGCTTAGGCCCATCTAGATCTCAAATTGCATCAGTACCATTAGCGAGACCTGTTGGACGCAAATTGCGCAACCCCAAGATTTCCATAACCAGAACAAGAACATGCATAATTAAGCAGAAGAATTAACGCACCTGTTTTGGAATCCATCGATCTTGAAGCGGAAGCGGAAACACAATGTTCCATGCGCAAGTCCTTCTCCTCTATTGCCCTCCGTATCACTGGCTCAATGAGGCGGCCCCCCTCACGTTTAACGTTAGGTAAACGCCCCTTAGGTGAGGATACATGTGAGAATTAGGGTTAGAGGAGAGACTTAGCGCTTTTTATAGAGTTTCCAGCTAGGCCCCCTCATTACGGGCCAGGCTCAACTCGGCCCATACTAGCCAGCCCATATTAGACTAATTAAGAAACATTCTATCTCACTTTAGACCAATCCCCGTAAAACGATAAACGTTAAACGGTAAATTACAATATCAATTAATGTAGTTCACATTAGGAAAACTCTTACATTCTCCCACTTGGACTATATTAATTGAAATCGTACTGTATGTGCGCACATTGGTCTAGAGATAATTCTTAATAGTCAATCATATCTCATAAAGTCTCAAACACCGAATCATGGAGGTAACTGCATGTATACACACAGAGCCTTCCATGGTCACGAGTGTTCTCAACTCTATTGATATGGATCCAATATGGTAGTGTGTCAAATGGATAACATCTCTCATAGAGAGATCTCATTTGTCGTCACCATTCTCTTACCTTAAGCGTCACAAAAACTTGTGCCACTAGAGAATGTCCATTCTCTTACCTTAAGCGTCACAAAAAACTTGTGCCACTAGAGAATGCATTTATGGTTCCATGAACCCACATATGTCTTGTCCTTACGGTTAACCATTATTTATATACAACAAGACATATGGACAAGGCTAATAACCGTATGCCCCTAGCCTTCACTCAAGGTTTAAGCAATACCTTGAGACTTTAACATTATATATATTTTCAACATAATAACAAACCATTCAAAAAAATTTTATTGAATGCAAAAGTTGATATATATCAAAATATTACTAAATTGTAACAAAAAACAGATGTAAACATTATTCAAAGAAAAATAAAATAGCTCCCACTAAATAACAGCATCCCAAGATGCTCCTAAGCCCATGCTAATGACATGTCGCTCAAATATACATGGATGTAAGCCTTTAGTTAGTGGATCTATTACCATATCATCTATTGGAATATAATCTACTGCAACGTCACCATTATGTACCGATTCTTTATAATCAAAAACTTGACCTCCATGTGTTTAGACCCCTTGAGACTTCTGTTGTTATAAATAAACAACACATTCAAAAATACTTTTAAGTGCACTGACACAAGGTACACCTTTTAATTATATTTTCTCAATATCTAAATAAGGACAATGTGATAGATTCAACCCATCACCCTTAACAACAGGAGCAATTCATGGCTTGCAATAATGTATATTGAATATTTCCAATATACAATCAGCAAATGTCCTCCGAGAAAATCTAATATAATATGGCAAAAACAATTCTTACATACCTTAGTATAAAAGATATAAGATGTCTCAAGGTCACAACTTGTAAGCAAAGTATCATGTACATAGAGTATAAGAAAAAATAAATTTCCTCCCACTGACCTTGCAAAGTATATTGAATTACTTTGTTCCCAATTGAACAAAATAACAACACTATGAAACTTTAATAATATTGCCTGGAAACTTGCTTAAGACCATGAATTAAGACTTTTCAGTCTACACACAAGTTTACTTGAATTTGCTGCAAAATTCTCCAGTTGCACTTATATAGATTTTGTATCTCTTTGACGTAACTTCATATAAAACTATCAATGCCACGTTCACTCTGAAAGAATTAGTAGTAACTATCCACCCCTCTTTCAGAGTAAAAATATTATTATCCTTTTTTTTATATGGCGTTTAATCACATACTTAATTAAGAACAAGAAACGACATTTATATAAGTTGCTAAAACAACCATGTAATGGATATTGTAATCATGCTCTCACAAATAGACTATATAGTCTGATGGTATAAGTAATTGTCTTTCTCTAACAAATCTCCTCAATAAAACTGCAACCACTTCATTCTACACTTGAGAGGTTTAAGAAATTTCATTATAAACTATATCAAGAATAGTACCTTAAACCTCAACAAGTTTAGTCTATGGTACAGGAGATTCAGTAATTATCTGTATAGGTAAAGACAAAAACACAGTAACCCCCATCACACTATTATATTTAATAGTTTGAGAGCAGCTATCCTCTACAATTACGTCGATCTTAAGAAATTTTAGAGTATGCGATTCCATAATTCTTGTACCTTCTTTAGGGTTATTAAATTAATACCCCTTTTAACAATCTAGATAAGATACAAAATAATTTCGAGTGAATCTAAATTCCAACGTACTTAATATTGGATTAGATAACCTCACTCATGCATGACACCCCTAAATTTAATATGATTCAGGTAATCTATGCCCAATCTATAACTCAAAAGAAATTTATAAAACAACTTTGATAAGGACACTTTTTGTATGTGAAAAAGTTGCTTTCATAATATCAACCCACAGAAGACTGGATAAATTAGTTTTACTCATCACTATTAAATCTGACAACCTTTAAGACTAATTCTAACCAATTTATTCTTTATCTCGGTCATTTTCCTTAAATAGAAAACTTTTGGAAACAACTTTTCATCCTTATATGAGATGTATATATCATTAGGACTTAAACACAATCTTTGCAGATATGTCCTAATTTCAATATCAAACAAGACATAATTTCAAGCAACTAAGGCTTCCATCATCTTATACCAGTGTAGTTCGCAGACAAACCTCTTTTCTAGTGTTCCAGAATGAAATGCTTCATGGACAGTAAGCAAATTTTATTGCATTATCAAGCAACAAATCATATGTCCACAACTTAAAATTTGAAGCAGTAAAAACCTCAATAATAGTGGAATTATTAATTACAGAAAATGTGACTGAAAAATAAGCAATGTATATAATTAGCATCATGTGAGCACTGTGTTACTTGACAAACAAGTACACATCCAGAGAGTTACATGCATAATCATATAATCACCTTTGGGCAGAATACATGACATGCAGTTGTACACTCCCCACATGATAGCGGTTATGAGAATATATTCCAATTTTTCGTGAATTCATCACCTTTGGGCATATGAATCACTAGAATCAGTCACTCCTCCACCATACTATCATGTATCCCTCCATGAACTAATACACAATCACCTCCTTTGGGAGTATGACTACACATTAGATCGGAGACATCCCAATCAATATACGAGACCGAAATTTCTCAAACCCAATCAAGCGTGCCACTTTGGCGGTCACTACTCAATTGAATCCTTGAAACTCTCTCATACTAGGGATATAAATTTTACTCCTCACATATACCATATACATGTGATTTTAGCTTTAGTGATAGGGGCAGCATATCACCAAAATCACATATCATGCTAATTACATTGCTTCATAAAAATAAACTTTATAGTAAAATATTGATGAATAACACTCATAAAATTCATGTTAAAACATACCAGTAACCTAGCACATATATTTTGAAAATCACAGAAAAATACAAGAAAAAATATGCAAAAATACACTAAAAATACGCGTATTTAGGGCTTTGTATGTATTTTAACATCTATAAAATTATCAAAAAATTAAAATAAATACACCACGACGTAGGAAATCACCATACGAGTTGAATGCCACCAGCCACGTGCCGATCAGAGACCCACGCGCCCTCACGCGCCGCCTGAGTGCGCGGCGCGTGGAGCCCACGCGTGGGTCGTCAAAGGACCAGTCAAACCGGTCCGATCGGTGGCGGTCCGACCGGTTCCCGGTCCGACCATCCGGTCCTGCCGCCCGGTCCAACCGGTTGACCAGGTCGGGTCGGGTCGGTTGGTCGCCATCCGGGTCAGGTCGGTCCATATCCGGGTCGGGTCGGTGCGGTTCGGGTCGGTCGCTGACGTCAGCGGGTTGGAACCCAGCGTGACGTTAGCGTCGACGCAGCGGATTGAATCCGAATCCGAATCCGAGTCCGGGTCCGGGTCCGGGCCGCCGACGCCGACGTCGGCGCCCGCGTGCGCGCACGCGCGTCCAGCGCCCGCGCGTGGGAGCGCGTGAGGGCGTGTGAATGCGCATGGGCGCGCGTCTTCGACGCCCGGCGGCGCGTGGCTGCGCGTGGGGCGCGTGGGGCCTCCCGCGACGCGCCGCCCACGGATGTTCTCGTCTCGTCGAGCCCAATCCAAATTTGTGATTTAATTTTACTTTTACAGTCTTTAAAAAATTCGAAAATCACAAATTAGGCAAAATTCAATGCGTTCAAGTTCTAGAGTTATGGAGGCTCTGATACCACGTGTTGGACGCAAATTGCGCAACCCCAAGATCTCCATAACCAGAACAAGAACATGCATAATTAAGCAGAAGAATTAACACACCTGTTTTGGAATCCATCGATCTTGAAACGGAAGCGGAAACACAATGTTCCATGCGCAAGTCCTTCTCCTCTATTGCCCTCCGTATCACTAGCTCAATGAGGCGGCCCCCCTCACGTTTAGCGTTAGGTAAACGCCCCTTAGGTGAGGATACATGTGAGAATTAGGGTTAGAGGAGAGACTTAGCGCTTTTTATAGAGTTTCCAGCTAGGCCCCCTCATTACGGGTTAGGCTCAACTCGGCCCACACTAGCCAGCCCATATTAGACTAATTAAGAAACCTTCTATCTCACCTTAGACCAATCCCCGTAAAACGATAAACGTTAAACGGTAAATTACAATATCAATTAATGTAGTTCACATTAGGAAAACTCTTACAAGACCCACTAGTGCATCTCCAACATGAACCTAATTTATTCTCTCATGGTGCACCTGATTCATACAAGTTTCATGCCTATATTTATGGCACTGTATGTACGTTATAACACATTCATTGAGAAAATTACCAAAAAAGTTTTCAACCTATTGTGATTGTTCATGTCGGCATCGGTAACATCATGTAGACTGTTAGCTAATTGGCCGTCAGTTAAAATTGATTGGATGGATTAAATTGGTATAAATACAAAAAGGTTTATGATTCAAATTGACAAAAAAAAAGGTTTATGATTGAATTGACGCAATTACAATAGATTTAGGATTTTTGGATAACTTTCCCCACGTACATTTGTTGTGCTTTCTTTTCCAATCTTGACCCACTTTATCTAGTAAACCTTTCACCACGACACATAAATATTGGCCTTCGATATGACGGCCATTCATTTGGGGGCACTTCAAGGAATTCCTACGTAGTTGTCGCTCTGTGATTGATATTATATCTGCCGCATCACCCACAAAAGCGAGTTCATATAATTTTACATGACCGCTTATTTCAAGAGTAGCTAACTTTCAGAATCTTTTGTATGCACTAAATTTAAATGGAATCTTCACGTTATAATTGTAGTTGTAACCAGAGAATGCATAAGAATTGTGCATTGTCAATTGAACTGGTAACTGAATTGCTGACAGGATTTCTGGAATTTGTCGTGGGACAAACTGGCGGGCATTCGATCTACCGGCCGTGTTCGACTTCATCCACGGGCAAACTGGGAAGAAGATCAATTACGTTGGCCACTCTTTGGTGAGAAATTAGTTTCGGTACACTACATGGAATCCGGTCGTTAGCCACATATGTGCGTGCATGTTACATGACAGAAGATGCAATCGATGTGCCTATCCTTTCAAACAACTTGATTTTTACTGCATATCTGAGGTTTTGGGTAAATTTTCCATCTGATTCCAGGGATCTTTGACAGCTTTGGCATCCTTATCAGAAGGGAGATTTGTGGACAAGCTGCAATCGGCAGCTCTGTTGAGCCCCATCACTTATCTCAGCCATATGACCACCATCCTCGTCGTCATCATGGCCAAAACCTTTGTTGACGAGGCGAACAGATGACTCCGTTCGCTATTTTCCTTTCATTGAGATTAGAGAACCAGGACAATCTGTCCATATTTGTCCACCGTGATGCCTGAGGGAGCTGCATTCGATGTTTCTGCATTATTGACAGATCGCCATGTTGCTGGGATTGGCCGAGTCCAATCTAAAAGCATAGGCAAAAGAACCGGCAGAAATTTCTAGAAGTTCTTATGTTCGATTCGAAGCTTGACTCATCTTCTCTTTTCTCCTGCGTTATGATCGTGGGTCTGTAATTGGTCCCAGCAAGCCCTTGGGTGACCTTCTCCGGGCCTTGTGTGATTATCCTGGTGTCGATTGCTATGATTTGCCAGCCGCATTAACCGTTACTGCCTAACTTTGCTGCCCCATATATGTTCTGGAATTCAAATTGGGAAGAATTAAGCTGATTATTTGATTTCAACCGATCCATTCCAGGCAAAAACTGCTGTCTCTATGGTTCCACTGTTGATCTCTTTTTGAAGAATGAACCGCAATCGACGTCGGTCAAGAACTCGGTCCATTTGGGTCAAAGTAGGTTTAATGCACGGTTGATCCTCTTCTTGAGGGTTTTAAGCAGAAGAACATGTTAATGATCAATACTCATTCAATCGAATTGGTATTGTTGCTTGCAGTGGTTTGCGACGGCGTGTTGATGTACGACTATGGGGTCGCCAGCTCCAACGTGATCCACTAGGGGGACGCGAGGCCATCAGTCTACAACCTCTCCAACCTTCCCCACGACCTACCGATCTTTCTCAACTACGGAGGCCAGGATCCGCTCTCCAGCGAGAGCGATGTCCGGTATCTGCTCGAAAGCTTGAAGCTCCATGACGCCGGCAAGCTCACCGTCCAGTCCATCGAAGATTATGCTCATGCGGATTTCAGAATGGGAGTGAATGCCAAAGACAAGGTGTTTGGTCGAGTGTTGCCTTTCTTCAAAAACCAGCGGTAACTCCTAGCGACTAGCCAATTTTACGAGAAGGAATTGACGGAAATGAATGCGACATGAACATTTGCTTTCACTTCTTCTAGTCAATTTTTTCTTTTGTCATTTTCTTCTAGTCATTGCCATTGCTAATTAGTGCACGAAATTCATCGAGTTTGATTGGTCATGCCATGAGAGTCGAGCCCCATGGTCTATGTCCTTTCTCTTTGTATGAAGGTCATATAGTCCACGATGGACTCATATAAGAATTGTAAATACGAGTTATATTGAGTGATTTGGGTCATGAAGGAACTTGTGCTCCTATGAAGTTATTTTGGGATAACCAAGCAGCAACTTACATTGCATCAAATCTAGTCTTTCGTGAAAGAATAGAACACATAGAAATCGACTTTTGTTCAAGTGAAATTCCTGACAAAACTATCAAGACTCCTTATGTTCAAAGCGAAGAATAACTTGTTGATATATTTATCAAACCCCTTTCTAAAGGAGTATTTCAACAAATGTTGGCCAAGTTGACCTCAGAAGGCATCTTTGCTCCAACTTGGAAGCGGAGTGTTGGCACTTGCCAAGTCATGATAAGATTGAGAATCAAGGTTAGAAGGCATCTTTGCTCCAACTTGGAAGCGGAGGTTGGCACTTGCCAAGTCATGATAAGATTGAGAATCAAGGTTCAATGTGTGGCAAGTGTATTTACCATAAAAACCATAGGTTATATTTAGCAACTAGGATGTACTTTTCTTTATTTGAGGAGAATGAATCGCTCATAAGAAATTAAGAAATATGAAGATATCTACAGTGGTAGGCTTCCAAGGAATTTTTTTTTTTTTTGGTTGATTGAGCCACGTGTTAACGCGCTATAAGTGGCTAGAAACTACCACGTTAGCTTCAGACCTAGAATGCATGTTTAGTCTTGGCCATTCATAATTTGACACGGTGGAATTAAATAAATAAAAAATGGAAGATTGCCCAACATCTATTCATCCATGGAAGTTTTTCGCCATTCGAGTTGCAGTACCTCCCCCTCGCCGCGGCCACCAACGGAGTCGCCAACACTGCATCCTGCACATCCAAGCCGAGCTGCCCTTTTCGGCATTGCTTGACGCCGATGATGACCATGGACGGGCAACATGATGCCTGAACACCTTTCATCATGGAAGGCCAAATCTTGAGGTTTGGAGAGGGACGCCGGTGAAGGCGACGATGGCCATGGGTGAGCGACGTCATACCTGAACCCGATTCTAGATCTAGAGGTCAATGGAGAAGTACACAAAGAAAAAAGGAAAAAAAGGACGAAGCCAGAGGGGTGGCTTTGGCTGACCGCAAGCAACGCCGGCAGGGTTCCTCCATCATCGATGGCTTAGATGGGTTCTTTACCTATGTTTTTGGCCTCGAACAAACCACTGGGACTTAAAGAGTTTATTGTGTAAATGCTCCCCTGTGTGAGCTCAAGGATGACCAGAATGTGGCAAAAATAGAAAATAGAATGTAAGCAAATGGATGGTTTGCTTGTCTCGGAAAACAAAAATGAAGAAATCTTTTGAGGAAGGAAAAAACAGAGGAATAAGGGTCTAAAAACAAAGTGGGTCTCTTGGGTTGTCCTTGGCCAAAAGGTTTTTGCGTTTGGTTCAACATTTGCAAGGGGTTTTGAGTCTAATGTAAATACTGAAAGTCCAAAGCTACTTGGGGAAATGCAATTGTGTTTGGTAAAAAAAATTTTGCAAATGAACTTTGAGTTGAATGTGCGTTTGGTAAAGAAAACTTTCGCAATGGGCTTTGATGGGTATAATATATATTTTTATATTTTTATTAAAATTGAACTAAACCCTTCGCCGAACCGACGAAGGGCTATGGCCACCGGCGAGCCAAATCTGGCGTCGACGGTCGCCGACTAAGGTCGCCCAAGGTCGGGCAACCTTCGGTGAGGGTCATGTGACCCAAGGGCCGCCGGAGGTCGCTCGACCTCGGGCAACCCAGCCAAGGGCCGCCAAAGGTCGCCCGACCTCGGGCGACCCTTGGCGAGGGTCACTCGACACAGGGGCCGTGCGACCCAGGCGACCGTCGCCTAGGTCTCGCGGCCGTAGGCGGCCCCGCCGAGCTCGTGCCATCAAATGGCGCAAATGATTTTTAGAAAGAAATTCCCATTTTTCCCGAATACTACAAGGAGCCTGAGTTTAAAATTAAAATTGGGAACGCCCTTTTTGAGAGCTAGTAAAGACCTCTTTGATTAGGGATTTTCCAATATTTGCTTTAACCTTTTAGGGCTTTGAACTAAGACCATTTTTCCCCCTTGGAAACCCGTTTTACACGGTGAGATCGAAACCCGTTTTACGGTGAGGCATCACACGGCCGAAACCCGTTTACACGGTGAGACCTTTCCCGCCGAAAACCCGTTTTTACACGGTGAGGCATCACATTCGCAACCCGTTCTACACGGTGAGACATTTCTCTTAGTCGAAACCCGTTTTCGCCCACGGTGAGGCCGAAACCCGGAGACATCACATCCAATCGAAACCGTTTTTACACGGTGAGGTCGAAACCCGGTGAGACATCACATTACACGGTGAGACTTGTTTTTACACGGTGAGACATCACACGTCCCGATCAGAGACCATTAGCTACCTGAAACCCTTTTCGAAAGTTAAGAAGGGATTCTGGAAAACTGATACATTGCAGTTTACTGTTATACTTTGTTCGACCTTGTCTATTTTTCTTCCGATTTTCTATCGAATTTTGTGCTTGGATTCATAGATCGGTGTCGTATGAAAAGTTGCTTGGACTATCCTTGGCTTCAATATACAGATTTTTTTAGAATTTCTGGAGTTGATTTGATTAGGAAAATGTTCATTAAATCTTCCTTTTGTCCTGGCTGTGGCCTGATTGTTGTTTGTCTTGGATGAACTGTTAAACATGCTCTTTTGGTCTCGAAATCTCCATGAAAGTCATGGTATATTCCATGGGCTTTTCAACAATATAAAGATTGCATCAATCGACCTTTGTTTTCCCTGTCAATTTCATGTTTGAGTTGCTACAATCTATAATGTTGGATTTTGCTCGTTTCTTTTCTCGTTTTCATATAGATTTTCGTGAACAAAGTAGGACTTCGATGTCTCATGATAAAGGATCGGGACATTTCCTTCTATATACTTGGTCTTTCATAGATTTTCTTTATGTCTTCATTTCAATAAATATCATCTATGTTTTGTACAATCCCTACTGTGATTTTACCCGATTGTGTTGCTTTGTGAAAATGTCTTCAATCAAGCTCCTTAAGAGCATATTTGATGCCCGATGCCTTCGGACATACTTAGAGCATATCATAAGCTTCGCAATGATGTATGTCATGCCTCATTTGAGGATCATTGACCATGTAAAAACCATGCATCAAGTTGATATACCACAACTGAAATTCTTTGGACAGTGCTCTTTCTCTGAGGTTTCACTTCAAGTAATAAAAGAAAATGAACTATTCACTGAGCACAGTTTACGAAATGAAGTGCTAAATGACGTTTTTTGATATCGAGCCCTTCTAGACATAGAAAATAGACTTCTCAAGCTTCGATTTGATATGTTGCGCGCCCTGAACGGATGTCATTCAGTCATCAAAAAACACCTACAAAGTCTGTCAATTCTGCAGTAGTTTTTAGGTTGATTTACTGTTTTGTCTTACTGCAATTTTATGCTTTGACTGGAACGAGCTGGTAGATGATGCTATTACAACTTAATGTCTTCTAGAGATTTGTAATAGACTTCTCAAGCTTTCCATAGACATATTATATGTGCGATTTGGTCATCATTTGCCCTGCCTCTTTTTTTTTTTTTTTTTTTTTTTTAAATCGAGCTTTGAAATCTGGAATTTGTCTTGAACTGCAATGCTGTCTTGTCCCTATGAATCCAATTGTTTACCATTCTTGTATGGTCTTATGCATGATGATTTTGAAGTTGAGTCCTCAATAAAATTTTGTCCACATCATCCATGTGATCACAATTAGGTTTTGAGTTCTCGATGAGAAATGTTTGTCATCCTTTATTCTATATGACACATTTTTGGTTAGATTCATGCCTATCTCTTAGTGAGCGAGATCATGCATACTTTCTTAAAACTTCCTTTTTAGAATATCATGCATCCATTTGGCTAATCGCAATTGAAATTTTCCAAGCGTGACATTCCTAATTCTAAGTCACTTGGCAATGTTAATGACTTGTGTGACTTCTTTGCATTTTGATTTAGGGTTAAATGTTTACAAACCTTTTTCGCATTCAACCTTATGTCATGTGCAAGTTTCACATTTTTGTACATTGTTTAGGTGGTCTTACGAACCATTAAACATGCATTGTATTTTGTCATGTTCATGACTTGAATTTGCTGGATTCATGTTCATGTCCGATGCCTATGTTCATTCGTTATAATAATGATTTCAATGCATTGTCTTAGTCATATAAGATGAGGCAAAGAATCATTTTTTCTTAGATTGGGTTTAGATTAGGATTCCAAAGATGGACTTTGGTGTGAAGACGATGGAAGTCGATGTCCATTCCGACTATTATCATGTACTATTTGTTTTCCCGACATATGTCTCGGGTTTCATGCATTGTATAAAACCCGACGAGTTGCGGGTTTCTTTTCTTTCCCGATTGTTTTCTCTTTCATATTTTTTTTAGGATTGCATGATTAGATTTATTGCTTTTCTTGATTGTTTACTTCATGTCTTGCACTTTCAATTTCTCTGATTGATTTCTTTCATTGTTTTTCTTTTAGAAATAGAATAGCATAAAAGTAACCCACCACGCGTGATCGCTTAGCTTAGAATTGGTGATCCCGAAAATATAAAAAGAGATGCATGGACATGTTAGGAAAAACACAACATACTGTTAGGTACTAAAAGGGCGCTAATAGCTATATTAGCGTAACCCAAGTCCCCGAATCTAGATATCCGGTTGCGTAGGAATCGAGGGAACTCTCCCAATCCTCGATTGGGTTTTCTAGCCGACCTCCAAAAAAAAAATATATAAGGCTAGTGGCGATTCCTGTATGTTCTTAGGTTGTTAAATACCTAGATCGTATAAATAAATTCGCTGTCACGCGGGGTACGAGCTTGGGACAGCTCGCGATCTTATGATCAAGTATCCCTAAATCCGACCTTTCCCCCTTCGACATTGAGGGCGGCGAGATCGGGTCGCGACAGACCGGCGAGCCAAATCGGGCGCCGACGGTCGTCGACTAAGGTCGCCCGAGGTCGGGCAACCTTCGGTGAGGGTCGCGCGACCCAGCCAAGGGCCGCCGGAGATCGCCTGACCTCGGGCAACCCAGCCAAGGGCCGCCAAAGGTCGCCCGACCTCAGGCGATCCTCGGCGAGGGTCACTCGACACAGGGGCCGTGCAACCCGGACCGCCCGCGGGTCTCGCGGCCGTAGGCGGCCCTCGCCTAGGTCTCGCGAGGGTCGTGCGAGGTCGGGCGACCTCCGACGGCCCTCGGCTAGGTCGCGCGACCCTCGCCGGAGGTCGCCCGATAGCCGTCAACGCCAGATCTGGCTCGCCAGCGGCCTTAGCCCTTCGCCAGTCCGGCGAAGGGCTGCCTCCTTTTTCAATTAAAAAAAAAGAAAAAGGGCATATCGGAAATATGAAGAATTAATGAGGATAATCTTGGAAGAGAAAAAATAATTTCAGCATTTAGCGAAATGCCGAAAGCCTAAAGCTAATCCCTACTAGCTTTGGGCTTTCAGCATTTTGAAGGCAAGTTGAAAGTTGAAAGCCAGCTTCAAAGTTGAACCAAACGGTCCAAGCATTTTCCCAAGGGGCTTTCAGGGCTGAAAGCCCCTTGGAAATGCTGAACCAAACGCACCAAGGCCTTAGAAGACATGGCCACAAGCTTCCACTTATGAGTTTTCCGTCTTCCTCCTCCTCCATCATCCGTGGCCGTAAACTTTGCTTGACCAAGGCTTGTGAGGTGGCTTTGCTCGGATGCGACGGTGACAACTCCATTGGTGGTGACGGCAAGGGGAGGCACTGCAATACCAAGAAGGATTGTAGAAGCAAAATTATGAGTTTAGAGAAGTGAGATGAGCCATCACCCTCTAGTACCAAAAAGGACAATGACAACAACACAGGAGATATGTACCTTGTCTGCAATTTATTGCAAGGTGACCCCTTATCAATGGCTTCCCTTGCATTACCGCAATGCATAGATAATTGATACTAGAGCATCTTTCCATGTGACACCTCATAGAAATTAGTTCTACTGTTGTGAGCCATATTAGGGAGGTATAGTGCCAATGGGAGATTATAATAGTTGCTTGTGGAAAGGTGAAGCTAAAGATAAAAGATAAGACAATAAAAAAATTTCTAGGTGTGATGCATATTCCCGGTCTTACCAAGACTCCTATCTATGTGGGAACTAAGTAGATGTTGGCATCACTTTCACCACCAACAAGTACACATGCAAGCTAACCCATGAACTTTGGCGATTGCCAAAGGTGAATGATATGGAAAATTATGAAAGTTATTGGGAAACATAGTGATTAGTGATGAGAGTTATCTTTCAATGCTATGGCATTGGAGATTAGGTTATAATGGTGAGAAAGGGCCGATGACCCTTACCCCAAAGTAGATAGTGGAGGGTATCCCAAGATATTTTATGGGTTTTGGATTATGTAAACATTGTCTGCATGGGAACATAATTGGGTATTTTTTAAATCCATAGAAAGGAGAGTAAAAAAAAAATTGGATTTGATCCATAGTGACATCTTCGATTCACTCATGTAGCATCATTTGAAAAATCAAGGAATTGTGTTTCTTTTCCTGGGGATTATTTTAGATATACATGGACATAATTCTTGCAGAGGAAAGACGATGTGTTTGAAAAATTCACGAGTTCAACACTACGGTGGAAAATCAATTTGATAGGAAATTAAAGTTTTGCATATGGACAATAGACAAAAATTTGAATTAGCGAAATTTGATCAATTTTGTGTGACTAATGGCATTGCAAGGTAGAAAACAACACCTCATTCACCTCAGTAGAATTGAGCTGGCAAAGATACTTAATTGGTCTCTCATGGAGAAGGCAAGAAGTATGCTAAGTGGTGCAGGCTTAGCAGCTGAATTTTGAGCAAAAGCAGTGGCTACCGTGTGTTATATGAAGAACAAGTTCCCTACATCAGCTTTGAAGAACACCATTTGAGGCACTGTTTAGGAAGAACTCGAACATATCCCATGTTAGGGCATCTTGCCATGAAGTGTATGTACATGTGCCAAAGGAAAAGAGGATCAAGCTTGAGAGCAAGTCAGAGAAGTGCATATTTATTGAGTATAAGGATGATGTCAAAAAGGTATAAGTTGTGGAATCTCAATACCAAAGGTATCATCTATAGTAAGGATATAGTATTTGGAGAATTTATGACAAATCATATTGTTTCAAAAGATCTTGACAAATTATAGACGGTTGATTTAGATGTCTATTTGAAGGAAAATATAGAGGTTACACAAGTTGGAACATAACATTTAGATTTTGAAGTAGATGAGCTTGATGGGATGGATGATATAGTAGATTTTGAAACTGAATTTGAAAATGAAGTGCCACTTGAACTAGTTTTAAGAAGGTCCACAAGGCTAATGTTGACTTTTTAAAAAATAATAATAAATTAAATTTGGTTTTTAAAATTTTCATTTCAAAATTCGAAAATAAAAAAATTCAGTTTTTATTTTTTATTTCCACTTATTAACACCTAATTTAAAATTAGTTTTAGAGGGAATTTTTTTAAAAAAGATTGAATTCAAAAGTTAAACGGCCGTGCGATTTAGAAGCCATTTGCTGTTGAGAGGTTGAGTGAAAATCTCAACCTAAAAAAACAAACTTGATTCGTTTTGGCTCTATAAATGAAGAGCACGAAGGTCGAGGAAGGGGGCTTCTCTTCGTGCGAATTCGAAAAAAAAAAAAATTCAGAAAGAAAATTGCGTCATTTGAGGGGGCTTCTCTTGATTTTTCATGGAAAAGAAGAAATAGAAAAGTATAGGGGGAGCTTTTGCTTGGTGGGTTTTCCGAAATCAAAAAAAAGAAAGAAACCCTCGCAGCTTCTCCTTTCTCTTCTGACAAAGTGCAGAGGAAAAGAAGTCAACAAAAGTAGAAGAGGCAGAGATCCGTGGAGGCAGAGGAAGAAAGGTAAAAAGGTGAAAAAGGTGAAAAGGTAAAAGAGCAGTAGGGGAGAGAAAAGGGGCGCCACTGTTCATCGTCTTCCCGAAGGCCCCGTCCGCAAGCCATCCCCTGACGTGCCGCTCCGACCCACGCCGCTCCAAACAACCCGACGCCGTGCCGGAGTCCTCCGCCGACCCATCGCTCCTGCACGAAGCCCGACTCCGCGCTGCTCGACCCCGAGCTGCACCATCGCCCGATCGCCGCCCCGCAAAGACGCCCGCTCCACGACTCGACAAGCACCCCACGACGACCCAAGCTCCGACCGGGGAGCCCACTGTGCAGCCGTCTCCGCCAAGCCGCCCGCTGATCTCGCCTCGCCGGATCCACCCCGACGTGTATCCCGCGCCGGTCCACGAGTCCTCCAACCGCAAGCCCGTGACGCCGCGACAAAGCCTCTCCACCGCGCGACGCCCGCGCTGCCACCGATCTGCAGCCCTTCACCGCCGAGCGAGCCCCACACCGGTCCGCACCGCCCCGAGCAATCCGAAGCCCGAGCTCGCGCCTCCATTTGTGCCCATCGCCCGCACCGTGTCGAGTCCAAGCTCACCCGACGTTGCTCCCGTGCCCACGACCCATTTGCTGCTTTCCTCTTTTGGTTGTAGGTCCGTTATCACCCGAGCCTCGCCGGAGTCCGAACCCGCGCCGGCCGACGAACTCCCTCCCCCGGCGTCACCCTCTGTCTCCGTTACTTACCTAGGTAGTTTTTTTTTTACTTTTTACTTTCTTTATAGTTTAATTCATTTTATTTGTTAGGTTATATTTTTAGTTATTTCATTTGATAGCAATTTTTAGTGATATTGGATGTTAATATCTTATATGCATTATCCGTAGATTTTACCTCAAATTATTATAGTTATTAATTTGATCCGAGAGACATCGGGTCACTTTTTTAATTATACTAATTTTGGGTTTGTTTTGGTAGAATTCCAATTGTTAAATCACAATAATTATTTAATTTGGTCCGTAAGACTTCGGACCAAATTTTTAATTATTTTGATTCCTCGTTGTGATTTGTAGAGTTAAAATAATTGTTAACTTAATCCGTGAGACAACGGATTATCTTTTCAATTATTTTAATTCTTATCTTAGTTTTTAGGTAAAAATAATTGCTTGTTAAAAAATGAAAATTAAAAAAAGGAAATAATGAAAAGTTAAAAATTTACATGAGCATATAGGTCATATAGGTTTATTAATTTAGACACGTAGGTTTAATAAATTAACCTTTAGGATTATTTTAGGATTTCATCCTTAGTTGTTTGCATGCTTTCATAATATGAAAAGATAATAAAAAGGTAAAAAAAAAATGGTTTTCTAAGACAAATGAGGTTTAAATCAAATTAATCCTGAAATTGAATTAGGAAATTATTCCATTTTGAATAGCTTAATTAGTTTGTTTAATTTCAATAAAGAATACTAGGTGCATTTCAGCTAGTTTGCATAGTAGGCACATTTAATTAGAATTTACATATTAATAAATTAGGATTGCATCATATTATCATGTTTTAGTAATCCCATCGTGAAATTTTTTAATTGCATATAATTAATTCTTTAATTAAAAAAACAAAAAAGAAATCATTTACTTAGTTAATTAATAGGTGAGTTTATAATTAATCCTATTTCATATCATCTTTATTTAGTGTAGGTTGCCTACATAAAAAGAGAATCATTAAAAAAATCACAAAAGAACATGCATATAAAATTGTGTATCATGCATCTCATGTCATATAGTATATGCACATTTAGGATTGCATAAATTAGATTGCATACATATAGTTCAAATTAGGCCATATAAATTGCATTTCACATATCATTAAAGTAAAATTCATGCATATTAATTTTAGATTAAGATTGCATAATAATAAAAGTTAGGTGTCATGTCATTTAGAAATCATGTTTAGGGCATGCATTTTAATTAGCATTTTTAAATGTTTTCTGCTAAAAAGACCACTTGAGATGTATACTCTGTTTACTGATAATGAAAATTGTGCTTTAATTGTTACAGATGATGATCCAAGCACTATCAAGGAAGTAAGAAGCATAAAGAACAAACAGTGGGAGAAAGCCATAAAAGATGAGATGGACTCATTGGATAAAAATGGAACATGAATTTAGTAAAACTAACTAGTGATCGAAAGACAATTGGTTACAAGTGGGTGTTCAAGAAAAAAGATATATGTAGATGGAGGGATAGAATGATATAAAGTTCGTTTGGTTGTGAAGGGATACTTGTAAATAGAGCGAGTCGATTATGGTGAAATTTTTCTCTCATTGCTAAATTAAATTCCATAAGACTTGTCTTATTTGTAGCATCTACATATGTGGAGGTTGAGTAGCTTAATGTGAATACAACATTCCTCCATGATGACTTGGAGGATGATATTTACATGAAGCAATCAAAAGGGTTTGTGGTCAAAGGAAAAGAAGACTTTGTTTGCAAATTGAACAAATCTTTTTATGGCTCAAAGCAATCTTTAAGGATGTGTTACCGAAAATTTGACTCATATGTCTTGAAGCTTGGCTTTATTCATTGCAATGTTGATCATTGTTGTTTGCGCAAAAAAGTTAGAGAAGGATTTTATTATATTAATCTTATATGTTGATGATTTGTTGCTAGTTGGGAATAATTCAAAAATGATTATCACTACGAAGGACCGTTGGCAAAACAGTTTGAGATGAAAGATTTAGACCCATCAATCATGCAAATTAAAAAGGGAGCATGAGAATGGAAATTTGTAGCTAAGTTATAAAAATATGCAAAAAGTGTGTTGAAAAAGTTCAACATGATTGATTATAAACCCGTGAAGACCCCCATGTCCACAACTTCCAAGTTATCAACGCTCTAGTGTCCTAGGACTAAAGAGAAAGCTAAAGAGATGACAACATTCCCATGCAAGCACAATTGGGAACTTGATGTATTCCATAATGTGGTCCCGTCCAGATATTGCATAGACAATGGGAGTATTAAGCAGATATATGTCAAAAATCCTGGGAAAGAGCATTGGATGACAACAAAATGGGTGCTTTGTTTCACGGTACATCTAACTTTGATTTATGTTATGAATGCATGAAAAGCTCAAAGGGATAAAAAGCGTTGGAATTGAAATGTCTTGTGAATGTTGATTGGGGATGAGACATTAATAGCAAAAGGTTAACCAGCGAATATGTTGTTTTCTTATTCGGCAAATCTATGAGTTGGATGAGTAAGAGACATAACACAATTGTATTATCTACTATTTAGGTAGAGTACATAGTCCTTACTCATGTGGCTGAGGAAGTGATATGGCTGCGCATATTATGTAAAGAGTTTGGTTTTGTACAACAATAAGTGAAGATTGGTGTGTGATAACCAGAGTATTTTATTCTTGGCTAAGAATCTTGGATTTTATGCAAGAACAAAGCATACCAGGCGACATACAATATCACTTCCTCCAAGAGAAAATGGAGTAAAAGGTTGTAATGCTGGAGAAAATTGACACACGGGTGAATAGTATAGTTTTTCGAGGGAGAAAATACTAATAGTGCAAAAACTTTTGTACGACATTCACTGGAGTGCTAAATTTTTTTCACTCATTTGAGTGTCACAAATTTGAAAAATCGTTCACTTTAATACTAATTCCAATTTGCTTTGCTAGAAAATCCGATGTGGGTGCCGGTCGTCTGACATGGCGACGCCATCGTGACATGGACAATTTTTTAATATTTGTAATATTTATTATTATTATTATTATTATTATTATTATTATTATTATTATTTTTTAAAAATTTTGGCTCCTTTCTTTAGAGTCGGCGAGGGTAAGTAACGACCCTCACCGGCCACGAAACTCTCACCCAAATTGGGTGCCCTAGGTTGCGAAGGCTTTGGGTGAGGCCATTAGGGCCTCGTTGGCTGTTGACAAGGCCACGAGGGCCTTTGCTAGCTTTGGGTGGTCGCAGGTGATGCCGCCTCGTGTAGCGTTGGCGAGGTCACAATGCCCTTGCCCATGGCCTTCATGGCTAGATTTGGGCAAGGGCCACTTGCCCTCGCTACGAAGGCCTTGGGTGAGGGCTTTGCGCCCTTATCGACTGCAGGCGATGCCGGGCATTGCGACCTCGCTAGTTGTTGGCGAGGGCATCACAGCCTTACTAGTGGCCAGTGAGGCCTCGACAGCCTCACTGAGCACCTTTGCAACCAAGGGCGAGGTGCCCCTCACCCAAGCTAGGTGAGTGTTTCATGGCCAACGTTGGCCCTAAAGAAAAAAATAAAATAAAAATAAAAACAAAAAAATTCAAAAAAAAAAAATTCCATGTAGGATGTTTGGCCAAAAGTGGCACTTAAGTGAGTGATTTTACTCTGATGTGGTACTCAAGTGAGTGAAATAATTTTTTGGCATTCAATTGAGTGTCGTACGAAAGTTTTGACACTTCTAGTGTTCGTCTCCCATAAATTTGACCAAGGTAGTGAGTGTAGAAAAGTTTAAATGGTGTACAAATGTTGGATTTAAAGAAGCATGTTGACTATTCACTAGAGGTGAGTATGGTTCTAGGTAGAATCTGGAACTTAAGAATCGGACCGATGGGAACTTGTTAGTTCTAGGTTCCAAGATATATAGGGTAGGTTCTATGTTCCAAAAAATGATAAACTTATTTCGACTGGTAGGTTCCAAGTTCTTAATTAAATGAACTTGGAACCTGTAATCTATAACCTGAAATCTAGAATAAGTTTTAATGTTTTTCTTATTCATATGGTCACATGATCTTACGATATTCCATATTGTTCAAAATTGAGAGTATAATCCGGAAGTACTAGTTTGAACTTTCATTTTATGACCAAGACTTTTACTTTATTAATATTCATATTTTTCATGTATCTTTATGGTCAGTAAATTGTAGCAGCAAGTGGTAATCATTGAGAGTTTTAATTCATCGCAATCGTTCAATTAATAATATAAGTGGAATGTGAGTAGACCCTAAAACCGATCTTGGAACCTGTAACATGATAGGTTTCAGGTTCTAAAAATTGAGGAACCTATTTCAATGGATAGGTTATAGGTTCCATATGGAACCTCTATGGTATTTGGAACCGCTCACCCTAGTACTCACAAAGTGGGAGAATGTTGGGATGTCATTCATACTCCTTATCAACAATGTAGGGGCAATATCCCCATGATGCTAGAAAGCTTTTATAGTTTGAGCTCATAATTGGTAATTTGGACTTGGGTTCATGAATAGTTATTAAACATATATTTTTTGTTTGGATATAAATATATTCTCTTTCTCATACTTTATTGGTGGTTTAGGTTTGGACTCATGAATAGCTATTGGATGTATATATTCCTTTTGGATTCTTTCTCTTGTAATTTAAGGAATGTAATAGAGAGGTGCGAGATGCTAATTACAATGGAATCTTCAGTTGGACATAACCCTTGTTTAAGGATGAACTAAGATAAAATCTTGCATCTCATATTATTTTCCTCGCTTTTACTTTAAATTTTCTTTATGATTGTGTGGCAAATCCTAACATGGACACATGCAGTAAAAAAACATAAATGCCATGTTAGCTAATGGCGTGGCAATCTCTAACCACTATATTTTTTCTCCTGTCTATCATCACGATTCATGGCTATCCATTTCCAATTGGTTGCAATGATGAAGCCAATTGGGAGCCAAACGTGATTAATTCCTTTTCAATCCTTCATATCTGTCTCTCTGTCTCCCTTTGTTTTTCTTCCATCAATACTCATTCCCTAGAAATGTGAAAAACTCGAATCTTTTTAGGCAGCCTATTACTTTAAAAAACCTTCAAGTTTAGGTCTAGCCTCAATTATACCCTAATTTTTTTTTTCATCTCATAAAAAACTCCAATTTTAGGTCTAATCCCAATTCTACCTTATACTTTTTCTGTCTTAAAATAACCACAAACTTTTATTTGAGTCCCAAATTTTCCCCCCTTTAACTCTCTTTCTAAAATTTCTCTTGAAAACTAAGAGATAAAAAACTCCAAAGCACAAGCTATTCAAGCATACCGAATCAAGTGTCTCAAGCACGAGCTCTCTGATTGAGAGAAATGGAAGAGTCCCGTGTATGAGAGATTGAAACTAAGCATAATAATCGAAGATCCCGAGCGAAATAGAAGGAAGATTCTTTTAAAAGTAAAAGCAATTGAAGAAAATCAATCCTAATTGCTCTAGTTTTTTATCCAAATTTCAAATACAATAAGATGTCATTTGAGCTGATATAGAAATTCATATTTAGAGAGCGTCTTCTTGAATATGAGATTTGGGAAAAAACTAGAGCAATGACGTAAAAATATCACATCACTAAGGGCGATTTCGGACGGAGGATTAGTGGAGTTAGATATGAGACTCAATTAAAAGTTGATAACTTTTTATGTGACAAAAAAAAAGTTTAGGATAAAGTTTGTAATTTTTTTATGAGACAAAAAAAGTTCAGGGTAGTGGACCTAAAATTGAAGGTTATTTATGAGATTAGAGTTAAAGTTGGATTTTTTTTTAAAAGATATTAGGCCATTTTAAAGCTAGAATCTGGGTAATTACTTCTGAGAACCTTTTAGCAGAAGCAAGAATGGAAGTAAATCGTCTTCCCACTCTTTTCGCCTCTCCTATCTTCTTCTCTCTCAGAAATTTCTTTTATACGGGGCATGCGCGCTTGTAGTTTCATTTCTCATCTTCTTCGACACAGAAAACCCGACACCCCAAAAGACAAAAGCAGAAGAAGAGAAGAGAAACTTGATGATCATGGGTGTGAGTGGCTTCCTGAGCTTGGCTTTGGGCTGCTTCCTCCTGGTCCTGGCGGTCGCACCACATGTAGCCGATGGCTTGAGCGGCAGTTCAACGCTCGGTGTCGGCAGCGGCACTGTTGCCCCTTTAGCTACTGGGGGCATATGTGCCTCATCTGTCACGATACATGGTTACCAATGCCAGGAGTTCGATGTAACTAAGAGCAGCTCACAAAAATCTTAAATCTTGATTAGCTTCATCTATTGGAATGAGATCGGGGAAGTATCTTCGGATGTATGAGAAGAGAACATAATAAATAATGCGTGTACCACTGTTTTCCATGGGTGTTGGTGGCGGCGGCAATAAGCAGACAGTCCTAATACAGCACAGCGTCCTCGTGGTGAGTGCAATATTCGCGAGCTCGAGACCCCGGACTCGTTCATTTGTGCTGCATATGCAATATTCTTTCGATTGCACAATTGGCTAATGTCCAATCGACAAGAGAGGCGTTAGACTTTTAAACTAGCTTATCTTTTCTCCATCTTGTATTTCGAGAAAATATTGTGTAGGCTAGTCCTTCCATGTCATCATGGGGCTAGCCCATCCAATGGACGACACATGACGCAACATGTCATCTTGGGTCCCACCATACTCTCTCTCTCTCCTCTCTGTGCTAACTTGCTTTTCTTCTCTCCTCTTTGTGCTGCCACGGCCACGGAGCTTGACCTTGAGTAGCCGGGGTCGTGAGCTCGTGCTCAAGCGACCATGGCTGCTTTGACCAGAGCAATTGCGAGAGAAAAATAAGAAAAGTAGTTAGCATAGATTAGAGAGAAGGACAACAGAGATCACAAGAAGAGAGAGAGTGTGATGGGATTTAGAATGCCACGTGACACTAGGAGTGAGTATGGTCCACCTGGCTCAAGGACCAACCTACACAATGTTGATTTTCAATTTATGATCGAGGATCGGACTGATCCTATGGATCCAATTTGGTTTTAGGGTGAATTTAGGACCAATCAATTATTTTTTTATTTCATATTTTGTATTTTTTAAAAGGAAAAAAATACTTTTTCAAATTACATATCCATCAATAATGTGACATTGAGTACCAAAACATTTGTATATATCAAACATAAATCTAAGATAAGATAACAATAAACATCTCCATTTATAATTGTTGAGTTGCCATTTATAATTGTTGAGTTGCATTTGTGAGGTGGGCCAAGAGAAGCGAGTGATTTCACTAGATTAGTTGTGCTTGTGAGGTGAGTGAGAAGAGGACAGGAGGTAAGTAGATAGAGGCAAGTGGTGAGGAGAGCTAGGTGAGCGAATTGAGTGAGGTGAGCAAAGAGGGTTTCTATTATTATTATTTTTTATTATTATTATTTTTTGGTTGAATTTAGGCTTGGTTTTTACCTTCTAATTTACACGGCATATTACATAAGAAAAAATAAAGGTGAAGGCACTGGGGTTTAGAGAAGACAAAAATATGTAATAAATTATATATATATAAAGGATGATCCAATACCAACCTTAAAGTTTTAGGATCGATGATCAATCTGCACAGTGCATGATTTGGTAGTTCCAAGATCAAGGACCAACCCAGACCAAGATCGGCCAAAACCAGTAGGGTTGGGCTAGTCTAAGGTCGGTGTAGGGTATGCTCACCCTATGTGGTGCCCATTTAATGGGCCAATCCAATGATGACGTGAAGGGGCCAGACTACACGATATATATTTTTTTTCTTTTCCTTTTTTAAGTCCCGGTCACAACTCCCGCCAATACTTCTTCAATGAAGAGGTTGCGGGAGAGTAAAGGGCCTGTTTGTTTGTGTTCATCGTTTCTGTTTATGAACATATTTTCTGTTTTTTTGTTCCCGAGAACAAAAAAAGAACAGAAACGCGTTTGTTTGTGTTTTTGTTTCAAATCTGTTTTTTTGTTCCCAGGGAACAAAAAAAGAACAGCCTAAACAAAAAAAAAAAAAAAAAGTTGTTTCTTATTTCGGAATAAAAAAAAAAAGAACAACTTTTCTCTCTCCTCTATTTTCTTTCCTTTCTTTTCTTTTTTTTTTTCTTCTTTTCTTCTTCTTTTTGCTTTGGCCGGTCACCTGGCCTTGGCCATGGCCCGACCGGCTGACGAGGGCCGGCGGCCACGCCTAGCCACGGCAAGGCTCGCCGGCCCCGGTGAGGCCGAGCTCGCCCATCCATCGGCGAGGCCGAGCCTCGCCGGGCCACCGCCAAGCGACGTCGACCGGCGATGGCCGGGCGAGCTCGAGCCTCGCCGATGGCCGGGCGAGGCCGGGCCCTCGTCGGCCGGTCGCCACCATGGCCGAGGCCGCGATCGGCCACAAGGAAGAAAAAAAGAAAAAGAAAGAAAAAAATGAAAAGAAAAAAATATTAAAAAATTAAAAGAAACAAAAAAAGAACATAAATTTACCAAATATGTTTCTGTTCTTTTTTATTCCATGAACAAGTTTACCAAACGCGTTCTTTTGTTCAAAACTGTTCTCCGGAGCCCTAAGAAACGCTTTTTTTCTATTTCTGTTCCTTGGAACAAAAAAAGAAAGAAACACAAACAAACACACCCTAAGGGCGCGCATGACAAAATTTCTGTTCCGGAAATTGATTTCTTAGCGAAATTGATTTCTCAATTTCTATTCCCCGGACAAGTTTTTTAGCAAAGAAATCTGTTTGATAATGACTCAAAATTTCTATTTCGGAACAATCCGTTTGATAAAAGAATAAAATTTCTATTTCTAGGAATAAAAATTGATTATATAACAACATAGGAAATCCTCAAAAAAATATTTTGGACTAAATTAACTATTTCTATTTCTATTTCTATTTCAATATTAGTGATCTAAAAATCATGTCAGCTGAGCGATTTCTCTATTTCTAGGAGTCCTCTCCTTGACCGCATGGTCTCCGAGTGGCAGAGGCATGTTTTCAGGAACGGAGCCGAAACTTGTCAAGTCTTTTAGAGCGTGAAAGCGATACTCTTTGTTTGAGCAGAGGATAAAAAGTGCAAAGAAGATGAATTTTATCGTCACGTCCTTGTTAATTTCAACACATAGAAACTCAAAAAGAAAGCACACCATATGTGTCACAGTATCTTGAACTCGTATGTTCGAAATTGTGATGCACCTAGGACGTTAGATATCTCAGGTTCCTCGTAAAAATATGATTCTTTAGCATGTTCATCATTTCGATGTTTTTGTCCTAAAGAGGGAGATTATCTGTTGATGGCGGTATACTGTGAATGCAGGACGGGATGATATGGTTGCTGAACCCGCTGGAGCAGGACCTGCCCTTGATTCTAGCCGATAACGGGTTCGATGTGTGGATCGCCAACAGCTGAGGCACCCGGTTCAGCAGGCGCCACACTTCCTTGGACCCCGCCAACCCCGTCAGTACATCTCTCCCTATTTCTCTAAATTTATTCCGTAAGTGGAATGCATGTATTCAACTCTATCTGAATCATTGAACTTGGTGAGTCTCGTGTGGGTCCCATGTGAGTCTTGCCAGATTCAACGATCCACGTTCAGTTTGGTACACATACTGGGATTCGTCGTATCACTTAAGTAGGTCCGATAACATTCATGCAGTTACTAGAAAGTGGCTACCAAACCTATTGTAATTGTTCACATCAATGCCGGTGATGTCATATAGAACGCTTGCATCAACCGCTGGCCAAAATTGGTTGGATGGAGAGAATTGGTATCAATACAAAAAATTTATGATTCAATTGATCCAAAAAAAAAAAAAAATTGAAGATTGAATCGACACGATTACAATAGGTCTAGGACTCTTTAGGTAATTTTCCCCACATTCATGTCTTGTGCTTTCTTTTCTAATCTTGACCCACCTTATCTTGTAAACCTTTCACCATGACACATAAATATTGGTTTTCGATAGGGCGACCATTCATTTGGAGCGACTTCCATGAATTCCAGTATAGTTGTCGCTCTGCGATTGATTTTATATCCGCCGCACCGCCCATAAAAGCCATCACTGCTTTATTATCAAGTGTGGCTAGCGTTCAGAACTTTTGTATGTACTGAATTGCCGACAGGATTTCTGGAATTGGTCATGGGACGAATTGGCGGCCTTCGATATACCGGCCGTGTTCGAATTCATCCACGGGCAAACTGGGAAGAAGATCGATTACGTTGGCCACTCATTGGTGAGAAATTATTTTCAGTACACTTCATGGAATCTGGTCGTACGCCACATACATACGCGTGCGTGTTATACGACAGAAGACGCGATCGATGTGCCTATTCTTTCCAAACAACTTGATTTGTACTGCAGGTCTGAGGTTCCTGGGTAAATTTTCTTTCTGTTTCCAGGGAACTTTGACAGGTCTGGCATCCATATCGGAAGGGAGACTTGTGGACAAGCTGCGATCGGTGGCTCTGTTGGGCCCCGTCGCTTAGCTAAGCCATATGACCACCCCCCTCGGCGTCGTCATGATCAAAACCTCTGTCGACCAGGTGAACAGATGATTCCCCTGGCTATTTCCCTTCCATTGAAATTAGAGAACTAGGGCATTCTGTACATATTTGTCCACCGCGATGCCTGAGGGAGCTGCTGATGGATTTAATAAGCTGCACGGAATAAGGCCCGTGGAAATGGGAACCTATAAAAGGGATGAGAGACGTTTCTCTTCAAGAATTCTCTCTCTCCAAAAGCTAAGAAGTGATGCCATCTTATTGACGGACTGATTTAGATCGCCATGTCGCTGGGACTGGCCGAGTTCAAGGGGTTCTATCCGGTTTTTGGGGAGCGATAAGCAAAAGAACCCGAGTTCAATCTAGGATAAATTTCGAGAAGTTCTTAACGTTCGATTCGAAGCTTCACTTATCTTCTCTTTTCTCTTGCATTATGACCGTGCATTTGTGTTTGGTCGCAGCAAGCCCTTGGCCGACCTTGTCCAGGCTTTGTGCCATTTTCCTGGTGTCGACTACTTCAAATTTACAAGCTGCATTTACCGGTACTGCCTAGCTTCGCCGCGCCGGATACGTTCTTGAACTCAAACAGGGAATAATTGAGCTGATCACGTTTGATTTCGACTGATCCGTTCCAGGCAAAAACTGCTGTCTCAATGATTCCACCATCGATCTCTTCTTGAAGAACGAACCGCAATCGTCGTCCGTCAAGAACATGGTCCATTTGGGTCAATGTAGGTTCAGTGCACGGTTGATCCTCTTCTTGAGGGTTTTAAAACGCAAGAACATGCTGATTAGATCAATGCTCATTCAATTGAATCGAAATTGTTGCTCGCAGTGGTTCGCGGCGGCGTGTTGGCAAAGTACGACTACGGGAACGCCAGCTCCAATGCGGCGCACTACGGGGACGCGAGGCCGCCGGTCTACAACCTCTCCACCATCCCCCGCGACCTCCCTATCTTTCTCAGCTATGGAGGCCAGGACGCGCTCTCCGACAAGAGGGACGTCCAGCAGCAGCTCGAAAGCTTGAAGCTCCACGACGCCGGCAAGCTCACCGTCCAGTTTGTCGAAGATTACGCTCACGCGGATTTCGTAATGGGAGCGAATGCCAAAGACATCGTGTTTGGTCCAGTGTTGTCTTTCTTCGAAAACCAGCAGTAACTCACTAGCGACTAGGCCAAATTTACGGACAGGAATCGAGGAATATGAATGATGCGACATGAACATTTTACTTTCACTTCTTCTAGTCATTTCCATTGCTAATTAGCGCACGAGCTGGATCGGCCGTACCATGAGAGGCGAGCGCATGGAATCAAATCGCTAATAAATTGTAGCTTGCAAGGGTAAATTCGGGATCCGGTCGCACATCACGTGTGCCATTCTCATGGTGGATCGGATTCTATCCTCCACGGACGAACCGAATAACGAAACGTCTATTTCACCACGATTTCCCATTCAATTGCTGCGTAACAACGCCAATAAGAAAAAGAAGAAAACTAAAAAAGAGAAAAGAAGAAAAACCTTCACAATCAGCATCTTATTCCCAATTTCTGGATTTCTCATGCAAAAAGGATTAGAAAAGAAAAGGCCGACATGCTTTCCTCGTTTGTACATCGCAAACATAGGGAGGAGTCATTAATATTTATTAGGGCATATATAGAATTAAAAAAACCCCAAATTATGACCACTCTAATATAAATATCCCTAACTTTTTCTTGTGTTACAAAAACCTTTGAACTTGGCCACAGACACAAATACCCTCTTTTTTTTTTTTTTGTCACAAAAGGTCCAAATCTATACATATATAACATATATATGTATTTTATTACAATTTCAGTCAAGGTATATGTTTCACACTAGTATAAATTCAAGGTTTGTTTGTATCATAATGGATAAGTTTGGAGTTTCTAGTGACACAAAATTTATTTATGGTATTTGTGTCACAATGAGTGTAATTTAGAATTTTGGTGATATAAAAACCCTTTTTTTAAGAGCAAGTCAAAGATGTTGAGCACATCGACAGGCCAAAAAAGCATATCTACCACAACTTTACAAAAAAAAAAAAAAAAAGTCAAAAGTAGTATATTGTGTTTTCTCCTTTTACTTTTAACTTTTTTCTTTTTACCTTTCCTCTTTTTCTTTTTTTCAAATTCCATATAAGAGCTTAGAGTATAATTATTTTCTTAAATAAGAGTATGAAACGAATCTTAATTCAAAAAAGGATTTGAAGTGACCATAAGAGTTTCAAATAATGGCCTCGCCTAGTTGGTTGGCTAAATATTCCGGCCGATCAAGGATATTTTCGTTAATAGACAATTTTAACCAATTTTTTTTATTAAACTAGTTTAAATATTAAGCTAAAAAAAAAAAAAATACAGGCGAGAGGGCTGGAGCCAACCCTCTTGTGTGTGGCCGTGGCCCCAACAGCAGTGGGGCGGCCGTCACGTGTGGAAGGTGTGGGTTTTCTTTTTGTGTGTTTTCTTTTTTCTTTTTCATTTTAGCCTTTTTCTCTTTTTTGGGTTTGCCTTTTACGGGGAAAAAAAAAACTTTGGATTTTTAAACCTACTTTTAATAAAGATTTTGTGTGAAGATTAGAATTCGGATAAAAAAAGATGTTGTTTTGATGCTTTAGTTAACCACGTGGGAGAAAGGACGCCACGTGGGAGATATAAAAATTAAAAATAGTTATGACAAAATTTTTTGTTAGTTAGGTCAGCGAAATGACTCCATTTTTACACAAAATTGGGTCTTAGGTGAAGGCCTGCAAGCCCCTATTGGCTGTTGGTGAGGGCTGACGTTGCCTGTGGCTGGCGAGGCTTGGTCTTGCTTGTGGCCTTCAAGGGCGACCCTCTATCACCATCAGTGGGAAAAAAGAAAAAGAAAAAGGACAAAAAGGTTAAAAAAGAGAGTAAATAACGAAAATGCCTTTAGTTGTGCCATTTTTTGAGACTAACATGACTATATTTCATACCTTTATCTAAAACAAGGTCAATTTTAAGTCTTTATTTGAAAAAAAAAATATTTTAATCCCTTATTTGAAATAAGATTCGCTTTATATTCTTATTTAAAATAAATGATATCATTTTAGGCTTTTATTGAAATTTTCCAATTTTTATAAAAATCATTTGCCGAGATAATAAAATATCTTAAATGTATACAAGATTCACACAATCTTTTGAGTGCATCTTACTTTGATTTACGGTAATGATTGATGTGTCCTCAATTCAAGGATTAAAATTGGGTTAAGGAGTTAGAGGGTCCTCCAAAATTTCGAAAAGAATACATACAGGCATTATCAATTAATTTTTCACGCATCTTAAAACTTATAACAACATATCTAAAGTGATTTTTACTTCATGTACATTTTACTTGATTGTAGCATATTTTTTATGAATATTTCTTTTTCAACCAAAATATCTAAATATTTCCTAGCATATAGATGTTGACGGATTGATTTATATACATATAATTTTTCTCATAATTTTTTTTGAAATTAAAGCAATATATTAAATTTTGACCGAATAAGTAAAGGTTTTATTTTTGCTTTGGATTAAGTGTAAAGAAGCTATAAATGGGAAAGCGCCCCTTGCTTGTTCTTTTGTCCTCAAACGCTACTCGTGTCGTAGTCCACGGAGGCTGCCAAAACTTCCCCCCTCCCTCTCCCGCCGAGGTTGGGTTGATCGAGCCGGAGCCACCGTGAGCGCCGCCATGCCGGATGATTCCTTGGCCGTCGACTACGTCATGGAGGCGGCCTCCGGGGCCCACTTCTCCGGCCTCCGCCTCGACGGCCTCCTCTCCTCGCCCTCCTCCTCTCCCCGCGCCCCCGCCGCCGGCGCCACCGCCACCGCCGGCCAGCCCGATCCCAACACCCCCAGGCAGAGGGAGCCGTTTCTCATCGGTGACTCGCCCTGATCCCTCTCTTCTCTTCTCGATCCCGCTCGTCGGCAGACTGCTTCGTTGCGCGTTTCGGCAGGCCGAGAGTCTCGCTTCGCTTATTCGCGTTCGGATTGAGATTTTAGGATTGCATCCACGTTTTCTGCGCGTTTCCTGTGTTGCTCGGCTGCTTCGAGTGCCGGTTTAGATTGCGAGAGTTCGATTTAGGTGCTCTACTGCTTATACTGCGCGCCCTGAGGTTTAAGGATTTGCATGTCGATGTGCTTGGGGAATGTGCTGCGTGGAGATACGCGGTGGTTGCTGCCGTCGACTTGATTCGATTTGATTATGTAATTGTCGTTCCGCATCTTTTCTTGATTGGTGATCATCCGTGCAGGTGTTTCGGGAGGTACTGCTTCCGGCAAGACCACGGTTTGCGACATGATTATACAGCAACTCCATGATCATCGCGTCGTGCTGCTTAATCAGGTGCGCTTGGTCTTGCTTTCCAGTTCCGAGCATATGCTTACGAGCTGTTATACTACTAATGTAGCTCGAGCTGTGTATAGCGGTAGTGGTCGAGTAAATATGTGTTGTTAGCATTCTGATTTGTTTTGGTTATTTTGAAAGGATTCTTTTTACCGTGGTTTGACCCCTGAAGAGTCGGATCGGGTTCATGAGTATAACTTTGATCATCCTGGTAATTTTTTGCCCCCAATTGTTGAAGCTCTTCGTAGGATCGATCTTGTCTAGGATAGTATATTTTTCCGTATAAGCTGTTGACTGTATATTTGAGAGATGTGTTTAACTGTCTATTGGTTTTCTTTAGATGCTTTTGACACTGATCAGCTTCTAGACTGCATTCAAAAGCTCAAATCCAGTCAATCTTATCAGGTTCCAATATATGATTTTAAGACTCATCGTCGCTGCTCAGATAGCTTCCGTCAGGTACTTGGTCCACAACCTTTGTCATCAGTTATTAAAGTTTTGTCTGACCACTTTCACATGATTTCTATCATCCAGCACAATGCTTTAGAATATGTAGTTAAATGAGAGGATTATGCTACTTCTGCTCACACTTTCTGGCCATGTAAAATAACTTGAAACAAGGGAACAAGGGGCAAAACCATCAAAACTCACTAGAGAGTGCCAGCACTGTAACTTGAAGAAATGGTGTCTTAGCCCCTTCTCATTGTTTAAAATGACCTGTTTCGAATTCTTTTGAAATATGTTTCAATGATGTGAGGATGATCTTGTTGTCAGGTGAATGCATCGGATGTTATTATTTTGGAGGGAATCCTGGTTTTCCATGATCAAAGAGTCCGAAATTTGATGAACATGAAAATATTTGTTGACACAGGTATGAGATCACATAAAAATGAGAAAAGAAAGGTTCCCAGAGGTCTCTATGTACATATAATGCCTGCTTCTAATTGTGCCGTCTGCTTTTGCTTTATTGAAAGTACAGTGGTTGGAAGTACTATGTAACCACCAATGGAAACCAAAAATAACTTAAAGTTAAAACATGGAGTAGTGTGGAAGTTTACTTTTTCATTAGAGTTTTCCACTTCTTGGTGTAGATTTGATATCACAAGAGAGTGAAAGAATTGATCTGTTATTTAAAACCTGACCATGAGAAAAAAGTGGAGAAAGTGCTATATCTTCACAAGAATAATTAAGGAAAATAATGATGAATTCCATCAGTTATGATGACAAAATGAGATGGCTTTACAAAGAACCATTTTTAACAGTATAAAAGATATGCTCTGCTATTTCACTGGCTTTCACAAAGCAATTTACCCTTCACTCTCGTAGTTCACTTATTCTGTTAAGAATCTCAGACCATTTTGCTGAACTTTCTTTCAACGGGCTTGTTTTCATTTATTTTCTTGGTTGCCTCAAATTGTTTTAGTAGTCTTATAAATTTTTTGTTCACTACAAATACAAAAATGTAACTAAATAAAATAAAAACCCAACCCGGAGTATGAACCATAAAAGAAAAGTTCTCTTGTACTGTTTCTTTGTATCAGTGAATGAGTTAGTTTAGACATAAATTGTCTTGGAATTCTAAAATTATTCCCTTCATACTCCATCCAGAACACTTTTGTTTTTGATGTTCTTCAATTAATTTGATTTCGAATTTGAATGTTTAAGTGACTTTTCTATTTTTTCAAGGAAAGGTGGTTTCTTTTTGCTATGTCTCTTGGATTTTCAAATAGGTAATTCTCCATGATTCAATTGCTGTAGATGCTGATGTGAGGCTGGCTCGAAGAATAAGACGTGACACGGTTGAGAGGGGTAGAGATATAGATTCTGTACTTGAACAGGTACTAAGTTCGAGATCTTGTTTTGTTACAACAACGACGTGAGAATCTTTGTATTCTAAACCTTACTAAAACAAGATATTGATTTTGCTGTTATTTTGAGAATCTTTTCTCCCTCCAAATAGAAATTCTAAGTTCTCCAAGAAGTGTGGGCAAGAGAATAAGCTTTCTGTGCTGATTGTATTTTAACATTTAGTGCACAAATTATAGCTTCATTATCAGGCTGAGGAAGCCAAAAGGAGAAGTTATAATTTCAAATGAGCCTGTTCAGTGACATTCCTGGGTTTCGATGATTTAACTCACTATGCCTTATGGCTTAAGAATATCTACCCATTTGAGGCATTTTTGAGTTTTTCGTGCCATTGCTCTCTCTCTCTCTCTCTCTCAAGCTGCTTACTGCTTTTTTTGTGTGCATATGTACTGGAATTTGCTGCATATATTTGAAGTATATAACAGTTGTCATTTAAATTGTGCAGTACGCAAAGTTTGTTAAGCCTGCCTTTGATGATTTTGTTCTTCCTTCAAAGAAGTATGCTGATGTAATCATACCTAGGGGAGGCGACAATCATGTTGCAATTGATTTGATTGTGCAACATATTCGTACGAAGCTTGGTCAGCATGACCTATGCAAAATATATCCAAATGTATATGTTATTCAGTCGACATTTCAGGTATTTTTTTTCATTGACTACACCATGAACCCTAACCCATCCTCCTCACATTCATAAGATCTCCCCTCGAACCCCCTCCTACCTCCCCTTTCTTTTGCCTCCTCTTCAATCGGTTGTATTCTTTGTAATTGCTCCATTGTCTTTGGTAATTGTTGATCTGGATATTTTTTTCCCAGATAAGAGGCATGCACACACTGATTCGAGATCGCGACATATCAAAGCATGATTTTGTCTTCTATTCTGATCGACTTATTCGGCTGGTACCTGCATGAGTACAAATTGCAAACAGATTTTTCCATCCCTGCATTGGCATTATCAAAACCTTATTGCTAAACTTGATTTTCAGGTGGTAGAGCATGGGCTTGGTCATTTGCCATTTACTGAGAAACAAGTGATTACTCCAACAGGTATTTGCCTCTTAATCTGTATAAATCTCATTGTGCTGGTCTGAATCAGGTGGAATTTAAAGGAAGCTGTCACCAGAAGTGACAACACTAGTTCTGCTGTTATTTGCCTGTCTGGATGGCTATAGCTCATTGGCTTGTGATTGATTTTAAGTGGCTCGAAGTTTGGAAAATGATAAGTTATACGTAATCTTTGAGTATAGATTTTTTCTTCTGCTCATGACGTTTTTCTTTCTCCTTTCCTGATTATGTTGTTTCAGGGTCATTATATACTGGAGTTGATTTTTGCAAGAAATTATGTGGAGTTTCTATTGTTCGAAGGTGAGCCTTGATTAAGGTACTGGTTCATAGAGAGAATTTGTGCAAGCGAAAAGATAGATTACATGGATCACTTAGCACCTGTCAGATTTTGATCCTGGTTTTAATTGAATGGATCTCTTCATCAATATAGGGCTTAACTTAAACTGAATTTTTATGAAAAAGATAGGGCTGTTTGCGCACTCCTTTTTATTCCTCTCCCTATCACGTGTCTAGTTTCAGCTTTCTTCTGCTATTTCAAGTGCCATAACCTCCTGTTACAAGGTTACTAGTGAAGATGGATATTCATTTGCACTAATGGTTATGTTTAGCATGATTATTGTTGGGCTGCACTTAATCTATGTCAAACTGATGCTGATTTAATGCTTGGGATATACTTTGTCTTTTTAGTGGAGAGAGCATGGAAAATGCATTACGTGCTTGCTGCAAAGGAATAAAAATTGGAAAAATTCTGATCCATCGAGATGGAGACAATGGGAAACAGGTGCCTTTGCCTCTCCATTTGATGTATTTTCCTCTTAGTTGCCTGTTGTTTTCTCATTCATGGGGACATTTCACTTCTATGAGTGTGATCTGTGCACTGTTTGTATTTTGAGCAGCTTATATATGAGAAGCTTCCCAAGGATATATCTGAACGTCATGTTTTGCTTCTGGATCCTGTTTTAGCTACAGGTAACTACAGATTATGTCATCCTTGAAAGATTCTTGAACTTTTTAATGCCCAAGAAGGTCTGCATTATAGAACCTTAATTACTTGCCAACTTTATGTGCCAAGAACTGCGTATCAGTAATAGGTGAAATGATTCAAAGAATATCAGTTAATTTGTCTTTTTCTGGAGTTGGAATTCCTATGAAGAGTTTCAGTCCTTATTGACATCCCACAAGCTCGTTTGCAGCTGATGAAATTGATGACAATACAGCTGATGCAACTAGACAATGCTAGTATGCTTTTCTTCGCATTCATTTTATGCATGGCATTAATGGGTGTACTTCTCTGATGGCTATTTTGGAAGGTAATTCTGCTAACCAAGCAATCGAGCTGCTCATCCAGAAAGGAGTTCCAGCGTCCCACATCATATTTCTGAATCTCATCTCTGTGAGTGGTTTTTTCCATATTGGTTATAAATGCAGTTTTTTGCAAATCAAGTTTGGCTTATCCTACTGCTGCATAAATGCAGGCTCCTGAAGGGATCCATTGTGTCTATAAAAGATTCCCCTCCTTGAAAATTGTGACTTCAGAGATTGATGTTGCGTTGAATGAGGAGTTTCGTGTTATTCCGGGTATGGGTGAGTTTGGTGATCGTTACTTTGGTACTGACGATTGATCCTTGAAGAGCAGACATTTGTTTGACCCGCTATTAATTGGGGTAGACGCCCTTAATTATTGTCTATTACATACAGAGACAGAGAAGGGGGGTGGGGGTGGGGGTGGGGGTGGTGGTTCCTCATGTAGTCTCAATTACAATTAAACTGTCCTGAAACTGAGTATGTAAATACATGCAGTTAGCTATTTGCATCTGTTATTTTAATAAAGGAAACTCTGATGATGCTGAATTGTGGGTTAGGGTTAGATAAGCTAATACAGTTTCTGTAAGAATCTCCTTGAAGGCATCTTTGTCCTCTGGCTTTTACTGGGGTCAACTTTGATGATAACTGTGACGACCCAGACTTGGATGTAGTACGGAGGAACGGACTAAGATCTCATCGGCAGTATGCGAGCGAGGCTAAGGGCATTTCTCTTGTCCCACATCGGTTAAGGGGGGAGTCCCGGGTTAGTTTATAATGACTTTTGGGCCCCTCTAATATGTGTAATGTGTTTTAAAGCCTTGATGACTCAGTGTCCAAAGTAGATAATATTACATAGTGGGCTTGGGTCGTTACAATAATCATTAGTGAGACCTTGTAAAGGTAACCCCTGTAAAATTGAAGAGCCGAAGTTGGCAAAAGCACAATTGTAGCTTCATTACCCATCGGAGTTGGCAAAAGCACAGTTGTAGCTTCATTACTCATGAATCATTATGGATAAATTTTGGGGTTAGATATAATAGCGGACTAAGCTCTAAAGGATCTTAAATGGAACAACAATTTTCAATTTGGGAAGCGAGGTCATGAGTTTGACTTCAATTTTAAATGACCTCTCGAGGTCATGTCGAGAGACAATTTGAGAATGAATTTGTCATACAGACCGAGGCAGCAGAGACAAAGCTCTTAAGAAGACCATAGAGAGAAAGGACGTGAGGACTTTCAAGAGGTGCTGCTCGACAAATAATCTCTTGAGGTCATACCGTGCTGGCGTGGATGTTTGTCTGATTGTCCAGAAAGCGCAACTGCTTAGGAACATCCTTTCCGATCGAGACACCACGGGTGAGGTATCCGGAGGTCTTCGTTGGCGATGCAGCGGAAATGGACTGCCCTGTGTTCCCATATAAATCGTTAGAAGAAGAAGAAGACTGGAATGTTTCTATGGTTATATACGAGAAATATATTCATAGACAAACAGCGTAACATGCACTTCGTGTAATTGTCCGAAACCTCCGGCGTTAAGGTCGTTTTTAGACTGGTCGCATGCGTTCTGTGTTTTAGTCCTACGTCCATTTCAGCTAGCGACTCGGTTGGTCTAACATCCCCTTCCAGATTTATGATGAATACATTTGGTCACAGGCAGTACGACTTTGAAGTGGTCCAAGTCGTTTGTATGACTTTGATGGCGCGGTGCAACCGTGGCGTTTAACGAGCACATTGTAAATTCCCTCGCGTTTCTTTTTCACTGCCGTGGGTTCTTTGTCAGGATGCCGGCATGATACTTCACCTTTGGAGTCAACACAGCGGAATGGGATCGTAATTCTTCGTAGTCAAACCGTGTGATCAACCTTTGGTCAAAGAAGCCACGTCTGCTGGATACGTCCTCTTCAGAAGTCTTTTTCTTTCATTGCGATTTCGAGGAACGTCTCGTTCCCCATTTAGATCCAGACACGGACCAGAAACACCGCAACTTGCCACCCCATGTTCTCTCTCTCTCTCTCTCTCTCTCACGGAAACGACTTCTTGGATTGAGCTCTCGCCGCCTAAGCTGAAGACAGGAAAAGCTAGTGTGAATGGTCTTAGAGAAGACGATAAAATCTAGAGTCAATCCCTTCAAAGTTCAAAGAGTCCCAGCGTGTGTGGACCTCATCAGTCATCACTCCATGGTCCAACGCTATCGTCTAGATGCAATGCCTTTCCCTAAACCAAGAATCAACGTGGTCGAGCAAGCAAATCCCGGATACAGATGCAGAGTTCGTGATTCATGTTGCCCGGACCGCTGCCTCCCCCATGACATTAGTTGTGAAGGGAAAAATATTGTCACACAGACTCGATTCATGCACTCCAAGTCCACGCTGTGATCAACTGAATTTGGTGTGAACTATCAAATTCCGACAACTTTCAAGAATATGGGCGAGGACATATAATCTTCTGATCATCTGGATGCGCTTCAATGTCATAAAAAACATAGACCAGAACTTGTGTTCCAAGTCTACAAGTTTAAAATGCGTCCTAGACAGGGGTAAAACAAGGACAGTTTAGATGACATGGTCGATGACGCTTGAGTGACATTTTGATGTCGTCAAGTCAAGTCAAGTCAAGTCAGACTAACAATGGATGCTGCCTAGCTTTGCATTATAGCAGGACGCTTGTCCACTATATATGTCTAAACAAGCTAAGCTGAATTTCTGATACAGCCCTCCTTTCGACTATTCTTGTTTTGCCTGCAAGAATGGCTCATAAGATCTCCTGCATCGAACTTCTTCCTCTCCTGGTCCTATCAGGATTTCTATTTCCTGGAACTATAAAATTTGCACTTTCCACTGGGGGAACCACTTCAGGTTGCTTCGAAAGTGAAAGAGAAGCACTCACCAAGTTGAGAGGTGGCTTCACAGATCCTTCAGGCCGGCTTGCTTCGTGGGTTGGGAAAGATTGCTGCAATTGGAAAGGAATTGTATGCAGCAACCTGACTGGGCGAGTCATTGAGATTAATCTCCACAACCCATATGTGGATGATAATCTAAGCAGCGATCTCAAGCCAGGACAAGCGCTGGGGGGTGAGATCAGTCCTTCTCTGCTTGATGTAAAAGAGTTGAAGTACTTGGATTTGAGCATGAACAATTTTGGAGGCACCAAACTCCCAGGTTTCATCGGTTCGCTAAAGCAGCTGAGATACCTCAATCTGTCGGGTGCATCTTTTGGTGGAACGATCCCTCCGAGTCTCAGGAATCTTTCGCAACTGCAGCATCTGGACCTCAGCAATTGTTTTGCCGAATCAAGCCAAAATAATCTTCTCTGGCTTCCTGGCCTTTCTTCCCTTAGTTATCTTAATCTTGGAGCCATTGATCTCAGTAAAGCTGCTAATCATTGGCTTCGAGCTATCAATTCGCTACCTTCTCTCACAGAGTTGCGCTTGCCCAACTGTTTCCTCTCAAAACTTCCTCTTTCTCTTCCATTCATCAATGTCACATCGCTTGAGGTCCTTGATCTCTCGAACAATGACTTCAACTCTACGTTGCCCTGGTGGCTGTTCAATCTCACTCGCCTTGTTCATCTTGATCTTAACTCAAATAGTCTCGGGGGTGAGCTTCCAGATGAATTTGCTAATTTAGCATCCCTCCAAAAACTTGACTTGTCCCCTGAATTTTCTCGAAGGTGAGCTCCCAAAATCCTTGGGGAGCTTATGTGATTTGAGTGTCCTAAAGCTTTCTGTCAGTAGAATCACCGGTGAGATAACTGATTTTATCAATGGGTTAGCTCGCTGCAACGATAGCCAGTTGGAGAATCTGGACCTGGGAAACAATGGATTGTCTGGCAATTTGCCAGATTCTCTAGGAAACCTGAAGAAGTTAAGGTACCTCCAATTTTGGTTTAATTCATTTCGAGGTTCTATTCCACGGACGATTGGAAACTCGTCGTCTTTGAAAGAGTTTTACGTTGCCAACAACGGGATGAGTGGGATTCCCGAAAGTTTTGGGCAACTGTCGACGTTGGTTGCGGTGGATCTCTCTAACAACTTGTGGGAAGGAGTCGTGACGGAGCGCCACCTGGCAAATCTCTCGAGCCTAACGGATCTTGACTTGGATAAACTGTCTCCAAACATTTCCTTGGCATTTAACATAGCCCCCGGTTGGATTCCTCCCTTCAAGCTCAGGTACCTGAACATCAGGTCTTGCCAATTGGGTCCCGAGTTTCCTACTTGGCTCAGGAATCAAAACGACCTCAAGACCGTGGTGTTGAACAACGCTAAAATTTCGGGAACCATACCTGAATGGTTCTTGCAGCTGAATCTGCAATTAGATAAACTAGACGTCGCGTATAATAAACTCACTGGCAAGCCACCCACCTCACTGACGTTTGTAGACGATCAGTCCATTGTCGACTTGAGTTCGAACTCTTACGAAGGTCCTCTTCCTATGTGGCCTTCCAATGTGACGAAACTGTATCTCAGAGATAATCACTTCTCCGGTCCCATTCCTCCTAACATTGGCGAACTCATGCCTCACCTGACAGATTTAGACATATCTCGGAATGCCCTAAATGGTACCATTCCCTTGTCCATCGGGAAAATGACCAATTTGACAACCTTAGTCATCTCCAACAACTACCTATCCGGAGAAATACCGCGGTTCTGGAGCAACTTGCCCTTCCTGTATATTCTTGACATGTCAAACAACAGCCTTTTGGGTCCAATACCGAGAGAGGTCGGCTTTCTTTCCTCTCTCAGGTTCTTCATACTTAGTAACAACAATCTCTCTGGCAAACTTCCGTCCTCCTTGCGGAACTGCAGCTCTCTGGACAGTCTCGATCTAGGCGAGAACAAGTTCTCAGGAAACATTCCCGCATGGATTGCAGAGAGCATCCCTTCGTTGCTGATTTTGCGCCTGCGGTCCAATTCGTTTACCGGGAAAATTCCTCCTCAGATATGCCGTCTTTCAAATCTCCACATAGTAGACCTCTCTCACAACAGCTTGTCAGGATCAATTCCGCTGTGCATTGGAAACTTAACAGGCTTGAAAGTGGAGCTCATGGATGCCGACACAGAGAGGTACGAGGGACGCTTGACCGTGGTGGCCAAAGGACGGATTGTTCAATATGATCAAAAACTTTACCTCGTCAACAGTTTGGATCTCTCGGACAACCGCTTGTCTGGGGAGATTCCTGAAGCGCTAACAGCCCTCGTGAGGTTGTGGACCTTGAATTTGTCCATGAACCATTTCACTGGAAGAATACCGATCGACATTGGGAAATTGGAAGGGCTAGAAACTCTCGACTTATCAAATAACAGTCTCTCGGGACCACTTCCTCCGAGCATCACCGCTTTAACAAAGCTGAATCACTTGAAACTGTCATACAACAACTTGTCGGGGAAAATCCCGACGACCAACCAGTTCCAAACCCTCAACGACCCATCGATTTACAAGGGGAACGTCGGCCTCTGTGGGATTCCATTGCCAGAGTTATGCCCAGGAGACGAGAAACAGCCACAATCTCCTGACGATGGTGGCGGCAACACCAAGAGCGAAGACGGAGGCGATGATCTCGAACGTATCTGGCTCTTCCTGAGCATTGGGCTCGGTTTCTCTGTCGGGTTCTGGGGCGTCTGCGGCACTTTGATCTTAAAGAAGTCCTGGAGAGAGGCTTACTACGGCTACGTCGACAGGATGAAGAACAAGCTAATTGTTGCTGCACTCATATCACGTCGGACGGACTAGTATGCAAGCATGTATTCAGGGATTTGATTCAGGGCTTACTATCATTAGACATTTTATGAATGTAGCAGCTAAGCACCGGGAACATACTCCACATGTTTCTCGCATTGCTAATAAAACTAGCCTTGGGCAGTAAGAGAAGACTGAATTTTATGGAAATTAATCCATAAGCTCATCTTGAGAGGGTCTGAATCCTGTAGCATTTTGCATAACTATTGCTCCATTTATTTTAGCAAAAAATGAATGATTTGAAAAATATTTTCCTAAAAATATCATTTGTATCTCTTACAAATAGTTAGTTAATAGAATATATTTTAAACATATTTTCGTCCATTCATTTTTTTTAGTTATATAAGTGATTATTTTAAAAAATATTTTTTAAATTATTTATATTTCGCAAAACTATGTTTTATTTACTTTTTATGCTTCGGAATCGGACGGGTCTAAAGTCCGTTTGAACTGGATTTCCATATTCGAATTGAACCAGATCCGCTCGCTCAAGTGTCTAAAGTCCGTTTGAAGATTCCGTCGCACCCGGATTCGAATTGAACCGGAGCACCCGCTCTAATACCATTTGTAATGACCGGAGGCCCCGACCCGGTCGCTCAATTGTGTCGGGTCATACTCTAATACCATTTGACCCGGCCCCATTGTGAATCCTGACACTGAATCCTCATGGTTTTAAAACGAGTCACAAAAATTAAATCGATCCAAGCCCTTTATAAACAAGCCTAGAACTCCATCTCTAGGCGATGTGGGACAAGAGAGGGACCTTCCTTGCGCACGTCCGGAGACCAAGGTGCGGACGCACCGCCATCCCTCCTCCCTGCGCACCGCTACTCGGGCTGTCACAGCTGCAGCATCTTTCCATCTAAGTCCAACCTCCGCGCTCCAGTGCCCCTCACTTACCATTCATGTTCGTGTTGATAAATCTGGCCATTTGCTGGACTTGCGTCATTAGCTTATAAAAGAAACTCTCCTGTAGTCAGTTTGGGTCATATAAGCCAGTACACTTTCTAGGAGAATCTCCTTGAAGGTATCCTCGTCCTCTAGCTTTTGTTGTGGTTCAACTTTGGTGATAGTCATTAGTGGAAGTTAGTAAAGATGAAAAACCCTTTAGAGTTGAAGACCTGGAGATGGCGAAAGGGCAGTTCTAGCTTCATTACCCGGGAACTATGATGGGGGCCGATGTCTGTGGATGCATGAGCAGAGACAAAGCCCTTAACATGCGGTTCTTCAATAAGAAACACATTTCTTGATCTATTGGGGATACTTCTCCTGAACTTTCAGGCTTAACGTAACATGTCAAGCTGGTGTACCAAGAAGAAGCATGATTTGACGTTGGCTATACTATCTGATTGTCCAAAGAACGCAACTATTGAAGAACTTCCTTTGCGATCGAGTCCCCACAACTCAAGGTATTTGGAGCTACTAGACCAAATGAATAAAAATCTAGACAACGTGAACGTTAATGCAGGAATTTTCGTGACTTAAGGTTGGAGGGTTTCTTTGCGATCATACTTGAACTATAATTCATGAACATATAACGTAACATGCACTTCGTGCAATTGTCTGAAACCTCCAAACCTCCAGCATTAAGGTCATTTCTAGAGTCACCGCATGCGCTCTACATTTCACTTTATGTCAATTGCAGCTGGCGACTCATTTAGTCCACCGTCCCTTTCGAGATATATGATGAATGCAATAGGTCTCTTCTGTCAATACGGCAGCTATCTGCAGCACTGTAGTCCGTAGTTCAGCTGTCAACTGTTATAATTATGTGGTCTTTTGTATAAAAAGGAAGTCTAAGCCTTTATATTGTAAGTTATATGTTTGTATGGTAATAAATGCTCAGGAAGTACCACGTCTAGAAGTTAAATAGCGTGGTGCAACTGCGGCCAATTGTTGAGGGGACCTTGTAAAAGTCCTCACATCATTTTTCCACCATCGTGTGGTCAGCCTCTGGTCAAGAAGCCACATGTGCTGACACGGGTTTGGAAGAGCGTGCTTGGATCTGTCGTTCCAAATTCTCTTTGTCCTGAAGAAGAAGAAGAAGAAGTTTTTTCATTGAGTTCTCGTTAAGGGCTCGCCTAAGCAGGAAAAGAAATCGTCATTGTGAATGGTTTAGAATAAGACTGCTTCAAAGAGGCTGACGTGTGTTGACCTCCATCACTTCCCTTTGTCCAATGCTGTCGACTGGTTACAATCGCATTCAGTTGTTCCTCTTCTCGCTTCTATTATGTAGACCAAGAAACAACGAATGAGTAAGCTATCCTGGAGATACCTAAACGTGCCCACATTTTGCGATGGATGCAGCAGACGTAATTCGTGTCGCCTGAACAACTGCCTGCCCATGAAATTGGCTGTGAAGAGTCGCTACATAGACTTGATTTATGCGCTCCAAGTCCCCATAGCATGATCAGTTGAGTTCGGTGGACCTCGTACTGAACTATTGAATTCTAACGTGTTTCCGATCATGGGCGAGAAACATTAGTGTCCCAATGGAGCCTTCAATGCCGTAAAACCATAGAACAGAACTTGTCAGTCAAGTCCAGAATGTATCCTGGGCAAGGGAAAAACAAGAACAGTATTTTCGACGTGGTAGATGCACTTGACCAGTTTGATATAACACATTATATTGAAGATTCAACATCATTTTGCATTATAGGAGGACACAAGTCCAGTTTATATGTCTAAACAAAGCTAATCTGAACTTTCAAATACTCTCCTGTCTATTCATGTTTTGGCTGCAAGGATGGCTCATAGGAACGGGTGCATTGATGTCCTTCCTTTCCTGGTTCTATCAGGGCTTCTATTTCCTGAAACTGTCAAATTTGCACTATCCACTTCTGGAATCAATTCAGGTTGCTTGAAAAGCGAAAGGGAAGCACTTGTCAAGTTGAAAGGTGGCTTCACGGATCCTTCGGGCTAGCTCGCTTTGTGGATTGGGAAAGATTGCTGCAAATTGAGAGGAATTGTATGCAGCAACCGGACTGGGCTTGCTGCAGTCCGTATGTAGATAATAATGAAAGCAGCGACGATCCTAAGCTGCGACAAGCACTTGGGGGTGAGATCAGTCCTTGCTCGATATAAAAGAGTTGAACTACTTGGATTTAAGCATGAACGATTTTGGAGGCGCCAAACTCCTGGGATTCATTGGTTCATTAAAGCAGCTGCACTACCTCAATCTATTTCCCCTACGGCTACCTTGTTACGACTTCACCCCAGTCGAAGACCCCACCTTTCGGGGAACGATCCCTCCGAGTCTTGGGAATCTTTCGCGACTTCAGTATCTGGACCTTAGCAATTGCTTTGCTAAATCTAGCCGAAACGATCTTCTCTGGCTTCATGGCCTCTCTTCCCTAAGAAACCTTAATTTCAGAGCCGTTGATCTCAGTAAAGCTGCTGACTATTGGCTCCAAGCTATCAATTCGCTACCTTCTCTCACAGAGTTGCGCTTGCCCAACTTTTTCCTGTCAACGCTTCCTCTTGCTATCTCATACATAAATATCACATCACTTGAGGTCCTCGATCTCTCGAACAATAACTTAAACTCTACGTCGCTGCGGTGGCTGTTCAATCTCACTTGCCTCGTGCATCTTGATTTGAACTCAAATAGTCTTGGGGGCGAACTTCCAGATGAATTTGCTAATCTAGCATCCCTGGGGAGCTTATGTGATTTGAGTGTCCTAAAGCTCTCTCAATAGAATTACTGGCGAGATAACTGATTTTATCGATGGGTTAGCTCGATGCAACGATAGGACGTTGGAGAATCTCAACTTGGGGAACAATAGGTTGTCTGGAAACCTTCCAGATTCTCTAGGAAATCTAAAGTAATTAAGGTACCTCCAATTTTGGCAGAATCCATTTCAAGGTTCTGTCCCACAGTCGATTGGAAACATGTCGTCTATGGAAGAGTTTTACGTTGCCAACAACAGGATGAGTGGGATTCCTGAAAGTTTCGGGCAACTGTCGACATTGGTTGCGGCGGATCTCTCTGACAACTTGTGGGAAGGAGTTGTGACAGAGCGCCACCTGACAAACCTCTCGTGCCTCATGGATCTTAAGTTACGTAAGCATCTCCAAACATTTCCTTGGCATTTAACATAGCCCCCGGTTGGATTTCTTCCCTCAATCTCAGGTACCTTTACATCAGGTCTTGCTAATTGGGTCCCGAGTTTCCTACTTGGCTCAGGAATCAAAACGACCTTGAGACCATGGTGTTGAACAACGCTAATGTCTAGGGAACCATACCAGATTGGTTCTTGCAGCTGAATCTGCAATTAGATGAGCTAGACGTAGGGTATAATAGGCTCACTTGCGAGCCACCCACCTCGTCAATGTTCTTGGACGTCCGATCCAATGTCGACTTGAATTCAAACCTCTATGAAGGTCCTCTTACTATGTGGTCTACCAATGTGACGACACTGTATCTCAGAGATAATCACTTGTCCGGTCCCATTCCTCCCACTATTTGCAAACTCATGCCATACCTGACACATTTAGATATCTCTCAGAATGCCCTAAATGGTACCATTCCCTTGTCCATTGGGAATATGACCACTTTGACTACCTTAGTCATCTCCAACAATTACCTATCAGGAGAAATACCGTGGTTCTGGAGTGACTTGTCCTTGCTGTACATTTTCTGACATGTCAAACAAGAACCTTTCGGGTCCGATACCAAGCAAGGTCAGCTTGCTTTCTTCTCTCATGTTCTTCTTAGTCAGTAAAAGCAATCTCTCTGGTGAACTACCATCCTCCTTGCAGAACTGCAGCTCTCTGGCCAGTCTTGATCTCGGCAATAACAGGTTCTCGGGAAACGTTCTGGCATCGATTGCAGGGAGCATTACTTCATTGCTGATTTTGCGCCTACGATCGAACTTGTTTTCTGGGGAGATTCCTACTCAGATATGCGGTCTTTCGAATCTCCACATAGTGGACCTCTCACACAACAGCTTGTCAGGATCAATCCCGGTGCGCATCGGAAACTTAACGGGCTTGAAAGTGGAGCTCACAAATGCTGACAGGGTGAGGTACCAGGGACGCTCGACTGTGGTGGCCAAAGGAAAGATTCTTTAATATGATGAAAGGATTCTTTACCTCGCCGACAGTTTGGATCTCTCTGAATACCGCTTGTCCGGGGAGATTCCTGAAGCGCTAATGAGCCTCGTGAGGTTGTGGACCTTGAATTTGTCCATAAACCATCTCATTGGAAAAATACCGATCGACATTGGGAACTTGGAACGGCTGGAGACACTTGACTTATCAAGCAACCGTCTCTCGGGGATGATTCCTCGGAGCATGACCACTTTAACAAAGCTGAAATACTTGAACCTGTCGTGCAATGACATTTCGGGGAAAATCCCAACAGCCAACCAGTTCCAAACCCTCAATGAGCCATCTATTTACAAGGGCAACGTTGACCTCTGTGGGATTCCATTGGCAGAGTCATGCCTGGGAGAAGAGAAACAGCCACAATCTCCTCACGATGTCCATGGAAACAGCAAGAGCAAAGATGGAGACGATGGTCTCGAATATTTCTGGCTCTTCCTGAGCATTGGGCTCGGTTTCTTTGTTGGGTTCTGGGGTGTCTGCGGCACTTTGATGGTAAAGAAGTCCTGGGGAGAGGCTTATTACGGTTACCTCGATAGAATGAAGAACAAGCTAATTGCACTCAGCGCATGTTGGACAAACTAGTATCATGTATTCTGGGATTTCAATTCAGCGCTTTCATAAAGCTGTCTTCCATACCATCATTAGACATCTTATAAATGTAGCAGTTATTTACAAAAAGCATAGGGAACAAACCGTACGTGTTTCAGGAATTGTCAATAAATGAGTTTTGCGCAGTAAAAGAAGACTCGATTCTGAGGTTATTTCACTTTTTATTTCCTAGGAGTCTATAAGCTTATCTTGAAACTCGGGTATGAATCCTGCAGGATTTTGCCCAACTATGAGTCTTATTGACTTAAATGCTACGGAATCAGGTGGGTCGGAAATCCATCTGAACCCGATTAGCTTCCGGACCCTCCATCCTAGTCCCAACTACGAATTGAACCGGAGCTAAGATCCGTGAGTCGGCAAAAGGGCAGTTGTAGCTTCGTTACTGGTGAGAAATGATGGATAGATTTCTGTGGTTAGATATAGTGAAACGGCACGAAAATATCGATTTAGGAAGTGAGGTCTTACGTTTGATGTGAATTAGAAATGACCTCTCGGGGTCATGTCGAGCGAAAATTCAAGATTGATTTTATCACTCACGCCGAGACAATGATATGGATGCATGAGCAAAGACGAAGCTCTTCAGAAGACCAGAATGAAAAAGGACATGAGGACTTTTACGAGGTGCTCGACAAATGGCCTCTCGAGGTCATGCCGTGCTTCCACGGTCGTTTGTCTGATTGTTCAGAAAGTGCAACTGCCACTGCTGGAGGTATTCGGAGGTCTTCATTAGAGATGCAGTGGAAATGGACTGCACTGTGTTCCCATTTAAATCGTCAGAGAAGTAGACTGGAAGGTTTCTATAGGTTTATGTGTGGACTATATTCATGGATGAAAAACGTAATATGCACTTCGTGGAATTTGTCCGAAACCTCCAGCACTAAGGTCATTTCTAGAGTGGTCCCACGCGGTCGGTGTTCAAATCTATGTCAATTTCAGCTGGCGACTCAGTCAACCCAACATCCCTTTCCAGATTTGCTACGAATTGGTCTAACTCGTCTTTATTGTAATTTATATGTTTTTTTAGGTCAGAATAATTTATATGTTTGATAATAGATGTCTGGAAGTATATCATCCAGAAATTCGATGGCGTGGTGCAACCGTTGCATTTAACGAGCAAATTGTAAAGTTCTTCACGTTATTTTTCACTACTGTGGGTTCTTATCAAGAAGCTGGCATGATAGTTTACGTTGGGAGTCAGCCCATTGGAATGTGATCATGGTTCTTTGTAGTCAAACCGTTTGGTCGGCTTTTAAGTCAAAAAGCCACATCCACTGTGTCACACCCCAACCCTCGAGCGCGTGCCCATCCCTCGATGATCGATAAATAAGCGACGTCCCAGAACGAGTCGCCGACCCATTCAATTTTAATGTGCATACGGAAGCGAAACAAATCCCCCGACAACCAAAAGCTTGGGATAGGAAAGTAGGAAACCATTCACATAAAAAAAAAAAAAAAAAAAAAAAAAAAAAAACCATCCACATTTAAAAATACAATATTATGCTGTTTACAAAAGACCGACTCAACAAAAAGGGAACTGCCCTATGACCAACTAGTTAGATACATTCGCCGATCCTTCGATTTCCACCTCCCTAGACTCCGAGGTTTCACGTCCTTCATGACCGTCATCTAAGGACTTGAAAATGGTTATACAATAACCAGTGAGACAATGTCTTAGCAAGTTTACTCCCTAAACCCCGATTAGGAAGGAAATACGCTCCAAAGGCTACCTAAGCACAAGCACCGGTCAGAGAACTTACTTTTGCCTCAAATCTTTCCGGTCAGAAGACTTACCTTTGCCTCAAAGCGTTCTTGCAAGTCAGTACAATTCATATAATCATCCAACCATTTCAATTCAATCAAATCAAATTGAGTCATCAATCAATCAGTCGACTCGTTCGACTCCATACCATTGATGCCATCTATAAACTCTATCGATTCTCACGCTGCTCACCTAAGCTGAAATAGATATATTCATATATCATTGCTCCCCAAAGCTGATGTCTAAATTTGCTCACCGAAGCTGCTATATCAATTATTGCTCATCGAAGCTGCTAGAATATTATTGCTCACCGAAGCTGCTAGAGATCTATATTGGTGTTAATGCTCCCCGAAGCTGCTATAGATCTATATTGCTCACCTAAGCTTAACCACGATAAATTACTCATGGCCAAGGATCTTGTGCTTTGCACATCAACTCCTTAATTAAATACTCCACTTGGCCTAATTTCATCGTATTTTAAAATGTACCCGGCAAAAATAATCGTGTATGGATACACGGTCGGCTTAAGCCAAAAATATAATATTTTTATTTTAGAAAATCTCACTATTTATATAGTGTTTGAAAACATTTTTGGCAATGTAAACCAACGCCCCGGTAATTTATAATTAATTACTAAAATTATTAAATTTTGGAATAAATTCCCAAAATTTCAACTTTAATTCAAATTGCACAATATAACACTCAATTAAATAATCCAACCACACCATTACAATCAACATAAAATTCTGGTCACTGGCTATCCGGTCTAATTTATGGAAAATACATAATTAACTAAATAATTATGGAAATTAATTAATAAATGGCAAAAATACATACCTAGGCCAAAAATGCTAAATTAAACACCGAAACGGGCCTTGAAAATTTCTGAACCAATTTAGATAATTAAGACAACCTGTCAAGTCTCTAATTAATCTAAGCTCACAACTTAACATGCAAAATTTGATACTTAAATTACTAATCTAATCTAACTAACAACCTAAATCTTAATTAATTTAAATTAATTATCCCTAAGCATAATTAACTCCATAAGCAAAGTTTAGTTGGTAAACTCACCGGATTAACGAGCTGGTGAGTCCACAGTGACGGTGGTGCGACGGCAGCCAATAAGCTCCAAAACGGCAATGCCAAATGTGGATCGGACCGAGCCGAAAACGGCCACGAAGCTGGCTGGATTTTGAGGCTGCTGGGCTCGGCTTCGCTGGTGGGGTGCCCTCGGTGGAGTGCTGCTGGGTTGAAAATCGATGGAGAGAGGCTCGGCTTCGGTTGATTGATGGACGAAGGAGAGAAGTCAGCTTCGGTCGTTGATGCTAGGTGTTGACCGAACAAGGAGAAGGCTCGGACGCGTGGGGCGAAGTGGAGGGGAATTCGGTGGAGGCTTCGTTCGGTGCTGCCAGCATTGAAGAAAGAGTCAACAACTTGGCCAAAGACCAAAAGATAGTGGGATTTGCAGGCGTGAAGATGTGGTCAACAATTTTGGCCAAAAGACCAGAGATAGTGGACGTGCATGGAAATTCGGTGGATGATGGAGCTCGGTGGGGTTTGCAGAGGAATGCAAGGAAAATGAAAAGGATGAAAAGAAGAGTAGAGGCGTGAGGGAATGGGACGCTCGAAGAAGAAGGGGAGGGGAAAGAGAAAGAGAGGGAGAAAAGTCATTGCAAAATATCTCTATTTCATCGTTGATTTGGTCCCCAAAGTCCACATGATTATCTTCATGGTCCCCTATTATTTCTTGCACAATAATTCCACCAATAATCCAAATTGAAGTAAAAAATGCAGCCCCCAAATTAGCATCCGAATTTCTTCAATTTTTGGCTTCCATTTCTTCATCAAATTTCCCAATTTAATATCAATTTCAACAAGGAAGAAGCCCACATAATTTCTGCAAGTGCCCAACGCCAAATAGCTCGGCTTGGAAGTCAAAAATCCTTTAAATTCGGCCCATCCGAATTTCTGTTTGTTTTCCGAATTGTCCGAATCGACTTTCCGTAAAAATTCTGGAATCGCCGAAAAATCTTCGGAGGATGAGTAGACGCTCCTAAAATAAATCGTGACACGATAGAACTTTTAATTTCTGAAACCGGATTTAAATTCGCGGTTAATTTCGATCTAACGCGATTTTAGCGTGACCTAACCTACCGCTACCGAGTAGCTTTTGGACATTTTTGGGCAATTGACTCGCAATCGATTTATCTCGCGTCACAATGTACATCTTCGACACGTTGGCGACTCTCGGTTGTCATGAAAATCTCGAGATTTCAAATACGGGCATAGGGTACCAAAACGACAAAAAAATCAGTTTAATGCCGATCGACGGAATTTTGCAACGGTGGAATCACCCACCCTCTGATCACCTATCTTAGTTGAATCAACTTATTTCCAATCTCTGATAGATTTTCGACTGTGCCGTAATGACCCTTGCAAACTAGCACGGTCGAGCAGTCGATTCCTAGTCGAATTCTCAAGTATATTGCATTAAAATTCTTTAATGACTTACCTAGATAGTCTAGTTATCTCATGGGTGATCAGCTCTGAGAATAGCATTATAAGCGCATCGATGAAATGCCGGATTTATTTAATCGAAAACAGAATAGAAAATTGAGGCTGTCGCACACTAACTACGTCGTCTTCAGAAGTCTTCTCTTCATTGCTATTTCAAGGACCGTCTCGTTCTCCATTTATATCCAAACGCCCCAGAAACACCAAAATTTGCCACCCCAAGTTCTCTCTTTCTCTTTGAAAGATTTTGTGGGACTACTATTGATCGTTCTAAAAACTTAAACAGTTAGACGAAAGTATTTAATTATTCTAATACCCTTGAAAGTGACTTCTTGGATTGAGCTCTCGCCGCCTAAGTTGAAGGAAAGAAAATGCCATTGTGAGTGGTCGAGAGAAGACTTTGATTAAATCCAAGGTCAACCCCTTCAAAGACTCCTGGCATGCGTTGACCTCCATCATTTCCTTGTCCAACGCTATCGTCTCGATGCAGTCTCTTCCACTTGTGACTTTTCACGCTCTTATTCCCTAAACCAAGAAACAACATGACCGAGCAAGCGAATCCCAGATACGAGTAAACATGGGTGCATCTGTGATAGATGCAGCATACGTGATTCGTGACACCTGGACAGGTGCCTCCCCCATGACATTAGCTGTGAATGGAAAAAATATCGTTATGCAGACCTGATTCATGCACTCCAACTCCACAGCGTGATCAACTTAATTCGGTGGACCTCGTGGTGAACTATCAAATTCCGACAACTTTCAACAACATGGGCAAGGAACATATAATCTTCTGATTGTCCAGACGGCACTTCTATGTCATAAAAACCATGGACCAGAACTTGCCATCGAAGTCTGCAAGTTTAAAGTGCGTCCCAGGCAAGGGGAAAACAACAACAGTTTGGATGACAAGGTCCATGACGCTTAACTGGTTTGCCGTAAACTCAAAGTCAAGTCAAGTCAAGTCAGACTAACAATGGACGCTCCCTCACTTTACATCATAGGAGGACACTAGTCCAGTATATATGTCTAAACAGGCTGATCTGCACTTTCTGATACTACCCTTCTTTCGTCTATTCTTGTTTTGCCTGCAAGAATGGCTCATAAGATCTCCTGCACTGAACTTCTTCCTCTCCTAGTCCTATCAGGACTTCTATTTCCTGGAACTGTAAAGTCTGCACTTTCCAGTGGGGCAATCGCTTCAGGTTGCTTCGAAAGTGAAAGAGAAGCACTCGCCAAGTTGAAAGGTGGCTTCACAGATCCTTCGGGCCGGCTTGCTTCGTGGGTTGGGAAAGATTGCTGCCAATGGAGAGGAATTGTATGCAGCAACCTGACTGGGCGAGTCATTGAGATTAATCTCCACAACCCATATGTGGATGATAATCTAAGCAGCGATCTCAGGCCAGGACAAGCGCTGGGGGGTGAGATCAGTCCTTCCCTGCTTGATGTAAAAGAGTTGAAGTACTTGGATTTGAGCTTGAACAATTTTGGAGGCACCAAACTCCCTGGATTCATCGGTTCGCTAAAGCAGCTGAGATACCTCAATCTGTCAGGCGCATCTTTCGGTGGAACGATCCCTCCAAGTCTTGGGAATCTTTCGCGACTGCAGTATCTGGACCTCAGCAATTGTTTTGCCGAATCAAGCCGAAATAATCTTCTCTGGCTTCCAGGCCTTTCCTCCCTTAAATACCTTAATCTCGGAGCCATCGATCTCAGTAAATCAGCAGATCATTGGCTTCGAGCTATCAATTTTCTATCTTCTCTCAGAGAGTTGCGCTTGCCCAACTGTTTCCTCTCAAAACTTCCTCTTTCTCTTCCATTCATCAACATCACATTGCTTGAGGTCCTTGATCTCTCGAACAATAACATCAACTCTACTTCGCCCAGGTGGCTGTTCAATCTCACTCGCCTCGTTCATCTTGATTTAAACTCAAATAGTCTCGGGGGTGAGCTTCCAGATGAATTTGCTAATTTAGCATCCCTCCAAGAACTCGACATGTCCCAGAATTCGTACCTCAAAGGTCGGCTCCCGAAATCCTTGGGGAGCTTATGTGATTTGAGTGTCCTAAAGCTTTCTGTCAATAGAATCACCGGTGATATAACTGATTTTATCAACGGGTTTGCTCGATGCAATGATAGCAAGTTGGAGAATCTGGACTTGGGGAACAATCAGTTGTCTGGTAATCTGCCAGATTCTCTAGGAAACCTGAAGAAGTTAAGGTACCTCCGATTTTCGTTTAATTCATTTCAAGGTTCTATTCCACGGACGATTGGAAACTCATCGTCTTTGAAAGAGTTTTACGTTGCCAATAACGGGATGAGTGGGATTCCTGAAAGTTTTGGGCAATTGTCGACGTTGGTCGCGGTGGATCTCTCTGAGAACTTGTGGGAAGGAGTCGTGACGGAGCGCCACCTGGCAAATCTCTCGAGCCTCACGGATCTTTCCTTGGATAAACTGTCTCCAAACATTTCCTTGGCATTTAACATAGCCCCCGCTTGGATTCCTCCCTTCAAGCTCAGGTACCTGAACATCAGGTCATGCCAATTGGGTCCCGCGTTTCCTACTTGGCTCAGGAATCAAAACCACCTCGAGACCGTGGTGTTGAAAAACGCCAGAATTTCGGGAACCATACCTGAATGGTTCTTGCAGCTGAATCTGCAATTAGATGAACTAGCCGTCGCGTATAATCAACTCACTGGCAAGCCACCCACCTCGCTGACATTTGTAGACGATCAGTCCAATGTCGCCTTGAGTTCGAACTCTTACGAAGGTCCTCTTCCTATGTGGTCTTCCAATGTGACGACACTGTATCTCAGAGATAATCACTTCTCCGGTCCCATTCCTCCTAACATCGGCGAACTCATGCCTTACCTGACAGATTTAGACATATCTCGGAATGCCCTAAATGGTTCCATTCCCTTGTCCATTGGGAATATGACCACTTTGACAACCTTAGTCATCTCCAACAACTACCTATCCGGAGAAATACCGCGGTTCTGGAGCAACTTGCCCTTCCTGTATATTCTTGACATGTCAAACAATAGCCTTTCGGGTCCAATACCGAGAGAGGTCAGCTTTCTTTCCTCTCTCAGGTTCCTCATACTTAGTAACAACAATCTCTCTGGCAAACTTCCGTCCTCCTTGCGGAACTGCAGCTCTCTGGACAGTCTCGATCTAGGCGAGAACATGTTCTCAGGAAACATTCCCGCATGGATTGCAGAGAGCATCCCTTCGTTGCTGATTTTGCGCCTGCGGTCCAATTCGTTTACCGGGAAAATTCCTCCTCAGATATGCCGTCTTTCAAATCTCCACATAGTAGACCTCTCTCACAACAGCTTGTCAGGATCAATTCCGCCGTGCATTGGAAACTTAACAGGCTTGAAAGTGGAGCTCATGGATGCCGACACAGAGAGGTACGAGGGACGCTTGACCGTGGTGGCCAAAGGACGGATTGTTCAATATGATCAAAGCATTCTTTACCTCGTCAACAGTTTGGATCTCTCGGACAACCGCTTGTCTGGGGAGATTCCTGAAGCGCTAACAGCCCTCGTGAGGTTGTGGACCTTGAATTTGTCCACGAACCATTTCACTGGAAGAATACCGATCGACATTGGGAATTTGGAAGGGCTAGAAACTCTCGACTTATCAAATAACAGTCTCTCGGGACCACTTCCTCCGAGCATCACCGCTTTAACAAAGCTGAATCACTTGAAACTGTCATACAACAACTTGTCGGGGAAAATCCCGACGACCAACCAGTTCCAAACCCTCAACGACCCATCGATTTACGAGGGCAACGTCGGCCTCTGTGGGATTCCATTGCCAGAGTTATGCCCAGGAGACGAGAAACAGCCACAATCTCCTGACGATGGTGGCGGCAACACCGAGAGCGAAGACGGAGGCCATGATCTCGAACGTATCTGGCTCTTCCTGAGCATTGGGCTCGGTTTCTTTGTCGGGTTCTGGGGCGTCTGCGGCACTTTGATCGTAAAGAAGTCCTGGAGAGAGGCTTACTACGGTTACGTCGACAGGATGAAGAACAAGCTAATTGTTGCTGCACTCATCGCGCGTCGGACGGACTAGTATGCAAGCATGTATTCAGGGATCTGATTCAGGGCTTACTATCGTTAGACATTTTATGAATGTAGCAACTAAGCACAGGGAACATACTCCACATGTTTCTGGTATTGCCAATAATACGAGCCTTGGGCAGTAAGAGAAGACTGAATTCCATGGAAATTAATCCATAAGCTCATCTTGAGACTCGTTAGATATTTTATGAATGTAGCAACTAAGCACAGGAACATACTCCACATGTTTCTGGCATTGCCAATAATACGAGCCTTGGGCAGTAAGAGAAGACTAAATTCCATGGAAATTAATCCATAAGCTCATCATCTTGAGACTCGGTATGAACCCGTAGAATTTCGCACAACTATGGCTTTATTTACTTTTATGAAAAATAAATGATTTGAAAAATATTTTCCTAAAAATAATTATTTGCATTGCTTGAAATAATTAGTCAATAAAAATATTTTGAATATTCATTCATTTTTTTAACGATATAAGTGATTATTTTAAAAAAATCAAATTATTTATTTTTCGCAAAACAGGGAGTAGAATTGGGTCCGCGAAACAAATATTTTATTTACTTTTATGCTTCGGAATCGGACGGGTCCGAATCCGTTTGAACGGGATTCCATCGCAGACCCAGATCGAATTGAACCGGGAGCACCCGAACGGTCACCCGACCCGTTCGTTGGTCGAAGATACTCTTCGTTAACTTAGTTCATCGTCTCCATTTTATCCACTCCGGCCGAAAATCAAGTGCACCGAAGCTCCGTCGCGCTCGCCCAGCTCCGGCGATGTCCCTGTGCCTCCTCTCCTCCCGCTCCCTCCGCCCAACCGCCTCCTGCCGCCTCTCTCCCGCCGCCTCAGCTCCTCCCTCCCCCGCCGCCCGCTCCGGCGACCCTCCGCCTGAGCCCGGCCTCGACCTCGCCGGCCTGCGCGCTCCAGTGCTCTCACTTCCAATCGTACACGCGCGCCGACTCTTTCCTTAGTTCCTCTTCTCTTTCTAGTTCCTTGTCAAACGTCGCGACTCGCTTCGTTTCGTCGCGTTTGTGCCGATGAATCCGTGTATTCGGCTGGATTGTCGAATTGATATTGCTCGGATTTTTTGCGAGTGCGAGTTTGCGAAATCCGGCGCGTTCTTGTCAGTTGCGAGCGCGTTTCTTGTGTTACATTGTCGGTTCGCTTGAATGTGCAGGTGCTCGGGATGTACTCACGAGCTGAACCTCCACCGTCCGAGCGTCGTCGACGATGCCGCCGATTTCTTCAAGAGCTTAGGCGTCTCGGATTTCACTTTCGACAGTTGCAAGCTTGTAAGCTTTTGCCTTCTTTTTCTCTCTCGATTTGAGTTAAGGTGTCGATGTGGTTTTCAGCTTTTGCAGCCTTAGTTTTGATTGATTACGTGCGCATGTGTGTGGTGCAGTGGGGGTGGAGATGCCGTGCTAAGTTGGCGGTTCGCGGCTCATCGGCGGATCCTCTCATTGGACTCTATCAGGAGGGCACGCATAGTGTGGTGGACATCCCTAATTGCAAAGGTACTGAGTTCGCATGTTGGAGCGTGAAAAATGAAAATGTGAACTGGTTTGAGCAAAATTGGTCTCAAGGATGAAACTAGTGGCATCAGTGGTGTGGTTAATGCCTTATTTTGCTTGTTTCTTGCAGCTCATCATCCAAACATTAATGCTGCCATGGAACTGTTGAAGCAAGGTACATTTTGTGGATGATGTCTAAAAATTTGGTGTGCTTTCCGGAACATTAAGTACTTGCTTTTTTCCATGGGAGAAATTGTTAACAGGAATCAAAGAGTTAGGTATAGAACCACATGACGAGGATCAAGGGACAGGTGATCTGCGCTACGTGCAGGTAGTGTTTCGTTATTGGGGATATCTTGTTAAGTTTGTAGTTATGCTAGTAATCAGTGACTTATGTGTTCCTTCACTTCTGCTAGATGGCTGTGACGACATACAATACATCTATTCCCGCCTCAGAAAGATACCGACATGGTATGGATCTGAACTCACTTCTTGCATACTTGGTTTGAAGTTTCAGTTTTTTACTTTCTAGAAGTTTTTGGGAGTGCAAATTGCACTCACAATTGTGAACTGAACTTATTTATAGGTCAGGTTCAGGTTGCTCTAGTTTGGAATTCTCGAAATGAAAATTCACCCAATTCAGATAAGCTGAATGCCTTGTCTCATGTGAGGCTGCCAAATTCTCTTTCTTCATGTTGCGCATGCTGGACCATATCTTAATTTACCAGTAAAATGTGTTTCTTTATCCATCTGCAGTTTTTATGGCGAAATGGTGGGTCAAAATGCAAAGTACCATTCATACACTCTGTGTGGGCCAATTTTCAGACATCAACTAGCAATGTGAGTGGTAGCCTACTGCTTGAATTTTAATGTTTTCGAAATCACTGACAAGGAAAATAGTTAGGACATCATGCTAACAATGTAAAATGCTAATTAATCCTGTGACTAAATGTACCTTTTAATTCAATCCTTCTAGGACAAGTGGGTCTTTTTATTATTTGTGGTGCATTTGATTATATAGGTAATCTTTGGGAATAGGTGGAGACATCTTCTGGGAGATAGGGACTTCTGGGAGCACCTTGGAGGCATTGATGTTTCGCTAGCTCCATCCAGTTTTGGCCAAGCAAATACGCGGGTTAGACATATCTCCCTCTGTGGAAAGCCCTACGAACAGGAAAATGTCAATATGAACCTACTGTTAGTTTAACATAAAATTGCATTTACCATGCTGGCATCAAATTGCTTAATTGCCGGATAGCATCAAATGTCATGTTAGTTTAGCATTGACTGTGGCATGTTCTTGAAATGGGCATTATAATTGGAATGCAATGTTGGATTTCCATTGTATCTCGCACAACCATCTTCTTTGATAGCCAAGAAAACTTTTGAGTGGCATATGTTGATTTGCTGAGGTTTTTGGCCCCATGCGATAATTCAGGCAAACCCAGTTGCATATGAATGATAATAGATCATTCATCGACAACAGAGAGTCTATCCCCTTTTAATTGAAATTCATGTTACTGATACTTTGTAATGATACTTTTTCTTTGGTAATCTTCAGGCTTTTAATTCTTTGCTCCGGAAGTTACAGAAGTATGTTCCTTATGGTGCATCAGTTACTGACTTATATGCAGGATCTGGCGTCATTGGCTTATCCTTGGCTGCTACAAGAAAATGCAGGCAAGAATCCAGAGTTCTCTTTCCTTTTGCTTGCCAGTCTCCTCTTTCCATTAAATGCTCCAGATTGTTCGTTCTCATTCAGGAAAGGCTTACAAATTTGTAATTCATCTCTTCCAGGTCTGTAAGATGTGTAGAAATTAACAAAGAATCCAAGTTGTCTTTTGAAAAGACAGTTGAACGCCTGCCCAAATATGTGGATAGCAGCATCAGTTGGTATCAAGCTGACACTTCAGTTGTAAGTCCCAGAAAAGAATCTCATTGATGTTATTGTTAATCAATCTTGTCAACTTGATGACTTTTATATCCATTTTGCATGGAAAATTACTATTCACTGGGAGATATATTTATGTAAATCTTCTTTAGACTTAAGATTGTAATAGAGTAGGGAGTTCTTACTATTTTGTTAAAATCAACCCAGGAGCCTACTTCTTGGCTTGTGGGATCAGATGTGATTGTTGTTGATCCTCCTAGAAAAGGACTTGAAGCATCTCTTGTGGGAGCACTGAAGACTCTTCCATCATGGGAACTGAAAACTAGATCACCTGAAAGGTAGGGCCTTATCTTTAGCTTTTCTTTGCATCAAGGCATGACATTGTCAGTCTCTTAGATGATCATTTGATATCTTCACGAAAATAACAGTCATCAACCTTCCAGCATTAATTAATCCTCCTATGCTGTCTTTGGTATTAGTTTTAAGACAAAAGAAGAGAAGAGACCATGGGTACTTCGTGCTAGGGAAGCTTCTGTTCAAGTTGGAAATGATTTAAGTCAAGAGAACCGTCACTCAGTGCCTCAAACTCTTATCTACATAAGCTGTGGCTGGGAAAGCTTTAAGGAGGTAAATTGCAGTTAAGAGACTGAAGTGCAGCTTCAGTGCTTAGTTTGCTTTCTTATAAGCTGAATACTAGATATCTTGAGGAGCTAATGTCGAGCAAATAATTTACAGGACTGTAAGTCATTGCTGTCTAGCAAGGCCTGGCATTTGGAGAAAGCCCATGGATTTAACTTTTTTCCTGGCACACAAAGGTATTAGTCCCCTCATATTGCAAACCTGTAGCTTTGCATGATTCGGAAGCTAATGTTTAATTAATGTCTGTCTACTTAAATCAGATGAAAGTTGCTGAGATATTGAAATGTGATCTTATCTTTAGCAAGTAGTCAGGAATTGCTCAGATTTGAAACTGAAACTTCTGAGCAACAGTCTCAATGATCTTAAAATTTAGATTGAGATACCAATTATGATGTCTTGTTTCTCAAAGATCTGGAAAAACATTTTGTCTTGGTTGGTTTTGGATTGATGCTTCTCTGAAAATTATGCAAGTTTCTTGTTATGTTAAAAGGGTGAAATGTTAGCATTCAATAGAAAGTGTATGTGATAATATTTTGAGCTGGTTTAAACTACAAACGTACACCAAATGTTCCGCCTTAGTCAAATAGTCTTCCCAGATTATCAGGATTGACTTGGAAAGGTTTTAAATATACACTTTCACGTGTTTGTATTAGAAATAGCAGTGTGATATATTGTCTTGTGAAGCTTTAAGGCTCTGTTTGGGAAAGGGTGAAAAATGGAGAAACGAAAATTGGGCCAAAAAATTGTGAATACCTTAATATGTTTATGAGAAAGAAACGGAGGGAAAATTCAAATTAGGCGTGTTATCCAACCATTTTCCTCTCTCTTGGGTCTCCCACGAATAGCATAAGCTTACAAATTATGCTCAGGGATAAAGCTTGACTGCCTTTGGAATCCTTAACACATGCAGTGTAATGAATTCTTGTCTAGCTGTTGTGTTTGTGTTATGTGTAAGTTGTGTCTAAATGATGAGAATGTGATTTCAGCATTGAAGTTTTGGCGGTGTTCAAAAGAAGGGAAAATATGCACATCAAGAAAAAGAAGGCGGGAAAGAAAAAGAAGAAATCACCTGCGAAGAAGCAAAAGGCATTGATGCACCAAGAAGTCAAGACCTAACGCATACTCTACCCCCATCCCGTCTAGTTCAACAAAGAGAAGACGGAAAAAATTTTGTTCGCTCTCTACTCCATTCTTCTAGGCCAGAAGCATTTCACTTTGCGCTGATTAACTACTGGAGAGAATAGTTGCACATAAACTGTAGCATCGCGAGTCCTTGTTATGTATCTTCTTAACTTCTTGTATACGGAGATGCTTGCATATTAAAGGGTGTCCTGTCGGCATTTGCTGATATTAATAGTTTGTACCCCCTTTTCAACCTTCTCGAATTTGCACATCAGGAAGGGTTGTAGCATTCTAAAGACCCATTTGGTCCTGCCAGAACACGCCAAAAGATGCGCCTCCGCAAAAGAAAGGACCGATGTGGAGCCTTTTGCTTCAGGGAGAATCTTATTGCGGTCTCGGTAGATCGGCACCGCTAAAGCCACAGAAATGGGAGGGACCCACTTGTTCTATATGCTCGAACCGATAGTTCAACAGGTCATTGTCGGAACTTCATCTAGCGGCTAGTGGTATCGACAGGTTTTTTTTTTTTTTTTTTTGGGTCGTAATATCCACAGGGTTAAAGCCGCTGTGATTGCTCAGTTTAAGTGCTCAGAATCTCCCACAGAATTGCATCCGTTTGATAACATTTTGTAGAGTAACCTCTGAATAAGCCACTGCTGCTTTATACTCGACTAACAGTACCATATGATTTTGCCCATGTTCTGGGTCTTCAGTAGACTCTTCACTGCCACATAACGTAAACTGCAAAGAAGAGTCAGAACTCGGAGGGAATAGCCAAGCAGTATCTTCAACGCATGACATCCCAGCAAAGCGGAAAAATGAAAAGACTTGCGCCTCTCCTTAAGAGGTTCAGCCGCGATATTAATCTGTCAAATTTGTACCTCGGCTCGCCCTCGGCCACCCATTTGTTTCCTTGCAATTATGGCCAACCTTATTGCTTTTGCTTTCTTTACATTTGATTAGGACAAAGGTCTCCACCATCTGACCATCTTTCCTTCTTCACCTATTTGCTATCTAGTAAGCAACAAGCCAAATTAACCGACCAAGGTAAAACCAGTGATGAGAAATTATTCTTCAGGGGATGTAAACCAGAAACCACTAAAGGCTTCTCCGATAGAAAAATTGAAGATAAAGAATTCAGTTCTGAATGCCACTCTTCACTACTATGAATCATCAGAGGAACGAGCAGCTCCTATCTCTCCAATTTCCTCTCAATAATCCCAAAAAACCAATTCTTTTCGACTTGAAATATCAACTATTGACTTAGGATATAAACTCCTTGATTTCTTTGCTTGTTGACAAAGGCAGCCGGTATGTACCCACACACACACTGAGGCTAGACCATTACATAACAAGTTTCCAAGAGGAATTGGGAATAATGCATCTAGATTTATGTTGGAAAGAATCAGGGATAATGACACAAGTAATCAATTAAAGAACAATTCTGGCTTATGCTCCCTTGCATCACTTGTGACTACAAAAATAAGCAAGGGTAGATGAAATCAAAATGGAAGTTCTTCAGGGAGGTCCCAGTTATCTTCGTCTTCTTCCTTTTTCTTGGTAGTTAAGGTATCTTGCTTGTTTGGAGGCACAAATCTTGATTGAGGACGTCTGTTTACACAGTAAGATGGCAACCATGAGGATAAGCATATTTAACCAAATCTGACGGAGAATTGAAGATGCCATTGTAGTACTGGTAACATCTATTTTCTTGCAAAGGAAAGGCCTAGAGCAATAGGCTATAGAGCATTGTGAGTAACATCCCAAAGAAAAAAGCTTTTCTTCATTTTGAGTGTCCAACTTGACTCAAAATCTAGCAGGAATAATCACAATAATACAGCTTAAAGAGGATGAATGACAAATAGTATGTTGAAGAACATATAATCCAAACAGGCTTTAACTTGCAATAAAAAGCATGGGAGAATAAGAATGTCTATCACATTTGCAAATGACAAATGTTCTACAACGATATGCACTGTTCGCTACAAACAATCTCTAAGCCTGGCCCTGTCTATCCTTTTCCCTTCTTCGTTCTTAAGTCCTACTAAAACAGTGAATCTGTTTTTCTCAAAAGTTCCACTTTTCGACTGGAGTCTAACTGAAACATCGGACCTCACCAAGTAATGGCCAACTAGAGAATCTTATACAGACTCCACATCAACAAAGTAAATCTAAAATGCTTCCCAATTCTTAATTAAATTTACAGCTGAAATGTCGCCAAGAGTGTTGGTGATGACAGCAACATGAATTCTTTTATCAGCACCATGCCACCATGCCATTGATAACATAATGTAGGCAGAAGAATCAACCAGTCTAACGGCCCAGGAAAAGCAAATGAGTATGAAGCAGACAATCACTGCTTACATTCCCACCAACCCAAACTTACAAGCATATTACAGTGCCATCTCTTATGACTTTCACTCGAAACTTTCAAGCTCAAGTCTGTGACAGAGGCCAATGTACTTGAAAACCAGTTCTAATACTTCGTAATACAAAACAATAGGTTGACAGAAAAGGCCTAACTTGAACATCATTGACCCTTGGAAAAAACAAAGGAAAAGTTGGTGAAGGGGGCGGAAGGGGAGGAGGAGGTCCTAAACAGCCAAAGCGAGACACTAACCTATAACCTGCCTCATCTTTGCTCGGATTAAACCGCTGGTATTCTACACAATTTGATCATGCAACCTTACAAAGTAGATAGCAAAGGTAAACAGCCTCCTCCTCCACTCTGGTAAGCCTAAAAAATTTCGCAATTTCGCACCACTTAACCATTACTGAAGCCCTCACCACCTCGCTCGCTTTCTCTTATGCCCCAGAACTACTGAGCAATGCTCGCGATGGAGCATCTCCGTACATCATCCAATCCAAATGACATGAGAAAACTCAAAGGAGAGTAAAAAAAAGATTATTTTTTGGATGCAATGCAGCTACAACACTATTCTGTCAATGTCCCTTAAGCTGAATTAGCACATTAAACACAATCTAAAACCAGTTTCGCCAGAGGGATTTCAGAAATGAGGTCAAGGAAAAACGAGGCACGCACCTCCTGCGGTTGCGCTTCGCAGCCTCGCGCGTCTTGCGCTTCTTCTCGTCCTGCTTGTTCTCGTGGAACCGCCGCCTCTTGCACTCCTGGATAACGCCGGCCCTCATCACCTCCCTCCTGAACCTGTTCAGCAGCCTCTCCTCCGGCTCGTTGTCGTCCACGGTCACCTGCACGTTGTAGCCCCGGAAGAAGAGCGCGTTCGCGTGGGCGAGCGCCGGGTTCACCACCGCCGTCAGCTCGCCCGGCAGGCGCCCCGGCGCCGCGGCCAGGGAAGCGGAGCCGCCCCGGCGCCGCGGTTGGACACGGAGAGGACCGCCGGGGGGGCTCTCGCCGGCGCCGGCAGCGTCGGCGGCGGCTTGGAAGGCGAGAGGAAGGAGAGGAAGCTGGATAGGGAAGTCGCCATTGGTTGAGGGAGCTTCAGCGTCTGTCTATGGCGTTCTTCTTTCTGGATAGAGAGTCTCTCTCTCTCTCTCTCAACCTCTCAGGGAGATGGTGGATGGCTAGGTTTAATGGGCTCGCATGATGGGCTGGGCTCGAGTCCGAGTGGGCCCAATTAACGGGCTTTTCCTCTCGGGCTTGGCCCGATTTTCCGAGCGAAGCCCGAACCCGAGGAGCCTTGTCACCTGACCGTGCATTCGATCTCATAATTTTTGTACGAAACATTCAGGATTTGCTACGACTTGGTCTGCAAAGTTGATGCACCGAATGATGCGGCGAGTCATTATGGATGTTGAATGTAATCGAGTTGATGAGATATCCGCTTGCAATCTGTAATATATGTACATCGTCATCTTATTTTTATATATGAAATTATTTGACTAGTGTTCAAAATTCGTGATTCAAAGACCATTTATATTTAATTTGAGCTTAAATTGAGCTTTTTCATGGCAATAGCCAAAGCTATGCTTTCGTTTCCATTTTCCCATTCAAAGATCGAAAACCTTATGATACAATGGGGTTATTAAGCATGCCCACTTTCCTTTTAATTTTCATGATTGACCTCCTATTTTTGGAATTTGCCCAAAAAAGGCAAGTGCAGCCGAGTCAATTAACCTTTTAAGTCGCCCGATTACTTAAGTTCGACTAAATCATTGCGAATCTCAAGTACAGATGTCTTGAATGGCAAAATATGCGATGAGTTACCTACATGCAGGAGAGAAAAAGAAACATGAAATGGCCTTAAATTTTAGCTGCAAGTTGATAGTTTCGGTTTCACGAGTCCTTAAATAGTAGGCTATCGATGGAAAAACTAAGGGAGGACTCTATCCTTGGCCTCACTTATCCAACAACCACGATGTGTCCACATGACCTATAAGAGAGATGCTTCCACCACTATCATCTGCCGCCGCCGGAACAGGGTTCGGCGGTTGCCCCGGTCGACCGCACAAAAGGGCAAAAGCGCGACACATCACGAGAATCGGACAAGACAAGAACCATAGATAACTACAAAAAAAGAGACACGATAAAGAGAAAAGGGAAAAGACAAGGGGCAGTTGAATCGAAGCCGACGGGAATAATGTGGTCGACAGGCAATAAATAACCTATCGATACACGAGTCTCCGTGGGAATGCTCCAAATGGATGGATCTCCCGCCGTTCAATAATAAACAAGCATTATCCAGACGTCCGTCCATCCGTCCGTCCTCTTTTGGTGACCCACGCAATGATGCCCGAAATCAGCGCACGAAAGTCGAACGGATCGATGAGGAGGTGGCTCCAGAATAAGATAAGATTAAGACGAGAGAGTGAGCGTACGAGGAGGGCGACCCCGGGGGACGTGTGGATCGGGGCTTTCGAATGCCGCATGCACCGCCGCTGCCTCCCCATTGGCCACCTTCCATGCCTCAGGTGGCATCTCGTTTTGTCCTCATGTGTTTATCTTCCATAGAAGGTTGAGCTTTGCATGGAAATTAAAGTATAAAACTCGCGTCAATAGTTCAACGATATCGGTTCGGGCGTAGCGTCTCGGTCCATCCGAAGAAGGGTCCTCTTCCGCCCGCGACGAGCGAGGTATAATGCGAGAGCAAATGCCCGAGAGGCCAGCGGGATAAGTGCCCTGTGTCGTTGCCACCGTGCGATGATGGTGGAGGCGGAGAATAATATGCTCGCTTGAAATTGTAAACGAGGGTGTGCGCTCATGTATGGTACTTTCGCACGGATATGCGGTGTGATGGATTTATTGATGGGCCTAAGCTGGCCCGGCCACGACGATGGGCCTGGGGCCCGGCCCACGAATTAGGCCCGTGGAAAGCAGAACCTATTTAAGGGAATAGAGAGAGAGAGAGGAACGCACCTCTAAGATAAGTGCAAGAACATTGTTCATTCTCTTTAAGTTCTCTCTCTCCAAAATCCAAGAAGTGACGCCATTTCCACTTCACGCCGAATCTTCGACATCGGATCGAACGGAACCGAAATCTCTTCCTCAATACGGCACGGTGTCTAATCTCGTGGCCAACAAGGTACGCTCGAATCCGTGGTGTGCTTTTGATCGGTGATACGTTAGATTCCGGGCTTATCTTCCGCATTTGATTTAGGGGTTCGGTTTAGGTGCCGAATCCGGTTTGGGGATCCGAACGATCCCAACATTGGTATCGAGCCCGTGTTAGCGTTTTCCCGACTTGTATGATGATGTATGAAGTTTCTTGATTGATTTTTTCGCAATTGATCTTCGGGCCGTACGGATCGGGGCATGGAATCCCGACACCCGAGAATGTTCGACTAATTTTTCGATTTTTCGTAAGTCGAAACCAAAATCTGATTGCACAGGGCGAAGGCGACGTCGAGACGAGTCCGGCGACATGTCGCGAGCCGCCGGGGGCGCCGCACGCGCCCACACGCGCGGCCGTGGCCGCCGCGCGTGGGCGCGACGCGCCCGACGCGGCTGGCGGGTTCGTCCCGGCGCGTGCGGCACACGCGCCGGTGACGAACCGGCGCGCGTGCGCCGGCCGGCGAACCGGGCACGCGCCGGTCCACGGACCGAGCAGCGTCTTGCCGACGCCGCATGACGTCACCCAACGGTCGGTAACCGCCGGGTGACGTCATCGCCGACGTCAGCGCCGACGTCCGTTGGCCGGGCGGTCACCGGCCGGCGACTCACCGGCGACCGACCGCGGACGCGGGCGCGTGCGGCACGTGCCGGCCGACGCTCGCGTGACGTCGCCCGCGCACGCGCGCGCGCACGTGCGGACGGCCCGCCCGGCGGCCCGACCGCCCGGCCGGCCCGATGGGCTACGGTCCGACCGGTCCGACGACCAGTCAGCTGACCGTTGACCGACGACCGTCGACCGACGACCGTTGACCGTTGACCGACGACCGTTGACCGTTGACCGTTGACCGTTGACCAAAAAAAAAAAAAAAAAAAAAAAAAAAGAAGAATTTGTTTCTTTTTTCAATTATGTCTATGTGGATTATATGTAATCCAAATTTTGTTCTGCATTCGTTGCAGGAACAATGCCTCCCCTTCGATTACGTACGCCTATTCGCGTGATTACCGATAAACAAAAGGCAAAGCTTTCTAAGTTGATAGCCGAGTTGATCGATTATCGATGGGAGCAAGGTGACTTAATTGATCATGTTCTTGAAGTCAACGGGAAGATTCAACAGGTCATATGGAATGGTCATCCCATGTCGCGATGAGATGGTGCGATTTTTCATTAACACTCTTCCACCTCGAATGGCAAGATGTGTTGAATCGCATATGGGATGTCAACGGTGCTTTGCTTCATATAAGAAAATTGTGATAGATTTTGTAAACGAATATTACGCATTGTTGTAAGGGAAAAGGTCAAGAAATTGACCAAAATAGGATCTTTCCAGTTCGTGTGAAGGTTATTTGTAAGATGTATTAGCTGTTTTTGTTGAGTGTGCTATGTGGACATCCTATGTACTTGTTATCTACCCGATTATTAATTATTGTAGCAACCTATATGTTAGCCATATTATGTGAAAGCCTTATTGTTATATTGTATGTCAATTATCTGTTGCTTTCGTAATTTTGGTTCTTTGTGGGAAGGTGAATGTGGGTAGTAATAGAAGTTTTTGTAGCTTCATAGAATTGATTTTGCATATGACAATCATATTAATGATAGTTTTAAGTTAGGATTTTTGGAGGATGATTGGAAACATAGTGACCTTTTGATTCTGAAACCTTACTTAAAATTATTAATTAATATGATGGGTTTGTGCAAAATAGATGCATAAATAATAGGCATTAATAATTCGTGCATATATGTCTGATGTGTTCAGATCAATGGCTTCAACCACAAAGAGCATAGTTGCCGAATGAACAAAGGTGAAAAGCTCAATGGTGACAACTATGAAATCTGGCAAATGAAAATCCAAAGATGTACTTTGGAAGAGCAAGAAGCACTTGAGGCTCTTGTCCTAACCATGGTAGAACTCGAAGAAGGAACCACTGCACAAAGATAAGAGAGACAAAGAAGCATTTGCTTTGCATGGAAAAGAAAGAACTCTCTTGCTCGCATCACGTTGCTGAGCAGCATGGAAAATGACGTCATGCGAGAGTTTAGGCGTTTTGAAAATGCCAAAGACATGTGGGAAGCATTGGCGGCAAGATTTGGTCATACTTCGGTGACCGGACTAAGATGACTCACTATTAGGTTTGACTCTTATAAGAAGCCTCATGGTCGACCATGAAGCAACATCTTAGAAAGATGTCAAACATGATTAATGAGCTTAAAGATGCTGGCCATGTCCTCGACGGATGAGCAGCAAGTGCAAGCAAAGTGATTCGTTCCTTGCCTCGAGTTGGGAGCATATGAAGGTGCACCGACTCATAATGAGAATATCAAAACCTTTGAGGATGCATTGCGTCATCTTGAGCCGGAAGATGACCGCCCGTTGGCGGCTAAGTTTTAAGTCGAACTCTATCATGCTAGTTCTAGCTCAAATGGAGCGGGCTCCAAGCGCAAGCGCCCTAACCGGTTTGATAAAGGGAAAGGCAAGGAAGCAGTCCTTCGTGGAAGAAACCCAAGTTTAACCAACATCAAAGAGGAAAGCGTCCTCGCATGAAAAAGCTAACAAGGGTGAAATGCTACAACCGTGGCAAGAAGGGTCACTATGCTCGCGATTGTCGTGAGCCAAAGAAGGTAAGCACCCCTTGTATTTTTCAGAACTTTGCATATGTGTCAAGTTCGTATTCATGACGAATCTAATCCCTCGTGGACTGTGGATTCGGGAGCAACAGACCATGTAGCGAAGGATAGAGGATCCTTCGTGGAATTTCGACGAATACCAACTGGAACTAAGTGGATCTATGTGGGAAACAACTCCAGAGCTGAAGTGAAAGGAATTGGCACATGCCAACTGAATATGCGTGGTGGACGCACTTTGCTCCTTCATGATGTATTGTATACTCCGGAGATTCGTCGGAATTTAGTGTCTGTTTTAGTATTGGTTAAATTAGGTTTTAATTTGAACTTCTATGATAGAGGCGTGGATTTGTTTTTGAATACAAATTACTATGGTTGTGGATATTTTCTGGATGGTTTCATTGTATTAGATATTGATTATGTTAATACAAATGTTTGTTATTCCTTTCTCACGTCTCCTAACACATATGATAAGGATGTGAATGTATGGCATGCTAGACTTGGTCACATTGGCCAACAGCGTATGAATAAACTAGCCAAAGAGGGCTTGTTGGGCAATATTGAAAAAGTCGATTTGCCTATCTGTAAGCATTGCCTAGAAGGGAAAACGACAAGGAAACCATTTGGAAAAGGTAAAAGAGCTGAGTTTCCTCTTCATTTAATCCATTCGATATCGTGGTCCAATGAATGTGAGAGGAAGGCATGGGGCTGTTTATTTCATCACTTTTATAGATGATTATACTCGATTCGGATATGTCTATTTAATTTCTCACAAATCTGAAGCAATAAGTTGTTTCAAAAGGTTTATGAACCTGGTAGAGAATCAATTAGACAAGAAAGTAAAAGCATTGAGATCCGATCGAGGTCGAGAATATTTATCTGATGAGTTCAGAAAATTATGTGATGAAAAAGGAATAGAAAGACAATTGTCTATTCCATATACTCCTCAACAAAATGGTGTTGCAGAGAGAAGAAACGTAACCCTACTAGAAATGGTTAGGTCCATGATGGCGCATGCTAACTTGCCTATCACCTTTTGGAGTGATGCGCTGTTATCTCGCCGCCTATATACTTAACCGTGTGCCTTCCAAATCGGTTGCTTCCACTCCATATGAGTTATGGACAGGTAGAAAACCAGACTTAAGTTTTCTTAAGCCATGGGGTTGTGCTGCCTATACACTAGATTCCTCTCACAAGTTTGGGAAATTGGGTCCCGTGAGGAAAGAAGAGTATTTTCATAAGATACTCTAACACTCAAAAGGGTATGTGTTCATAGGTGAGCAGGAAAGTGGGAGTATAACTGAATTTGAATCACGGGATGTCACATTCTTAGAGGATGAATTTCCTAAGAAGGGCAAAATAGGGGAAGACAACACCCTATTTGAAACCTCGGATCAAGATAATGATCTTAGTGGAGTTCGTCCAAGTGGGAGTAATATGAGAAGTGATGAATTGAATTCGACTCATTCTCAATTGCAACCACATGCCGAGACGACATCATTATCTCATCCCAGTGGGAGCATAATGGGGAATGATGTGCAAAGAGCACAAACTCCCATACGGCGAACAAGTCGCCAAAGTATTCCCCGTCGACGTTTTGACATTGAAGGGGAAACTTTTATGGTTGCTCCACAAGATGAGGATGAGCCTAGAAATATTAATGAGGCTCTAAATTGCCCTAGTAAGAAAAATGGATTCATGCAATGTTAGAGGAAATGGAGTCAATGAAATCAAACCAAGTCTGGGAACTGGTTGATCTTCCAAAAGGACGCAGAGCTATTGGGAACAAATGGGTTCTCAAAGTAAAGCGAAAGGCTGATGGCTCGATAGAAAGGCATAAGGCTCGCCTTGTAGCAAAGGGGTATAATCAACAGGAAGGGATTGATTATGAAGATACGTTTTCTCCTGTAGTTAGATTTACCTCGATTCGCATAATTCTGGCAATAGTATCTGGTTTGGATCTTGAATTACATCAGATGGATGTAAAGACTGCTTTCCTCAATGAAGAATTAGAGGAAGAAATATACATGGAACAACCAATTGGTTTCATGGTAAAAGGCCAAGAAGAAAAGGTGTGTCGACTTTTGAGGTCGATATACGGCCTTAAGCAGTCATCGAGACAATGGTATATACGTTTTCATAATGCCATAATGGCATATGATTTTACAATGATTGATGAGGATCATTGTGTATATATCAAAAGATCCAAGGATCAATTTGTGATCATATCATTATATGTTGATGATATACTAATTGCCGGAAGCAATATGGAGTTTGTTCATATTGTCAAGAGTTGGTTGTCTTCCAACTTTGAGATGAAGGATATGGGTGAGGCTGCATACGTTCTTGGAGTTAAGATTTCAAGAGATCGTTCGAAGAGATCGTTGTCTCCTTCGCAAGAAACATATATAAATAAAGTTCTTGAACGATTTCGTATGCAAGATAGTAAACCCATAGACACTCCTATTGAAAAGGTGAAGGATTGAGCCATAGACTCGTGTCCGAGGACTCCAAAAGAAAAGGAACAAATGAAACATGTTCCTTATGCTAGTGCAAGCTTGGGAGCTTGATGTACGCTATGATGTGTACAAGACCCAACATATGTTTTTTGCAGTTGGAATGGTGAGTAGATACCAATCCAATCCAGGTCCAAAGCACATTGGAAAGCCGTTAAGAGAATACCGTGGTATCTAAAGGGAACCGCTGATTATGCGATGAGTTATCAAGGAAAGGATCGCGACTCAAAGGCTATCCTGAAACTGTTTAGGAGGAGGTTTAGACGAAAGGAAATCTACCTCTAGGTTTGTTTCCTTATTGAATAAAGGCACCATATGTTGGAGCAAAGAAGGAACAAACGTTTATAGCCTTGTCCACGATGGAAGATGAGTTCGTGGTATTATCAGCAGTAATATAAGAATGAGTTTGGCTTAAGAGATTTTTTGGATCACTTAGGTGTTATTGAGAAAGCTGCAAATCAATTATTAGTTAATTGTGATAGCCAAGCAGCTATAGCGTACACTAAAGATCCAAAATATCATGGCAAGACCAAACATATAGATACCAAGTATAAATTTGTCAAATATAATGTTGCACGAAAGGATGTGAACTTGCAGTACATATCTACGCATAGAATGGTAGCAGATCCTATGACAAAGCCAATACTTAGAGATGTGCTTTGTGGTCACGTAAAATCTCTAGGATTGCGTAGAGTCGATGTACCGGATTGTAATTTCCCGAGTTGTTCACATGTATGAACTAGTGTTGTTTCATTATTAATGCCTATGAATCTTTTGTTTGATCTTTATGCATCTTAATGTTTAGTGCATTATATTATGTTGAGAAAGTATGTCGGACAGATAAGAGATTAGCCCACTCACACGGGTAATCGCCTCTATTTACTATGTGATAGATAGAGATGAGACTGTTTTTAAGCTTATTATCTAGGTGATAATCGAGAGCTAAAGCTTAAAATAAATATGTCGCCTTAACTAAGTGTTAAGATGAGGACATAATACTTACGATGTCCGAAAGTAAAATAACCCACACATTTTACTTTATCTGTCTAAGATGCCGATGTGAGTTCGATGAATTTTGTGAATGAGTAAATACGTGAACTCAAGTTAGACATTGGGTATGTCCGAACTATCATCTGTACGGTATTGATTGTGTAGACATACGCTCTATGGGAAATGAGTTAATACCGTAATACGTATTTCATACTACGTATGCATGAGACGACCTATAAGAGTGACAAAAGTTTGATCTCAACTTTTATGACGTGTGAGACTCTTGAGGAAAAGAGTTCCTCAATTTTTAGTGCCCTCATGACTCTTACTTATTCTCAAAATTTCTATTTAGTGTTTGCTATCTTAGAATGTTGCCAATGGTCATGAGTTGATTCGATCTAATGGGACATTTCTAGAAAAGCAAGTTGAACTGAAATTGAGAGTTTGAAGGAAAGAGGAAGATCGGATTTGTAGAATCACATTGTGGTTTTGTGTTCACGTGGTCGACCAATTATGACTGTCTTTGGGATAATCATAATTGTGAATACAATATATATATCATCGTTTAAATGAGATTAAGAGAGATATAAATGTGATCGATCGATCTAGGGTACTGCATACTAAATTTACTCGGAAAAAGATGCCCAATATGAGCTGCTATATATTCCTAACGGATGTATAGCAACGAGCTCTCAAAGTATGCTGGTCGCACGGATTATTCACCGGTATGAATGTTGAAAGAGGAAAAGAGGGATTTTCAGTTGATGGGCCTAAGTTGGGCCTATCCGCCCATGCTGGTTTTTGAACCACCATGTGCGAGTGGGAGATGATGGATTTATTGATGGGCCTAAGCTGGCCCGGCCACGATGGGCCTAAGGGCCCGGCCCACGGGAATTAGGCCCGTGGAAAGGGCAACCTATTTAAGGGAATAGAGAGAGAGAGGAACGCACCTCTTGGCATAAGTGCAAGAACATTGTTCATTCTCTTTAAGTTCTCTCTCTCCAAAATCCAAGAAGTGACGCCATTTCCACTTCACGCCGAATCTTCGACATCGGATCGAACGGAACTCGAAATCTCTTCCTCAATACGGCATCGGTGTCTAATCTGTGGCCAACAAGGTACGCTCGAATCCGTGGTGTGCTTTTGATCGGTGATACGTTAGATTCCCGGGCTTATCTTCCGCATTTGATTTAGGGGTTCGGTTTAGGTGCCGAATCCGGTTTTCGGGGATCCGAACGATCCCAACACGGTGGACATGGAAAATCTTTCAGCCACCGAATTAGAAACCAATCACGGTCACGCACGGAGATCTTTCCATTGATAAGAGTTGAGGGTTCATGAGCTGATCTAAGTCGAGTATTTTTCTATCACGAAATCAAATGGTCGAGTTGGAGTCCACTTCACATAATTGCGAGTTGAGCTCGTTCGCTTGACTTATTGAAACCCCTACTTGCGCATGCAATGTCCGGTGAATATCCACTAATTTTGTAATGAATTTCTTTCTTTTGTTCCCATGAGATTTTCACATCGGTATTCCATCTCAATATGTCATGCATCGTAGCATATTTCTTTTCTTACCGTATCATTCATGCCCGAGAAACTTATGATTTCTTGAAACTTGCCAACTAAAATGCTTAATATTCTAAATAGAAATTGCGGTTGATCAAGTCGTGATGAAATTGTCATTCCAACCCAATTTACCTATTTATTTTGGCGATGGATACTATTTATGAAATACTCGAAAAGACCAATGTGTCGCTTGTCACATCTCACCTCCCCATTCATGACCAAAACTTTAGTGGATTTTGAAGTCCTATGCTCAAGATACTTTGAAATTTGAGCTAGGATATTGGAGAACGTAATTAATCTTTTTTTCCTTTTCCTCGTGGCAAAATGGGCATTCAGATTCTACTCCCACATCCCTGAAGACTCAATCAGTCCTCAAAGGCATCATTACCTTGGTGCTCTTGGTTTAAAACTCATTATATCCGGCACTCATATGGTATATTTCAGTTTCACATTAGCAACCCAGCAAGGCCTGTGCAGGTATGTAATGTAGTTTTGTTGGGATTTACTATTCTTTTGGGGACTAAGGACTTTGATTATACTTTCCACAATCGAAAATCACCGTTCGAATCCCATTAGCCGCGTCCCAATTCCTCTCGATGAAAGCCATTTGTATAATTGGATATGACCAGCTAATAGGGCTTGAGAGACGTTTTACGAATCTTCAAGTAGTTAGGGCTCCACGATCGTGTCGTGCTCCTGAATTATAAGAAAACGGGCGATGATAACCATAAAAATAAAGGAAGAATAAAATGGGAGAAGGAAAAGAAAGCTCCGGACACGTTAGCGCATCCCCAGAAAAGTGACCAGTTTAGGCAAGTGAGCCATTCGAATTTACTTTTATTTTAACAATGCAGCATACCACAGTGAAAAGAAAAGAGAGGGAAAAAAAATGTAGTGATGCGAACCAATGAAAAGCTCAATTAGTGGGGAGGATTGAATATTTAGGGTTCGTGTTTCTCTCTCCCAGGAATGCTCTTTTTCCTAATCCGTGGGCTGAAAGCTGAGTGTGATCTGTCCTAGAGCCAATCAAGGCTCGGCGTTCTTGACAAATGAAGGGTTGATTTTTCTATTTGATTTAATTCATGTCCACATATACACACACATATACACAAAATATATATTCTTTTGGCAGCAAACGGGGGGGAGACACATGCCGAAGGCCATTGCCAAACCTACGCGATTATGACAGTGATTCTTGGACTATAAAAATGGGCACGGAAGGGACAGGAACTCCTGAGTGGAGGGACAACACTCGAATCCTGGTCGATTTTATATACGCAATCCAACATGAAAAGCCCCACCCCTCAAAACAACACACATACGCACACACCCAAAGGAAAAAAAGAATAGAAAAGGGCAGGCCTTATCCAATGGGCATCCACTTTCTAGGGTTAAGGCGTGCCACCTCCTCTCACTATTGGTCCTGACTTAAACTAATGTTTAGGGTAGGTTTTGTTTTGTTTTATCTCTGTCTAATTGGTTTCTTAGCTTTATGTGACATCTCCCCTTTTTCTATTTTGTAAAGAATGGTCTTCTTTTTGGTGGGTTTCATTTATCAAACGTTATCATCATTATTCTATCGGTTAGCACCTTACTATCAATCTTTTATCGTTGGGCGGTTTCGATATCAACCATTTTCTCCACCACCCCCGCCTTCCTTCTCGATAATTATTAGTCACTCACTTTCTTTTCGTCACAATTTGTGTTCGTTGGGCCATACCTAGTTTAGGGCACGAACTAGCAATGCTAGCCCCATACATGTGGCTCGTTCATTGGCGGTTCCCATCGTGCGCTTGTGTGCGGCACACACCCGCAATAATTTTAGTCCCCTTCGAGGAGCCGTTTGTGCCGTGTGGTAGCTCATTACCAACCGAGACCGGAGATAGAAAGAGAGAGAGAGAGAGAACATGATGGGAGCAGACGAGCTGAGCTGCGATGGCAGAACCCCGGCGAAGACAACGTCGGGAAATGGACGACGGGGCAACGATTCAAGACGGTGGGAGAGAGATGGAAAAAAAAAAAAAAAAAAAACAGTTGAGCTTAGGGCTTTATTTTGAAAAGCGATAGAGTTTAGTAGGGTGCACAGGTACCTGAAAAAAAGCACTAATAAACTAGCGCCACCCAACGGGCTGGTTCTTGCTCCTTAGCTCCTTAGCTCATAAGCTTTCTATTCTTAGTATCCAGATAGGAATATGTCCTGTCGACGTGAATTTTGCATAGCCCTAAGTGAATACCATCATTTGTCACATCCCTCCAATATCCTCTTGACCTAATGGACACGCACTTGGCAAGCAAAAGATCAAAAGAGGCAGCGAGGCAAAGCCTCGTTTGGTCATCGCCCCAAGCGATGGAAGATCGAGAACAAGATCCGGACGCTTTCCGTCCACACGCCTCGTTTCAAGTTTTCCAAAGTGGGCAAGTAGGAAAAGGAAAAGAAAACGGAAGACAAAAGGCGATGGCGAAAGCGTCGGCAATGGTATGAACGTCCAAAGCGTAGCGCTCCACGTTTCATGCACGTTTCCGCTGACGGAGCAAAAATTGATTTTGTCTTGCTTGTCATTTGCTCCGAAAGAGAACAGCTTTAGGAGCCCTCTTTTCTCCTCGTTATTCTTGGATTGGACGGTCGATTCATTCTGTCTTCGAGCTTTCGCTATTTGGAGGCCAAACGACGAAGTAGAAGAGGGTCGATGCATGGTGTGAACGTGCGTGTGCGTGTGCGTGTGCGTGGTGTGCAAATCCCATCATTACGCGGATAGTATTTCTGATTAGACTCTTTTCGAGATGAGATAATTTCATGATGACACTTTGACTATGGAATTTCATTTTTGTAATATTGATTTACGTCTTATCGGAATATTACTATTAAACTGGACATTTATTGAACAGTTTAAAATTTTAAAACTTTTAAAAATAATTAAAGATAATTCCAGAAAATCACACGTGGTATTAGAGTAGGAAGTTTTAATTTCAACTCTTCTAAAGCTCTATTTGTCTTCTTAATTGCATAGTTCTTACAAAATCTTACGTGATATTGAGTAGAAAGTTTCGAATTCAAATCTTTCAAATTTTTTTATTTACTTTCCCAATTATGTATTTCCACGTTTTAGGTTGTTTATTCTATGTGTGGAGAGGAGACTTAAAATATTAATATTAAACCAGGCATTTATCAAATAATTTAAACTTTTTAAATGGATATAGATGGTAGTGATTTTGTGAGATCTCACAACATTAGTTCCAATTTTTGGTATTTACATGGCTGTTTGTGTTACATGTACCAGTCCGGTTTAAGTTGACTAGTAAAAATAAAATCCGTTACAAGTACAACTCAAGTAATTATAATAATGACGCTAGATGGATATATGATTTAATATTTAAATGATGTTATAATTGATGGGCGTAGCTCTTTTAATGTACGGCATTAATGATGGAGTCATTTTAATTGGAGGATGATGTAAATGATTGTTTTATCTACGCCTAGTACAAGTGATTGTTTTATCTACGGTTAGTACAAGTTACATTCCGATTGGCATTTCATGATGGATGTACTCATGAATCTAAAAAGCACCGATTTGGTGATGTTGGAGCCAATAATTTTTTGACATTCTTTTGATCAGCAACTTCTAGTACAACACTACACTTTAGTACACCAAATTCGTTCCTAGTACAATACGAGTTCTTTTTGATTTGCCAGATTTGGGTATTATTCTACATGTATAATCTACGTCAGGCTCTTGGTTATGTTTAGATTCGTAATGCTTATCGACCGATAAAACTACTCTTAAGAACCTTTTGAAATAATTATGCTTTTGTGGAATCTATAACATCATCATTCGAAAATGATGGGTTTCTATGTGGGTTAAAGAAGCAAAAAAGATATTTTTTTCATAAAAAAAGTTCTTTCTCTTCTCTTCTAACCTTGCTTTTGTGAAACCAAGATGGTGTTGGTGGTGGGTTTAACAGTGTTCGTATAATAAATTCCATCTTCACACTTGGAACCCAACAAAAAATTTGTGCTTCCACTAAATTAAGCAAGTAATCCCCCCAACCTAAAGTTGCAATTTAAATTAAAATAAGGGCCCTCCCTTTGCTTCTCCTCTCTCCCCCAAGTTGCAATTTTTATTTCATCTTCACGCCCCTCTCTCTCTCTCTCTCTCTCTCTCTCTCTGCCCTTTACTCTAAATTCAAGGCCGTTTTTGCTCTTTTGGGTTTTGCTAATACCAACAGATGCCCGATGATCCCTCTCGGTTTTGCCTTCATTGGCCTCCTCTGTAACCGTTCCCTTATTTACTCATCTCAGTCCAAACTGCACTCAAAACTTCGTTTGACTTGACTGCTTCTCATCAGGTGCGCCCCCCCTTTGACTGGTTCTCCCTCCCTCCCCTCCCTGTATTTACTGCCGTGCATGCGTTTCCATCTTGACCCGCGTCGTTTTTCGGTTTCGTCTTCCCCGTCGGGACATCTTTTTATATTGGAGTCTTGAGTTTGGTGTGTTGTGTGTGAGAAGTTTATGTCTTTCTGGGTTGAGAGGGGAGTGGGTTGGGCCTATCTTCTCCACATAGGTAACTTTCTCTCGCAATGTTTGCACTCGAAGGTCATGTTTCTTGGAACTCCGATGATTTGAGACCTGAGAAATCTTTGGTATCGTCTGGCTCTTTGTCTGTACTATGATGTTACATGCCTTAGTTCCTCGGTTTTGATAATCCCACTCTTTGCTGGGTGTAATATGATGATGTCCTAAATCCTGATGCTCAGCACTTGGCATATGCATGTTTTGTCTCTTTTTTTTTTTGGGTTAAAGTTCTGGTCGTCAGCTGTATTTGGACGGTGAGAAGTTAATCTGTCTGGAATTTTTCACCCATGGAATATTTGCCCTGTTTTGTACTGTCCCTTTTTTAGACCAATTACAAGAAGAAGGTTAATTGCCAGTCGTCTTGGTTCATGATATGGGCGATCCTCGTGTTCTTTCTGTCTCTGTACCCTCTGTTATAAATCCTTGAGCAAGCTTCATAGTGTGAAAATCGGGTGGCCTTATGGTAACGATCCCTGTCTTTTCGTTAGTCATGCCACGTGAATCATGATGCTCCTTTTTGCGGTCACTCAGTTTAAAATTTCGCAGAAAGCTCGGAGCTTTTCGAGGTAATCTCGGCTAATGTCCAAAGGAAAGGACTTGGATGGTGAAGAAGAAAGAGCCAACATGGAGGATTCAGATGGGGAGGCTAAAAGGAAATTGGGGAAAAAATCACGTCCTAGTTCGAGTGGGATCGGTTGTTCCTCAGTTGTGGAACCTCAGGATGCAGATTACAACACTCCATCGCTCAGCTACGAGTTGGAGGTCTTGATACTGGCTAGGGTGCCTAGATCTTTATACGGGAAATTTTCCACCGTCAACAAACGGTTCTTATCTTTAATTAAGAGCGGAGAGATCTTCAAAATCAGGGGGGAGATTGGATTAAAAGAGCCGTCTGTGTTCATGTTGGCGAGCGGGGAAACTAGTTGGTGGGCATTTGATCCGCAGTCCGATTCCTGCCGGAATCTTCCTATTTTGCCCTCTGACACTTGCTTTGCCTCCGGAGACAAGGAGACATTCTGTGCAGGTACTCACCTCATGGTTTCGGGCAAAGAGATCGATGGCCTTGTGATTTGGAGGTACGAATTGGCCAAAAATGAGTGGTTCAAGGGCGACTCCATGAAGAACCCGAGGTGCTTGTTCGCTTCTGCCACTTGTGGTAACTATGCTTTTGTAGCCGGCGGGATCGATACGGGCAGCAATAAGGTTCTTAATTCTGCTGAGAAGTATGATCCCGAGACCAAGTCGTGGGATTGGCTTCCTATGATGCATCAAAAGAGGAAGATGTGCTCCGGTTGTTACATGGACAAGAAGTTCTACGTGATCGGAGGCAAGAATGAGGAGGAAGAGAACCTCACGTGCGCGGAAGCTTTCGACGAGAGCCAAAACAAGTGGGAAATCATCCCCGACATGTTGTCGGACATGCCCATCTCGACCTTCCAATCTCCACCCCTCCTCGCCGTTGTGAACGACGAGCTTTACACTCTCGAGACTTCGTCGAACGAGCTGAAGGTGTATATCAAGAGCAGCAACTCTTGGAAGAGGCTGGGGCCAGTTCCTATAAGGGCTGATTTCAACAAAGGATGGGGCGTCGCGTTCAAGTCTCTGGGCAGCAAGTTGCTCGTGATAGGCGCATCCTCGGCTTCGAACACCGGCCATGGCATGACCATCCTCACTTGCTACCCCGATCCAGACACCGAGGAACTGCAGTGGACGCCTCTTGATTGTGGCAAGCACAGTTCTAGTCACTTTATCTGGAATTGTTGTGTTATGATGGCTTGAACTTGGACCGGCGACTTGCGATGTGAGCACCTGAATAAAGCGCTACAGTAGCAGTCCATGTAGCTGGTCTAGCTAAACCATACACACGTAGCTTGTTTTAAGAAGATGGCTGTTACATTCAACTTGCATTATGACAGTTGGGTTAATTTCATGGCTCGGCTGTAATCTTTCTTGGGCCATTCTATCTCCTAACTTTGTGATTGTTTTGAGTGCCTCTGTCTTTCTAAATTAAGGGCAAGTGTTTCTATCATGGTTTGCTATCTTGCTGAACTCGTAATAAGAAATTCTTCATGCCTAAATGGAGATCTCCAGCTGTTGCTGAACCTAGGGTAAGTCGCGCCAGATTTTCAGTTCATCTGTTCTTCAGGACGGACGGCAAAAAGTTCTAGCTCTTCGCATGTTGCTCAGGTCGTATCCTCGATGACATGTTACCTTTTAATTCTATGCAGTAGGATTTGCAATATCAAAGCCTCCTCAAACGAATTACCGGTCGAATCTCTCTCTGTTTCACTCGCTCTGGCGCGCGGAATCATCTGTGCTTGAGAACTGATCTGCAATGAGAGAACAGGATGCTACCTGAATACGTGTGCTTCCTTGCATTAGAGTTTTCAATGGTTTTAGAAAAACAAGCACATTGCGAAACTTGCTTCCCTCCTCATTGCAGATACTCATTGTACAAATGATGTCACGATCGAAATGAAAGTCGCCAAAACACCAGACTCGGACTCCGAAGATTGATAGTTCCTGAGAGAATGATCTGATTTGAGTAGCAGATTTGCTGTTTGGGGGACGAAGGACACGAAGTTCAGCAGAGCAGAGACAACCTTGACAGATGAATCTTTTCAGCAGATGGAGGTTCATCTGTTTTTACCTATAACAAAGCTCACGTTCTCCAGCTAGACTAATGCAACTCGATCCCGTTTAAGCCAAAATTCCAAACGGGTTATTGAATTGGAATGCGTGCATTAGGTTTAACAAGCAATGCCTCGTTTCTATGATGAGTCTAGGTTTGTCCATTGAGCTTGATAGCATGAGCTAATTATGTAATTCTGAATGTGTCAAACAATTAGTTAATAAAAAAAATGACAACTAAGTGAACACGAACTTTGAAATTAGGTTCAGGTTGATCGGTCCAAGATTCTTTCGAGCACCGTGAGCGATAAGAAAATGGAAACCGATCGAATTGGATCGGACCAATCTCTGTCCGCGCCTAGCGGGCATTACTTAAATGTGCCTGTTCTTCTGTTAATTACATTTAACCGCGTAATAATGCTACAATAATAATTGGGAGTTGTAATTTATTCGTTGGAAAATCGAGAGCCGAATGGAACTATACAAATCCATCACTTCAATAATCAAATTCATGACGTTAAGCACCAACCACCGGCGCTTGCCATCTCATTGGATCGTAACCGGCCCGGCCCATTTACGTCCCGGCCGACCCGAGATGAGATCGGGCCGGTCACATTGGATCCGGATCGCGTCCCCGTTTTGATTTGATTTTGACCTAAGCGCGATCCTGCGAGTAGAGAGAGAAAGGGGCCGAAACGAGCTGATCTCTCTCCCTCTCACTCCATCTCTCTCTCTCTCTCTCCTTCCGCCATTGTCAAGCGAAGGCGAAGCCGAAACGGAGATCCGAAAGCTCGGTCGCTACCCTCGATCACGTAAGGTGCTTCTCTGCAAAGCCGCTTGCTTGCTTGCTGGATTCGCCGAATTCGGCGCTTCCCATCCTCAATTTCAATTCCAATTTCCGTATTCTGTAGGGAACAGATCGCGAATATGTTGCTGTTTCCCCTCCGTTTCATGGTACTTATGCATATATCCTGACGGTTGACCCTATGCGTGAGGTCAATTTCTTGTTCGGAGGTGCGGCGGAACTTCGAGTCTAGGGTTTAGGGTTTTCCCATTTGTGGGTCGAGTGAAACGCTTGTTTTAGGACAAAGGAGCTGTTTTGATTTGCTGGCGGTTTTTTAGTTTTGTTTTTGGGAAACTTTGGGGCTTTGGGCCTGTGTATGGTGGATGCTAGGTTTCTATTGAGTGTGTGGTCATCTTGGTGAAGTAATTTCAGTTGGTGGGTACTGGGTGATGTCCATGAATAACAATAGTAATCCGTCTAGAAACCTTCCGGCTTCTTCATCTCCTTTTGGAAATGCTGCCATCTTGAACTCTGCTATGCCGACGAACCCGGGGTTCGGGCAAGCGCAGGGTCAAGGTGGGCCTGGGTTTCAAGCGCAGTTTCAGCTGTCGCAAGCGCAAGCCATCGCACAGGCGCAGGCGAAGGCACAGGCTCATGCGCAGGCTCAAATGCAAGGGGTGAACCCCCAGTTCCAAGCGCAGCTGCAAGCTTCCCTCAGTCAGATGGGAAGCCTTGGGAATTTGGGTTCGTCTTCGCCCTCCTTGTCCACACCTGGAAGTGGCGGTGTGAAGCGTTTGCCTCAAAAACCCCCAATGCGACCTCCTGGAGTCCCTATGAACGCCATGATTTCGCCATTGAAACAAATGGAGCTTGCTTCAGCTGCTCGCAAGAAGAAGCAGAAGGTCCCTGAGAAGCAGCTACAAGAAAGAGTGGCTGCAATTCTTCCTGAGTCTGCATTGTACACACAGCTCCTTGAGTTTGAGTCTCGTGTTGATGCTGCTCTCGCGAGAAAGAAGACTGACATACAGGAAGCCCTGAAGAACCCTCCATGCATTCAGAAAACACTTAGGATTTATGTCTTCAATACATTTGCCAACCAGATTCGCACAATACCTCAGAAGCCAAATGCTGAGCCACCTACTTGGACCCTTAAGATAATTGGGAGGATCTTGGAGGAAGGGGTGGATCCTGATCAGCCTGGAGTAGTTCAGAAATCAAGCCCTTTATACCCAAAGTTTTCATCTTTCTTTAAGAGAGTAACCATTTCTTTGGACCAGCGACTTTATCCTGAAAACCCCGTGATTGTTTGGGAGAACTCTAGATCATCTGTTCCTCAAGAGGGATTTGAGGTGAAGCGGAAAGGGGATAAAGAATTTACGGTGACTATCCGGTTGGAAATGAATTATGTGCCTGAAAAATTCAAGCTGTCGCCAGCTTTGATGGAAGTTCTTGGCATTGAAGTTGAGACTAGACCAAGAATTATTACTGCAATCTGGCATTATGTGAAGGCCAGGAAATTGCAGAACCCAAATGATCCCTCATATTTTAACTGTGACCCGCCTCTTCAGAAAGTATTTGGGGAAGAGAAGATCAAATTTACTGTGGTTTCTCAGAAGATCTCCAATCATTTATCTTCACCACAGCCAATACATTTGGAGCACAAAATCAAGCTTTCAGGAAATAGTCCAGCTGGAACTGCATGCTATGATGTGCTGGTTGATGTGCCCATTCCCATTCAGAGGGAGCTGTCTGTGCTGTTAGCAAATGTGGAGAAGAACAAAGAGATTGATGCCTGTGATGAGGCAATATATTCTGCAATACGAAAAATTCACGAGCACCGGAAGAGACGGGCATTTTTCCTTGGCTTTAGTCAATCTCCTGTGGAATTTATTAATGCCCTCATTGAATCACAAAGCAAAGACCTAAAACTACTTTCTGGAGAAGCTAGCCGTAGTGCTGAAAAGGAGCGTCGATCTGATTTCTTCAATCAGCCATGGTATTCACATCACCTTTATGAATTTGGGCCTTTTTCACTTTTTGCGCTTGGGCCTTTTTCAATGCTTTTTGTTCCTGCTCTATGGAACTATCACTTTGGCTACACAGCACACCACTAAACCTGGTTATGATGTGGTCATGTCTCTGATTTTAATTTCTTCTTAAGTGTGCAAAACATACCTTCTGGACTAAATGCTTTATGAAGGTGAATAATGACTTATGTTTTTGTTTTTATAGGGTGGAAGATGCTGTTATTCGGTACTTGAATCGCAAACCAGCAACTGGAAGTGATGCTCCTCCAAGTACTTAACTATGGTTTTTGGGTGGGCCACTTTGTGAACCATAGATTCTTTTTGCTTGACCCCTACAGTAATGCATGTTGTTGACGACTTGAGGTAGGAGCCCTGGTGGCGTAGCTTTGACTTTGGAATTTATAGCTGATGGGGATCACATCCATGCACCTCCTGTTATATGGAGCTTAACATAATTTCGGTGATGAAACTCTTGGAGGTGGAACTATTTATTTAGAAAGGAAATGCCTACTGTAAATAGTTGTGTGCCTGCTGCTTTACCCTCCTCTGTTGTTGCTGTCTAGGGATAATGGCGCCATGTTGCTAAGTTAACTGTAATACAACTGATTCTGCATGTTGTATGGCCGAGATGTTGTTCATGTTTCGGTAATTAGTAAACATTCAATTGACTTCATGGTCAATGTTGGTGGTTGCTGATGTTTTTTTTAATTGTAAGGAGCCCATCTTTTGGGTTCATTGCAGTGAATCGAATTCATTGCGCCGATGAGATGCGGAATAAAGAATGAGATTGCCTTGTCCTGCGGTCGCAGTTCAACCTATGAACAAGGAAATGCGGTACTTTTTAATTTGCATTCGAGTGTAAATTGTAGGATGAATGCAATCTCCGTGGTCGGGGCTCAACTACTTAGAGATTTTCGATGAACGACGGAGGTTTATTTATATGTAATTCAACTATTGCCGATCTTCAAAGATCCGAGCCCTGGAGATTTGTAGACTGGCTGATATAATCTGGTAGTTGACAATGCAGAGTGATGCGTGACGGTGCTCTATATAGTAAAGGAGCAAAAGTAACCGTGGCGTGAGGAAAGACGCCTCAAAGATGACATCACGAAGTATCAATAGATTATCCAAGGGAAGGCAGATCCATCTAATTCGTGCCTAAATGACATCAGATGTCTGGTGTATCGCAGCGCGCGCTTCGGCCATATGATCAAGCATCTAGTCCATCGAAGCGCGTGCTCCGTGCCAGGCATCAAACCATGAAGCATCCTTTGAAGAAAATAATCGTCTAGATTTACTGTATTAAAGGCATGGTAGGCCTCTGGTTGGACCGTGTAATTTTCTCCTAGGACCATTCATCGCATAGTGTATAAAATGCGATTGGCTGGTTTGTATTTATTAGTTCCGACTACTTTCTCTCGTAAATAGCTCGTCAAGACTCGGCACTAATTTGGGTGGACCTGGACAAGTAGATTTCTTCTTAAGAGTCCCGCACTCGCCTATCGAAGATGACGTACAATTATCGGCGAGCGGGGTTATGCAAGTACTTTCAGAAGGAAATCCTAGCCAAATCTCATCAATGCAATCTATACAAGCCGAAAAGAAAAAGGCCCTTACCCTTGCAAAGGCCCATCTAACATTGAGACGAGAAATTCAAAAGCCCAACCAAAAAAGCCCACGATCAAGATGGCGGGAAAGAGAGAGCTGAAAATCTAGAAGCGGACCATCTTCACTTTCCATCGCCGGAGACAGAAACAACTCCTCTCTCTCTCTCTCTCTCGCTCTTTCTGTTGCCGGAGAATTTCGGAAATGGCGAAAGCCGAGGAGGAGCAGAAAGCGTGCTGGAGGAAGGAGGTGGACGAGAAGCTGAACCGCCTCCACTCCCTCCTCTTCGGCGCCGACCTAGCGCTGGACCGCCGCGACTTCTCCGCCGCGCAGATCCTCTCGCTCCGCCTCCTCGGCTTCCTCGACTCCCAGACCCGGACCGACGCCGACGCCGCCTTCATCCGCCCCATCCGCCGCGAGGCCTCCGCGAAGCTCGACGCCGCTCGCCGCGCCCTCACTCCCGACTCCGATCGGTAACCTCTCCGTCAGTCTGTCTGTCTGTCTGTCTGTCTGTCTCTCTAGATCGTTTTATTCTATATGTTATCACTTCCGATCGTGCAGCGCGTGTTCCGTTCGTCGATCTTTAGGTTAGAGTCTAAATCAGCCTTGGAACTTAGTTATGAAGCGGAAATGGGGTTTGATTTGAAGGGCTTTGGACTGCGCTTGATTGGTCGTTGTCAAGAAGAAGTGGAGCTAGTTGAGCTGGATTAGTTTACTTGATCATACGGAAGATGAATTTACTGAAGAATCTATATCCTGTGTTGAGTGATTGAGATTTAATAGAACCTGAAACTGATTCTAGATTCCGATGTTGTTTCACTATTCTTATTGAATATTTAAGTAAAGCTATGCTCGAGATAAAGCACAAATTCACTCCAACATCAGCCCTAGTCATTCTGATGGTTTGGGAAGGTTGGAGATATCCCCGATCAATTTCATTTTGTAGGAGCGAGGAGAGTAATGGCACTTCTGGTACTTCTAGTACTTTGGAAGGACAAAATAAATGCTCACTACTCGTCTGTTCTGTGCTCTTCATGATGGATTATTACCTTCAGCCGAGCATTCCAGTTGGCAGACAGAGCTCCTGGTAGTGTTTTTGGCATGAAGGGTGGCATTGACATGGAGAAATTAAAGCAGTCCGCATACTTTCGAACTCTTATTCAGCATTCCAAGGGAGATTCCAAACAAATGGTATGAAATAATGATATACATTATTCCAAAGTGTCCACTTTTTTAGTTATCTTTACAAAATTTTGAAATTAAAGATCACCATGCTTAGTTCCTAAATGATGAAAATGTTGCTAATACACCCAATGATGTAGATCGATCATGCCTAACAAAGTCTTTTCTTCCTGTCAGGATGACCAATCAGATAGGAAGGACAAGTTTGATAAGACAGCTAAAAATCTGAAACAAGCAAAGTTGTCGTCTTTGTATGGAAACAACCTTAATAGACAAAGCAACGCCCCCTGCAAGAATTCTCTGAGTTCCAGGAGTAATAACTCTGAGGACTGTGTTATTTTAGATAAGCCCCATCCTATTTGCAGCCATCCCAAGAGTACTATTCTCTCACCATTTCCAAAGTTCGAAGAAGAGAGATTTCACGATAATGCTATAGGGGCAAAGCGTGTTCACATGGAAATAAGTAGCCCTGGCAATGATATTGGGAAGTCGCCATCAAATGACGAAGAATCTAATGGTGATGTGGCAGCCAATGGATTTGTGACTGCAAGAACCAAATTGGTATCTTCTTGTTTTTTGCAACCTGTTTCGCTGTTTATTAAGATGTTTAGCCTGTTGAGCTTTCCTTTTTTCTTCTTTTTCTATATTTGGAAGGACTACATTATATATATCGTTAAAATGAGATCAGGCATAGCTGCATACCTTGGTTTATGAGATAGAACCATCCTACGGAGTGATTAAGCTTGTAATGCTTAATCTTTCTCTCAATTGCTGGTGGTAAAAAACTTGTAAGAAGAGAAAAATTATTCTCACTTTCCTTAAGTTATTTTCAGATGGACTTTGCCTGATGCATGTGAACTCCTTTCATTAAGCAAATAGATAATTTACTTGCTTTTAATTCCATATAATTTGAGCATATTAACAGATCATAACCAGTGCATGCCTCTTTTTTGTGATGGATTAGATGAAGCTGGAAAGAGTTGTACTCAAAATTCTATTTTACGGGACTTGAGGCATGAAACAATTATGATTTCTCATATGTACCCAGATTAAAATCGGCTCTTTAAATCAAGATCGTAATTGTGTGTTCACAAGTTTATTATGACAAAATGTGTTACAAGTTTATCTGGTTTGACCATAAAACTTCTTTAGCTAAGTGTGGGTAATGGGTTGGTCTTCTGTATTTGTGGTCACATGAAGCGACCCGTTACATAAGTTTTTTGGCTTATAGGAAATGGAGGCAAGGCAAAGGCATGGTTTGGCAGGATCACCTAGAGCTTCTCTGTCTCCTCAAAGTGATTCCACTGGTAGGGGCTATGGAGGGAGATCGTATGGTTCCTTAAGGCGCGGTGTTCGGGGTAATTTTATTCCCCCCATCAGATCCAGTGGAAACAGCATGGGAAATGTGACTTCACGAGTTGCGGGAGGAAAGTCTGATGATGGAATAGATGACTCCACGAAGAGATGGTAAGTTCACAAATAGGTTGTACTCTGTAGGTTAATAGCACACAGTGTTGCTCCTAGACATTTATAATTATCTTTATTTTTTCATTCATAAAGTACACTTATCATCCATGTTTTCTTTTTTGAAGAATTGTGATTGACTGGTTGGGTTTTGTATGAACATTCTGTGATCTCTGATTTTCCTAGCTCATGAATCATAAAATTTCAGCAGTCTTATTCTTTCTATTGCATGATAGTAATCCTATTGTATTTTGTTGCATGATGCAGTTTGGAAATGCTCTGTGGTCCTGATGGGGAGCTTCCAGAAAAATTGAGGAACTTAGAACCTCGTCTCATTGAACATATTAGTAATGAGATTATGGATCGGGATCCTAATGTTCGTTGGGATGATATAGGTAATACGAGACGTTACATTCCTGTCTTGATGAGAAATGGGAAAAAAGAAGATTCAAGTCCTTTTATCACTTCATAGTGTGTGAAGTTGTCCTAATTTGCTTGTGCTGTTGGATAATTTTGTAGCGGGACTGGAACATGCTAAAAAGTGTGTCACAGAAATGGTCATATGGCCTTTATTGCGTCCTGACATTTTTAAAGGCTGTCGTTCTCCAGGAAGAGGTCTTCTTCTGTTTGGTCCTCCGGTATGTATAATACCATTCTCTATGATAAATGAAGGTTGATACTCTTATGAACTGATACTCTGTGTATAATGCTTTACCCTTTAGGGCACAGGGAAGACAATGATTGGCAAAGCTATAGCTGGAGAGGCGAAAGCAACTTTCTTTTACATATCTGCCAGTTCATTAACTAGCAAATGGGTATGTCTTCTAGCTGGACTTAGTTTTACTAATGTGTATTTCCTCTTTGTTTTGAAAGTAGATAGACCAGAAGGGAAGATGTGTTTCCAAACCATGAATTCTGACTTCTATTTGTTTTTTAGATTGGTGAAGGCGAAAAACTGGTACGAGCGCTTTTCGGAGTTGCGCATTGTCGCCAGCCTGCTGTGATATTTGTTGATGAAATAGATTCTCTTCTTTCTCAGGTAAGATGTATTCTTATCACCCTTGACAAGGCCGGAGGGGATCATACAGATGCCCATCTTGGTGCGTGCACAACTTTTTACTGGACTATAGGAGTAGGGTAGAAAGAGTATGCACATCATTAAATTGAAATGCTCTGCTTATGCACAAAGTAACAAATTGCTCAAGCAATGTTCTTTTGTGTTAAATTTTCCCGGTAGAAGAATGAAATCTTTAGGTTAATTGCTGTAGTTATCGGCAGAAACTGGAACTTCATCGAACTCTGTAAATGGTTGCAGCGGAAGTCGGAAGGGGAACATGAATCAAGCAGGCGCCTCAAGACGCAGTTCCTAATTGAAATGGAAGGCTTTGATAGTGGCAGTGAGCAAATTCTTCTAATAGGTATTAGCAAGACCCTAAACATAGTCTAAAATCACCCGCTGTTGAATTTGAAGACAATATATTCTCCAAAACACAATTGCTTTAAAAGACTTGATCTCACTACATTTGATTGCTTCTTGCTTTGCCACCCTTGTGTGGTTTGGTGCATTGTCATTCTATGTATTAGATGGGGCAAAATTTTAAAGTCAAAGCAATAAGATAAAAAATATGGAATGAGCGAATTAATGAGACGCCTCCATTAGGATGGCTTGAAACTGAAGCCGGAAGTATGTAGTAAGACCACAAATTATTATATACAGCCAATTATATCATTTACAGGGGTATATGTTCTATGCTAAATTTGAAACTCTTTGAGATTTACTTTTATGACATAACCATTCCAAGGTACGGCAATAGGTCACCTCATCACATTGGATCTTGGCAAAAGCGCTCTGCATTATCAACTTCCATCAATTAATTTTCGATGATTAATTGCTTTCAGCCTTCCTATTCTGACATATTTACATATCACAATATATTGAAAATCAATTGGGATGATGTGCTGCTTTCTTAAATAATTAGGCGCAACAAACAGACCTCAAGAACTTGATGAAGCAGCACGGAGGAGACTAACAAAAAGACTCTATATCCCCTTACCTTCATCAGGTGCCTCTCATACTTGGGTTGACTTTCTGTATTAATTTCTTTAACATACTGTGACGTGGTTAACCAGTTCTTTTATATGGTCTAAAGAAGCGAGGGCTTGGATTGTACGTAATTTACTAGAGAAGGATGGTCTCTTCAAGCTTTCAAGTGAGGATATCAATACCATATGCAATTTCACCAACGGTACTAACTCTAACAAACCTGAGTTAGTTAATTCTTTGCTGCATGCTATTGATTATGGAGAACTTCCGAATTTTGTTTAAAATAGTTGCCCTTACTTGCCTAGAATTTGTTCTCAGGGTATTCAGGATCAGACATGAAGAATCTGGTAAAAGACGCAACTATGGGTCCCCTGAGAGAGGCCCTAAGACAGGGCATAGAAATCACAAAGCTGAGAAAGGAGGATATGCGTCCGGTAATTCTTCAGGTAATGACATGCTCAGCTACCACTGCCGCACAAATACTTGCACAATCGGTGTAAGAGGCATAGTTTGACTCACTTTTTCGATTAATTTAGGACTTTGAGAACGCATTGCAAGAGGTTAGGCCCTCTGTTTCTATGAACGAACTTGGCATCTATGAAGAATGGAACAAGCAATTTGGGAGCCTTTCGCTTTAGAAGTCGTTCCTGCCAATGTTGGGAGTGCAGAACAATAGTGAAGCTTGTGATTCTACAAGTCACTTCATCCATCCGTCATTCCATGGAGAACTCAATGCAAGATAAGGGTTAGTGATTCCCTTCTTTCGTAGTAACATGTATTATCTTTTCCACAAGAATGCGTCCAGACAAAGAATACTTGGCAAAAAGGGAAAAGAAAAACACGGGTCAAGAATGCACAGTTTGTTGAAAAGTCATTATAGAATGTCCAGGCTTGCGTGGTTTAACCTATCCATATAGGTAGGTATCGCCCTGGATAGAGAAGCAGTCTCTGTTCAATTTTTTTCTGTCATGTGTTCAGCTAGCGACACCTTATCCATAGTTTGGACTGGTATGATTTGGCGCATTTAAAAGTTGAAAAAAGAAAAAATTAATTGAATTGGGTTTCTTTTGGAAAGTTCTTTTATTATTCCTTTTAAAAATAGAATGGTTTTCATGACCGATTTTTTTCTTTCTTTTGAAAGGTTTAAAAAAAGATTTATTCTTTCTTTTAAAACCTGTATAACTAAATGTTTTTACCTATTTTGACTCTTGTATTGGGAATCACAATAGGTGTACTCGTATTTGTGTGGTTAGAAAGAGAAATATCCACAGAAATACAACGTATTGGTCCCGAATACCAGCTAAGGTCCAGTGTGTTGGAAATGCAGCATGGATGATAGGACAACAACAACGTAAAGAAAGAGCTGAAAAAGGAAGGAGGTCCTACAACAGTTGAACAGGAAATCCATGATAAAAACTAAACAAAAAAAGAAGTGTTTGTCTCAGTTCACATTCTTATCGCTTGGAAAAACTTCCCCACGTAAACCTATCCTTTACGAAAAGCCATGTGCCCTCTAAGCTTCTTTAGAAAAATCCAACTTGGCTGCTGACATCTTGAGCACGAATACGTACTTTATATTAGGCAATGAATCGAAACCTGCCCCTAAATGACTCATAGTCGAACCGGCACATGAGACAGATCACCTACAGTATTATGCTTGATACTGAGGACGGTCTATCTTACGAAGACAACCTTAAGTGGGTGACTAATGTAACATTGACTTCACTCACGCATGCGCCGAAATTAACAATAATATCGCCCATGAAGTTGCAATAAATTTCCGCACAGGGGAAAGGGCTCTGCGTCTCGGAAAACAGTCGGTTGCAGCTCAAAGACGAGTTACCGGGTATAACAAAATAATAATGTGATGTTACATTAACCTGATGATTTAAAATGGGGAGCGTTTGCTCCGATCAATCCGACAAATTCACTACCATCTTGCGTAGAAATTTTTCTTTGGCGAAACCTGACTGGGAAGCCGCCGGCCATGTTAGCCGTCAAGAATGGCACGAAAACTGGACGGACTTGATTCACCGGTTCGATGTCGAACCGATGCAGAATCGAAGCTACCACGTACTTCATCTGAATAAAAGCCATCTCCTTCCCTATGCAATCCCTCGGCCCCGCCTGAAAAACCGGGTATTTGTACGGGCACACCTTCCTGATTTCCCCGGTCCCGTCCTTCTCTGGTTCGAGAAACCACCGGTTCGGTCTGAACTCCAAGCAGTCCTTCCCCCACAGCTCTTCCATCCTTCCCATCCCATAAGGGAAATAGGTCACCCTATCTCCTGATTTCACGATTGTGCCGTCAGGCAAAACATCGTCTTCGACGGCATGCTTGGAGTCCCAAGCCACCGGCGGGTAAAGCCTCATGGACTCGAGGAGACATGCATTCAACAACTTCAATTCCTTGAGCGATTCATAATCTAAGTCTTTCCTTCTCTTCACCACAAGCTCGACTTCTGTCACCAAGTCTTGCTTTATGTTTGGATGCTGAGAAAGCAGCCAGAAAAGCCATGTCATGGCGGCAGAAGTCGTCTCTCTTCCCGCCATTATGAAGCTTATCATAAGGTCTCTTATCGTTCTCTCGTCATGCCCGGCCAAGATCAGGCGAGATAAAAGATCATCATTGCCAGAAGCTGCTGTTCCATTCATTTCCATGATTTTGTCCCTAGTCACTCGCAATACAAACTCGTGGACTTCTCGGACCGCTTCCTTCAGCCTCCGTTCTGACCCGACTCTGATCAATCTCTTGATCTTCCACGAGAGAGACAGTGTGGCGGCCCCACGACGAGCACAAATCTCCGATGACACGTCGAAGGCTTTGGCCAGCGGAGAAATGGGAAACGTAGGATCCAACGAACGGTGTTGATAAGCAGTCCCCAATGAGACCTTGCATATCATGTCGAATGTAAGTCTCTTTAGGAGGTCCTGCAAGTCCACTGCCTTGTTTTCTGTCAATACGGACTGCATGACCGGCAACAACCGGTTCTCGACTTCCTCTTGCAACGTGTTCATCACGTACTCCCGCAGCGAGCTGGTGCTGAATTCATGGCTCACGAGCTTGCGCTGAGTTCGCCATAGCTCTCCATCCACATTGAAAATGCCATGCCCTAGAAAATCTCCCAATATTTCAGTGAACGGTCTGCCCTTTGGGTAGTTCTTGAAGTTGCTCTTGAGGATGTACTGGACATTCTTTGGGTTTGCTGTCACGATGGTGCGCCTGGCGCCGAGCCGCCACACGACGATGGTGTTGGTCGGGGATTGGGACAGGAGTCGGGTGTACCACTCCAGAAGGCGGCGCCTGTTCCTGTAGAAGGATATCAAGCACCCGATGACGGGGTAGGTCGGCGGGCCGTGGCCAGAGATATCGAAGACTTGTTGAAAGAAGTTGGCCGTGAGCACATGAAGGAAGTAGAGCACGGTGAAGAAGAAGGCGGTACTGAGAGTCTTCGATGCAATGAAAGTGAAGATCATCATTGGTGTCTTTGCCTCACAAGCAAAGAAGCAAAAGCTGGATATGGGAAAGTAATGGAGTGTATTGATAGGAGGAAAAGGCGATATTGAGCGGTACTTTGCAGTATGGTGATTGGAGACTGTTCCGGGATCCTAACATGTGAAGTTCATGCTAAAGATTAGGTGCGGGAAAGGTTGGTTTCTTCTCTGAAATGAAGGTTCCTGAAGGCAAATAATGGGTTTTTTTTTTTTTTTTAATAAAAAAAAGTCCAGAGTTTCTATTGTCGTCTTTAATGACACGGGTATCTGAACATTTCAATTCAACAGATTCGAGTTGTTTAATCATTGAGCATATCGACAATGCCCTTTGATTTTACATATTAAATGGATTCGTGGATTTAAAAGGTCTATTGAAAAACGCTGATCTTCTCGTCTCAACAGTTTAGGCGAGAGATTGCAGTAAAGGGCTCAAGTATGAGGAACCCAGCTCGTCGCTCGTGGTCCCTAGAACCACGCACTACGTCACGATCGAGAGGGAGGGCACGATGGTCGGGAGATACTGCATGGTCGAGCTGATCTGATCCATCAAGCAAGTTGCCAGACAAAACAGTCGAAAGGGGTCGATGTGAATATAATATAAAAACGAAGAGATTCCACCAATTGCAACACCGGCGTGCTTTGTCCCTTCCCGATGGTGAACAGATGTTTTGTATAGGGACGTAAGGAAAATTGAAGAGAGGAACAGATATCCACATCGAATTGATACATCGGCGGCAAAAGAAAGGAATAAGTATATTGAAAGTTCTAAAACTTATCACGAAAGTGTAATTAGATTCCAAAATTTTCAAAAAGTACAGTCGAGTCCTAACACTTGTCATGAAAAGTACAATCGAGTCTTAAAACTTTCAAAAAATGCAAGCAACACTAGGAGTTGATTAGACCAATTTGATAAATTTGAAAATTTGATTGCACTTTTGGAAAGTTTTAGGACTCAATCATATACTTCCGTGACAAATTTGAGGACTTTCAATTCACTCGTCTCGAAAAGAAAATTACAATTAAAAGATTGGGAAGGGGCGATCAGAGCAACGACCTCCATTTAGCGAGTATAAGGATCCTCAACGGGTACGGAATGTTCACGGTAGGTGTACGAGCCTATTGCCATTAGCTTTACCTTTCTGAGGTCCATCAACAGCTAACCAAATCATCATACATAGTTTCAAACAACATATTATTCATGGTATGTTGTTGAGTTCTTGCTAGGGCAAAAGGGTGGATCCAAGTTAGCATTGACCCATCAATCTATTTTGGGGGTCTCATCTGGAAGAGATGTGAATTGAAATTTCGAGTGGCGGTCACCAGTCTTCGACCCCACTATGTCCTTATCCAAACCTCAAAGGAGAACCCACTCACTCCTTACTTAAAAAGACAGACAACCATGGGAACATCAGTTTCAATCCCTGGAGAGATACATCATCGCTACATGCACAACTCGTCTTTCCAACACACACGAAACATTGCAGGTCCCTTTTGCTAAGCTCTTGATCTTCAGAGCTAGGTTGAAATATGGGCATCCCTGTGAATTATTTGATTGCTTTTTGATTATATAGAAATGAATTGACCCGACGAGCTCATCGGTCAATTAAAATCGCGTCGATTAGTCATGGAGTCGTAATATATGAAGTAATGGGGTGCGTCGTCAGTGCTAGTGGAAGCTCCAATCATGGACGGAATTGAAAATAATTGAGCTAGGACCGATTCGAATGAGTACAAATTTGTCTCTAATTTTTCAATGCCTCTCCTTTTGTTTTTTTGTACACTATTTTAAGGATTGATTCAAGCAGAATGGCGTGGCTTCACATCCAGAATCTTCAACTTCTTTTGCATCCACACCCTTCTAGTGTGACAGAAAATTTTCAATGCTCGTGCGCGTTTAAAGCTGTTCATCCAAGGATTGGTTGGAAAAAATGATGATTGGGATAAGGCTGTCCTCCAAACCGTCATGTCATAGAAGATTGCCGAAGAAGAAGAAGACCATGGAAATAAGAAATGGATGAGTTAATATTTTCTTTTTACCAAAATCGATTGAGAGGATATTTTTCTAAAAATTTGGTTGGCGAGTATTTGTAGACTTTGATCGTGTTGCATGGCGATCATTTTGACATAATCACAGGTGCTATATCTCTCTCTATGGCTGAAAAAGGGTAAAAAGAATTTGGATTAGGTCTCCTATGTTTGGAAATGTAATTGTGAACTGCGACCGTGTTGCATGGCGATTATTTTGCGGTTAATTTCATATATTGGGAAGGTTAAAGAGAAAGTCGACTCACTCTATAATTTTATATCAAAAAATTGACTACGAAATCAATCTCAGCTAAGTATTTTATAAACTATGATCATGTCACATAATAATTTTTACAATTATTTTCACGATATCATTAGGGTATCTCTATAGCGAAAACGGTACATTTAAATCGGATCGAATCCCTAATGTTAAGATATAATACCGATCGCCCTGTCCACTCTCAGAAGTTAAAATTTCTGAAAACGTGAGCTGAGGTGCGGCCTGCATACATCCAAAGCTCTCTGCAACCTCAATTGTCCGATCGACATGTGAACCCTCGACGAGGAAACCAACGAAAGCCAATGATCAAGAGAGATCCATCCACCTGCCTAACGCCCGCAGCATTAAAAAAGAGGGGGGAAACACGTGTTGAAACTCCCATGCACTTACATAATTTTATGTTCCGCCAGGAGTTCCTTGAAGCAAAAAGATTGAATATACGAAACCCAGGTGTACTTTTTAAATCCAACAGCGGACAACTCCCATGTGCTCCTCGGCAAATGTGTTTTTGGCATCCGAGAAAGGTCCGAACTGAGGTTTTCAAGAACCCACACAGCTAAGAAAAATAAAAGATTATTGACTAAGGCTTTTCGAAACGTGGGTATTATTGTTAATCAATCGGGGAAAAAAAGACATCATGGCTGGCAGGAATTAGGCGGAAAATACGATGTGCACTGGCTTGGTCGTTGTCGTTTGTGTGTATTTTATGGCGTTATAATATCGAAGTCCTGCGAATACGACGAAGGCAAAGGACGGTGTGTTTTTTTCCTGCTTCGAGTTTTGGAGGGTTCGGCTTTCTCACGGGTTCACATTGCAGCGGCGGTGGCATGGGCTTGGTACTTGGGAGGTGATGTGTACGAGTTTCGAGAGATCGGAACACGTGCTGCGACAAAAGAAAACGAGGGCCCCAAGCGCAGACAAGAAAGAGAGAGGGAGCGACTAGAACTCGGAGGCGTATCCTCGGAAGGTAGCCAGGCATGGCGGGGCTCGTGTCATGTGCAGAGTTAAGGAAATTAAATGATGGTGGGGAACAGAGAAATTGAATAATGGCTGGGATTGGCTGGCCTCGTGTTGATGGGACAAGCATAAGTTTTTGAATAAGACGATGTTTGTAATAGTGTATGATGATCACGTGCTGATCATCTCGACAATTCACTTTAGTTTAGCCCCGGGAAATTTTTCAATCAACTTTTCTCATGGTGATGGGTCTTTTCTTTCTTTCTTTCTTTTCTTGTGACCGAGCAACTTCCAAAAATAATTTAATTGATAAGACAACTCGAATTTGAACCCACGTTTTAAATCCTTAGGGTCGTAAGACATGACCGGCACTAAATGATGTGATTATTGATATAACGGCGAAAGATCTTTCCTAATAAGACACAAGCCACTTGTTCAGTAATCGAATATGGAAATATTACGATTTTAATGCGCTGTTTTTCTTGTTTGACATGTGATATATATAGTAAAAGTCGAAACATTATTGATTATCAACGCTAAACTAGTATCTAGACTTGGGCATAGCCTTTGGAGTGATTGCGTGGCTTTTCGAGCAAGTCATTTTTCCAATACGACTTTGTCCTTCCTTCGAATCTTGCATAGGTCACTCGGTCACACATGAAGGAAATCACCAGCGCCTCATTTATGAACAGCTTGCTACACTTTCTTCTCCGACTCTGCTCAATTGGGACCCTCCACCCATAAGATGGATTAAATTGAATATGGATGAGGCTTCTAAAGGTGACCTCAGATCCGCAGGCTTGGAGGTTTTGCCTCTTTCCTTGGAATACGTCTGTCCTTGTAAGTTGAACTTTGGACATTGTGGTTGAGACTATAACTTTGCCAAGCAACATGATTTTTGCAAGCCATTATTGAGATTGAAATTTATCAACAAAAGAAACCATGGTGGCTAACACTAGGGGTGAGCATGGTTCCAAATAAAACCTGGAATCAAAGAATCAAACTGGTGGGAATTTGTCAAGTTTTTAGTTTCAAGGTATGTAAGATAAGTTTTAAATTCCAAAAATTAGAGAACTTGTTTCAATGGGTAAGTTCTAGATTCTAGGTAAGTAGAATCTGAAACTTCAAACTTGGAACCTCCGATGAGTTTTTATATTTTTCTTAGTTTATATCTTTTTGTGATCTTGTGGTATTTCATGATGTCCGATAATGAGTATATAATCTATATAATCAAGATTTTTACTTTATTAATTTTCATATTATTCGATTGTTCAAATATAAATTATTATCAACGAATTATAATAGCAAGTGATGCGTCATTGTAATCGTTCAATTAATAATACAAATGGAGCTTGGATAGATTATGGAATTTGTGACATGGTAGGTTCCAGTTTCTAAAAAATGAAAAATCTATTTTAATAGATAAGTTCCAAGTTTCAAGTGGAACTTGCAATCGCTCAGCCTTAAATAACACTGGACTTGCTTTGCTTAAAGACATTAGAAGAATGTTGAGCTCTCGTTTTGAATTTAAAGTACAACATAACTTCGAAAAGAAAATAATCTTTGCTAATTGGATTGTCAATCTTGGAATAAACAAGCGCTTTTACACTATGTTTTATTCACGACCTCCTGAAGAGTGATTCATGCTTCGTTAGGTGATCAAGTAGGGATAATATATTTTACACGTTAATTTGAATTATGCTTACTTTTATCTACCAAATGAGAAATAGTATCTAGAAACACTTCCTGAAAAGATTCAATTACGAATTGTTGATGGGTTGGCCTAATTTGGAAATGCCCCACTATCCCTTGGGCTTTTAAAGCTCCGCATCTGTTTTAATTTTAATTTTTTGTATATATCCTACTCTAACCGAACCCCACACTAAAACTAAATGTCCTCATCCTGCCCCATTTGTTTACTACTGGGCCGCGTGCCGGTGGATAGCGTCCGCTTCGCATCAAAGATCAAGATTTTCACCTTTTGCTTTTTCCTTGCATCCAGAACAATTCTCAATTCCAACTTGGACGTAGTGGGTCGTCGCAAATAAAATCCACCAACAGGATAAAATATTCAATTAGGCTCACATGAACCGAGATCATTTGAGAAATTTTCATCCCTTGCTCAGGCTGAATTTTTCAATTGGGCTCACATGTATCGTCATCATTTAAGAATATTTCATCCTGTTCCTCCCTCCAAGGCCGAATTATCATGGAAAAGTGCCATACACACAATTCACGGCCAGAATGCTTATATCCTTGTCTCGGCCCACTTTTGGTCGGACCCGTTCGCGAGACACCAAGGTTTGTTTCCTTCTTTATGGATTTCTTTAAGGGGAAACAATATGCAGAATCGATATTCGCAAACACAAGGGGCCATCACAGGAGACTGCGCAAGTCTCGGACAATGCCATGAAGATTTTGGTGTACAGTAGCAGAAGACTCACTAACTTGCATCGTTCAGCTGATTCGGGACGAGATATTATTTTTCAATAGCACACTAGAAACAAACCATTACGCGCTCCCCATGAGAAAAGAGTAAGAGGCAGCATTTATTTCTCGGGGCGAGTCCATGAGTTGTGGTAAAAGCTTAGCACAACTTGTTGTCTACATCTTTGAGTGACCAACCCGTACCTGAACGCGATGCCAGGAAGTGTTTAGTATCCCTCTCAAGTTCCATATGGTCTCCACGTTTTCTGGCTGGACATTAGCTGCAGTGTCAACCTGAAATAACGAAAAGAGATGCATCAAGACATGTGAGTCAATCAGCAAGAGCATCAAAGAGGAGAGTGATTGATACTCAGGCTTATATCAGACTAATGAGATGATTGATACTCAGGCTTATATCAGACTAATGAGATGATTGATACTCGGGCTTATATCAGACTAATGAGCCCGCTTAGTCAAATTCATGATTTAAAGGACCAAAATGAGCTATTGCTACTTTTGATGAGTAGCTTTGCCTGCATTGCTAGGTAAAGCTAGGTATATAATGCACTTTGCGATATCGATCAATACAAAATGTGCTCCATGATACCAATCACACAAATAAAAAAAAAACAACCTAATGCTTACAAGCAAATAGGACCATGAGAAAAGCAGTGCCTGAAACAAACAGCATGTCAAAGTATCTCTGCATTTTAGCTTATCTAAAGCAAGATTAAGCAACTATCTGCCATCACAATATTGTGAGTACAGTGCAACGAGTGGTAATAGCCAGAAAGATCATTCATACTTTGAGATTTACCCATCATAATAGGCTATTATGAGGCTTTGACAATGATAATGGGGGAGCTGCAACAAGCTTTGTGTTTGTGTTAAAAAGTCCAACCCAAAAGCTTAAGCTAGCAAGTGGAGAGAGACTACATGAATATATAGAGCATTTAGGATTGTTTGTCAAACTATGTGGGATAATACTTCAACACCACACTCACATGCATGCCTAATTATGAGCAGCAAGTGAAATTTGGACTACGCATGTTCGCGAAAGGGATAGGACTAACTCTGATAACATGTTAGAAAGTCTCAAACCCAAAAGCTTAAGTTATTAGGTGGAGAGAGAATACATGAATACATAGAACATTTAAGACCCGTTGTCAAGCAATGTGAGACAATATTTTGACACTTTCTCACATCAAGGAAAACATACCGCTTTTGCAACAATCTCGGTATTGTGAGGAATATCAACTGTAGCTTCAAAAAGCACCCATGCCCACTTGTCACTGCAAATATCACTAGAATCATAGGGAATGCCATCCTTTTGATATCTAGAAGCCTCCACCCAATTCTTGCCACCATCAATGGAGATGTCAACTCTCTCAATTCCGCGGCCACCTCCTGATGTTGCATATCCACTAACCTTTACCTGCATCATGATTTATCCTTCTTTCATGTGAATAATTTCTACAAATTAGGAAGTCCCTTGAATAGCATCAAAGGACATCAACATTGACTTGGGAACATCAAGAGTTCGAGAAATGTTTATTAACCTTAGAGGTGAAACCCAAGGATTTGGGGCTTAGTGGATGGCCAATCATGGCGAATATTGACTAACCCTATGCTGGGTAGGGATCAGATTCAGATTTCCCACAATTTTCACTTTTGTTTGGGTAAAAAGCCACTAAACTTTTTATTGCAACATAAAAAACCCCAAACTTGTACCTATGTGGCATATTTGCCCTCCCCTAAGGTCTCGTTAGATGACTTTTCCAGCTAAAAACTGGCATTTTTATTTCACCTAAGCCCAATGGCCGCCATGACAACAATGTTTGCTTTTTGACATCCATAAAGATATGTTTTTAGTGGAGGATAAATGCGTCACATAAGTACCAAGTTTGGGATTTTTGATGTCATGGAAAAAGTCTAAAGAAAATGTGTACACAGTAGGCATAGTTTAGGGCTTTTGGTGGCTTTTGATCTTTTATTTTACTTGAAGCCCCAATATTTGCTTTTCAAAAACACTCTGCAAGTTTATATGAGAAACCTTTGATTATTTTATAGGAACTCCTTTATGACTGCATGAACGATCTAGCCGCTATTATCCCTGCGCCATGAAACAACTTGGAAATCCAAATGCAGTGATATCAACAAACTTCCCAACTACCTAAGAGTCCCAAGACTAATAAATATAGGAAATGGAGAAAGGTTCATAGTAATATCAAAATCAAATCTACCACATGGATAGAACCGAGATGAGCCCTTCTTCTTTTGGAAGATTAACAAAAGTACAGGTGCACACCAGACCACCATAGATTCATATAGTATGTGAACCAACAGAATTCTGTGCATGCCGCAATTTACTGACTAATGAACTGTGATGTCTGTGCAAGTAAAACTGTTGATAATAATCGAACCTTTCCAGGTTGTATTGCATTCACATCCTCCAAGGAGCATATTGCACACTGCCAACACATAATCAAGCAATCAGTGCAACAATATGACACCAAAACAAAAGGTAATAATCCACCATAGTTCAATGAAGGTAAAGTTCCATCATCCTGCACTAAATCTATCTCTCCGAGATTAGTCCTTATAGAACAAGAGAAACAAACAGAATGCAACATTGTTTTTGAGTGTTCGACAGTAACATAAATTTTCTGGCACGATGCAAAATAAAAACTGAATGAGGTGTCCATCATCAAAGCAAGACAAAGGTAGCTGTGCAATAATGGAGATTTGACATTTTCCCAGGTGCGAGTTAATTCATAATGACATTACCTGAACAGGGAAATCCATCTGAGGCTTCCTTGTTGACCAATCAATATTATCCCAGTTTACTGTAGGTGGAAACATCTTATAATCCTTTTGCATGAAAAAGCCCTGCAAGACAACAATCGTTTACCTAAATAATATGGAAGACAAGATTGAGCTGTACAAACTTTCACAAAAAATAACTTTGTCCGACCTGGCACTCTTCAGAAATTATGTTGATGGAGTCTAGCCATTTAACAGAGCGGGCACCTATGACACCCGGGACAACCACCCGCAATGGGTAACCATGATCCCTGTTAAGAGTCTTTGGCAGAATAGGAAAAACTATCAATCCTAGACAAACTCCTACAGGGTTGATATCTTAACAATATGAGCAGAAGCAACAGAGAAAGTGATTTTAGCAAAGAAGACAATATGCAAATGAAACAGAAGCATAATCAATTATTTTGTGATATAACACTGATGGAAATTACCATATATGTTTCCATAAAGACAAGTTCACTAACCTCACCATTCATCTCATAAGCAAGTAAAACATCAGCGTCAGGGTTAGTAGCCTGGCTTAATGGGATTGATGCTTTGTAGGGACCTCCATTCTCCTCCTAAAGGTTTTCATTACAGAGAAATTTGGTTTTTAGAAGTTCCAAACAGCGATTGCAATTTGTAAATAATTCCACACAAAACAGCAAATTAAGAAGCTGCTCCAAGAGATCATTACTTCCTTCTAAATAAAGCACACCACATGTGCCGAAAAATCCTCAGGCAGAAATCCAAGAAAATCATAAGCAAACTGTGGAAACATTCTTCTGCATATATAACACAGCCATAATTACGAAATTCTTTTTCAATCTTGCAAACTGAAAAAAGATCAGGTGAAAAAAAAATAAAAACACCATTTTAGTGCTTCCAATAACATTAAAGTGAGTCAGAAAAGAACACCCTCCTAATGACTGCATTTTTTTATCTTGACACAAAACAACTGCCAAGAATAACTTGAACCTTTACCTTACATCTGTCAACGCTTACAAATTCAACATGTTTTCCACCTGATCTAGTCACACTTGTCAACTTAGGTACTCCAACAAGCTCAAGAACATCAGCCAACTTGGCACCACCCCACACAGCTGGACAAATCAGGATAATTATTAGTTTCAAACTAAAGAAAAAAGAAAAGAAAAAGAAAAAACTGACCAGAATTTGGGTCAAAATAAGGATGGAGAACTGCTAAAATATTTGTGAACTCTTAAGAGAATAAGGTGTCCACAATCCATACTGCCTTTTGACATACATAGGCCAAAGAGAAACTTTTCTTTCACCATTTGTGATAGAATTAACAGAACATCTAGATGCAATGAGTTTGTATTCTGACCAAAAAAAAGAAAAAGCTTTTTAACTTGGGTCCTCAAGCACAGTCCTATGCAAAATGGACATCACGATATCAAGACAAGGGATATTTTGTTTTGGCTAGAATCAAGAAGCAGGATAAAGCAGTATGATTTATCAGGGAAATGTTCTTATAAGGAAGCCACTCTTTGCATGGACTTACCAACAAAAGGAAAATCGTAAAATTGAACTCACTGTTGCCTTGAATATGCGAGCAAAATTAAAGATTTGGGTGACAATGAGGAACTAGAAGAAGAAAAAGATGCTGAGAGCCCACAGTTTTCTCCAATCATATTATCATTTTTTGTGACTCAATTATAAAGCCTTTAGGCAGCATATATAAGATAACTGAGCAATATGTTATCATATCAAGTTCAATGAATTTAAGTGCCATTTTCCCTGATATGAACACTACTTATAAGATAACTGAGCAAAATGTGAGAAAGCAATCAGAACGCACCCAATTATATATTTGGACTACCCCAACCCTCATTCTTCACCAAATAAAACCAATTATATGTACTTAAAGCATCAATAGACAGAACCCATCCTGAAAATTGATCCCACCATGGGCCTTGCAAACATGCATACAATTTATCATAATTCAATTTAAAGAATGAAAAGGAGCATGCCTCAAGTTTCGTCCATCAAATTGATGTCCACTGTTTCACATACTTCCGCAAATTACGAAATCCAGATTCCACAATAAGACACTAAAGTATGCTGGTTACATGAATCATAATGCAGGTAGCTAGCATTGTCAACCAACAATTAAGTAACACACCATTTCCTAAGGCAGAGATACCCCAGCCAACACCCCTCACTTTTCTGACCTTGCTCATTGCTGTCCTCCTATTGCCTGCACACTTCACAGCTCCCACAAGCCAAAACAGACAGTCCTCAAACATTTAATCAATCAGAAAACTACTCATCCTCTTAATTAGAGGCACTACTACAATAGTCTAAGAGACGCGTGCCCAGAAAATATGCAGCGAGGGAGGAAAAATAAACAATACCTGTAAAGTAGCAGTAACATTGTATTTCGGAAGAGCCCTGACAACAGCAGGAATGTCAGTTATTACCCAGCATTATAAAGAAAAAGAGAAAAACCAACAGAGTATACTAAAAGCAGTCTTATGGTATTTTGATGTTATAAACCAGCCAAACTTCAAGTGAGCCTACATTTGGCACTCACCATAAATCTCTCATTGATATCTTCTTAGGACTTTCAATCAGCCCATGGATTGTGACATAATAGCTGCTCTGCCAGACAGTTGTGAGATCAGTTGTGGCAAGAAGGCTAAGAGTTTATTGTGTGAATCACCCACAAAAGTATCAACCAATAGCTTCTATTGAATTGAACTAAGCAAACTCAACCTATCCAGGTCATCAACTAGAGGAATGGGTCCGTGATTTCTCTTATAGAACAGATCCACCGGAGTCACGTAAGACGAAACTAGTGCTGAGCGGGGTGGCTCGGCATTGAAAGGCTCCTGCACAGTCCGCCATGAAGAACATTAGCAAATATTACATCTAATTAGAGTATTATTTTCTTTCAATCTGCAGAAAACTCCCACTGGCTAAATAGATCTCACTCGAACAACTTGACTGCCATATATAGTCGACCCTGATGGAGAAAACGAATCAAAATAGCACTCAAGCTCCACACTTTCGGGCATTAGAAAACACCAACTTCGATTCTCTAGCCCCAACAATTGCACAACTTAACATGGTTCGAGTAGCAATGCCTACGAGCCATCGTAGCATAGCAGCTGATCGTGGCTCGAGTAAAAGAAAAGCATATGAAAAAGAGCTCACATCGATTGACAACCTCAACCAATCCGAAAACTTCCACCTCATACCGGAACTAGACAAATCATCTAGCAGATTCCGAGCGAATCTCTCCAGCGTCACCTCAAAACGGACAGAATCAAACTCGCTCCACACGCACATCAAAGCACGATCCAAAACGACACAGTAAAAGGCCACGGCACAGTTCCGAAACCTCCATACGTCAGACGCCACCGGATTCTAGCGATCGCACAGTGGCAAAGCAGGCGGAGAATCGGGAGAAGAGAGAGAGAGAGAGACCTTGGCGTTGATGACGAGGGAGGGGTGCCGAGGAGGCTCCTGCGAGTACTCCGACGGTGCTCTCAGCCCTGGCATTTCTCCTTCTCCTCTCTTTTTCCGGCGATTTCTGACTGCAACCTCCAATTGAAACGGTTCGGCTCTCTCTCTCTCTCTCGCGAGAAGGAGCAACAGAGTGGCGGAGATGACAGACACGGAGAGGGTGGTTGACGTCTGTATCTCTTCCTTTTATTTATTTATTTATTTATGAATCTATATTTTTGGTGCTCGATTTTTGTTTCCTAATGGAATGCCGTCTCGGATGCCCATTCATCGGGGCCTACGCACCATTTCATGGTGGAGGATGCACCTTACCTCCGTTTGTCACGCTTGGTAAATAAATAATTTATTTATTTTTTGTAAAAATAAGTATTTACATCACTTAAAATAATTAATTAATAATAACAACTTACGCCTCGATATTTTCATAAATGGTTTAAATATGATGTAAGATGAAAAACTTATTAAGAAATTTAAGGCGGCTTTAGATTCGATTGCATACATTTTTTTTTTTTTTATAAATTTAATGTGTTCCATGATTTTTTTGTGTTTAGAATCTATTCAAGTGTTTGATACAAGGCTTTTATATCCATGAGAAATAGATTCTCATGCAAATTGGTTAATGAATTTAAATTCGAGTTTTGATATATAAGTCCATTTAGATTTTCAATGGAGAGATTTGATTGCTAAGCTATCTAATGATCGAATATAATTTTTCCATATTTAAATTTTCATTTGGGGAACTCGATTTTCAAACTACTCAATAATCGGCACAACATTCTTCGTCATGCAATATTATTTTGAGTCGATATAAATTCAGCCGTTCGACCTCCAATTTTCTTTTTACCTCAAAAGAGAACATTATCATTTCCTACTCATAAACTTAAAGTACTAGTAAGTAAATAAATAAATAAATAAATAACTAAAATAACAAAGTGTTTTTACTGTAATTTTGTCCAGGATGATTTATTGTCGCAAAGCAAGTAGAACCACAAACACATCAGGACAACTGGCTTTGGAACTTTCATTCCTTGGCCCCCTTTTCTTTCGTTTTATTTATTTATTTATTTATATTTTTTGTATGGTCGTGATGGAATTTTATGAACCTTGCCCATGCAGTCCACACTCCGACAAGGAGATGGGCTCCAAGCTACGGGCGCCCTCAATTTTCCGACAATAAGATAACAACTTTTGCTTTCTTTATTCTCATCTTTTTTATTATCTCTTCGTGATTTCCAAACCATTTGGCCTAACTTGCACATTATTCAATTTGAAGGCCGGACAGAAACGGACAATTTTGCTGCTGTATGGACTGATGTAATTGCCGTTGCCGGGACACGCGTGTTATTATAGAAAGGGATGTCACTAGGCAACCTCGCATAAGACAGTTCCCGCAACGCAACTTAGAGAAAATTACTTTAGAAGGGACAACCGGTAGTCACAAAATGACCTAAAGTAGCTGGGGCTTGTTTGTTTTATGAAAATTTGATGATTTGAAAAATATTTTCATAAATAAACAAAAAACGTTTTCATTATATACTTTTAATAATGCCAATGATATGTTTCAAGAAAATATCTTCCTGAAAGCGAATGCAGCACAATGCCCTCGGCCATTCCATGTTAGTTAGAACATGGAAGAGGAACCAACCTAATGATGTTGCAACACAACAATGCCACCCATTTGATATTGGGATGCATACAAATAATCAATTAGGTCATCACTTATCAGTAATCAATATGGAATTTGCAAACGTCTTTCTCATATTTGGGTGCTAGATGCAAAACATTTGATGACGTTGATATGGCAACTAAAAAGCAAGAAGCGGGGCTTACAATCATACATCACTCGATTTTTTTTTAGCTGAACATGTCACTTGATAATTTTTAAGTCACGAAGAAGCCGAAACATAAACTGGTTAAAATGCGATAATACCATTTGTGAGAACTTCTCAACAAAGTGACTATTCCAAGTGAAAAGGGGAAAAAACCAGTATCGACCTGCGATCTTGTTGAAATTTCAAATGGTGGGGAAGGAGCACCGACGATAAATAGGTGACTATTTTTATTTTTTTTAATAGCTTAAAGACAAGACCTGATGGAAGAGAAACCGCATGTCCCCCCACTTACTTTTCATGCAAATTTCAGCAAGCTCAACGTGGACGGCTCTTGGGTAGAAGGAAGTGTAGAAGAATCAGTAGCCAGAGTTTGTAGAGGCCGCAGGAACGGGGTTGTCGATTGCCCGTTTTCGCAAGAACAGTGCGCCCGTCTTCTACGAGCCAAACCGAAGCCCTAGCTCATCGATTGTGCGATTCATTTCAGGAGAAAGCCAAAGCCCATGAGCCAAAGCTGATTAGGCTTGCCCCAAAGACCATTGCAAGAAAATCCCTCCCTTCGAAGTGGTTGTGTTATCCCCCTTCGCCTCTTTGGAATATGTTGTGTTTTGAGACTCGTCTATCATGTTCCAAATATTACTAGAATTGTCTTGTGCTATCCCGCATAGTGATGGCAGTTAATATTCTCAAATATTTGGGGTGAAGGTTATGTTTAGGGTGCGTTTGGTACTTGACACATTCCAAAAGTGTTACAGGGGAACAAAAATAGAAAAAAGTGTTTACATTGGGAGAACAATTTTGAACAAAAAACGCGTTTGGTAAAAACTTGTTAGGGAATAAAAAATGAACGAAACACGTTTGATAAATTTGTATTCTTTTTTATTTCTTTTAGTTTTTAATATTTTTATTTTCTTTTTCCTTTTTATTTTTTTCTTCTTTTGGCGGTCGCCGGCCTCGGCCATGGCCGGCGGCCCGGCCGACGAGGGGCGGCGACCTCGCCCATCCACGGCGAGGCTCGTCGGCCCTCGGCGAGGCCGAGCCTCGCCGTGGTTGGGCGAGGCTCGGCCTCGCCTTGGGCCGGGCGAGCTCGGGCTCGCCAGATCCGGCGAGCCGAGCTCGCCCGACCCCACCGGCGAGGCGCTCGGTCTCGCAGGGCCATCGCCCGAGCGACGCCGGCTGGAGGTGGCCGGCGAGGCTCGGGCGAGCCGGTGGGCGGGCGAGCTCGGGCTTCTTAGGGCCACCGCTGTGCGACGCAGGCTGGAGGTGGCCGGCGAGGCGAGCCTCGCCGGTGGGCTGGCGAGGCCAAGCCTCGCCGGGGGGCGACGCTCGGCCTCGCCTGGGCGGTGACGCCCGCAAGGTTGCCGGCCCTCTTTGGCCGGTCGCCGGCCATGGCCGAGGGCGGTGATCGGCCAAGAGAAAAAAAGAAAAAAAAAAAAGAGAAGAAAAAGAGAGGAGAGAGAAAATGTGTTTCTTTTTTTTTTGTTTGAGAAACAAGAAACAAGTTTTTTCTTGTTTCTTGTTTACATTCCAAAAAGTGTTAGGGAACAAAAAAATAGATTTGGAACAAAAACGCAAACAAACGCGTTTACATTCTTTTTTGTTCCCTGGAACAAAAAAACACAAAAATTGTTTAAAAACAAAAAAAGAACATTACCATGCAGGGCCTTAGTGTCCATTAAACTATGGAACTATTGGTACCGCACTAGAAAGATAGACTAACATCTTATGAGAAGGGTATGTAGCTTGAGATAATTCTATGGACAGTTCCTCACTTGCTTATGAAGAAAGGAGAAGATAGATTCGGCCATTTACTACAACTAGAATAGAATCAGATTGTACTACTGAGGATTACCCATGACTAAGGGGATAGCAACAGGACTTGCCTAGCCTAGCACTTGTCTTCATCATCCAAATTGACATCGATTGATGCAAGTTTTGCACAAATAGTATTAAACTCATTTTAGTGCGCGAAAAAGGAATCACCTTTACTCATCCGAAAATTGTAGAGTCGCCTCCATAGAAATAGCCTATTCACAAACAATTTGTTCTGATAAATGTTTTCCATTTTCGTCTACTCCCCTATGCAACGAAGACTTCACCAATAGATTAATGGCATAGTTCCATTTTTCCAATCAATTAATCAAGTGATCTCATTCAATAAATGCCTAATTTGTCTTTCTGATCTCACATCACTCATGCATGGGCTATTTGCGTCAGTAAAATATTAAATTCTCAAAATGGTCTGGAATATCATCAAAATATTACATTTTGATACGCCATTTTGATTATCTCTGCAGCTCATGGTCGGACCATAATAATCGAATTGATACCTTCACACATAAGAGCAAAGTAAAGAATAAGATGCATCGGTGAGATTATTATATTAAACGATTCAATAGATTTCACAAGTAAAGAACTTCACTAGGATACTTTTATAAACGAAATTTAGTTTTCCATCACAGTTATTCGTGGAGATACTTTCTCCCGTCTCACGGTCAAAAAGTCGCACAAGCAAAGAATTAAACAAAGCTTGTTGGAGACAGGAGAGGCCATACCAAGAAAAGCATTAAAACGATATGCTCCAACAAATAAATTTAATCCAAGCAAACAAGCCAGCATACACGCGCAGCCTTGCTCGAAAAAAACACATTGATCAGGCATGGCTGCTTCCGACACGATAACATACACGTGGGCTGCTGAAGCCGCCGCCGAGATCGTGTCCCAGAAATTAGAGATGTTGCTCTCTCACCCGGTGTGCCTAAGGTGCTCATTGACGGAACCGCTCGCGAAGGAGGCCAGGGAGAAGCTGGCCATGATCCAAGAGTTCTTTTCCACGCGAGACAGCTTGTCCCCGAGCACCGTGAGGTGGTTGGAGCGGCTCCTCCAAGCCATGTACGACGCCGAGGAATTCATCGACAAATTCCACCTCAGAGAGGCCCGCCGAAGGCACAAGGCCCTGCACATGGCCACGAGGCCGCCCACCGCGCTCATCTCCAAGTGCAAGCTACGGAGGGACCTGTCCAATCTGGTGAATAAGATGCGGGAGTTGTGTCAAGATCAGTGCTTCACGGACAAGGAGGCCGAGGGCAAGACGAGGAAGGCCTCCCCTCCTCGTGTTCCTGGGCAAGACGAGAAACGGGAGAGGCTGACTAGTTTATGGGATTGGCAAGCGTCAATTAACTCCTTATGGCGGGAGAAGAAGGAGGAAATAAAGAAGAGGATTGGGGAGGGACCGAAATCGGGGAATCTCGGTTGGACTTTAATTAGGGGTGAGCCAGGTGCCGGCAAGACGTCCGTCGCGAGATGGGTCTACAGGGAAGCGATGTACCTGGGCTTCAAGTGGCGCGCTTGGGTCCACCTCTCGCCCAGCATGGACATGCAGGAGTTCTTGTTCGAGGTACTGAAGCAAATTAGGAAGCTGGCGAGGGAGCTGAAGGACATGAACTTGCAGGAGATGACGGAAATCCACCCTCATGAATTGGCCAAGTGGAAGAAGTTCCTCATCGTGTTGGATGGCGTGCACACGTCCAACGTGCAACTCTTGGGAGGGTTAACGAGAATCCTGCGTCATGGGCAGGGCCACATAATCATCACGACTCAAGACATAGCCAATACCATGGGCGGTTTCGAAAAGCCGATCGAGCCGAAAAAATTGAACCAACAAGAAAGCCGGAAAATGCTCTCCCTTAAGTTGCGTGGAGTGCCCGACGGTCAGAAGCTCTCGAATGAGGAGGAGGCTATCCTAGAAATGTGTCAGGGCTCGCTGCTCCGTATATCCTTACTTCTCGGATTGCTGCCACATGCTGGAAAGCAGGAACGCGCGGCGTTGGCGAAAGATGGTTCTAAGATGTCATTATTAGATCTCCTGAAGTTGAGTTACCAGAAATTGCCGGCCCCACTGAAACCGTGTTTCATCTACATGGTTTTGTTCCCCAGAGCAACCCCGATTCGAACGAGAAAGCTAGTGCGGCTGTGGTTGGCTGAGGGCTTATTGGATATGCGTTGTTGTGGTGGAGAATGGAAAATGTTGGGATCGGTCGGATCCCCGAAAAACCGGATTCGGCACCTAAACCGAACCCCTAATTCATATGCGGAAGATAAGCCCGGGAATGTCACGTATCACCGATCAAAAGCACGCCACGGATTCGAGCGTACCTTGTTGGCCACAGTTAGACACCGATGCCGTATTGAGGAAGAGATTTCAGTCCCGTTCGATCCGATGTCGAAGATTCGCCGTGAAGTGGAAATGGCGTCGCTTCTTGGCCTTCGAGAGAGAGAGAGCTTCTTGGGAGAGAAATCTGAACGTACTAAATGCGAAAGGTACGTTCATTCTCTTTCTCATCCCTTTATAGGTACCCTTTTCCACGGGCCTAATTCCCGTGGGCCGGGCCCTTAGGCCCATCGAGGCCGGGCCGACTTAGGCCCATGATTAAATCCTTCATCTCCCACTCGCACATGGTGGTTCAAAAACCAGCATGGGCGGATAGGCCCAACTTAGGCCCATCAACTGAAAATCCCTCTTTTCCTCTTTCAACATTCATACCGGTGAATAATCCGTGCGACCAAAGCATACTTTGAGAGCTCGTTGCTATACATCATTAGGAATATATAGCAGCTCATAATGGGCATCATTTTCCGAGTAAAAAATAGTATGCAGTACCCTAGATCGATCGATCACATTTATATCTCTCTTAATCTCATTTAAACAATGATATATATATTGTATTCACAATTATGATTATCCCAAAGACAGTCATAATTGGTCGACATTCGTGAATACAAAACCACAATGTGATTCTACAAATCCGATCTTCCTCTTTCCTTCAAACTCTCAATTTCAGTTCAACTTGCTTTTCTAGAAATGTCCCATTAGATCGAATCAACTCATGATCATTGGCAACATTCTAAGATAGCAAACACTAAATAGAAATCTTGAGAATAAGTAAGAGTCATGAGGGCACTAAAAATTGAGGAACTCTTTTCCTCAAGAGTCTCACACGTCATAAAAGTTGAGATCAAACTTTTGTCACTCTTATAGGTCGTCTCATGCATACGTAGTATGAAATACGTATTACGGTATTAACTCATTTCCCATGGAGCGTATGTCTACACAATCAATACCGTACAGATGATAGTTCGGACATACCCAATGTCTAACTTGAGTTCATGTATTTACTCATTCACAAAATTCATCGAACTCACATCGGCATCTTAGACGAGATAAAGTAAAATGTGGGTTATTTTACTTTCGGACATCGTAAGCATTATGTCCTCATCTTAACACTCAGTTAAGGCGACATATTTATTTTAAGCTTAAGCTCTCGATTATCACCTAGATAATAAGCTTAAAAAATCGTCTCATCTCTATTTATCATATAGTAAATAGAGGCGATTACCCGTGTGAGAAGGCTAATCTCTTATCTGTCCGACATACTTCCTCAACATAATATAATGTACTAAGCATTAAGATGCATAAAGATCAAACAAAAAGATTCATAGGCATTAATAATGAAACAACACTAGTTCTTACATGTGAACAACTCGGGAAATTACAATCCAAGTACATCAGACTCTACGCAATCCTAGAGATTTCACATGACCACAAAACACATCTCTAGGTATTGGCTTTGTCATAGGATCTGCTACCATTCTATGCGTAGATATGTACTGCAAGTTCACATCCTTTCGTGCAACCATATCTTTTACAAAGTTATACTTGGTATCTATATGTTTGGTCTTGCCATGATATTTTGGATCTTTAGTGTATGCTATAGCTGCTTGGCTATCACGGTTAACCAATAACGGATATGCAGCTTTCTCAACAATACCTAAATGATCCAAAAATCTCTTAAGCCATACTCCTTCTTTCTGCTCCGATAATGCCACGAACTCAGCTTCCATCGTGGATAAGGCTATACATGTTTGCTTCTTCTTTGCTCCATGATATGACGCCATTGTTCAATAAGAAAGCAAAACTAGAGGTAGATTTCCTTTCATCTAAATCTCCTCCCCAATCGGCATCGAGAATAGCCTTCAAGTCGCGAGATCATTTCCTTGATAATTCAACTTGAAATCAGCGGTTCCCTTAGATACCTCGGTATTCTCTTTGGCTTTCCAATGTCTTTGGACTGGATTGGATTGGTATCTACTCACCATTCCAAGCGCAAAACATATGTCGGGTCTTGTACACATCATAGCGTACATCAAGCTCCCAATTGCACTAGCATAAGGAACATGTTTCATTTGTTCCTTTTCTTGTGGAGTCCTTGGACACTGATCTATGGCTCAATCCTTCACCTTTCGCAATAGGAGTGTCTATGGGTTTACTATCTTGCATACGAAATCGTTCAAGAACTTTATTTATATATGTTTCTTGCGAAAGAGACAACGATCTCTTGAACGATCTCTTGAAATCTTAACTCCAAGAATGTATGCAGCCTCACCCATATCCTTCATTTCAAAGTTGGAAGACAACCAACTCTTGACAAGTATGAACAAACTCCATATTGCTTCCGGCAATCGGTATATCATCAACATATAATGATATGATCACAAAATGATCCTTGGATCTTTTGATATATACACAATGATCCTCATCAATCATTGTAAAATCATATGCCATTATGGCATTATGAAAACGTATATACCATTGTCTCGATGACTGCTTAAGGCCGTATATCGACCTCAAAAGTCGACACACCTTTTCTTCTTGGCCTTTTACCATGAAACCGGTTGGTTGTTCCATGTATATTTCTTCCTCTAATTCTCCATTGAGGAAAGCGGTCTTTACATCCATCGATGTAATTCAAGATCCAAACTAGATACTATTGCCGAATAATGCGAATCGAGGTAAATCTAACTACGGGGAAAACGTATCTTCATAATCAATCCCTTCTGTTGATTATACCCCTTCGCTACAAGGCGAGCCTTATGCCTTTCTATCGAGCCATCAGCCTTTCGCTTTACTTTGAGAACCCATTTGTTCCCAATAGCTGCGTCCTTTTGGAAGATCAACCGGTTCCCAGACTTGGTTTGATTTCATTGACTCCATTTCCTCTTCCATTGCATGAATCCATTTTTTTTTCCTTACTAGGGCAATTTAGAGCCTCATTAATATTTCTAGGCTCATCCTCATCTTGTGGAGCAACCATAAAAGTTTCCCCTTCAATGTCAAAACGTCGACGGGGAATACTTTGGCGACTTGTTCGCCGTATGGGAGTTTGTGCTCTTTGCACATCATTCCCCATTATGCTCCCCTTTGGGATTAGATAATGATGTCGTCTCATCATGTGGTTGCAATTGAGAATGAGTCGAATTCAATTCATCACTTCTCATATTACTCCCACTTGGACGAACTCCACTAAGATCATTATCTTGATCCGAGGTTTTAAATAGGGTGTTGTCTTCCCCTATTTCGCCCTTCTTAGGAAATTCATCCTCTAAGAATGTGACATCCCGTGATTCAAATTCAATTATACTCCCACTTTCCTGCTCACCTATGAACACATACCCTTTTGAGTGTTCTGAGTATCTTATGAAAATACTCTTCTTTCCTCTGGGACCCAATTTCCCAAACTTGTGAGAGGAATCAAGTGTATAGGCAGCACAACCCCATGGCTTAAGAAAACTTAAGTCTGGTTTTCTACCTGTCCATAACTCATATGGAGTGGAAGCAAGCGATTTGGAAGGCACACGGTTAAGTATATAGGCGGCGAGATAACAACGCATCACTCCAAAAGGTGATAGGCAAGTTAGCATGCGCCATCATGGACCTAACCATTTCTAGTAGGGTTATGTTTCTTCTCCGCAACACCATTTTGTTGAGGAGTATATGGAATAGATAACTGTCTTTCTATTCCTTTTTCATCACATAATTTTCTGAACTCATCGGATAAATATTCTCGACCTCGATCGGATCTCAATGCTTTTATTTTCTTGTCTAATTGATTCTCTACCAGGTTCATAAACCTTTTGAAACAACTTATTGCTTCAGATTTGTGAGAAATTAAATAGACATATCCGAATCGAGTATAATCATCTATAAAAGTGATGAAATAAACAGCCCCATGCCTTCCTCTCACATTCATTGGACCACAGATATCAGAATGGATTAAATGCAGAGGAAACTTAGCTCTTTTACCTTTTCCAAATGGTTTCCTTGTCGTTTTCCCTTCTAGGCAATGCTTACAGATAGGCAAATCGACTTTTTCAATATTGCCCAACAAGCCCTCTTTGGCTAGTCTATTCATACGTTGTTGGCCAATGTGACCAAGTCTAGCATGCCATACATTCACATCCTTATCATATGTGTTAGGAGACGTGAGAAGGGAATAACAAACATTTGTATTAACATAATCAATATCTAATACAATGAAACCATCCAGAAAATATCCACAACCATAGTAATTTGTATTCAAAAACAAATCCACACCTCTATCATAGAAGTTCAAATTAAAACCTAATTTAACCAATACTAAAACAGACACTAAATTCGACGAATCTCCAGGAGTATACAATACATCATGAAGGAACAAAGTGCGTCCACCACGCATATTCGGTTGGCATGTGCCAATTCCTTTCACTTCAGCTCGGAGTTGTTTCCCACATAGATCCACTTAGTTCCGGTTGGTATTCGTCGAAATTCCACGAAGGATCCTCTATCCTTCGCTACATGGTCTGTCGCTCCCGAATCCACAGTCCACAGAGGATTAGATTCGAGTCATGAATACGAGAACTTGACACATATGCAAAGTTCTGAAAAATACAAGGGGTGTTTACCTTCTTTGGCTCACGACAATCGCGAGCATAGTGACCCTTCTTGCCACAGTTGTAGCATTTCACCCTTGTTAGCTTTTTCATGCGAGGACGCTTTCCTCTTTCATGTTGGTTAAACTTGGGTTTCTTCCCTGAAAGACTTGCTTCCTTGCCTTTCCCTTTATCAAACCAGTTAGGGCGCTTGCGCTTGGAGCCCGAAGCTCCATTTGAGCTAGAACTAGCATGATAGAGTTCAGCTTCCGGCTAAGCCGCCAACGGGCGGTCAACTTCCAGCTCAAGATGACGCAATGCATCCTCAAAGGTTTTGATATTCTCATTATGAGTCGGGTGCACCTTCATATGCTCCCAACTCGAGGCAAGGAACGAATCACTTTGCTTGCACTTGCTGCTCATCCGTCGGGACATGGCCAGCATCTTTAAGCTCATTAATCATGTTTGACATCTTTCTAAGATGTTGCTTCATGGTCGACCATGAGGCTTCTTATAAGAGTCAAACCTAATAGTGAGCTGTCTTAGTCCGGTCACCGAAGTATGACCAAATCTTGCCGCCAATGCTTCCCACATGTCTTTGGCATTTTCAAAACGCCTAAACTCTCGCATGACGTCATTTTCTATGCTGCTCAGCAACGTGATGCGAGCAAGAGAGTTCTTTCTTTTCCATGCAGCAAATGCTTCTTTGTCTCTCTTATGTTGTGCAGTGGTTCCCTCTTCAGGTTCTACCATGGTTAGGACAAGAGTCTCAAGTGCTTCTTGCTCTTCCAAAGTACATACATTGGATTTTCATTTGCTTGATTTCATAGTTGTCACCATTGAGCTTTTCACCTTTGTTTAGCTCGGCAACTATGCTCTTTGTGGTGAAGCCATTGATCGAACACATCGGACATATATGCACGAGTTATTAATGCCTATTATTTATGCATCTATTTTGCACAAACCCATCATATTAATTAATAATTTTAAGTAAGGTTTCAGAATCAAAAGGTCACTATGTTTCCAATCATCCTCCAAAAATCCTAACTTAAAACTATCATTAATATGATTGTCATATGCAAAATCAATTCTATGAAGCTACAAAAACTTCTATTACTACCCACTGACTACCTACCTGACAATCGGCAATCACGAAAGCAAAGATAATTGACATACAATATAACAATAAGGCTTTCATATAATATGGCTAACATATAGGTTGCTACATCAACAACAATCGGGTAGATAACATTTACATAGGATGTCCACATAGCACACTCAACAAAAAACAGCTAATACATCTTACAAATAACCTTCACACAAACTGGGAAAGATCCTATTTTGGTCAATTTCTTGACCTTTTCCCTTGCAACAATGCAGTAATATTCGTTTACAAAATCTATCACAATTTTCTTATATGAAGCAGCACCGTTGACATCCCATATGCGATTCAACACATCTTGCCATTCTGATGGAAGAGTGTTAATGAAAAATCGCACCATCTCTGACTGCGACATGGGATGACCATTCCATATGACCTGTTGAATCTTCCCGTTGACTTCAAGAACATGATCAATTAAGTCTCCTTTCTCCCATCGATAATCAGTCAACTCAGCTATCAACTTAGAAAGCTTTGCCTTTTGTTTATCGGTAATCACGCGAATAGGCGTACGTAACTGAAGGGGAGGCATTGTTCCCGCAACAAATGCAGAACAATATTGGATTACATATAATCCACATAGACATAATTGAAAAAAAAAAAAATCCTTTTTTTTTTTTTTTGGGTCAACGGTCAACGGTCAACGGTCGTCGGTCAACGGTCAACGGTCGTCGGTCAACAGTCAACGGTCAAGCGGCGGGTCGTCGGACCGGTCGGACCGGTTTCCGGTCGGACCGGTTTCCGCTTGACCGGCCGGGCGGACCGTCCGCACGTGCCGCGCGTGCGCGGCCGACGTCACGCGGCGTCGGCCGGCACGTGCCGCACGCGTGCCGGCGTCCGCGGGTCGGTCGGGTCGGGTCGCCGGTCGGCCAACGGGCGTCGTCGGCGGACGTCGCGATGACGTCACCCCGGCGGTTACCGGCCGTTGGGTGACGTCATGCGACGTCGGCACGTGTCGGTCCGTGGACCGGCGAGTGCCGGTTCGCCGGCCGGCGGCGCGTAGGCGCCGGTTCGTCACCGGCGCGTGTGCCGCCGCACGCGCCGGACGAACCAGCGCGTCAGGCGGGTCACGCCCACGCGCAGCGGCTTCTGGCCGCGCGTGTGGGCGCGTGAGGTGTCCCCCGGCGGCGCGCGACGTGTCGCCGGACTCGTCTCGACGTCGCCTTCCTCCCTATGCAATCAGATTTTGGTTTCGACTTACGGAAAATCGAAAAGATATGCGAACAACTCTCGGGTGTCGGGATTCCTTGCCCCGATCCGTACGGCCGAAGTTCATTTGCGAAGAAATCAATCATAAAACATCATACAACATCATAAAACATCATACAAGTCGGGAAAACGCTAACACGGGCTCGATACCAATGTTGGGATCGGTCGGATCCCAAAACCGGATTCGGCACCTAAACCGAACCCCTAATTCATATGCGGAAGATAAGCCAGGAATGTCACGTATCACCGATCAAAAGCACGCCACGGATTCGAGCGTACCTTGTTGGCCACAGATTAGACACCGATGCCGTATTGAGGAAGAGATTTCAGTCCCGTTCAATCCGATGTCGAAGATTCGCCGTGAAGTGGAAATGGCGTCGCTTCTTGGCCTTCGAGAGAGAGAGAGAGCTTCTTGGGAGAGAAATCTGAACGTACTAAATGCGAAAGGTACGTTCATTCTCTTTCTCATCCCTTTTATAGGTACCCCTTTTCCACGGGCCTAATTCCCGTGGGCCGGGCCCTTAGGCCCATCGAGGCTGGGCCGACTTAGGCCCATGATTAAATCCTTCAGAAAACGACAAGGGCGCCCGAGGATGTGGGAGAGGCTTTCATTCTGGAGCTCGCGGAAAGGAACATGAACGATGTGGCGAGCTGGAGGCCAGATGGATCCCCCAAAACTTGCCACATGCTCAACTCTCTGTATGACGTGATCCGCCCGATCGCGATGGACACAGGGTTCCTCCACGTGCATGACACTAGGAAGTCCAAAGACGAGAACGACCGCTACCCAACTGGCCAGCAACAAGAGCTGCTGGCACAACCACGAGAAACCAAGGTCCGGTGGCTTGCGGAGCATACAAACATAGTCAAAGACAGCCGCAGCAGCAGCTACCCTGATATGAACCTCCGCTACGTCCGCTCGTTTCTGTCGTTCTTCATGAGGAGAGGCATGCTCACCAAGGATATCAGCACGTTCCTTAGGAAGATGACCTCCAAGACTGCCTATAGATTGCTGAGGGTACTTGACTTGGAAGGTACGTATAAGCCATCCTTGCATGGTGTGCTCCATAAGCTGGTGCTCTTAAAGTACCTAGGTTTGAGATCCACGGCGTTGCCCTCAATCCCAAGAGCAGTTGCGGATCTGCAATACCTTGAGACTCTTGACATAAAGGACACCTACATCACTTCCCTGCCGAATTCCTTCTGGATGGCAAGGAACTTGAGGCACCTGCATCTAAACTGGTTCTACATCAACTTGAAGACCATCCTCAAGGCTCGCAGCAACAATGTCATGGCCTTGAGTAGACTCCAAACCTTAAGCGGGCTGGTTATGAAGTCAAGGAGAACTCCGTCCAGATGGACAGCTTGACCAAGCTGAAGCTTTTCTTGCACCAATTGGATAGGGACACCTCAGGCTCTGCAGGAAAAGCAGTAGCCAATTGGATTAGCTCTAGGCTCCCCAATCTCCGGTCCTTGACCTTTGGGGTGACCAAAAAAGCCCAGCCTGCGAAGGAAGCCAAGAAGAAAACATCGCAGATAGGCCTGTTACCGAAATTGTCGTTGGCAGGACATCGCGAACTGTTTGCGCTCTACTTGCTAGGCCAACTCAAAGAACCCAACTGGAAACAGCTCTTGCCAGTCTCGCTCCAGGTTTTGACTCTGTCGGGCTCGAAAGTGAAGGCAGACATGATGACCGAGTTGGGTGGTCTCCTGAAACACCTGAGGACGTTCAGGCTGTTGGCCAATTCTTTCCTGGGCACTAGTCTGAAGTTCGCCAGAGATGGGTTTCCGAGCCTCTTGATCTTGAAGATTTGGAAGCTGCCTTGCCTTCAGGAGGTGATTGTTGAACAAGGAGCAATGCCACATCTCAGAATTCTCGAGCTTAGGCACCTAAAGAGCTTGACAACTGTTGAAGATATCAAGGAGTTAAAGGAATTGGAGAATATAGATGTCACATCCGAAAGCGACACTCTTGTTAAAAGACTTAGGGGCAAAATAGGAGTGAAGACGAATCTGAATTTTGAAGAAGACATCGAGAGGTCGGAAGACGGTGACGACAGGTATGAGAATATATTAAATTTCAAACATGTTCTTTATGCATTACGATGAAAATGTTTTTATAGATTGATAATTTCAATAATTACTTATTAGTTATTAAAAAGAACGATAAAAATCAGGAACAAAAAAGGAGATGATGTATTCGCACGTTGAAAAGGACACTAAGAGGCCCAAATCTGCGGGACATGTTCTTTACACAAAGTGGTGAAAATGTTTTAGGAATTTTATTGGATAAGAATTGCGTTGTCTCATTTCACCAAGCCAAGTCAATACATATTAAGAAACTATGAAGGCTACAATGTATCCTACTAAATAACACAAAATCACAAGGTCAAAATCATTTAACCTTTGTGAAATCTAATGTTGGATTCAAAAGTAACCTTCTGAACCAACCTTAATCCTCGTAGCCTACGCATGTTGAGTGTGCCTTTCACCTAGCTCACATACGAGACGATGAAGAAGAGATAAAAGAGATCTTTTTTACACTGGTTAAGACCTTTCGTTCAAGAAAAGAAGCTTGTCATATAGGAACAAGGTCGCTTTATTTTCACCATCATGAGTACTATTATTGCATCTGTATGCACACGTGTGTGTGAAGCTAACTTATTTAGTGGTTTCTCGTTTCCTACAGTGACGATGATAACAAGGCAACGGCTCCTTCTTGAATACAAGCTACTACAACGATTTTTCGGAGCTGAACATATGTATATGTCCCGCCTTCCCACCCCTTAATCCCTCCTTCTCTCTCTCTCTCTCTAAGTGTGCCAAGAAACAATTTCATATACCAATCATATTATGTGATGAATTGACACGATCCCATTCACTTTATCCATGTTGATACCTGAATTTTGCTAGCATGCGAGAATAAAAATAAGAATAACAAGAATAATAAAAAAATTTGTCATAGGCCCCAGCTAGTAAGATACACGCTTTCTTTCCCAAAAAAAAAATGAAAAGAGTTCTAGATTCTTCTTCTCGCTGGTGGCCTCTCACGGCCTCTCTAGCTTCCCCACCGGTCGCAGCTCTGGTAGTAGCCACCACTGCCAGCCTTCCATCTCCGATCATGGAAGACGCACGAAGCTCGAACCTGGTAAACAACATCAAGAGTTGCGCGAATAGGCCGGTGGATTCATCGGTGCAAATGCGTCTTTGAGATCGGAGACAGAAGCTCGAGGTCTACAACTGAGTTTCCCATCATCCCTAGGCGTCGAATTGTGAAGAGGCTCATGTCGCTGATTTTGACAATCGAACTCCGGTTCTCTTTCAATAGCGGGAGAATTACCAAAAAATTCTTAAACCTATTGCAATTATGCCAATTAAAACTTAAACTTTTTTTTTTTGGCCAATTTAGTCCTAAACCTTTTATATTTGTACCAATTCAATCCGTCTGGCCAAATTGGCCTACCGGCGCTAACGTGGACACTGACGGGGACAGCCGGCCGACGAACGCTGATGTGGCAATTTTTTAATTTTTTTTTTCGAATTTTTTAATATTTTTTAAAATATTTTTAATATATATATATATTTTTATTTTTTTTTCTCACCTTCTCCTTCCTCGGCCGGCGATGTCAACCTCGCCAGCCATTGGCGAGGTTCAAAGCAAAATTGCGTGGCACTCTTAAGGTACCTAATATTTTCTCATGATGAGATATAAAGCTGGGGAATGGTTTAATTCAGCTTCACTGTGTTCGCCCTGTCTGCATTTCAAGTGAGGTGCTTGTTCTTAGTTGGCTTCTAAATCAGTTCCTATGCCAATCTATTTGTTTCCAATTGGGTTCGGAGACCGTGGACTGATGCAGGAGTCATAGAGCTCTTTTTAAGTAGGTAGAGGTAAGAGATGTTTGGAAGAGAGAAAAATGAAATTTGTGTATATTTCGGTATTACCTAATGAAGAGTAACATGAGCTTGTTTATAGACTTTATTATATGAATATGTAAGAAAATCAAATCAAGTAGAATTGATCAATCCCAAAAAAGTCGATACTATTGTCACGGCATATTTGGTGGTTGTGTTTGTCTGTGGACTGGTGGGGAGCACAACTAGTGTGGCTGGTGTTATTACAAAATATATCTGAGAGTGATGAGTCTCATAGTGGTGTTCAATGGACAGAAATGCGGCTTGTGTGATTGGCATTGTTATGATCTTGGTCATTATATCGGATCATTGTTATCCTAAATGTATCTCTAATGGTGTAGCTTGGTCAATTGAGATCTACTTTATGTTCGTGACAAAGCCATTTTATGTCTCTTCTACCTCATTGCAAAAGTACTTATTGCAGTTAACTATAGACTTCATTGAGAAATTTGGATCTTTACTTTCTAACTTATGTCATATCATGGATAGTTAACTAAATCGGTTTTCTAGAAATCTATTTGTCAATATTGGTGTTAACTACAATCGAGTAAAAGGATTTACGCACAGATTTGAAATCCATCATTCATGATGCGGAACAATGACAATCCAAAGCTAAGTGGTTTGCCTGCAGACTGCAATGCTAGGCAAATGATGGAAGCTTTGATGGCTAGAAATCGTGTGTCGCCTAATGCAGAGATAGGGACACATCTACAAACACTTTTTACAATGAAGTATGATAGTTCTTGTGGAGTTAGAGATTATGTCATGAGGATGGTTGATTTGCAGACAAAGCTTCAGGCTCTTAATGTTGAACTTCCTACAGCTTGCATCGTCCATCAAGCTCTAAATACTCTTCCTCCTGACTTTGGGATCATTAAGACCAATTATAGTTCTCAAGATGAAACCTGGTCTGTTAATGACCTCATTGCTAGGTTGGTGGTAGAGGAAGATAAATTGAAGAAAGATAAAGGGCACATTGCTCTTTATGTTTCCACTTCTACTAGAGACAAGGGTAAGAAGTTGAAGAATTATAACCACAAAGGCAATTCTGAAGCTGCTGGTCCTTCCAACTACAAAGGAAATTCTGAAGGTGCAGGTCCTTCTAACACTCTGGGTCCTAAGAAATCATTCACCAAGAACTATCTTTGTTCTTTGCTACTTTTGTAGAGAGAGAGGACATGTGAAGAAACATTGCAATAAGTTTAAGGTTTGGTTGTCCAAGAGAACTAAGAATAAGCCTAAAGGTAATAATTCTTTGGCGTTTGTTTGTGAATCCAATCTATCGAAACCCCAACCAATTCTTGGTGGCTAGATAGTGGAGCAACTAATCATGTTGCGTTTACCATACATGGGTTTATAAACCGAAGGACGCCAAATCAGGATGAATTAAAGCTCACTATAGGAAACAACGTTGGTGTTGACGTTGAGTTCGTGGGAGATGTCATTTTGATTTTAGATTCTGGTTTTAGGATGATGTTGAGGAACACCTTTTACGTACCTTCTTTTAGGCGGAATTTAGTTTGGTGTCTTGTTTGGACGTGTGTGGATACTCTTTTGAGATAAAGAGTAATACAATTTCCATGTTTTATAATTCAAATAAGATTGGGTGTTGCAATTTATCCAATGGATTGTATCGATTGAGCTTATCTCCCAACGACATGTACGTTGCTTATTCAGCTGAAAAGGTTGTTTCCAAAAGACCTCTACCTAAGGAGCAGTCTTATGCATTATGGCATAAACGTCTTGGTCACATCTCTAAAGAAAGAGTAGAAAGGCTAATAAAGGCTGATATCCCGCCTACTCTTAAAAGTGATCTAGAGACTTGTGTGGACTGTTGTAGAGGTAAGATGACTAAGATAAAGAAGAAATCCGCCGTACGAAGTTCGATTTGTTGGAGATTATTCACACTGATATTAGTGGACCGTACACGGCTACCTTATGCAGAAATTTTTATTTCATCACATTTATTGATGACTTTTCCCGATATGGATACTTATACTTGATTAAAGAAAAGTCCGAGTCTCTTGATAAATTCAAGATTTTACGGACTGAAGTGGAGAAACAGGTTGGGAAAAGTTATTAAGATTGTCGAGATCAGATCGTGGTGGTGAGTATTTTGGTAGGCACGGTGATGCTGGACAACTTAAAGGGCCGTTTGCTAAATACTTAGAAGATTCCAGGATAATAGGTCGGTTTACTATGCCCGGAAGTCTGAACAAAATGGTGTGGCTGAAAGGCGGAATCGCACTCTTATGGACATGATGAGAAGTATGATTAGTAGGACAAATTTACCCGATTTTCTATGGGGTGAAGCTTTGAAAACAACCCTTTATATTCTAAATCGTGTTCCTACTAAATCCGTTCCATTGACTCCTTTTGAGTTATGGACTTGACGTAAGCCTAGCTTGAATCACTTTAGAGTTTGGGGATGTCCTGCAGAGGTGAAGTTATACAATCCGACATTGAGTAAGTTGGATCCAAAAACTACTCGATGTTATTTTGTATCTTACCCGAGATCATTCAAAGGGGTATATGTTTTATAACCCTAATGGAGGTACAAGAATTGTGGAGTCTCAGACTGCAAAATTTCTAGAATTTGATGTAGCTGAAAATGGTAATTGCTCACGAACGATTGAAGATGATAGTATGGTGGGGATTATTGGATCATTGTCTCATCTTGTGCAGACAATTGTGGAACCTCCTACGCCACAAAATGAGCCTGTTGTGGCCCAGGATCCTACTATTGAGACTGTTAATGAAGAAATTCCACAAGCTCCTCGGATTCGGAATGAGGATGAAGTAGCTCCACTCGGAAGATCAACTAGGGAAAGACGTTCTGCTATACCACCAGATTATCTAGTCTACCTAGGAGAGCATGATTATGATATTGGTTGTGTTGTTGATCCAGTGACTTATATGAATGCCATCTCATCTCCTCAATCAGATTTGTGGTTAGATGCGATGAATGATGAGATGCAATCTATGAAACACAATGGTGTTTGGGAGCTCGTTGAATTGCCCGAAGGTTGTAAACCTATTGGCTGCAAATGGGTATACAAGACTAAAAGAGATTCCAAAGGGAAGATTGAAAAATTTAAAGCCGGTTTGGTAGCTAAGGGTTTCACTCAAAGAGAAGGAATAGATTATGAAGCAACATTTTCTCCTGTTTCTTCTAAAGATTCCTTTAGAGTGATATTGGTATTGGTAGCTCATTTTGATATGGAGTTACACCAGATGGATGTTAAGACTTGTTTTCTAAATGGAGACCTTAATGAGGAGGTTTATATGGTGCAGCCTGAAGGTTTTGCAGCAGATGATTCAGGTAAGCTTGTTTGTAGATTGAAAAAGTCTATTTATGGCCTTAAACAAGCTTCTAGACAGTGGTATTTGAAGTTTTATAGCATTGTCACTTCATTGGGTTTTATTGAGAACAAAGTAGATCGGTGTATATACACCAAGGTCAGTGGGAGGAAATATATTTTTCTCATACTTTATGTGGATGATATCTTGCTTGCTAGTGCGACATTGGTTTATTGCATGAGACAAAGCGGATGTTATCGAAAAATTTTGACATGATAGACCTTGGTGAGGCGTCTTTTGTTCTTGGCATTGAGATCCACAGGGATCGCTCTCGCTGTTCATTGAGTTTGTCTCAGAGGGCATATATTGATCGCATTTTAGAAAGATTCAATATGCAGCATTACAAACCAGGAATTGCTCCTGTTATTAAGGGTGATAAATTGAGTCTTTTACAATGCCCTAATTCAGATTTTGAGAAAGCTCAAATGAAGGATGTACCTTATGCTAGTACACTTGGTAGTGTTATGTATGCTCAAGTTTGCACTAGGCCGAGATATTGCTTTTGCAATGGGGCTTCTAGACAGATATCAGTCAAATCCAGGACATGATCATTGGGTTGCTGCCAAGAAGGTTTTAAGGTATTTAAAGAGAACAAGAGATTACATGCTGATTTACGGACATGTTCCGGACTTGCAGCTAGTAGGGTATTCGGATGCAGATTTTGCTGGATGTCAAGATGAAAAGAAGTCAACAACTAGATACATATTTATGTTGGCTGGAGGTGCGGTATCATGGAAGAGCGAGAAACGAAGTCCATATCTTCTTCTACCATGCAAGCGGAGTTTGTAGCATGCTTTCAGTTTGCTACTCAAGCTATTTGGCTCCGGAACCTCATTAGGGAGTTATCGGTTTATGATTTTGTGGATAGGCCCATACGGTTGCATTGTGATAATAACTCTACAAAGTGTTGTTTATTAATAACAATAGAAGTCTCAAGGGGTCTAAACACATGGAGGTCAAGTTTTTGACTATAAAGGAATCGATGAGAATGGTGACGTTGCGGTAGATCATATTCCTACGGATGATATGGTTGCAGATCCACTAACTAAAGGCCTACGTCCATGTATATTTGAGCGACATGTCATTTGCATGGGCTTAGGAGCATCTTGGGATGCTGTTATTTAGTGGGTGCTGTTTTATTTTTCTTTGAATATTGTTTACATCTGTTTTTTGTTACAATTTAGTAACATTTTGATATATATATGTCAACTTTTGCATTCAATAAAATGTTTTTGAATGGTTTGTTATTATGTTGAAAATATATATATTGTTAAAGTCTCAAGGTATTGCTTAAACCTTGAGTGAAGGCTAGGGGCATACGGTTATTAGCCTTGTCCATATGTCTTGTTGTATATAAATAATGGTTAACCGTAAGGACAAGACATATGTGGGTTCATGGAACCATAAATGCATTCTCTAGTGGCACAAGTTTTTGTGACGCTTAAGGTAAGAGAATGGATATTCTCTAGTGGCACAAGTTTTTGTGACGCTTAAGGTAAGAGAATGTTGGTGACAAATGAGATATCTCTATGAGAGATGTTATCCATTTGACACATTACCATATTGGATCCATATCAATAGAGTTGATAACACTTGTGACCATGGAAGGCTCTGTGTGTATACATGCAGTTACCGCCATGATTCGGTGTTTGAGACTTTATGGGATAGGATTGACTATTAAGAATTATCTCTAGACCAATGTGCGCACATACATCACGATTTCAATTAATATAGTCCAAGTGGGAGAATGTAAAAGTTTTCTTAATATGGACTACATTAATTGATATTGTAATTACCGTTTAACGTTTAACGTTTTACGGGGATTGGTCTAAGGTGAGATAGAAGGTTTCTTAATTAGTCTAATATCTAATATTTGGCTAGTGTGGCCGAGTTGAGCTGGCTGTAATGAGGGGGCTTCAAAACTCTATAAATATCGCTAAGTCTCTCCTCTAACCCTAATTCTCACACGTATTCTCACCTAAGGGCGTTTACCTAAACGCTAAACGTGAGGAGGGCCGTCTCATTGAGCCGGTGATACGGAGGGCAATAGAGGAGAAGGACTTGCGCGTGGAACATTGTGTTTCGCCTCGCTTAAAGATCGATGGATTCCAAAATAGGTGCGTTAATTCTCCTACTCAATTATGCATGTTCTTGTTCTGGTTATGGTGATTAAGGGATTACATAACTTGCATCCTACATCTCAGGCTTCGGCTGAAAGAGAAAAGGGTGATGGTTGATGAAATGGCGGATGAAATGGCGGATCCCTTCGGTCTCTGAATGCGCCAGTGGTGGACCCAATCGGATGAAATTGCTAGAATTAGCGAGAAAATCTCTAAAAGTATAGCCCCACTTATCAGCGAGAAAGTTATACGGATGTCAACTTTGGAGTAATCCTTCTTATCATGGAAGGAGAAGAACACCAACATGGCACACGGCAGGAAGAGACTGATGACCCAACGAATGATGCCCCAAAGACGGTTCAGCAACGGGGCCTTGGTGTAGAGCAGATCGTACATGAACCCGAGCTCGATCTCCACGATTTCGAAAGCCTTCACTGCTTTCATATCTGGGCCCTTGAACATGGGCCGACTGACACCCAGGTCGACAAAGCTGACGTTTAGGCCCACAAAGAGAAGCTTGAAGATCTTGAACAACTCATAGGCTTTGTCCAGAGCCCCTTGAAAGTCCTCCACTGAGTGATCCTCCAGAGCCGGAATCCGCGTGAGCTCGTCGATTCCAACCCGGTAACCCTCCTCTTTCTTCAGAGTGTACCGCGCCACATTCCTGGGGTATACGGAACCGAAATCGGGCCGCGGAAGCATTGAACCTTGAAGTCGAGCTTCGCTAGCCAAGTACAAGCACAATGTCCTCTCTGCATATTTGATGAATCCCACCAGGATCATCCCCGCCGCTAATATCCCCAGTGTAGACCCCGACAAAGCCAAGAAGTAAATGTAAAACGCTAGTCCTACTTGGACGCAAAGCCGTGTCAAGTGCCTCAGCCATAGCTCGTTGTCCTCCAGGGCATACGAGGTGATCGTGTCAGGCCCACCCAAGTGGAGGAGGAGGAACGGCGCCCAGAACGCCATGATCTGGCTCTTCGAATCGATTGTCCCCTTTGTTTCCTTCATGTTGGCCAGGCGGCTCGACATGATGCCGAGCGCGAGTCGCGATGGAGTCCGCCGAAAGGTACGTCGTCCAGAGCACGACTTGGATCCAGTTCCTGAAAATGGATTTCCTCCAACTGGCCAGAGTAGCAAGGGTCAATTGGAGGAACAAGCTGAAGAGGACGAGTAACTGCAGCCCCTACTCTTTCCATAGACCATGAGCGTTTGTCAGCGAAAATCCCATGGTTGAACTCGAACAGATGGCACCGACAGACTCAACGATCAGGGCACCCACTTAAAGAGCGGTCAAACTTAAGATTATATATGGAGACTGGCGAGGAAGTAAGGCAAAACAGCATTAGCTTTGAATTTACCTCAGCATTGTCCTTCGAACTGCCATCATTTTATAAGCATTACTTGGGATGGTAATCAAGTTCAGAAGCAATTATTTACACTGCAAAACATTAGAAGGAACAAAAAGGCAGCAACACAATACTCACGGCACTACTTTTTGATGCATAATCAAGAAGCAATCCTCTACATTTGCCCCAGGCAGAAATAAAGTGACAAAATTAGGTTTTGGCATTCGCGCTAACACAAGTATTATCTACCATAATTGAGAAGATTGGAACTAGATAGAGAGTTAAAGTTTGGCTTCTCAATCACTGTCCCAAATTGAAATCTAATAAACTTCCCAACAATCATTGTTTGTCTGAAATCTCTACTATAAAGTGATTCATGTGAAATTTAAAAATCACCTATTGAGCTTGCTATAACAAGTAAAGTCACAAAAAGGCCAAAAGAGGGTCATAATGCGCCCTCCAATTTCAAGCGATTCCAAAGCATCAAGTTGATTGCTTTGATTCCGGCAAATAAGCATATTACTTTCATTTAAGATTACAAAGATCTATTTGTTTTCCTAAAAAAAATTGGAAGCCAATAAAATTTTCATTAACAACGCAATGGCAAGACTTGCAAGTCATCAATTTGTGTCGTCACCATATAACATCTCAAGAAATGTGGACAAGATGAAAGGGAGACGAAATACCAATTTTTTCACTTCATATTAAAGGAGAACGAGAGATATGGGTCAAAACTTTTAAAAGCGATAGAGAGATACATAGAGCCCGGAGGAATTAAAGCCTCATGGTCAAAGCTGAAAATAAATAAATAAATAAATAAATATATTATATATATACTTTTTAAAACCTTTGGGATTTTGCTAATTTATACTTTTATGTAGAGCAAAAAGCATCTCTTTAAGAGACCGCAATGCTTTTTTTCTCAAAATATCATCAATTAGATTTTTTACAGATATTTTATGAATAAGCAAATGCATCAATTAACGGTTCTACTTTATCTCTTATGTGTATTATTTTTAACATTTAAACATTTTGTATCTTATAAACAACCCTACTATAAATAAATAAATAAATAAAATCAGTCTCGAAGGGTTTGTATACAGGCAACGCATCTGTATTTTTGCTATTACACAATAGAATAACACAATAAAAGAAGCCACTTACACACTACGAAGAAAAGCCAACTTGAGCTGTTCCCGAGCTCACGATTAATTAAACACCTAGATTGGTATTATCAGAAAAATATCTTAATTAATTTCTTTGTAAGAATTAAATCTGTACTTTCTATGGTTGTGCTTTTTCCTGCCTTTTCTTATTTTTCGGTTCTCTAATTTCATGTGTTTTTAAAAGTATGCAAAGTTAATTAATCAAAAAGCTAAAAGTAATTTCCTGCAATAACAACCATAGGATCTCAGATATCTTGTTAAGCCATAGAAAGTGAAGGTGATTTCCCCTCTTTTTATCTTTAGTTAAGCATCCCTTAATTAAATTATCGATGGATGATGTGGTCATTACACTCAGAAAATTAATGTCTTCATGTGAACATTCCTATAAATAGACAAAATTTACAATTTATCTTCTCTTTTGACATTGGATATATGGATACCCTGAAAACTCATATTTATTATAAGGTTAATATCACAAAAAACCTCTATTTATCGTCTCAACATGCTGCACCCGTGCCATGTTTATTTCAAATTTTTTTTATATAACAAAAAAATTCAAATTGATATACTCGTGCCACATTTATCATAGATTTATCATAATTTGAGGTAAAATATGGCACAAGTATATCAGCTTGGAGCAAATGTGGCATGGGTCTACTAGTTTAGGATTTTTTGTGATACAAAAATTAGCTTAGGATAAATGTAGTACATGTGTATTTTATTTTTATTTTTTTGGAGTTTTTGTAACACAAAAAACTAGTTTGGAGGTTAATGTGACACATTACTCGTGACATTACTTTTGGATGCATAACCGTTAAGCGATTATCTGAATTTATCAAAATGGGAAATAAAGCAACAAAATCAGGTTGAGTATGAACTACTTTAATTGAGAAGGTTTAAAAATAGGCTGAGAGTTAAAGTTTGATTTCTCAATCATTACTCCAAATTGAAATCCAATGATCTTCACTCTAACCATTATGATTATCACACATTGTCCATCAAGCATCACTAACATGATTCATGTGGAATATAAAAATCAACTATTTTAACTTGCCATCACAAGTAAAGTCACAAAAAAGGTTAAAAGAGGGTGATAAATGCTCACTTCAAATTGAGGCAATTTCAAAGCATCGTTTTGATTACTTTAATTCTAGCAGACAATCATATTATTTCCTTGAACACCGATCTTCGTGTCAAATCTATGAATGAAGTCATCACCACAATAAAACATTGCACTTTGGAGTGCATATATTTTACACCATGTCGCCGTTAGCTAATGTGATCTGTGACCATTGTGATCGTAACTTGTCATCCATGTTTGAACAATTGCCCTGCGGTGTGTAACACCGACTGAACATTTTTCTCCATTTATACATGATATTTTACAAGGATGCATGTGGTGCATGATGATCGTTGAACATTTTGATCTTCCCCATGCTGTTCCGTGAAGGACATGTTGCTGGCAGCCCACCTCTAGGTTAACTTAATTAAGCCCTAAACGGGGCAAATCAAGGCTTGAAATGTGCGACTAAGAACCTCCAAAAGTCAAGTCCAGGAATTCGTAATTTGAGGGGAAAAGAAAAGCATCAGCGCCACAACGTAGAATTCATCTGATGATGGATGGGAAGTCTTTCGGTCCTACCTCATGTCTCCATTCTTCTTCTTTAATTACGTTCAGACGTCTCCGTTGTTGCCCGGCAAATAACAAAATACCATACATGATAACCTGTATTTACATTTAGAAAAAAAGGGGAAGTGAACACTAGCTGCCCGGTCTCATGCTCGCGACGTAATCTTCAGTTTCAACCGTTAATGCTCCACCCGATCAATTAGAGAATTCTGGAAATACAAACTAGCAAGAGATTTATTCACAAAATATTTCAAATTTGTGATTCCATAAAAGAAAATACAACTCTTTTGTGACCGTGCTATTATGTCCATGATACCACTTTTAAGTTAAAAGTTGGATTTGGTCTAAAACTACAATTCAAGACAAAGAACACCTTAGGATAAAATAACTGTACGCTCTAAATTTGGAAATTTTAAGCAAACAAAAAGCCCCCTGTTGAATTTTACAGTCAAAGAAACATATGATTTGAGACTTGAGAATTATGACCAAATTCAGGATGATTTCAAATTATATTTTATACAATATTTTTATTTAAATTTAAGGTATTCTATAATCTTTTATGTTCAAGTTCTACCTAAGTGTTTGATAAGAGGCTTTCTCGTGTCTATAGAGAAACAAATTCTTGTGTGAATTAGTTAGCGAATTTTGCTTTCAGTCTTGATGTATAAGTCTACATAGATTTATATTTGAAAATTTTGATCATTACACTACAAGATGATCAAGTAAAGTTTTTTTTTTTTTTTGGTAATCCGGGGAACCCCGTAAGCCGATAGTTGGCGAGCAAACTCTGAGAGAGCGACTGTAGGACCCACCACCACAATACTCCAGGTAAGAATCTCTAATGCCGCCTCTGGGATTCAAACTTCTCCTCTTCGTGAGGGGGAGAGAGCCCGAGTCAGTTGCGCCGCTAAGAGCGGTGGTATCAAGTAGAGTTTTTATATTTAGATTTTCATTCAATGAGTTTTGATTTCTAACGAGTGTTGGACACCTGGAATGCCAAAACTTGACATGGGAGAACACTTAAGTGCCAAAAGTTATGAAAGTGACACTTAAATGTCAAAATTAGAGTAAAATAGATCGGTTAAGTGCTAACGGTGATAAAATCCGGTTAAAATATTGACGTGGCGATTTTCGGTAAGGCAAGTGTAAAACGACATCGTTTTGTATATTGACATGGCTAGACAAGCACAAAAATGACGTCATTTTGTTGACGTTGTTAAATAATTAATATAAATATTAATTAAATTAAATTTTTAAAGAGAGAGAGAGAGAGAGAGAGAGAGAGAGAGAGAGAGAGAGAGAAATGGGGAGGAGGCAGGGGGCTGACGGCTAAGCCCTCACTTTTGGCTCATTACCGTCATCGAAAGGGCTGGCGACGGTGGGCGGAGGGTCCAAGGGCTAGGGTCACCGGCTCTTCGGCGACGGTGGGGAGGTGGCAACAAGGGCTTAGTCTTCAACCGCTTGCCTCCTCCTTTATTTATTTATTTAATAAATATAAACATTTTAATTTAATTAATATTTATATTTTAAAAAAAGAAGAAGAAGACAAAACGACCTCGTTTTGGTTCTTCGACACTAACTCGGTTCTCTAGCACGCCACGTAAGTGAGTTATATTATTAAAAATTACCATATAGGATTTCCGACTTGGCACTCAAGTATTCCATTTTTCAAAAAAAGTAACACTTAAGTGTCACTTTCATAACTTTTGACACTTAAGTGTATCCTCGTACCAAGTTTTGGAACTCCAGTGTTCTTTTCTCGATTTCTAACCTAGTAAAGAAAAATTACCAAAAAAGTTATAAATATATTGTAATTGTATCAATTCAATTCTAAACATTTTTGTTTATCCAAATGAGTCTTAAAGCTCTTGCATTTGTGCTAATTCAATTCATTTGGCTATTTTTTGATCGGTCGGTACTAACATAGATGTTAGCTGTCCTAAGTGGCGTCACTGGCGCTAACTTGAGAAATTTTTAATAAATATTTTAATATTATTTCAATTTATTTATTTATTTATTTTTCTTTTTACTTTCTTTTTCTTTTTCTTCACTTCCCTCTTCCTCTAACGAAGGAAAAATCGTGAGATCCTCGACGGCCTCGCTAGGCCTCGCAATGGCTGGCGAGGCTCGACCTCACTAGATCTTATGAGGTCATGCCTCATTTCGCCTCGACAAGGCTCGAGCCCTCACTAGAGGCCGCGAGGGTGGCCTTGTCATCGCTCACACGGAGATGTGTTCTAAGCTATGGGTGCCCTCAGTTTTCTAACAATAAGATAACATATTTGCTTTTTTACTCTCATTTTTTCTATTGACTCTTCGCAACTTCCAAACTATTTTGGATTGATCTGAAGAGTTTTTTTTTTTTTTTTTTTTTTCAATTTGAAGGTCGGACTGATGTAATTATTACATTTTTGTCAATTCAATCATAAATCTTTCGATTATGCTAATTAAGTCCATTAAGCCAATTTTGACTGAAATTGCCTAATATGAATGCCGGCCATCCTATATAGTATAACCGGCATTGATGTGGATAAATTTTAATAAATTTTGAATTTTTTTTTGAATTTTTTCTAGTTTTTTGGTTTTTTTTTTTTCTTTACTTTCTTTCTGGTTTTTGGATTGAGGGACGGCAACCCTAGTCCGCCATAGGTGAGTGCAGAAACTTCAAGCAAACACAAAACGAATGAGGCACAATGCTCTGGGCAATTCCACATTAGTAAGAATGTGGAAGAGCAACCAACGTAATGATATTGCTACACAACAATGCCACCCATTCGATATTTGGGATCCATATAGCTAATACAGCAAATCCTTTCTCTTCCTCATCAGTTAGGTTATCACTTGCTATTAATCAATATAGAATTTGCAAATGCCTTTCTCATGTTTGAGTGCCCAGAATCAAAACATTTGATCATGTTAGTATGGCAAGTGAAAAACAAGAAGCGGAGCTTACACTCATATATCATCCGATATTTTTTCAGCTGAACACATCACTTGAATCGATAGTCAAATATTTAAATCGGAAAGAGCTGGAAAATAAACCGGTTGAAATGCGAGAATGTCATTAGCGAGAACTCAACAAAGTGACTAATTCTAGGTGAGAAGGGAAGAAAACAAGTATCGACCTGTGATTTTGTTGAAGTTTTAAATGGGTGGTGGGTGACTGTTGGCCAAACTTTATGACACCGAAAGGAGAGGACTATACAGTGCTGTTGATTTTTTTTAAAGCTTAAAAACAAAGACCTGATGGAAGAGAAACCGCATCTACCTCCGCTGACTTTTCATTCAAACTTTCTTTCTTCTTTTAAGAGACCGTGTTCCAGCATATGTGCGAAAGAAGTTTCTATCGAATATCTTCCACCATTTTGAGTTCTGTTGCTGAGATACTGTCAAAGGTACGCCCAAGAAGGGGAAGGTACAGCCATTTCCACATCAAACACATGCATAATTCACTCTACGAAACTCCTGTCTCCTGAACAGAGCAGCATGATAATTATTCAGAAGAAGTGGCAGGCCAGGAGGGCTGGCTAGTCGCCCTTCCGCCGCTTAGACCTCTGTGAATATTCCAGTAATTGAGCACTGTAGTTCATGAAATTCAAATGCACTGTTTCCACATTCCCCAACCCCATTCTCCGTGCATGCCATTGTTTTTGCAATCAACTTTTGTTCGCTCCATCCGCTTAATTTTCACATTGTAACTGGATCATCTAGAAAAATAACTAGGAGCTAAATATGAACACGAGTTGCGAATGAGTATGAAGAATATCCTCACATGCCAAAATCATCGTTCCAACATTCGTTCTTTGCACAAAATTGGCCTACTGTCTCGTGATTTTGATTACCCCATTTTCTTTCTTCTTTCTTCGCCCATACTCTCTTGTTCCTGTCCACAAGAGTGTCTCGACTTCTATTAACATCCGAATCAACCCCAATGACATGCTATGACATTATTATTTCTTGCACATTGCATAATTACTTAAGACCCCGGGTTTGTGTTCTTAAGGACTGTACCGGGGGACATGAACAGGTTCATTGCATTCTGTTTTTCTGATTCAGAGTCAATACTTTTGAATTCACGTATAAATGGCAGGAAGCATCTAGAAAGCTATCTGAAAGCCAAAGTCGTCCAATTTTTTTTGAGTTCTTCAAATGGCTGTGTTTTGAGTCTTGGAGCAATAACGAGAGATAGGAATGTCCCTCACATGTCATATAATTAGTAAGATGGAGTTGCAGTAGCTTTTGAACCGAACTTTAGTCAAACGAGGATGTTGGAAAATTTGGATTGTCCGTGCTAATGATGCAGAGAGACAGGACTATCACTACAAGCAACAGGTGCTTTGTGTATGCCACTCACTCACTTACTCGTCAGGATTCGGAAAAAGCAGAAAGTGCTTAGGAGACAGATGCGGCTGATGTATCTGTCATTGGTCTTTTGTGGATCTAATCCGGTTGAATAGCTTTCTGATAATAGTTCTTTGGCTCCTTTGAACTTGGATGAATCTGACTTTAAGAACTCGACGACTGAACACCTCAAATTATGGTCGAGATCAACGATCCAAAAACAAGCATGTGGTAAGCACAACACTCAAATATACACGGGGAAAAAGATTGCCGTCCATGTAGTCCTCTGGTATTTGCTTGCCGAGGACAGCTTCTGCGTCTGCGTCTCCATCCTTCAGGAACCTCTCAGATTCTCAAAGACTTCTGGAATTGGTTCGACTTTCCCAAGGGGCTTTGGGGCTTTGAGTAAAAATTTTTATGTTTGGCAAAATTTTTGAAAGCTCATTTGCCCCCAATATGAGCATTCCAAATGCTGAATGCTGAATGCTGAAAGCTAGGCATTAGGCATTTGGGAAATGCAAAAATCACTATTCATTTCTCTTCCCCCTTCGTCTTCTACTTCACGGCGTCTTCTTCTTCCCGGTCATCTTCTTCCCCGCCCATTGGGCTTCTCCGGTTGCCGCCACCGCTGCTTGAGGGTCACGCTTCCCCGGTGACCACTGCCTGGGGGTGGCGCGGACCTCCGACGACCTAAGGCAGCGTCGCCCGAGGTCCGTGCGACCCAAGTGACGCCGCTTGGGTCCACGCGACCTTAGGCCGCTAGATCTAGCGGTCCGGAGGCCAGATTTGGCCATAGGCACCGAGGTCGCGCCTCCAGGTGGCGACGGCGTCGCCTGAGGTCGCATCGCTTGGGTCCGCACGACTTCAGGCCGCCAGATCTGGCCTCTGCGCCTCTAAGCGCCGATGGCGTCGCTTGAGGTTGCGAGCTTAGGCGGCCGGACGGTCGGATCTGGCCGCCAAAGTTGGCTGGCAGTTGATCGGCCGCCGGATTTGATTTTCAATTTTTTTTTTTTAAATAAAATAAAAGCAAAAGCCCATTTGTAATGTAAATTTTGCCAAATGGTATTTATGCTAAAGTTATCTTTCAATGCCATTTGAGACTATAATTTACCAAACAGTATAATATTTCGAAAAACCCATTTACCTCAAAGGTATTTGCATTCTCCTAAAGGCATTTCCCCAAAGCCGAACCAAACGGGCCCGAACGTTGGTGAGCTTCTTCCTTTTGCTGATCTCATGCTTCTTCTTAAGCTTGGGCTTTTGCGAAATCCCATGGATTTGGGCCGCAAGCGTTCTCTGTGTCGTGTCTGTTGATGGTTTCATCCTATTCTTCTGGAGATCATTCTTGATGTCAATCATGTCCCGCGGTAGTTCGATACTCCGAAAGAGTTGCTTCAGATCATCATCTACTTTTATGGGCACTTTGGGATCATTTGGGTAGGCCATATCCTCCTGAGAGTCGAAGTTCGATAGGAGCCATACTTGACCAGCAGCTTTCAGGCCTGTGAACTTGTTTATATATGCCTTAGAAATCAAGAAGCATAACAAAGAACTCCATTTGTCATTCCCGGACCAACACAAAAACGATAATCATATAATTTTTAAGCCACACTGTCTACTAAACGCTTAATTAGTGAGGTCCCATCTATGAGTTATGTGGAAACTAAAATTAAAAGACAATAGAGAGCTAACACATTAATTCAGATTCTGATAAGAACCTCCTCATGATACCAATATTGCTTACAATAAAAAAAATTAACCATTCCAATAGCAATAGGAAATTTAGGTAAAGCATGAAACACTTATATCACCGTTTCACTGGTTGTGTTCTGATGTAGTAAGTGTGCGTGTGTTATTGGGTCCAATAATCAACTAGAAGTCTAGAAAAACTACCCAATCAATCTCAGAAGGTAAAAATGACATGGCAGGAACTCCAACATTCATTCAGCAGTCATTTCAATTTAATTATAGGAAATGCAAAAAATGAATCATAAACCCTAGCAACAATCAAGTGGAAAGTTATAAAGACTACGCAGTACTCTCAAGAACATATTTTAAACCCCTTTTAGAGAAAGCCATTGTGTGCTAGCCTAGCAAACTAACTTCAGCTGCCTTTTATCTTAGTCAATTAAAAGAATGGAAAACCAGACTCGAGTCACAATGAATCAAGGAGAACGCAATCAGCAATTAGATACACCTGTAAGTCCTCCATCACAGTTGGCTGTGCATCCTTAAGGTCAATGACCTTAATGCCCTCCGTGTAGCTTCTTATCAACTTCAGTAACTTATTCTTGTCCTTCACATCATGCTTTGACTGAAGCAATTCAAAAACAAAGACCAAGGCAGTGTTTGTTTGTATTTCATTTTTCTGTTCCGAAACGCTTTTTCTGTTTGTTTGTTCCCAGGAACAAAAAAAGAACAGAAACGCGTTTGGTTGCGTTTTTGTTCCAAATCTGTTCTTTTGTTCCCGGGAACACTTTTGGAACAAAAATCAGAAACAGAAAAAAGTTGTTTTTCTGTTCCGGGAACACTTCTTAAAAAATCAAAAAGAACAAAAACCAGAGAAATTGTTTCTTTCTTATTTCTCTCTCGTTCCACTTGCGACCCTTCTCCTTCCCTTTTCCGGCGTCTCTCTGGTTCTCCACCGCGATCCTCTCCGGCGCCGATAGCTGCTGCTCCTTCACCGGCGTCTCTGGTTCTAACTCGAGGTAAGTTCCATCCTTCACCTTTTGACGAAAGCTTCGGCGAGAGGCACCCCTCGCAGATCCGCGTTGCTGCTTGCTCGGGGTGGAAGGAAGTGTTGAAGGATCGGTGGCCGGAGTTTGTAGGGGCCGCCGGAACGGGCTAGTCGATTGCCGGCTTTGCAAGAACAGTGCGCGCGTCTCCTGGGGGCCAAACCGAAGCCCGAGCTCATCAATTGTGTAGTCCAATTCAGTAGAAAGCCAAAGCCCATGGGCCCTGCATGATGTGATTCAAGACCGCTGGATGTACTTATGGCCCGGACGAGTGCCCCCGCGAGGCCAAGCAGCTAAGCTGATTGGGCTTACCCCAAAGCCCATCGCAGGAAATCCCTCCCTTCTAATTGGTTGTCATCCCCCTCACCTCTTAGGAATATCTTGTGTTCCGAGACTCGTCTATCATTCCGATATCTTGCGACAATGAATGAAACAGTCTTTCGACCCAAAAGAAAAAAAGGAATGGATTAATTTTTCATAAAATTTAAATATAATATTATCAAATATCATTGAAATTGTATTATGCTATTCCGCGCAATACACAGAGTTAATATTCTCAAATATTTGGGGCGAAGGTTATGCTTAATGTCCATTAAGTTGTGGAGAACTATGGAAACCGGACTAGAAAGATAGAAAACATATTATGAGAAGGATATGTGGCCCGACACAATATAAGGACGGTCCCTTACTTGCATCAAAATGAAGAAGCAAATGGATTTAGTCATTTACTACCGCTCTAATAGAATCAGACCGTACTACTAAGGGTTACACACGACTAAGGGAATGGCAAGAGCACTTGCCTAGCCTAACCTAGCCTTCTAGAAAAGGATATTGATTCAAGTGACGGCTCATATTAGATAAGAATTTGTGATTGTCGGCCCATTGTCTTTTCTGTATGTCAAAAATGATCTTATAATTATGAATATACAAATCAGATTTTACTAATATTTACATTCAAGTATAATTATAATCATATATATAATATATGTCAGAGCAAGCTAAAGCAGCATTAGACTTGAATTTACCTCTGCATCATCCTCATAACCGCCACTATATAAGCATTAACTTGAGACATGACCCAAATTTAGACGCACCCATTTACCCTGCATTACATTACAAGAAACAAAAAAACAACACCCTTTTCGAAACACTGGCAACCCATTACTTGCAAGACCACATTTGGATACATGATGGTCGAGTAATTCTTTTAATTTGCCCAAGACAAAAGTAAAGTGACAAATTCAAGTTCCAACATTCGTACTAGCATGCATATGATCTACTTCAATTGAGAATATCGGAATATAGACCGAGAGTTAAAATTTGATTTCCCAATCACTGCTCCAAATTTAAATTCACTTTAACTATTGTGATTTTCACAATTTGTCTAGCACACAACACGATCATAATATGATTCATTGGAATATAGAATTCACCTATTTAGCTTACCGTAACTAGTAAAGTCACAAAAAAGCCAAAAGAGGGTGGTAAATGCTTACTCCAAATTGAAGCATCGTATAAATTGCTTTGATTCTAGTTGACAAGAATATTATTACCTTGAACACTAATCTCCATCCCAAATTCATGAATGAAGTTGTCATTCTGCAATAAAACATTGCACGAGAGACTTTACGTCACTATTAGTTGATGCGATTTATGACCACCTTGATCACAACACATTATCCAATTCTAAACAATTGGCATACAGTGTGACATCGGCTGAACATTTTTCTCCATCTATACGTGATGTTTACAAGGATGCATGTGGTGCACGACGGTGGTTGAATATTGTAATCTTCCACATGCTACCTCACGAAGGGCATGCGATTGGTGGCCCACTCTAGCTTAACTTAATTAAGTTTTCTTTTCCTTGTCAAGGAAATAAAAAGGAAAAATTGTCCAAAAAGTCCTAAATCTATTGCACTTTTGTCAATTTAGCGCTAAATATTTTAACTTTGCCAATAAAGTCCTAAGCCTTTTCAACTTTTGTTAATTGAGTCTATTTAGCCAAGTCTAGCCGAAAATTGTTGACATAGATAACAGGTGCGGACGTGACACTTTTTAATAATATTTTAATGGTATTTTAATAATTCTTATGGGGGAGATCGGGGCCCTTGCTAGCTATGGGCAAGGGTCGCAATGCCCTCGTAAGATCTAGCCAAGCGAGGGCTTAGCGGCCCTCGCCAACCCCAAGCAAGGTTGTCGATTCTAGGTGAGGGCTTGTGTGCCCTCACCGTGGCTGGTCATGGCCGACCCTCGCCCTCGCTTGTGCCTAGCAGGGGTCCGCTAGCCACCCTTGTTGGCCTTCTCCCCAAAACCCTTAAAAAAAAAAAGCAAACAAAAAAAGAAAAAAAGCATAAAAATGCCACGTTAGTGCTAGCTGTTTATGTCAACAATTTCTAGCCAAAATTGATCGGATAAATTCAATTAGCAAAATATTAAAATGTTTAGGAATTAATTGGCAAAATTAAAAGGTTTATAACTAAATTGACAGAAATAATATGGTTAAGATTTTTTAGACAATTTTTCGGAAAAGAAAAAGTGAGTGCCACAACTTTTATATGACACTGACAATGGTGCCAAAACTTTTCAAGAACCATTAAAGGGCAAAACACTGGCAACCCATTACTTGCAAGACCACTTTAGTATTCATGATGGTCGAGCGATTCTTTTAATTTGCCCAAGACGAAAGTAAAGTGACAAATTCAAGTTCCAACATTCATACTAGCATGCATATGATCTACTTTAATTGAGAATATTGGAATATTGGCCGAGAGTTAAAATTTGGTTTCTCAATCACTACTCCAAATTTAAATTCAATTTCACTAGTGCGATTTTCACACTTTGTGTAGCACACAACACCAGCCTAATATGATTCATTGGAATATAGAATTCATCTATAAATTCATCTATTTAGCTTACCATAACAACTAAAGTCACAAAAAAACCAAAAGAGGGTGATAAATGCTTACTCCAAATTGAAGCAATTCTAGAATCGTATAGATTGCTTTGATTTTAGCTGACAAGCATATTATTACCTTGACCACTAATCTTCGTCCCAAATTCATGAATGAAGTCGTCATTCCGCAATAAAACATTGCATGTGAGACTTTGCGTTACTGTTAGTTGATGCGATTTTTGACCACCTTGATCACGACCTATCATCCATATCTAAACAATTGGCATGCAGTGTGTGACATCGGCTGAACATTTTTCTCCATCTATACGTGATGTTTACAATGATGCATGTGGTGCACGAGGGTGGCTGAATATTGTAATCTTCCACATGCTACCTCACAAAGGGCATGCGATTGGCGGCCCACTCTAGCATAACTTAATTAAGTTTTCTTTTACTTGTCAAGGAAATAAAAAGGAACAATTGTCCGAAAAGTCCTAAATCTATTGCACTTTTGTCAATTCAGTGCTAAATCTTTCAACTTTGCCAATTGAGTCCTAAGTCTTTTTCAAATTTTGTCAATTGAGTCTATCTAGCCAAGTCTAGCCAAAAATTGTTGATGTAGATAGCCGGTGGGGACGTGACACTTTTTAATAATATTTTAATGATATTTAAATAATTTTTATGCTATTTTTTATAATTATTTTTCTTTATTTTAGGGTTTTGGAGCAAGGCCCGAGGAGGGGGCAGATCGGGGCCCTCGCTAGATCTAGCCAAGCGAGGGCTTAGCGGCCCTCGTTGACCCTAAGCAAGGTCGTCGATTCTGGGTGAGGGCTTGTGCGCCCTCAATGTGGCTAGTCATGGCCGACCTCGCCCTCGCCCATGCCTAGCAAGGGTCCGCCAGCCATCCTTGTTGGCCTTCTCCCCAAAACCCTAAAAAAAAAGCAAACAAAAAAAAAAAAAAAGCATAAAAATGCCATGTTAGCCCTAGCTGTTTACGTCAACAGTTTCTAGCGAAAATTGATCAGATAAACTCAATTAACAAAATATTAAAATCTTTATGACTTAATTGGCAAAATTGAAAAGTTTATGACTGAATTAACAAATATATAATAAGTTTAAGACTTTTTAGACAATTTTTCGGAAAAGAAAAAGTCAATGCCACAACTTTATATATGACACTTACAATGGTTCTAAAACCTTTCAAGAACCACTAAAGGGTGAAACATTGGCAACCCATTACTCGCAAGACCACTTTTGGAAACATGATGGTTGAGCGATTCTTTTAATTTGCCCCAGACGAAAGTAAAGTGACAAATTCAAGTTCCAACATTCATTTTTGCATGCATATGATTTACTTTAATTGAGAATATCGAAATATGGGCCGAGAGGTAAAATTTGGTTTCCCAATCACTGCTCCAAATTTCAATTCACTTTTACTAGTGTGATTTTCACACTTTCTGTAGCACACAACACCAACCTAATATGATTCATTGGAATATAGAATTCACCTATTTAGCTTACCATAACAAGTAAAGTCACAAAAAAGCCAAAAGAGGGTGATAAATGCTTACTCCAAATTGAAGCAATTCTAGCATCGTATAGATTGCTTTGATTCTAGCTGACAAGCATATTATTATCTTGAACACTAATCTCCATCCCAAATTCATGAATGAAGTCGTCATTCTACAATAAAGCATTGCATGAGAGACTTTATGTCACTATTAGTTGATGTGATTTATGACCACCTTGATCACAACACGTCATCCATACCTAAACAATTGGCATGCGGTGTGTGACACCGTCTGAACATTTTTCTCCATCTATACGTGATGTTTACAAGGATGCATGTGGTGCACGATGATGGTTGAATATTGTAATCTTCCACATGCTACCTCACGAAGGGCATGCGATTGGCGGTCCACTCTAGCAAAACTTAATTAAGTTTTCTTTTACTTGTCAAGGAAATAAAAAGGAAAAATTGTCCAAAAAGTCATAAATCTATTGCACTTTTGTCAATTCAGTGCTAAATATTTCAACTTTGCCAATTGAGTCCTAAGCTTTTTTTCAAATTTTGTTAATTGAGTCTATTCAGCCAAGTCTAGCTGAAAATTGTTGATGTAGATAGCCGGTCGGAACGTGACAATTTTTAATAATATTTTATGTTTTTTTTCTTTGTTTTAGGGTTTTGGAGAGAGCCTGGGGGGAGAGGAAGATCGGGGCCCTTGCTAGCTACGGGTAAGGGCCGCAATGCCCTCCCCGGATCTAGCCAAGCGAGGGCTTAGCGGCCCTCGTCGACCCCAAGTAAGGTCACCGATTCTGGGTGAGGGCTTGTGTGCCCTCACCGTGGCTGGTCATGGCCGATTCTCTCCCTTGCCTCGTGCCTAGCTAGGGTCTGCTAGCCACCCATGTTAGCCTTCTCCCCAAAATTGAAAGGTTTATGACAAAATTGACAAAAATATAATAGGTTTAAGACTTTTTAGACATTTTTTTGGAAAAGAAAAAGTCAATGCCACAACTTTTATATGACACGAACAATGGTTCTAAAACCTTTCGAGAACCACTAAAGGATGAAACACTGGCAACCCATTACTCGCAAAACCACTTTTGGATACATGATGGTCGAGCGATACTTTTAATTTGCCCAAGATGAAAGTAAAGTGACAAATTCAAGTTCCAACATTCGTACTAGCATGCATATGATCCACTTTAATTGAGAATATCGGAATATAGGCCAAGAGTTAAAATTTGGTTTCCCAATCACCGCTCCAAATTTAAATGCACTTTTACTAGTGTGATTTTCACACTTTGTGCAGCACACACCACTAGCCTAATATGATTCATTGGAATATAGAATTCACCTATTTAACTTACCATAACAAGTAAAGTCACAAAAAAGCCAGAAGAGAGTGATAAATGCTTACTCTAAATTGAAGCAATTCTAGAATCGTATATATTGCTTTGATTCTAGTTGACAAGCATATTATTACCTTGAATACTAATCTCCATCCCAAATTCATGAATGAAGTCGTCATTCTGCAACAAAACATTGCACAAGAGACTTTATGTCACTGTCAATTGATGCGATTTATGACCACCTTGATCACAACACGTCATCCATATCTAAACAATTGGCATGCAGTGTGTGACACCGGCTAAACATTTTTCTCCATCTATACGTGATGTTTACAAGGATGCATGTGGCGCACGACGGTGGTTGAATATTGTAATCTTCCACATGCTACCTCACGAAGGGCATGCAATTGGCAGCCCACTCTAGCTTCACTTAATTAAGTTATCTCTTCCTTGTCAAGAAAATAAAAACGAAAAATTGTCCAAAAAGTCCTAAATTTATTGCACTTTTGTCAATTCAATGCTAAATCTTTCAACTTTGCCAATTAAGCCTAAGCCTTTTCAACTTTTGTTAATTGAGACTATTCAACCAAGTCTAGCCGAAAATTGTTGTCGTAGATAGCCGATGGGGACGTGACACTTTTTAAAAATATTTTAATGATATTTTAATAATTTTTATTTTTTTTTTTAAAAATTAACTTCTTTGTTTTAGAACGAGGCCGGGGGCGAGGGGGGTGGGGTGGGCAGATCGGGGCCCTTGCCGGCTATGGGCAAGTGTCGCAATGCCTTTGCCAGATCTAGCCAAGCGAGGGCTTAGCATCCCTCGTTGACCCTAAGCAAGGTCGCCAATTTTGGGTGAGGGTTTGTGCACCCTCACTGTGGTTGGTCATGGCTGACCCCTGCCCTCGTTCGTGCCTAGCAAGGGTCCGCTAGCCACCCTTGTTGGCCTTCTCCCCAAAACCCTACAAAAAAAGCAAACCAAAAAAGAAAAAAGCATAAAAATGCCACGTTAGCGCTAACTGTTTACGTTAACAATTTCTAGCCAAAATTGATCAGATAAACTCAATTAGTAAAATATTAAAATCTTTAGGACTTAATTGGCAAAATTGAAAAGTTTATGACTAAATTGACAAAAATATAATTGGTTTGAGACTTTTAGACAATTTTTCGGAAAATAAAAAGTCAATACCACAACTTTTATATAACACTGACAATGGTTCTAAAACCCTTCAAGAACCACTAAAGGGAGAAACATTGGCAACCCATTACTCGCAAGACCGCTTTTGGATACATGATGGTCGAGCAATTCTTTTAATTTGCCCAAGACGAAAATAAAGTGACAAATTCAAGTTCCAACATTCATGCTAGCATGCATATGAGCTACTTTAATTGAGAATATCATAATATAGGTCGAGAGTTAAAATTTGGTTTCCCAATCACTGCTCCAAATTTCAATTCGCTTTTACCATAACAAGTAAAGTCATAAAAAAGCCTAAAGAGGGTGATAAATGCTTACTCCAAATTGAAGCAATTCTAGAATGGTATAGATTGCTTTGATTCTAGCTGACAAGCATATTATTTCCTTGAACACTAATCTCCATCTCAAATTCATGAATGAAGTCGTCATTCTGCAGTAAAACATTGCACGAGAGACTATACGTTACTGTTAGCTGATGTGATTTATGACCACCTTGATCACAACACGTCATCCATATCTAAACAATAGGCATGCAATTTGTGACACCGGCTGAACATTTTTCTACATCTATACGTGATGTTTGCAAGGATGCATGTGGTGCATGACGGTGGATGAATATTGTAATCTTCCACATGCTACCTCACGAAGGGCAAGCGATTTGCGGCCCCCTCTAGCTTCACCTAATTAAGTTATCTCTTCCGTGTCAAGGAAACAAAAACGAAAAATTGTTCAAAAAGTCCTAAATTTATTGCACTTTTGTCAATTCAGTGCTAAATCTTTCAACTTTGCCAATTAAGTCCTAAGCCTTTTCAATTTTTGTTAATTGAGTCTATTCAGCCAAGTCTAGTCGATAATTATTGACGTAGATAGCCGGTGGGGACGTGACACTTTTTAATAATATTTTAATGATATTTTAATAATTTTTATGCTTTTTTTAAAAAAATTAATTTCTTTGTTTTAGAGCGAGGCCCGAGGGGGAGATCGGGGCCCTTGCCATCTATGGGCAAGGTCCGCAATGCCCTCGCTAGATCTAGCAAAGCGAGGGCTTAGCGGCCCTCGCTGACCCCAAGCAAGGTCACCGATTTTGGGTGAGGGCTTGTGCGCCCTCACTGTGGCTGGTCATGGCTGACCCTCGCCCTTGCCTGTGCCTTACAGGGGTCTGCCAGCCATTCTTGTTGGCCTTCTCCCCAAAACCCTAAAAAAAAAAAAAAAAAAAAAAAGCAAAGCAAAAAAAAAAGATAAAAAGCATAAAAATGCCATGTTAGCTCTAGCTGTTTAAGTCAACAATTTCTAGCCAAAATTGATTAGATAAACTCAATTTGCAAAATTAAAATCTTTAGGATTTAATTGGCAAAATTGAAATGTTTACGACTGAATTGACAAAAATATAATCGGTTTGAGACTTTTTAGACAATTTTTCGGAAAAGAAAAAGTCAATGCCACAACTTTATATATGACACGACAATGGTTCTAAAACCCTTCAAGAACCACTAAAGGGAGAAACACTGGCAACCCATTACTCGCAAGACCACTTTTGGATACATGATGGTCGAGCAATTCTTTTAATTTGCCCAAGACGAAAATAAAGTGACAAAGTCAAGTTCCAACATTCGTACTAGCATGCATATGAGCTACTTTAATTGAGAATATCGGAATATAGGCCGAGAGTTAAAATTTGGTTTCCCAATCACTGCTCCAAATTTCAATTCGCTTTTACTAGTGTGATTTTCACACTTTGTGTAGCACACAACACTAGCCTAATATGATTCATTGGAATATAGAATCCACCTATTTAGCTTACTCCAAAGTCACAAAAAAGCCAAAAGAGGGTGATAAATGCTTACTCCAAATTGAAGCAATTTTAGAATCGTATAGATTTCTTTGATTCTAGTTGACAAGCATATTATTACCTTGAACACTAATCTCCATCCCAAATTCATGAATGAAGTCGTCATTCTGCAGTAAAACATTGCATGAGAGACTATACGTCACTATTAGCTGATGTGATTTATGACCACTTTGATCACAACACGTCATCCATATCTAAACAATTGGCATGCAATTCGTGACACCGGCTGAACATTTTTCTCCATCTATACATGATGTTTGCAAGGATGCATGTGGTGCATGACAGTGGATGAATATTGTAATCTTCCGCATGCTACCTCACGAAGGGCATGCGATTTGCGGCCCACTCTAGCTTCACTTAATTAAGTTATCTCTTCTGTGTCAAGGAAACAAAAATGAAAAATTGTTCAAAAAGTCCTAAATTTATTACACTTTTGTCAATTTAGTGCTAAATCTTTCAACTTTGCCAACTAAGTCCTAAGCCTTTTCAACTTTTGTTAATTGAGTTTATTTAGCCAAGTGTAGCCGATAATTGTTGACATAGATAGCCGGCGGGGACGTGACACTTTTTAATAATATTTTAATGATATTTTAATAATTTTTATGCTTTTTTAAAATATTAAATTCTTTGTTTTAGAGTGAGGCTCGAGGGGGCAGATTAGGGCCCTTGCCAGCTATGGGCAAGGTTCGCAATGCCCTCGCTAGATCTAGCCAAGCGAGGGCTTAGCGGCCCTCGCCGACCCCAAGCAAGGTCACCGATTTTGGGTGAGGGCTTGTGCGCCCTCACTGTGGCTGGTCATGGCTGACCCTCGCCCTCGCCTATGCCTTACAAGTGGGTCCGACCCACCCTTGTTGGCCTTCTCCCCAAAACCCTAAAAAAAAAAAAGTAAAGAAAAAAAGATAAAAAGCATAAAAATGCCATGTTAGCTCTAGCTGTTTAAGTCAACAATTTCTAGCCAAAATTGATTAGATAAACTCAATTTGCAAAATTAAAATCTTTAGGACTTAATTGGCAAAATTGAAAAGTTTATGACTGAATTGACAAAAATATAATCGGTTTGAGACTTTTTAGACAATTTTTCGGAAAAGAAAAAGTCAATGCCACAACTTTATATATGACACTGCCAATGGTTCTAAAACCCTTCAAGAACCACTAAAGGGAGAAACACTGGCAACCCATTACTCGCAAGACCACTTTTGGATACATGATGGTCGAGCAATTCTTTTAATTTGCCCAAGACGAAAATAAAGTGACAAATTCAAGTTCCAACATTCGTACTAGCATGCATATGAGCTACTTTAATTGAGAATATCGGAATATAGGCCGAGAGTTAAAATTTGGTTTCCCAATCACCGCTTCAAATTTCAATTCGGTTTTACTAGTGTGATTTTCACACTTTGTGTAGCACACAACACTAGCCTAATATGATTCATTGGAATATAGAATTCACCTATTTAGCTTACCATAACAAGTAAAGTCACAAAAAAGCCAAAAGAGGGTGATAAATGCTTACTCCAAATTGAAGCAATTTTAGAATCGTATAGATTGCTTTGATTCTAGTTGACAAGCATATTATTACCTTGAACACTAATCTCCATCCCAAATTCATGAATGAAGTCGTCATTCGCAGTAAAACATTGCATGAGAGACTATACGTCACTATTAGCTGATGTGATTTATGACCACTTTGATCACAACACGTCATCCATATCTAAACAATTGGCATGCAATTCGTGACACCGGCTGAACATTTTTCTCCATCTATACGTGATGTTTGCAAGGATGCATGTGGTGCATGACGGTGGATGAATATTGTAATCTTCCGCATGCTACCTCACGAAGGGCATGCGATTTGCGGCCCACTCTAGCTTCACTTAATTAAGTTATCTCTTCGTGTCAAGGAAACAAAAACGAAAAATTGTTCAAAAAGTCCTAAATTTATTACACTTTTGTCAATTTAGTGCTAAATCTTTCAACTTTGCCAACTAAGTCCTAAGCCTTTTCAACTTTTGTTAATTGAGTTTATTTAGCCAAGTGTAGCCGATAATTGTTGACATAGATAGCCGGCGAGGACTTGACACTTTTTAATAATATTTTAATGATATTTTAATAATTTTTATGCTTTTTTAAATATTAAATTCTTTGTTTTAGAGCGAGGCCCGAGGGGGGCAGATCGGGGCCCTTGCCAGCTATGGGCAAGGTCCGTAATGCCCTCGCTAGATCTAGCCAAGCGAGGGCTTAGCGGCCCTCGCCGACCCCAAGCAAGGTCACCGATTTGGTCATGGTTGACCCTCGCCCTCGCCTATGCCTTACAGGGTCTGCCAGCCACCCTTGTTGGCCTTCTCCCCAAAACCCTAAAAAAAAAAAAAAGCAAAGAAAAAAAGATAAAAAGCATAAAAATGCCATGTTAGCTCTAGCTGTTTAAGTCAACAATTTCTAGCCAAAATTGATTAGATAAACTCAATTTGCAAAATTAAAATCTTTAGGACTTAATTGGCAAAATTGAAAAGTTTATGACTGAATTGACAAAATATAATCGGTTTGAGACTTTTTAGACAATTTTTCGGAAAAGAAAAAGTCAAAGCCACAACTTTATATATGACACTGCCAATGGTTCTAAAACCCTTCAAGAACCACTAAAGGGAGAAACACTGGCAACCCATTACTCGCAAGACCACTTTTGGATACATGATGGTCGAGCAATTCTTTTAATTTGCCCAAGACGAAAATAAAGTGACAAATTCAAGTTCCAACATTCGTACTAGCATGCATATGAGCTACTTTAATTGAGAATATCGGAATATAGGCCGAGAGTTAAAATTTGGTTTCCCAATCACTGCTCCAAATTTGAATTCGCTTTTACTAGTGTGATTTTCACACTTTGTGTAGCACACAACACTAGCCTAATATGATTCATTGGAATATAGAATTCACCTATTTAGCTTACCATAACAAGTAAAGTCACAAAAAAAGCCAAAAGAGGGTGATAAATGCTTACTCCAAATTGAAGCAATTTTAGAATCGTATAGATTGCTTTGATTCTAGTTGACAAGCATATTATTACCTTGAACACTAATCTCCATCCCAAATTCATGAATGAAGTCATCATTCTGCAATAAAACATTGCACGAGAAACTATATGTCACTGTTAGTTGATGTGATTTATGACCACATTGATCACAACACATCATCCATATCTAAACAATTGGCATGCAGTGAGTGACACCGACTGAACATTTTTCTCCATCTATACGTGATGTTTACAAGGATGCATGTGGTGCATGACGGTGGATGAATATTTTAATCTTCCACATCCTACCTTACGAAGGGCAGTGATTGGCAGCCCACTCAAGCTTAACTTAATTAAGTTATCTCTTCATTGTGAAGGAAACAAAAACGAAAAATTGTCCCAAAAGTCCTAAATTTATTGCACTTTTGTCAATTCAGTTTAAATCTTTCAACTTTGCCAATTAAGTCCTAAGCCTTTTCAACTTTTGTTAATTGAGTCTATTCAGCCAAGTCTAGCCGGAAATTGTTGATGTCGATAGCCGGTGGGGACGTGACACTTTTTAATAATATTTTAATGATATTTTAATAATTTTTATGCTTTTTTAAAAATTAATCTTCTTTGTTTTAGGGTTTTGGAGAGAGGCTCGGGGGAGATTAGGGCCCTCGCTAGCTATGGGCAAGGGTTGCAATGCCCTCGAGATCTAGCCAAGCAAGGGCTTAGCGGCCCTCACCGGCCCTCAATTAAAGTGACAAATTCAAGTTCCAACATTCGTACTAGCATGCATATGATCCACTTTAATTGAGAATATCGGAATATAGGCCGAGAGTTAAAATTTGGTTTCCCAATCACTGCTCCAAATTTAAATTCACTTTTACTAGTGTGATTTTCACACTTTGTGTAGCACACAACACCGGCCTAATATGATTCATTGGAATATAGAATTCACCTATTTAGCTTACAATAACAAGTAAAATAACAAGTAAAATCACAAGAAAAACCAAAAGAGGGTGATAAATGCTTACTCCAAATTGAAGCAATTCTAGCATTGTATAGATTGCTTTGATTCTAGCTGACAAGCATATTATTACCTTGAACACTAATCTCCATCCCAAATTCATTAATGAAGCCGTCATTCTGCAATAAAACATTGCACGAGAGACTTTACATCACTGTTAGTTGATGCAATTTATGACCACCTTGATCACAACACGTCATCCATATCTAAACAAATGGCATGCAGTGTGTGACACTGGCTGAACATTTTTCTCCATGTTTACAAGGATGCATGTGGTGCACGGCGATGGATGAATATTATAATCTTCCACATGCTACCTCACGAACGGCATGCGATTGGCGGCCCACTCAATCTTAACTTAATTAAGTTTTCTCTTCCTTGCCTAGGAAATAAGGACGAAAAATTGTCCAAAATGTCCTAAATTTATTGCACTTTTGTCAATCAGTGTTAAATCTTTCAATTTTGCCAATTAAGTCCTAAGCCTTTTCAAGTTTTGTTAATTGAGTCTATTCAACCAAGTCTAGCCGAAAATTGTCGACGTAGATAGCCAGTGCGGACATGACACTTTTTAATAATATTTTAATGATATTTTAATAATTTTTATGCTATTTTTTAAAATTAATCTCTATTTTAGGGTTTTGGAGAGAGGCTCGTGGGGGCGAGGTGGTGGGGAAGATTAGGGCCCTTGCTAGGTATGGGCAAGGGCCCAAATGCCCTCGCTAGATCTAGCCAAGCGAGGGCTTATTGGCCCTCACCGACCCCAAGCAAGGTCATCGATTTTGGGTGAGGGCTTGTGCACCCTGACTATGGTTGATCATGGCCGACCCTCGCCCTTGCCTGTGCCTAGCAGGGGTTCACTAGCCACCCTTGTTGGCCTTCTCCCCAAAACCCTAAAAAAAAGCAAACAGAAAAAGAAAAAAAGCATAAAAATGCCACGTTAGCGTTAGCTGTTTACGTTCACAATTTCTAGTCAAAATTGATCAGGTAAACTCAATTAGCCAAATATTAAAATGTTTAGAACTTGATTGGCAAAATTGAAAAGTTTATGACTGAATTGACAAAAATATAATAGGTTTAAGACTTTTTAGACAATTTTTTAGAAAAGAAAAAGTTAATGCCACAACTTTTATATGACATTGACAATGGTGCTAAAACCGGTCAAGAACCATTAAAGGGCGAACCACTGGCAACCCATTACTCGCAAGACCTTTTTTGGATACATTATAGTCGAGCGATTCTTTTAATTTTCCCAAGAAGAAAGTAAAGTGAGAAATTCAAGTTCCAACATTCGTACTAGCATGCACATGATCCAATTTAATTGAGAATATCGGAATATAGGCCAAGAGTTAAAATTTGGTTTCCCAATCACTGCTCCAAATTTAAATTCACCTTTACTAGTGTGATTTTCCCACTTTGTGTAGCATACAACACTAGCCTAATATGATTCACTGGAATATAGATTTCATCTATTTAGCTTACCGTAACTAGTAAAGTCACAAAAAAGCCAAAAGAGAATGATAATTGCTTACTCCAAAGTGAAGCAATTCTAGCATTGTATAAATTGCTTTAATTCTTGCTGACAAGCATATTATTACCTTGAACACTAATCTCCATCCCAAATTCATGAATGAAGTCGTCATTCTGCAATAAAACATCGCACGAGAGGGCTTGTGCGCCCTCACCGTGGCTGGTCATGGCCGATCCTCGCTCTCGCCCGTGCCTAGTAGGTATTTGCTAGCCACCCTTGTTGGCCTTCTTCCCAAAACCCTAAAAAAAAAAAAATAATAATAAAAAGAAAAAATCATAAAAATGTCACGTTAGCGCTAGTTGTTTACGTCAACGATTTCTTGCCAAAATTGATCAAATAAACTCAATTAGCAAAATATTAAAATGTTTAGTACTTAATTAGCAAAATTGAAAGGTTTATAACTTAATTGACAAAAATATATTAGGTTTAAGATTTTTAAGACAATTTTTTCGGAAAAGAAAAAGTGAGTGCCACAACTTTTATATGACACTGACAATGGTGCTAAAACCTTTCAAGAACCATTAAAGGGCAAACCACTGGCAACCCATTACTCGCAAGACCACTTTTGGATACATGATGGTCGAGCGATTCTTTTAATTTGTCCAGGATGAAAGTAAAGTGACAAATTCAAGTTCCAACATTCGTACTAGCATGCATATGATCCACTTTAATTGAGAATATCGGAATATAGGCTGATAGGTAAAATTTGGTTTCCTAATCACCGCTCCAAATTTAAATTCACTTTAACTAGTGTGATTTTCGCACTTTGTGTAGCACACAACACCAGCCTAATATGATTCATTGGAATATAGAATTCACCTATTTAGCTTACCGTAGCTAGTAAAGTCACAAAAAAGCCAAAAGAGAATGATAAATGCTTACTCCAAATTGAAGCAATTCTAGCATTGTATAGATTGCTTTGATTCTAGTTGACAAGCATATTATTACCTTGAACACTAATCTCCATCCCAAATTCATGAATGAAGTCGTCATTCTGCGATAAAACATTGCACGAGAGACTTTACGTCACTGTTAGTTGATGCGATTTATGACCACCTTGATCACAACACATCATCCATATCTAAATAATTGTCATGCAATGTGTGACACCGACTGAACATTTTTCTCCATCTATACGTGATGTTTACAAGGATGCATGTGGTGCACGAGGGTGGCTGAATATTTTAATCTTCCACATGCTACCTCACGATGGGCATGCGATTGGCTGCCCACTCTAGCTTAACTTAATTAAGTTTTCTTTTCCTTGTCAAGGAAATAAAAAGGAAAAATTGTCCAAAAAGTCCTAAATCTATTGCACTTTTGTCAATTCAGTGCTTAATCTTTCAACTTTGCCAATTAAGTCCTAACCCTTTTTAACTTTTGTTAATTGAGTCTATTAAGCCAAGTCTAGCTGAAAATTGTTGACGTAGATAGCCGGTGGGGACATGACACTTTTTAATAATATTTTAATGATATTTTAATAATTTTTATGTTTTCTTTTAAATTACTTTTCTTTGTTTTAGGGATTTGGAGAGAGGCCCCGGGGGGGTGAGATCAGGGCCCCTGCCATCTATGGGCAAGGGCCGTAATGCCCTCGCCAGATCTAGCCAAGTGAGGGCTTAGCGGCCCTCGCCGACCCCAAGCAAGATTGTCGATTTTGGGTGAGGGTTGTGCGCCCTCACCGTGGCTGGTCATGGCCGACCCTCACCCTTGCCTCCGTGCCTTGCGGGTCCGCTAGCCACCCTTGTTGGCCTTCTCCCCAAAACCCTAAAAAAAAGGTAAACAAAAAAAGAAAAAAGCATAAAAATGTCATGTTAGCGCTAACTGTTTAGGTCAACAATTTCTAGCGAAAATTGATCAGATAAACTCAATTAGCAAAATATTAAAATGTTTAGGACTTAATTGGAAAAATTAAATGGTTTATGACTGAATTGACAAAAATATAATTGGTTTAAGACTTTTTAGATAATTTTTCGGAAAAGAAAAAGTGAGTGCCACAACTTTTATATGACACTGACAATGGTGCTAAAACCTTTCAAGAACCATTAAAGGGCGAAACTAGTCAGCTAAGGCTGCGCATGACAACACTTCTCGGCTGGGGAAGAGTTTTTTTTTTTTTTTTTTTTTTTTTTTTTTTTTTTTCAGAAATAGTTCTTTTCTATTTCTATTCCGGGAACAATTTCTGAGCAAAAAAACCCGTTTGATAATCTGTATAAAATTTCTATTTCTGGAATAGAAAAAGAAGAAACACGTTTGATAAGCGCATAAAATTTCTATTTCCGGAATAGAAAAAGAACAGAAACACGTTTGGTAATCGCACAAAATTTCTATTCCAAATTTTATTTTAAAAAAATTAAAAATAAGAAAAATGAATAAATTAGATATTACATAAAAATTGACAAGATCAAAATATTATTAGATTAATAATACATTTGATTAGGTGTAAGCATTCTAGTCGAATATGCTTGTAACATAGGTGGTATTATAATGGAACGTGAGCTATTATTTTATATCTATGTGTGAGGATCTTTACTTATGTTTTATAGAGTATTGAATTTATGTAGCGCTTTGTTGGAATCATTATTCACAAACTGATGTTTTGAACTATAATTCTTAATAATATATTTTCTTTTTCCGAATTTTAATATTTTGTATAGCAAATATTGCGAAAAAAACACACGTGATATTGTCAGCCAAATTAATTTATGCTCATTTTGTTGGGACTAAGTTTTTGCTCTTAGTTTTGGCTAATTTTGATAAAGGGAGGTGTTTTTCTTTCTCCTCTTTTGCTTTTTTTCTTTCTTGACTAGCATACAAGCTTCCAACGGCGGTTTGTAGGTCTTGAAGTGTCAACTGTACAATAGCTTACCATTTGCTTCTCTTCTATTTGTCCACATTTATGATACATTCAATGGCATTTATGCTCATGGAGATAGAATTGGATGACCTTAATACTATTAATATAAATGTATTCATAATAGTTTACAAATACATCGCAAAAGTTTTCCCCAAAAAACAAAAAACACGTCGCAAAAGTCAGAAATAAAACGTCATGGAATCTCTTGCATATTGTGATCCCTTGCCATCATATTTGCAATATTTTTCCTGATCATGTTTATCCCAGCCGCCTCATCATCTCGATGCATCATCTACAACCTCGTCTTCTGTAGATCCAAGTGGATAATCCGGATCTCCATAAAGGGCAAAGTTCCTATCCATCTTGTCTTGGTCGCGAATATAATTATGAAGAGTACAACATGCGATTACAATATATGCTTGCTTTCGAATTGAAAATGGAGGCATGCGTCTCAAAATGGAGAAACGATTTTTTAATACCCCAAATGACCTCTCGATAACATTTCTCAATGAAGAATGCTTATAGTTGAACAATTCTTTTGTTGTTCTGGGCCGTCTCGTTCTACCCCTATACTCATTCAAATGATACCGTTCACCTTTAAATGGAGTTAAAAATCCTGGAAGTGATGCATAACCAGAATCTACTACATAGTATTTCCCTACAAGAATATATACATAAATTTGTTATGATATGCAATAGCTATACAATCATAAACAAAATCACTTAATATAGACAAAACAAATACCTGGTGGTGGTCGAGGAAATTGCAATCGAGGAGTCTCGAGTGCTGCCGAGAGAACCCGACAATCATTGGCAGATTCTTTTTACCCAGCATATACGAAAGTAAATTTCATATCAAATGAACAAGCACACAACACATTTTGAGTGGTAGTCCCTTTCCTGCCTCTAAATGGGATTTGTTTTGCTAAAGGGACGGATGCATTAATGTGGGTGCCATCAATAGCACCAATGCAGCCCTGTGATTTTATGAAATTATAGCGTTAGACAATATTATCAACTATATATATTTTAATAATGTACAATTGAAATTAAAATCATACCTTGAAGTAACGTGCATGGTTAGGATCGACAAGAATCTCCTCTGGAATAAGATCAAAAGAAGGCGGCCTGATAATCTCTTTTGATAATTTGAGAAACGCTTTTAATACTAGAGTAAATAACTTACTGATTGTCTGTCCCGAATGTTGAAATCTCTCACATAAATCTCTATTTGTGGTTTTGTGACCAACCATAGATAAGAAAATCCCAACTTGTTCATCTACCTTTATATATCGAGTATCTTTCAACCAACCTCTTGCCTTCATTAGATCACATAGGTTAAGAAAAACACGTCTCTCTAACCTGAATGCTTCATATATCCTATATGAATGTCCATAAACAATTTCCCTTACCCATTCGGCTCCTGATAATTTACTGTCCCTAATAGGCTCTTTCGTATGCAAAGACATGTCCAAATTAACAAGAGTTAACCATGCTATTATTATGTCAATATCAAAGTCATCCAAATACCATTCAACTGCTGCTACCTCTTCATTAGACACACTATTTGATTCATCTTCCATAGTACCTATGCCATTACACAAATATAAGAAAATCAATACAGATATATGTAAAAATAAAATTAAAATAAAAAAAACAATAGAAACCAATAACATAAGTAATAGAATGAAAAGACAAATCAAATATAAAAACTCAGCACAATCCATCATATCCAAACCACAACACAAATGCAAAAGTCTCAACATCAATATCTTGAACAACAAAATATTAACCAACAACATAAAAAACATAGTCTAATAAAACTCCATGCAATCCACAACACATTTCCTAACATCCACTAAAGACGTTGGAGAAGACAATATCTCATTTCAGTTGGGGTTTTGATGAAAGCCTCCCTCCACGTGGCATTATCGCAGGCTCGCTCCACTGCTTTGCTATAGAGATCTGGGTCCAACGCAGGCATGGCAAGTAGGGCATCAATCACCACAGATATGGAGAATGGGTCTGTAGGTTGTGATGTCACTTGTGAATTGACAGAACCACTCACAGATTGATTAACCCTACTTTTGATCATCTCTTGCAAGGCTTTGCAAGTGCTAGCAACATCAACTAATTGACTCTTCCTTCTCCTCTTAGTATTTGGAGTTTTATCCATCCTATGTTTGTCATGAACTGGAGTAGGAGTTTTGTCAGACATAAAATCTTCCTCATTAACATGTTGTGCACCCAAGTCCTCATTAACATGCTGTGCACCCAAGTCCTCTGGTTCATTGTCTCCATTATCACCACCAATGTTAAGTTCATCCGACATCACCAAATCTTCAGCATTCCCTACTGCATAGTCCCCACTAGCATATGTATCACCAAATACAATACACAAATCAGGATATTGAGGAAACCCATCCTTCTTGAATTTCACCCACTCAATATTATCCTGCAATTTTCACAATGATGACATATATCAACAATACAATTAAACATATTGGATGTACATATATAGTGCTATGAAAATGATCAAAGGTTAAATCATACCTTGATATGAGATTCCCATATGCTTGGATCATCAACAACAACTTTCTTGTTCACATTATCCAGCCAAATCCGGATTGCGAAAGAAGCTTCTTGAAACTAACATACTGCTTTTTCAATTTGTTCACCTTATTCTTCAATTGTACTGCAGTATATTGAAGTTCTGCTTGTTTGTTAAATTCTATCCGTATGTTATTCCACCCTGCTTTGTTGAAAGTAGAAGAGGTGCGATTTCCTTTTTTGACCTCTTCTACCAACAAACTAACGAACAAGTTCGTTAAAGGCTCAGTCCACTTTGCGATGAATGCCTCTTTTTGGGATGCCATGTAACCTTCACTAGTTGAACATCATATGAGTTCAAGACAATTAAAAAGAAAGTGCAACATGCTGCTGCCTTCTTTTCTCATCACCATCTTTTAGACTAAAGAAAGACACAAGCATCAAAATATCTTTATAGCTCTAAACATTGGATAGCTATTCAGTGCATAAACATTGGGTAGCTATTCAGTGCAATGTTTGAATTCTCAAATGTTTCATTCCATTATTGTATATTTTTTCAAGACAATTTGCTCCTCAAAACAAAGAACCAGCAAGATTAGTATACAAAGAACCAACAAAATCAGCAAAACAGAACTAGCAAAACAGGAAAACAGCAAAATCAGCAAACACAAATCAAGTTGAAACTACTGCAGAATTAATAGATTTCAAATGTGTTTCTCAGCAGCCAAACGACATCCATTATGGGCGTATGACATATCAAATCGAAGCTCTAGAAGTGAATTTTTATGTCTAGAAGGGCTCGAGGTCAAAAAATTCATCTTGCACTTCGTTTCAGCCAAAACAGTAAGTCCATCACAAAGATCCGAAATTGCAGATTAATACAAATCAAGCTCAATCAACCTCAAGTTCATGATACACACAAGCTCAATGCTCCTCAAAACAAAGAACCAGAAAGATTAGTAAACAAAGAACCAACAAAATCAGCAAAACAGAACTAGCAAAACAGGAAAACAGCAAAATCAGTAAACACAAATCAAGCTGAAACTACTGTAGAATTGACAGATTTCAAATGTGTTTCTCAGCAGCCAAACGACATCCATTATGGGCGTACGATATATCAAATCGAAGCTCTAGAAGTGTATTTTTTATGTCTAGAAGGGCTCGAGGTCAAAAAAATTCATCTTGCACTTCGTTTTAGCCAAAACAGTAAGTCCATCACAAAGATCCGAAATTGCAGATTAATACAAATCAAGCTCAATCAACCTCAAGTTCATGATACACACAAGCTCAATGCTCCTCAAAACAAAGAACCAGAAAGATTAGTAAACAAAGAACCAACAAAATCAGCAAAACAGGAAAACAGCAAAATCGGTAAACACAAATCAAGCTGAAACTACTTTGGGAATTGTGATTTCAAATGTGTTTCTCAAAGAGCCAAACGACATCCATTATGGGCGTATGATATATCAAATCGAAGCTCTAGAAGTGTATTTTTTTTATGTCTAGAAGGGCTCGAGGTCAAAAAAAATGCATCTTGCACTTCGTTTTAGCCAAAACAGTAAGTCCATCACAAAGATCCGAAATTGCAGATTAATACAAATCAAGCTCAATCAACCTCAAGTTCATGATACACACAAGCTCAATGCTCCTCAAAACAAAGAACCAGAAAGATTAGTAAACAAAAAAACCAACAAAATCAGCAAAACAGAACTAGCAAAACAGGAAAACAGCAAAATCAATAAACACAAATCAAGCTGAAACTACTGCAGAATTGACAGATTTCAAATGTGTTTCTCAGCAGCCAAACGACATCCATTATGGGCGTACGATATATCAAATCGAAGCTCTAGAAGTGTATTTTTTATGTCTAGAAGGGCTCGAGGTCAAAAAATTCATCTTGCACTTCGTTTCAGCCAAAACAGTAAGTCCATCACAAAGATACGAAATTGCAGATTAATACAAATCAAGCTCAATCAACCTCAAGTTCATGATACACACAAGGAAGAGAAAATCAACACAATCACCAGCATGACACAATGCATCACTTGAAGCATATAACTCAATATCAAGGAAAATCAACTCCCAACTCAGCAATCCTCCTCTCACTTTGGTCTTGCTTCCAGAGATTTGGACTATATGCATTTATAAAACTCAATAATGCACACAAATCAATTATGTAAAATGAATTGCAATGAGCCCAGCAACTTTGAGAGGGTTGGCAAAAATAGTAAATCAAGTTTTTATTTTCTAGATATTTTTGATAATAAAATTGAGCATGGCCCAAACATATCTCATGTAGACATTATCGTTCAATTATCAACACATGAATTTGTAAAAATCAATGAACAAGCATCACTCATTCAGCAGAACCAGCAACACAGAAGTACATCAAGAAGTGTCTTATAATTTTCATGAAGACATCACATCTAGATTCAAAACATATGAATTTACAAAAAAATATTGATTGCGTGCATATCAATCAAGAACGACCAATTTCCAGCAACAAATAGGTTTAGTTTAAGCATGATCAACCTGACCTAATTATGTCCAATCATTATGAAAATTTTATGTTTTGTAAACAATGAGGTAATGAACAACTTCCAAGAAGATTCAATCACAAATTTCGACTCCAAATAGGTCAATCAGCAAAGCAAAATCACAGCAATGTGTGCATATGTTCTAAAGGCAATCGGCCTAAGTAAATGAGCTTCAATCATCATGGAATGATGTAAATATGAACCTAATGAACAACTTTTATTAAGGCACTGACTTAAGAATCTATGCACAAAAAATTACAGGAAATTGACAAACAAGAAAGGTCATAGAAACATAGCACTCAAAACGAAGCATGTCAACTTTACATATCTAACTTCGATTTTGTAAAAATTATTTGACCTAGAAAACGATGTCCAAATCTAACAAACAAGATGTCTACAGAAACCTCTTTAATTCATCTACAAATCATTATAAGGTATCAAGGACAATCGATGTCATCTTCAACTCAAGTGAAGATGTTAAATAAATTAGTTCAATCAGTCATCAAAGCACAGGAAAACTAGAACATGTACAATGAGAAGTAATCAAAGTAACAAACCCTGATTTAGGGCAAGACGACCACGAGGCGATGCGAGCCAAATAAAGGTAACCAGAGGCGATGGGACTGGACGCAACTGGCTCGAAGAGAGGCGACCCAACCGAAGTGTCGCGTTGTAATCCTCCCCTGCCAATACCACAAACAAACAATAGGAAAAGCTCTAATCAGCAGATGCGATTCAGAAAAACCTCTTCAACATCTCCTATCTGCCAATTCAGTAGGCTCAAATCTCATTGACCTAACCTAACGTCCGCTAAAAACAACGCTTCACACTGCGCAACACACTCCGGCGTGAAAGACTCGGGAGAGCGCGCACCGAACAACCTAGGACGAAAATCCAGCCGCGAGAGACGAAAATCCAGCCGGAGTACGAGACCAAAACCGTGGCGGCACCAGATCTCCGCTCTCTCGCTTCGTTCTTCGTAGCGACGCGAAATGCAGAGGGCGAAGAGCGAGGGCGACGTCCGGAAACTCGAGGATCGCCACCGCCATCGCGGACGAAGCGAGGGCGAAGGAGAGGAGGTAGAGGAAAGAGGGGAGGAGGAGGAGGAGGAGGCGACGAGACTCACGGAAACTGGAGGCGGTTCCGGGTGATGGAGTGGGTGATGTACGAGACCGCCGACGGCGGGATTGACGGCACCGAAGAGAGGCGGAGGCGACGGACCGGACGCAACCGGCTTGGAGAGAGGCGACCCAACCGGAGTACGAGACCGGCGGCGACGAGACCCACGGCGACGAGACCCACATCGACGAGACCCGCGGCGACGAGACCCACGGCGATGAGACCCGCGGCGACGAGACTGGACGCAACCGGCGCGGAGAGAGGCGACCCGACCGGAGTACGAGACCGGCAGCGACGAGACCGGCGGCGACGAGATCGGAGAGAGGCGATCGGAGATGAGATCAAGGTGAGGGCAAGCGGACGAAGGGAGAGGTGAAAGTGGAAGCTCGTGAAAACTGAAATTAGGTTAGCCCGATTTGTTTCTTATTTTTGTTCTGGGAATTCTTGGCCGAGAACGAGAAGTAACTTTTTTACTTCTCGTTTCTGTTCCAAAACCATTCCCGGGAACAAAAAAAAAATAATGTGCGCGCATCAAACAGGTTTCTATTCCTTTTTTTTTCCGGGGAAGAAAAGAATAGAAATACTTTGGCCGGGGAAGGTTACCATGCGCAACCTAAGTGACTCCAACACTTAAAATTCATCAAAAAGCTGACCTCACTCATCGAATTCATTTAAAGAGACGGTTTTAAAAAAGTTTTGGTGTTGAAGTGATCGTTCATAAATTTTGACGGCATAAGCCTTTATTATATTGTCAAATTCAAAACTTGACAGAACGATGGCAAAGAGTAACAAGAAAATATCACAAAGCAAGTATTCTAACTTTGCCACTATTCTTTTGTCCTGTTGGACTCAAAAAAGCAAAATCATGGATCAAACATTCTCTCAAAATACTTTCATTAAAAATTACAAGTATCTATTTGTTTTCCTTTTAAAAAAAGGGGTTTCATTAAGAACATGATGGCAAGACTTGCAAATCATCCATTTGTGTTGTAACCATATAGTATCTCAAGAATATGGACAAGATGAAAGTGAGACGAAATACCAATTTTTTAACTTTATATTAGTGGAGAACTAGAGACATGGGACAAAACGTTTAAAAACAATAGAGTGATGCGTAAAGCCCGGAGGGATAGGCCTCATGGTCAAAGTTGTAAAAATCAAAGAAAATTTATGTACAATTGCAGATCGTTAATCGAGTCAATCATGTGTAACTTTTTTAAATCGCTGGAATTTTGCTATTCTATACAATTATGTAAATCCAAAGGATCTCTTAAGGAGATCAAAATTCTTTTTTTTTTTTTTAAAGTATACTCAATTAGTTATTTGACAAATATTCTATGGATAGGCAAATGCATCGATTAACGATTCTACTTTATCTTTCAATTTTTTTAATATTAAAATTTTTCTATTTTTATAAACATCCTAACTATATATAAAAAAAAAAAAAAAAATCAATCTTGAAATTCCTACATATTGTGTCAATTACTTCTTTTCATTGTTTAATAATTCACATGTTAAATGATACGGGGATTTCACAAAGCCTTTTAGATGTCAATTTTTGTAGACAGGCAATGCATGTGTATTTTTGCTATTATACAATAGAATAACTCACAGTAAAAGAATCCCACTTACACACAAGAAAGAAAAGCCAACTTAAGTTCTATTCGGAGCTCTTGATTAATTAAACACCTTCATTGACATTATCAGAAAAATATCTTGATCAATTTCTTTGTAAGAATTAGATATGTATTTTCTATAGTTGTGCTTTCTCATGCCTTTTTTTATTTCCTGCAATAACAACCTAGAATCTCAAATATCTTCTTAAGCCATAGAAAGTGAAGGTAATTTCCCCTCTTTTTGTCTTTAGTTAAGCAACCCTTAAATAAATTACCGATGGACGATGTGATTGTTGCCGTCAGAAAATTAATTGTCTTCATGTGAACATTCCTATAAAAAGACGAAATTTACAATTTATTTTCTCTTTTGAAACTGGATATATAGATACCTAGAAACATGTATTTATTATGTATTACAAAGTTAATATCATAAAAAATCTCAAACTAGTACATTCATGCTACATTTACCATAAACTAATTTTTGTATCACAAAAACTCACGAACTAGTACATCCATCCCATATTCATCCCAAATGAACTTTTATGTAACACAAAATTTCAAATTGATACACTTGTGCCACATTTACTACTAAAAATCCCATATTTATTACAATTTGAGGTAAATATGGCACATGCATATTAGCTTAGGGTAAATGTCACATGAGTGTACTAGTTTAGGATTTTTGTAACACAAAAATTAGTTTGGGGGTACATGTAGCATGTGTATTGCTTTGGGAGTTTTTTAACATAAAAACTAGTTCGGGATAAATGCGACACGTTATTCGCAACACCACTTTTGAATGCATAATCGTTAAATGATTCTCTAAATTTGCCCGAAGGAGAAGTAAAGCGACAAAATCAGGTTCCAGCATATATACGAGCCCAAGTATGATCTACTTTAATTGAGAAGGTTGGAATATAGGCTAAGAGTTAGAGTTTCATTTCTCAATCACTACTCCCAATTGAAATCTAGTGATCTTTACTCTAACCATTGTAATTGTCACACATTGTCCGACAAAATCACTAGCCTAACATGATTTATGGGGAATATAGAAATCACCTATTTTAACTTGCTCATAAGTCACAAAAATGTCAAAAGAGGGTGATAAATGCTCACTCCAAATTCAAACAATTCTAAAGCATCGAGTCGATTACATTGATTTCCAGAGACAAAATCTTAATCTCGAGTGGCTTGTTAGTTATTTAACCTAAAGCACCGGATACTTTCTTGTCCCTCGATCAAATTTGGCTTAGTAAAGAATCAACCTAAAGGAGAGGCAACCCGTTTGAAGAAAAGCACATAAAAGCAATGAACAAAATGTAAAACAACAAAACAAAGAAGACACACCCCTACACACCTCACGTGGTATCACTTATACCTTCTAGTATCCAATATGTGATAATGACATAATATTGACGTCCTTTATATGAGCACGTCATTCGACATGAATATTTATATCAAAATAAATATTCTCTATGACCAAGTGTTTCTATGGACAAGTCGATGATGTGTGCAGGAGCACAGGCTTCACTTCTTTCGTAAATATATTAAAGTACGGCTGTGCAATTAAATCCTAAAATTTATAAATTGTGTAGTTGAATTCTAAAACTTTTAAACGTTGAGTATCTCCATCAATTTGAAGGCCAAGTCCTTAATTGCACAAATTTGGAAAAAGTAATGATTTTCTTTACATTGATTTTAGAATTTTTATTCTTTTATAGAATAATTCGATGAATGTGCTCATTCGATAGCTATAGATTATTAGGAAGAAGATATGTTGATCACTTGCTAGAATTTAACTACTTACTAAGGCTCTATTTGTTTCATGAAAATAAATTTTAAAAATATTTTCTTAAAAGTGATTACTTTTATCGCTTGAAATAATTAGTTGATGAAAGATATTTTAATTTTCAGCAACAATTTATGTCTAAATATTTTAGTGGATGATAGAAGAATTTTGTTCATTCATTATTGTAATCAATACAACCGATTATTTTTAAGAAAGTATTTTCTAAATAATTTATTTTTTGTTAAATCGACGGAGCCTAATTTCCCGTTGACCCCACAAATTGATGGTTCTTACATTTTGCTTGAAGTAAGAAGCTTAACAGGGGTTCCTCTCTAATTAGCAGAGAAACTCTCCTATGCAAATTAGACTTTGACATATAACTGTTGGCATGATTTCGATTATCCAATCAGTTGATTAAGTGTTTTTGTTCAATGCGCGTCTGATACGTTTCTCTGATCTCACATCAATCATATACGAGCTATTGCACCCGCATAATGTTAAACTTTTAAGGTGGGTGGAATTTCACTAAATTATTAAATTCTTGATGGGCCATTGTTCATTTTCTTTGCAACTCGTAGTCCGACCGTGACGATTTTCACGCATGAGAGCAAAGGGATACTAAGATGGATATGTAAAATTGTTATATTAAGGGAGAAGACAGATTTCACTAGCAAAGAACTTTACAACTAGTTTTATTTTTATCATAATTATTCTGACAGATGCTTTATCGGTTTCTCCCTCGTCTCACGGTCAAGAATCGCGCAAGCAAAGAATTTACAAAACTTGTTGCGGACAAGAGAGGCCATACCAGAAAAAGAATAAGAAAATGAAGAATATATAGAGAAAGAGGGAATAACATGTCCCCACAAAGTAAATCAATCCAAACAAACAAGCCAACATACACAGGACGACCTTGCTCGAAACAAACATATTGACCAGCCATGGCTGCTTCCCGCGCGAGAAGCTACGCGATGGCCGCTGAAGCCGCTGCCGAGATCGTGTCGCAGAAACTACAGATCCTTCTCTCTAACCCGGAGTGGGTTGGGTGCCCATCGATGGAAGCCCTCGTGAAGGGCGCCATGGCAAAGCTGGCCAAGATCCAAGATATCTTTTCCCAAGAGAAACTGCCCAAGAGCATGGAGTGGTCGGGACGGCTCCTCCAAGCCATGTACAACGCTGAGGTATGCATCGACAAGTTCCACCTCAAAGTAGCCCGCCAAAGTCTCCAAGCCCCGCACATTGCCACGAGGCCGTTCGCCTCGCTCGTCCACAAGTACATGCTGTGGAGGGACTTGTCCAATCTGGTGAAAGCCATGAAGGACTTGTGTCCGGATCAGTACTCGACAAAAAAGGAGGAGGCCCGGGGTGAGAAGAAAAAGGAACCTTCTAGTTCCCCCTCCCATGTTAGTGCTCCATGGGAAGGCCAAAAATCGGCGAGACTGATTAATTTCTGGGACCAGCAAGCGTCGATGAACTTCTTATGTCACGAGACCATGAAACAAGACATAAAGATGCGGATTAGGGAGAGGTTGGAGGGCATCCGCGGGATTTCGATCTGGGGCAAGCAAGGCGCCGGCAAGACGTTCTTAGCGAGATGGGTCTACAGGGAAGCGATGTACCTGGGCTTTCATACGCGGGTTTGGGTCCACGTCACGGCCAACATGGACACGCAGGAGTTCCTGTTCGAGATACTGAAGCAAGTGGACAAGCTAGCAAGGGACGTGATGGATTTCAACGAGATAAGGCATATGCTGACCCAGAAATTCGCCAAGTCGAAGAGCCTCATAGTGTTGGATGACCTGGGCGTGTCTGACGTGGAAATCTTGCCAAGGTTAATGATGATCGTCCCGCCCTCTTCGAAGTGCCTCATCATTACCACGACTCAAGACTCGAAGTTAGCCACGCAGAGTCATACGGTCGGGCGAGAGCCGATAAAGCTAAAAGACTTGTGCGATAAAGAAAGGCAGAGCATGCTTGCTAAGAAGTTACCCTATGCTCTGAGGTCCGTGTTAAAGAAGGATGATATCCTAGAATGGTGTCCTGCTTTGCCGCTCAGTATATCCTTACTAGGTGCGTTATTGTCATATGCGGGAGCGGATGAATGCGCAGTGTTTGGGAAAAAAGTTTCTGAGATGGAATTATCAGATCTTCTACAATTGACTTACCATAGATTGCCGGTCCATCTGAAACCGTGTTTCATCTACATGGCTTTGTTCCCCGTAGCATGCCCGATTCTGACAAGAAGGCTAGTGAGGCTGTGGTTGGCTGAGGGCTTATTGGATTCGCATTGTTGCGATGGAGAAAGTAAAAGGACACCCGAGGAAGTGGGAGAGATGTTCATTCTGGAGCTCGCGGCTAGGAATGTGATCGATGTGGTGAGCTGGAGGGCGGATGGATCCCCCAAAGCTTGCCAAATGCTCACCTCTCTGTATGACATGATCCGCCCAGTCGTGAGCACAGGGTTCATCTACATACATGCCTCTGGAAAGTTGGGAGACGGGGACCACCGTGACCCACCTGGGGAGCAACAGCAGCTACCGGCGCAACTGCGAGAAAACAAGGTCCACTGGCTTGCGGAGCACATGAACATAGTTAGAGATGGCCGCAGCGACAGCTACCTCAATTTGAATCTCAGCCACGTCCGCTCGTTTCTTTCGTTCTACCTGAGGAGAGGCAAGCTCACCAAAGACATCAGCACTCTTCTTAGAAAGATGACGTCCAAGACTGACTATAGCTTGCTAAGGGTGCTTGATTTGGAGGGTGTGTATAAGCCATCCTTGCAAGGTGTGCTCCGCAAGCTGGTGCTCCTAAGGTACCTAGGATTGAGATCCACGGTGTTGGACTCGATCCCACGCGAGGTTGTGGATCTGCACTATCTCGAGACTCTTGACATAAAGCACACCAACATTACATCACTGCCGAGTTCCTTGTGGAAGGCGAGGAACCTGAGGCACCTGCATCTCAGCTGGTTCTACATTAACTTGAAGACCATCCTTGAGGCTTGTCGCGACAATGTCATGGCCTTGACTAAACTGCAAACCTTAAGTGGGCTGGTCATCGGTGAAGTGAATGAGAACTTGATGACGAGCCACATGGACAGCTTGACCACGCTCACCAAGCTGAAGCTTTTCTTGAAACAATCAGATAGGGACACCTCAGGCGCTGCATGGAAGACAGTAGCCGATTGGATTAGCTTCAAGCTCACCAATCTCCAGTCTTTGACCTTCGGGGTGATAAAAAAAGACAACCTTGCGGAAGAAGCCCAGCCCACCGATGAAAATATCCCGAAGAAGGGAGCCAGGCCCGTGAAGATGGGCCCGATACCGAAATTGTCGTTGGCTGAACAACATCACGAACTGTTGGAGCTCTACTTGCAAGGCCAACTCAATAAACCCATCTGGACACAGCTCTTGCCTGGCTCGCTCCGGGTTTTAACTCTTTCGGGTTCGAAGGTGGAAACAGACATGATGCCCGAGTTGGGAAATCTCCTCAGGAACCTGAGGACCTTCAGGCTCTTGGCCAATTCTTTCCAAGGTGAAAGTATGACTTTCATCAGACATGGGTTTCCGAGCGTCGTGGTCTTGAAGATTTGGAAGCTGCCTCAGCTGAAGAAGGTGTTTATTAAACCAGGAGCAATGCCACATCTAAAAGAACTCGAGCTTCGGCACCTCGAGAGTCTGGAAACTGTTGATGGGATCGAGGAGTGTAACGAATTGGAGAATATATGTGTGATATCCCAAAGCGATGCTCTTGTTAACCGACTCAGGAAGAAAATAGGAGAGAAGAATCTGCATGTTGAAATAGACACCAGGAAGCCCGGATCTATGGACGATGAGGAAGACGACAAGTATGGATTAAATCTCAAACATGCTCTTTACGCGTGATGATGAAATTATTTTTATGGACTTGATTCTTTCAATAATTACTTATTAGTTAATTAAAAGGAACAATTAAATGCAGGGACAAAAAAGGAGAGATGACATATGCATATCTCCAAAAGGACACGAAGGGGTCTAAATCCAAGGGTGAGGACGGCAGGTATGGGACAGTAATAAATCTCAAACATGTTGTTTCCTCATGATAATGAAAATGTTTTTATAAACTTGATAATTATTTATGGGCGATTGAAAAGAACAACTATTATTTTTGTCGAATAAGAATTATCTTTGACTCATTCCATCAAACCAAGTCAATGCATATTACGAATCTATGAAAGCTAAGTGAGTCCTTATAAAGAACATATCTGCATTGTAAATGCATCACTCTTCGACCAAAAAAGAAAAATGATCACATCAATTGTAGAAATGTGTTTGTATTATACTATTTCGAATCATTATCACAATATAAAATCACGTGGGTAGTATTATTCAACCTTTGTGAAACCTAATGTTGGATTCAAAAGTAACCTTTGAAACCAACCTTATTCTCCATAGGTTACATAATTAGCTCACATACAAGATGTTAATGAAGAGATAACAAGATTTGTTTGCACGAATTAAGACCTCTCATTTACGTACGGCATCATAATTCAAGAAATGAATCTTCCCATATAGGAAGATCTACAAGGTTGCTTTCTTTTTGCCGTTACTGAGGAAACTTGTGTGTGGTTGTGTGTGTGTGAAGTTCACTCATTTAGTGGTTTTTTGCTTCCTACAGTGATGACAATAACACGGCAACAGCTTCTCCTTTGTTGAAAAAAGTATTGAAGATTCTGAGATTCGGATCTGCTAGTCCTGATCCTAATTAAGGATTGATTGAATTGGAGAAAGAGTGATTTGTGTGATTTATTTAGCAAATAAGAAATTTATTATTCATTGTATATTATTTCTTTTTTTTTCTTCTTTCATCCTTACATTATAAATGTATTCATTGTACCTTTATACAAAATCAATCAATATAGAAGAAAATTTTTCTCCATTTTTCCATTCAACTTCTGTCATGGTATTAGAGTAAATGCTCTTGGCCTAGCTTCCGCATATTTGGAATTGCCACCTGTTTTTTTTTTTTGTTTTTTTTTGTTTTTTTTCTGGGTTGTTGTTGCACGATCTTCACCTGCGAAACAGACTAGCAAATCGGTTAGGAATTCAACAATTTTTGGTACCATGACAAAGAACATTGAGAGCCCCTCAACAGAGGAGACACCCACCTCAGATCCAGTTGTTCTTTCTGGCGAAGATTGATCTTATGTTCAACAACCAAAAGAAACTCATCCCACAAGGCTCGTTCCTACGTTGGGACAGACCTCCGGCCCAGCCTAGTGGCCTCCGAATTTTCCTCTAGCTAATTGGTATCAGTGGGCTACTAGGCCAGGACATGTGTGGACCCAATACCCATCTGGACTTGCGCCGTCTGCAACAAGTCTAGCTGAAGCGTCGGGCCAAACGAATCTGGGTCATGGACTCGGACCTATCCCGGGTCAAGGGACGAATCCCTACCCGGGATTCCAGCCCAGATACACATTTCCGGGTCAGGAATCTAGATCTGTGTCGGGTTAAGGGATGAATCCCTACCCGGCATTCCAACTCGGATACGTGCCACTAGTTTTTCCGGTCGGCGACGGCCGGCTTGAACTTGGCGATCCCCTTTACACATCGTCGGTGGATGGCCCCAAACCGCGTCTCATCAGCAATCGACTTATTGGACCAGAGACCTATTCTTTGCGGGCTCGAAATCTAGGGGGGGCTCTTACGACGAAAGACAAGGACGGCTTCCTTGACGGAGCCATCCCGTTCCTGACCGACGAACATCTCCAGTGTCTCTGGCGGAAGTGCAACTAGTTGGTTCACACTTGGATCGGCAACACGCTCACCCCCGATGTCGCTACTGGGCTGCCGCCTACTGAGGACTCCAAGCAGATCTGGGACAACATCAGAGAGATGTATGGCCGGCTCGACCGAGCACGGCTCTTCAACATCACCCAAAACTTGACTGAGTCGAAGCAAGGGAACCTCTCGGTTACCGCTTGCTTCAATCGTCTCTCAGCCCTATGGAATGAACTCGTATCAGCAAAGGAAAGATTAGAGGGACCCGAAAGCACCCTAAGACAATACAAGGAAATTCAGGAGAGAGAAAATGCTATGAGGTTTCTACTTATCCTCGACGAGTTTTACTCGACGTTTCGATCTTAGATCCTTGCAATGGATCCTCTTCCGTCGCTCAGCCGAATATACCAATTGGCCATCTAGGAAGAAAACCAGCGACTCGGCGCTGCTGGACACGCTCAAGCAGGAGAAAGCCTAAGTCTCGCTACCTTCTCGACTGGTAGCGGCTCCGGGAAGACGGTGGTTGGCAGCGATGGCGCTCTGGTAGGAGCTGGCGGAACCCTCGAAGTCTCTGTAAACCTTGCTGGTTGTGTGGTTGCTATAGCAAGAAAGAACGAAGGAAACCCTAATTTTTTTGGCATGAACGAGCAGGATTATCGCAGAAGATTAGACGGCTGGAACTTGCAAGAGGGATCGAATGGCTGGGATCTTTGCGGCGGATCAGACGGCCCTCGAGCGCCCATCATCTCTGCTGGATTGGATGGCTTATGTCAAGCCACATCTGCGCCGGTTTATAGAGGATCCAATGGCTCACGAGGCACCATGTCATCAAGGAAGGGCAGTGGGCAAAACGGTAAATTCAAAAATAAATATTGTGATTTTTGCAAACGCCCACATCATACTGTTGATACTTGCTGGAAATTACATGGAAAGCCCACTGACAAAAATAAAAAAAGAAAAGGAATCCTCGGCTTATCAGGTCTCCATGCAAAGGATTGATGGAGTGCAACGGGCAATTACTCAGGATCAGTACCGAATATTGTGAAAATTCTGAATCAAGCGAAAATTGAGGACAAAAGTGCGGGATTTTCATATACTTTTCTTTACAAGGAGAATACTTTTGCGGTGAATACATGGATAATTGACTTAGGGGCTAGTGATCATATAATATGCAATGAGCATCTATTTTCTCATGTTGACAAAGGATCACAATCTCCCATATCGGTATGACTTCCGAATGGAAATGTCACCCATGTTCACCCATGTTACAAAGATTGGACCGTACATCTTGGCCCAAATTTTGTTCTATGAAATGTCCTATGCATTCCTAACTTTGAATTCAACCTACCCTCTGTCTCAAAAGTCTACCTAAATAATTCATGTCGTGTCATATTCAATTCCGACAATTGTTTCTTTCAAGACCATTTGATTGGGAAACGTTATCACACTCCTCATTGTGATGGGTCCCGATTCTTTCTAACAATTATTGATGATTATACAAGGAGAACTTGGGTTTATCTTATGCAATCCAGAAGTCAAACATTTACTCATCTTTCAAACTTTATTTTCTTGATTGAGAATCAATTCGAAAGATCTGTGCAACGAATTCGTACAGATAATGGGCGGGAATTATTCACTTCTGATTGCACAAAATTTCTATCTTCTCATGGGATAATTCATGAAAGCTCTTGCACTTACACTCCATAATAGAATGGAATTGTTGAGCGCAAGCATAGACATCTTTTGGAAGTAGCTCGTGCATTAAAATACCAAACTTGCATTCTTGAAGCTTTTTGGGGAGATTGTATTGTCACAGCAGCCTATTTGATTAACTGCATGCCTAGCCGGATAATATATGGAAAAACTCCTTTTGAAATGCTTTATAAGAAACGACCAGAAAATAATCACCTTCGAGTGTTTGGTTGTTTATGTTATGCAACAAATGTGGGTCCTTTGGATAAAATGGGTCCTCGTGCCACACAATGTGTCTTTATGGGATATCCTATGGCTCAAAAAGGATACTGAGTTATGGAAATTTCTACGGGGCATTTCTTCATAAGCAGGGATGTCACTTTTCATGAAGATGTCTTTCCATTCAAATCCATTCAAAGATATGATCTCTTCATCGACTCCATCATCAAAAAGCCACCGACCTTTTCTCTGTGAAGAAGATCTATCTATGACTTCGCAATATCTAGTTGTTGCCCCGGAACCACCCACATCTATTCCACAGAAACAACAATTTTGAAGGAGAGTTACCAAAATTATCTCCATAATTATATGAAGATTCTCTAGCCATGGCTCCCTCCGTAACTACATCATAATCTTCTCCAATACCTGAAGAAATAGTAGCTGAGCTACCTCGACGTTCTGGATGGCAAACTCGCCCACCTACGTGGACGAAAGACTACATTTGTTCTGCATCCCGCTATCCAAGTACTAAGTATCTTGTCTCTTCATATGTCTCCTTTAATTAGTTATCACCGGGACATATGTGTTGCATCAGCCACCTTTCAGAAGAGCAGGAACCATCCTCATTCCATGAAGCATCACGTGATCCTCGGTGGCAATGAGCAATGGAATCAGAACTCAAAGCATTGATGGAGAATCTGTTGGATGAAATCCCTTAAAGTATTTTGAAGTTGACAAAACAAGTTTATCAGTCTAGTCGAAGACTTACGATTCTATTGACAAAGTCCGAAGATCAAAGTCTCGAAGATCAAAGTCCGAAGACTTACAGATTCTATTGACAAAGTCCGAAGATTAAAGTACGAAGCTAGCAAGACTCATGACTTATATTTTGAAGTCTACTCACAAGGACAGTTTCCGGGACGACGTTTATTCGATCTTATACGATCTGTCTTCTAACGTCGATGGATATCTTTTCTACCGGATTCAGCACTAAACGATCTAAGTTTTATATGGAATATGTTTAGATTCTTTGACGACTTCGCAACTTATATTTGGAAGGATCTACTTATGGAAACCGAGATCCCGATTGTATGGGCGAGCAGGATTGATGGGCTATCAACACTTACCTTAAAGAGCTCGAGATCTCTCTAATTGATTCTGTCCAACGGGTTGATTGGAAGAACTTCTTTGGAAGGTGCCAACGGTACGAAGGCATGAAGAAGTATATAAGAGAGATGCTCTAGTTGTTGAAGGGTGCGGATAGAAAAATTCCAAAGTCTCGAAATCTCCTCTATCACTTTGCGATATCATTCTTTGAGCATTACATGTAATCAAAAAGAGAGATCATATTGTAGATCTTGAGGAAGTGTAGTAGAGTAATCTACTTTGTGGACTCAAGAGCGTGAGATTGTAATCACTCTTATTGATTCTTAGTGAAATCCAGCCTGAAGGGCTGTCCGTGCGGGAGAGTGGACGTAGGCTTGATCTAAGCCGAACCACTATAAATCTGGAGTCTTGATTCTCTATCCTTTATCTTTTATATTGTTATTTGCTTTCATTTGCTGCAATCGTTGACTTTAAATTATTCACATCTTATTTGATTTGAATTGTTAAAATTGCAATAAACACCTATTCACCCCCCTCTAGGTGCTAATACTAGTTCTAACAGAATCATACTTGGGATATTGTGCAGCTTCCTCCACATCGGAAACCAATCGGATATAAATGGGTGTATAAAATCAAGTTTAAGGCAGACGGTTCAGTTGAACGCTATAAAGCTCGACTGGTGGCAAAGGATTCACCCAACAAGAAAGTTTTGATTACCATGAGACTTTTTCCTCTGTTGCTAAATAAGTCACTATTCGTTCATTCTTCTCCATCGTAGCTATCTGCAACTAGTCACTACATCAAATGGATATTCACAACGCTTTCCTTCATGGTGATCTTGATGAAGAAATTTATATGGAACTTCCACAGGGATTACGCAGACAGGGAGAGTCTCGGGTGTGTCATCTACGCAAATCCTTGTATGGATTGAAACAGGCATCTAGGCAATGGTATGCCAAATTCATTGTTGCATTGACTAGTGCGGGATTTCGACATTCTAAGCACAACTATGCCTTGTTTACATGGAATTCAGGTAATTCATCAATCTATTTGCTGATATATGTTGATGATATACTTGTTATGGGAAACAACGACTCTCATGTTGCAAAGTTCAAGTAATACTTGCACTCTACTTTCCATATCAAGGATTTGGGACTTCCCAAATATTTTCTCGGTATTGAGATTGCGCGATCCGAGAAAGGTATCAACCTCAGTCAAAGGAAGTTTATCCTAGAAATCATTTCTGAAGCAGGATTATCTAGATGCAAACCAGCTGTCATACCAATTGAATAGAATACCAAGCTGATTACTCATGAATATAACTTGAATTCCTCTTCATATGTTGAGGATTCATTACTCAAGGATCCATCTAAATATCAACGACTTGTTGAAAAATTAATATACCTTTCCATGACAAGGCCTGATATATGTTATGCAATGCAGACACTCAGTCAATTCATGCATAGTCCAAAACAGTCACATATGAATGCAACTTTAAAAGTTGTGAAATATTTGAAGGGATGTCTAGGGCTTGGAATATTTCTATCTTGTGATTGTAGCATGAAGATGACAGCTTTTACGTGACCAGATTATGCTACTTGCCCAATGACTAGAAGATCTATTACTGGATTTTGCATTAAATTGGGAAAGTCGTTAATCTCGTGGAAAACGAAGAAACAATCAATTGTATCATTGTATCAGCCGAATCAAAGTATTGAGCCATGGCAAAGGCTACCTGCGAAGTGATTTGGATACAAGGATTCTTTCAGATCTTGGATTACAAGTTAGTGGACCAACTTATTTGTTTTGTGATAATGATGCTACACTCAAATTGGCAAAAAATCCAGTTTTTCACGAAAAAACAAAACAGATAGAAGTTGATTGCCATTAAGATCGAAGAAGGAGTTCTTGTCACCAAAGGAATTGGAACTATGGATCAACCTGCAGATATCTTCACTAAATCGCTATGTCAAAGACAATACAAATATTTACTAAGCTAGCTAGCTGTCCTTGATATATATAGGGCGCCAGCTTGAGGGGGAGTGTTGGAGATAGTATCAAAGATTATGAGATTTAGATCTGCTAGTCCTGGTCCTAATTAAGGATTGATTGAACTAGAGAAAGAGTGATTTGTGGGATTTATTTAGCAAATAGGAAATTTATTATTCCTTGTATATTATTTCCTTTTTTCTTCTTTCATCCTTACTTTATAAATGTATTCATTGTACCTGTATACAAAATCAATCAATACAAAAGAAATTTTTCTCCATTTTCCCATTCAACTTCTGTCATCCTTGAATACAAGCTACTACAACAATCTTCGGAGCCGAATACATATATGTGTCCCATCCTCCCACCCTTTCCCCCCAACACCTCCCTCTCTCTCTCCCTAAGTGTGCCAAGGAACAATTTCATATGACGGTTATATTATATGATTAATTGATGTGATGCCTTTCACCCAATGTATGGTACTCTCTTCATTCCTTAGTGTCTATTTCGGCACACACTCAGTCCACTGAATTAAGAAAAGCACAAGAGCCCAAAAAAAAAAAAAAATGGCTTAAATGAAGATTAGGAGTCACAATATATGAGCGCAGGCCGTGTGAGTCTGAGCTAAATTACCAAATGAATCAAGCACAAGTTTTTGAAAACATATAAGAGGATGGAAGATATAGAAACGTTACATATTAATCTCATTAAAATCAATCAGGCGCCAATGCTTATGCTGAAGAGCCTAGACTAGTCAGAAGAGCCGCAAGCCCTCATCTGTTCTTGAGTAAATTATCTGCATCTAAATCACATATATATTACCCACTAAAAAGAATTCATACCATCTCAGACAAGTTGGAGGAAGGGTTTGGTCGCCATTCTTCAAAAGTAAAAGTATCCAAAACAAAGTTTCACTAGAAAGACTTATGAAATTTTGTGCTTCATCGCCGTAGAATAAAGTTGAGGCCAAACATCTCCTCGGAAGCTTCCTCTGGCTAAACAAAACCAACAAGCTTTGCTACAATTATAGCACTCTCAGTCCCTATCTCCTTTGTCAGACCACAGCCGGTGGCCATATGGTCCCTATCTCCTGTGTCTGACCACAATACAATTTTGGCACTTCGGCGGGGACTTCAATCATTAGCTTCACGCTCTCCCCTCTTTAACCTATGCAATCACAATGTCGATGTCATAGAAGCCAAATTGCTATGGCCATTGCAAAAACAAGTGATCGAACAATAAAATAAATATAATAGAAAAATATAGCGGATGTCAAATCTACATGGTTTGGTTGGTGTCACCTACGTCGAGAGCAATAAAGATTTTCACTATAAATAAGAGATACAATACAAATTATAACCACACTTGAGCCACTCAAACATTTCTTAAACCCCAATTATATTTAATAAATCACATAGTGTTTGGTTTTAAATTTCCTCACAGAATATTCTCTCAATCTTGTGGAGGATGCAATTAAGCAAACTTTTACCACAACATTTCTATCGGCTATAAAACACTAGTGGATCTTCTAGGATGCAATTAACGAAGCCCTTCTTGAAATTGTGTGCAACGCCACACAATTCAGGAAGGAGTTTATTCTACCCATAAAATTCGCATAAATACACACACACACACATATAGCCAGAGAAGTCCAAGAATAGATAGAAAACAAAGTCCAAACTTGGGACTTTCCTCTCTCTCTCTCTCTCTCTTTTCAAATTCTTGGCTGACTCCAATAGAGGAAATAATTCTGTTCTAGATCAAGACTCCAAAAGAGGAAAAAATTTTGTTATAGATCACGACTCCAATAGTGGAAATATTTCTGTTCTAGATCACGACTTCAACATGATGCAAATTGCCGCATTATGTAAGATCCGATTTAGAACTTTCATCTACCAGTTAACGAGGCAATTCAGTTTGAGTTGGTGTTGCGACCAAATTTTCGAGTGCACTACCTAAAATTAGGTTAATGGATTACTAAGTCTAGATTTAGCTCGGGCTCTCCCAAACCCATACCAATTCGCGACTTAAATTCAAGTTTTTTTTTTAAAATAAATTTATCTAGGAGTCGCCACTAATTAGTTTATGGTAGGTCGATTAGACACTTAAGTAAAATAACAGGATAATTATTTTACTCCCACGAACCAGAGACTTTGGGTACGGGGACTTGATTACACTAGATTTCTTTAATGCCCTTTCGATACCATTATTTTATTTTTTAAAAATATTTTTGCAAGCAGCTTGAATTGATTTTAAATCTGTTTCCCTAACATGTGAGGCGATTATGTGGGTGTGCAAACCACCAATTTAACACCCAAGAAAGCAATGAATAAATTGTAGGACTTACCTCACAACAACGAAAGCATCTGCAATGTTAGATTAGAATTCATATCGACAGGTCAAAATATGATTTCTAATTAATACACAATTTATTCTTCTTCTTTTTTCACTTATTTAATGAGAATTATGCAATGCATGCTACTAATCTAACACGAAAAGATACGACATGGCCATGTGACCTAACTATATGACATAAATAAGATGTAGTCCATACTAAAAAAATGAAATCACTTTATTCTAAGGCATTTTTTGGTATTTTCCTTGAAATTCGAAATTATAAAAATGTGAAAATTATCTTCCTAGATTAAGACATCATCTAATTTGTATTAGGAATGAGATTAAGCCAAACCCTAATTTAAACTAGAATGTTAAACTAGAATGTTATCCTAACTTAGAAATACCTAACTAAAATGCAATATCTAAACTTATAATAAATTAAAAACTATTATCTAGAATTAAACTACGTGCAATTTTATCGTAATATGCAATGACGTGCAAAGAATGCCCTAATTTTAATATTTTTTTTCTCTTTTTGTTTTTATTTTTTATGAAAATTCGAAATTAAAATTGGCAAATAGTTAAACATGCAATTTAAATTAATGAAACGAAAATCTAACATCCTAAATTTATGTTTTTGGTATTTATTTATTTATTTATTTTTTAATTTCGAAATAATAAATTTCCTATCCTAAATATGCAAAATCCCTAAGAAATAAACCTAATCTAACTCACATTTTTGTTGATTTTTTTTTTTTTTTTTTTTTTTTTTTATGAAAGCAAAATCAACTTAAACCACACTACGGCAAATCGAGCCAGATAAGATTGATATTCAAAAAATTGACGAATCATATATCGTGCATGAGATCGGGTTAGCCAATTTTAACTAAATCGTGAATCGAATCTCGAGCATGAGATTGGATTGTCGATTTTGCAAAAAATTGTGAGTCAGATTTCGGGCGCGAAAATCAGACTGTCAATTCCTAATTTGAGGGACTCAATCATAAATTTGAGAATAATACCACTAAAAAAAAAAAAAAAACTATAAAAGACATAAAAATAATAATAAAAATAAAATAAATAAGAAAAACTACCCAATGTATTTTTCCTTTTGTTTTTTTTTTTTTTTTTTTCCTTTCAAAGCCTTGTGCTCGTGGCGGGTCTGGTCACCATCGATCACCGGTCACGGTCGTCGGATCTCGGCGCGGGAGCTTCGGCGGCAAGTGGAGTAGCGAGTAGGGACACTGGTCGAAGCAACACGGGCGCGAGCGTCGCTCGGAAGCGAGCAGATCGACAACACAAGCGGTGGGTCGCGGTTTAGGCGAGACAGGGGAAGTGTTCGGGAAGCATGAGATGCCAGGGCAGAGGTGTAGATGCGGGTGCTCGCAGACGGTTCAAATCTGCTGGCGTTAGGGGACGATATGAGCTTGCGGGCGAGCATGTAAGAAGTGCAGTGACACCCGATTTTTTGTTGACATTTTAAACATTCTTTTTGCAAAAAAAAAAAAAAAAAAAGCCAAAAAGATTAAAAAAATGAAGAAATAAAAACGTAAAAAAAATGAAAAGAACATGAAAAGAAAACGAGAAAGAAAAAAATGTAAAGAAAACAATTTAAAAAAAAAAAGAGAAAAAATGTAAAGAAAAAGAAAAAAAAAAAAACGCTGGTTCGAGAGAGGGTGAGCCATTGGACAAGATTTTTGGCTCTCTCTCGCTAAACGGTTCGCGCGCGAATGCTCTTGGGGGGGCTCTCTCGAAAAATTCTGAAAAGCTCTCTCTCTCTCTCTCTCTCTCTCTCTCTCTCTCTCTCTCTCTCTCTCTGCGGGGATCGATCTCTCTTTCGGGATTGCTTTTGGGGTTCGGGGATTTCGATCGATCGGAGTTCGATCTGTTAGGGTTTTCATCGGAGGCTCGATCGTTCTCTCGATCGAGGCGTCGGCGGTCATAGCGACGAGGACGCCGGCGGTTAGCGGCTCTCTTTGGAGATTGAAGACGAACGGTTGTTGGCGAGATCGGAGGTGCTCGAGATCTCACTCCCGGACGGGGATATGGCTAACTCCGGATCGATGTCTCTCCTTCTCGATCGCTCTCTTGCGCATCGGATCTGACTCGTTGGGACGGCCGGTTGAGGAGCTCGAAGTACAAGGTTCGGATTCGCATCGACAACGGCGATGGCGGCGTCAACAACGGCTTCCGATCGTTTCTTTATTCCGCTTGCCCGATTATTCATCGCGCTTCGGTGATCTCCCTTCCGGCGGTACGGACTGGTGAGTAAGGCGATCACCTCCTCTAGCTCTACGTGAATCGACGTTCTCGACGGGCTTGATCTGTCCCTTTTCGTTTTCCGTTAGTTGTCTTTTGTGATGTATCTAGTTACATATGTCAAGATATATGCAACTTGTGAAACAATAGCTGTTGAGTAGTGCTCTGCTGATAAGTGACAGAAAAGTACGCTGTGAGTGGAGGTTTTGTTTTGAGTATATTTTTGCTCTATTGTAGTTTAATTTCTTTTTCTCTCTATTTCTCTCTCTTGGATTGCTCTCTATGGCTCGATCGCTTTATCTCGTCATGATCTGTCGCATTTTTCTCTCGGCCCTGTCTTCGGTTTGATTGGATAATATCTTCGCTATTGGCCTATTTGTATCACCTATACCAACATTTAGAAGAAATCATCAGAAATCAATCGACAAAACAATTCTCTGGGCTGCCTAATTTATATGCTCTCTTGAATTGCTTGCTTTGCATGTGGTATGGCACGTCGCTAATATCGAGTAATAACATGCTGATCATGATGGTGAACTCCACGAGTTTTTTTTAGTTAGCAATAGGTAGTTCTCTATGTGTCATGCATAGGTAAACAGAAAAAGGTTGCTGGCCCTTTTGCATCTGACCTTTCCTGATGTAGATACTCTGGCAGCAAATTTTAATGGTCATAACTTTTGATTTAGTCTGCCATTTATATTGCGTTTGAATGTTTTTTAAGCGAATAATGATGTTGGGTTTGCCCTCGGCTGTTCTTGGCATTTTTGCAATTGTAGTAGTTACGAGCTTACATATACCAGATGCTGACCATGTCTTGATATCCCATGAGTGGGTGTGCATGTGATTCCAACTTGAGGCTAGTTTGGTTATGGATTGACGCCATTTTGATCAAGTAAACTCATACGTGCTTGTGCTTCAATTTCATGGCAATTTGTCATCAAACAATCACAATTTGCAGTCTTGTGTGCTCTGTTACAATTCGATTACATGCTGAAATCATGGATTATAGATGCTGTAATGGATAATAGATGATCAATATGTTGATTGTGGTCATTTGCATTCTTTGGAAATTTTGATTTCAATCCTTCGATGATAATTTCTAGCATGACTATGCCTATTCTTTAATCATATGTTGTCTTGAATAGATTGTTAAACCTACTGAGGTTAAGGAATTTCTGTGTTTTTTGTGTGCATTGATCTAAAGATAGATGTTTTCATTACACTTGTCTTTGACATTTATACTTATGACATGCCGAAATATTATGGAATTCATGTATCATTTGAGTAGGTGAGGGTCCAAATACTGCATGACATATTCTGTTTCTTTTTGCTGATCTGACCATATGTGCAAATACCTTTGTTTAAGCATGTAAAAAGCCTTAATTGGGCTAGTCACCTCTTAGGAACTCGTAAAAGACACCTCGAACTTTCCAATAATATCAAGTCTCTCCAATTTCCTCACCATTTGCCTTATCTTCCAATTTCAAATCTGATATTGAAATTTGGATTTTGCCTTAATCTAGAATGCATACTTTGTTTGTGAATTTGGTATGAATTTTTGTGAAGAGTCTAGGATTGAGTCCTTCATGAAAGTTGTCTTTCACATAAAAATTGCAAAAAATGATTGTGTGTTTGCCTTGCTATGCTGTTCTGCTTTTGACTGACCTTGATCTTTTCCAGGATTTTATAAATTCACATGCTTAGAATTTTAGGATGCTTCTTCATGAAGGTTGTTCCTTATATGTGGATAGATGTGCTATAAAGATCATAGGTTGAATAGATCATAGGTCATGCCTCTATTAAACAGACATCAGATGCTCTGTTTTTGTATAGATTATTTTGGTTGGTTGACATACCTCTGCTCTTAATACATGCTGAATCTGATCATCTTATCTTCTTCGAATTTGATTTGCCTTGATCTGCAATTTCGTATGTCTGATATGTCACTTTCTGTTTTGGCTTAAAGGAGGTGCTAATTGAGGTTTTTTGATCTCGAGCCCTTCTAGACATAGAAAATAGACTTCTCAAGCTTCGATTTGATATGTCGCACGCCCTGAACGGATGTCATCCGGTCATAAAAAAACACCTACAAAATCTGTCAATTCTGCAGCAGTTTTAGATTTTTTTTGCTGTTTCTGTGTAATGATCTTGCTGGTTCTTTATGTTAAGGGCCAAATCATGCCTCATTGTTTTCTTGACATTTGAAACACATGTTACAAGTTTCGCATCGATGCATGGCATATCATTTTTGAATCTCGTTTGATGTGAATATCATGCATCCATTTGGCTAATCGCAATTGAAATTTGCCAAGCATGACATTCCTAATTCTAAGTCACTTGGCAATGTTAATGACTTGTGTGACTTCTTTGCATTTTGATTTAGGGTTAAATGTTTACCCAAACCTTTTCGCATTCAACCTTATGTCATGTGCAAGTTTCACATTTTTGTACATTGTTTAGGTGGTCTTACGAACCATTAAACATGCATTGTATTTTGTCATGTTCATGACTTGAATTTGCTGGATTCATGTTCATGTCTGATGCCTATGTCTATTCGTTATAATAATGATTTCAATGCGTTGTCTTAGTCATATAAGATGAGGCAAGGAATCATTTTTCTTAGATTGGGTTTAGATTAGGATTCCAAAGATGGACTTTGGTGTGAAGACGATGGAAGTCGATGTCCATTCCGACTATTATCTTGTACCATTTGTTTTCCCGACATATGTCTCGGGTTTCATGCATTGTATAAAACCTTACGAGTTGCGGGTTTCCTTTCTTTCCTGATTGTTTTCTCTTTTATATTCTTTTGGATTGCATGATTAGATTTATTGCTTTTTTCTTGATTGTTTACTTCATGTCTTGCACTTTCAACTTCTCTGATTGATTCATTTTATTGTTTTTCTTTTAGAAATAGAATAACATAAAAGTAATTCACCACGCGTGATCGTTTAGCTTAGAATTGGTGATACCGAAAATATAAAAAGAGATGCATGGACATGTTAGGAAAAACACAACATACTGTTAGGTATCGAAAGGGCGCTAATAGCTATATTAGCGTAACCCAAGTCGTCGAATCTAGATATCTGGTTGCGTAGGAATTGAGGGAATTCTCTCGACCCTCGATTGGGTTTTCTAGCCAACCCCCAAAAAATATATATAAGGCTAGTGGCGACTCCTGTATGTTCTTAGGTTGTTAAATATCTAAATCGTATAAATAAATTCGCTGTCACGCGGGGTACGAGCTTGGGAGAGCTCGCGATTTTTTTGATCAAGTACTCCTAAACCCGACCTCCTCCCCTTTGACATCGAGGGCGGCGAGATCGGGTCGCGACAAAGTCGAGAGAGAGGAATTTGAGAGAAAGAAATTGTAGAAATTTTCCTCTGTATTCACTGCAATGATTCAATGTACATTGTCCTATTGTTATAGTACAAAGTGTGTACAAAACAAGTAACTAAATATATTACAATTTGTATCCGATTAGATACGATACATAATTGATCTTTCAATGATACTTTGGAATATTCTTGCGTATTTTCCAACACTCCCCCTCAAGCTGGTGGCTTGTAGATATCCAAGACGCCTAGCTTGCTTAGGAGATATGCGTGTTGACTTTGACATAAAGGTTTGGTGAAAACATCTGCCGGTTGTTCTTCTGTTCGAATCTCCAGCGTTTCGATTATCCCTTCCTGGAATTTTTCTCGTGTGAAATGGCAATCTACTTCTATGTGTTTCGTTCTTTCATGAACGATTGGGTTTGAAGCAAGTTTGAGGGCTGCATCATTGTCACAAAAGAATTTCGTTGGCCCTTGAACTTGTACTCCAAGATCATGAAGTAATCCACGTAGCCATACTATCTCACACGTGGTCTTTGTCATGGCTCGATATTCTGCCTCTACTGAGGATAATGAAACAGTCGGTTGCTTCTTTGTTTTCCATGAAAGTAAAGAATCCCCAAACTTAATACAGAAATCAGTTATGGACCTCCTACTCATCGGACATGTTGCATAATCCGCATCACAATATGTTGTCATTCTCATATCACATTTCTAGGATAGGAGGATCCCAAGTCCGAGGACATTTCTTCAAATATTTTACCACTTTGAGTGCAGCATTCATGTGAGATGCTTGGGATTGTGCATGAAGCGGGCGAGAGTTTGAACAGCAAAAGTAATATCTGGCTGAGTCATAGTCAAATATATGAGCTTCCCAACCAATTTCTGATAACTCATTGGATCTCTTAGTACAGGTTCAGCATCTTGAGAGATTCCGGCATCATAATTTGCTGTGGTTAGCTTGATGTTCTGCTCAATTGGAATTACAGGTGGCTTATATCCCGACAATCACATTCGATATAATTTCCAAGGAAAATTTCCTGGCTAAGGGATATTCCTTGATCGATCGAGCAATTTCTATTCCAAGAAAATACTTTGGCAAACCTAGATCTTTTATATGAAAGGTAGAATGCAAGAATTGCTTGAAACCTTTGATGGCTATCTCATCATTGCCCATAATCAGTATATCATCTACATATATCATCAAGTATATAGATGACGTACCTTTAGTTCATGTGAAAACAGTATAATCAAATTTGCTCTGTTGAAAACAAGCAGCTATCAAGGACTTAGAAAATTTTGCATACCATTGTCTAGATGCCTGCTTAAGCCCATATAGGGATTTGCGGAGATGACATACTTTATTCTACCCCTGTCTCCGCAAACCTTGTGGAATGTCCATATAAATCTCCTCATCCAGATCTCCATGAAGGAAGGCATTGTGAACATCCATCTGATGTAAGGGCCAGTTCTGATAGGCTGCTACAGTGAGGAAGGATCGGACTGTAACATCTTTAGCCATAGGAGAGAAGGTCTCATGATAATCAAATCCTTCTCTCTGTGTGAAGCCCTCTGCGACCAACCTGGCTTTGTATCTTTCAACCGAACCATCAGCTCGATATTTGATCTTGTAAACCCATTTGCATCCAATTGGTTTACGATGCGGAGGTAAACAGACGAGTTCCCATGTCTGATTATCCATTAGTGCCTGCAACTCTGCTTTCATAGCATTCTGCCAACGCTGATCTTTGCTTGCCTCGTCATAACTCGAAGGCTCGCGTTTTTCAGAAATGCGGGTAATGCAACATCTATGTTCTTTGGACAATCGATCAAAAGAAACATAAGAAGACATTAGGAAAAGAATACCTGGATTTCTGACTCCACATATGTAATCTTTAGTCCAAGTTGGTGGACGGGTGGCTCGTCCCGAACGTGCAGGATGAATATCGTCGGAAAGGTGTTTGGGTTCTTTGGAGGCTCCATAGGAGATGACTGAGTCCTTTGGAGGATCCACAAGAGGTGATTCTAAAACAGTTCCTGTATCCAAGTGCTGATCCGTGTCCACTCCCAAAGGTGTTGGGGCTGTAGTAGATATAGGATGAATATTTATATTATATGAATATGGATATACAACATATCCTGGATCATGAACAGAGTCTTCGATATGATGATCAAGAGAATGTCCCACTCTATCTTTGCTTGATTCTGGGCAGCAAAAGGAAAAGAGGTTTCGTGGGCCCGAACATCTCGACTAACAAAAAAATCACACGTAGAAGGATCAAACATGCGGTACCCTTTACGTCAGGTAGGATACCCCATGAAAATGCACCGGACGAGCTCGTGGACCCATTTCATCCTTAGGTCCTACTATAGAAGCATAGCATAAGCACCCAAAAATCCTCAGACGATGAAGATCAGGTTTCTTCCCAAAAAGAAGCTCGAAGGGGTTTCGACCGTTAAGAACCTTGGTCGGCATACGGTTGATCAAATATGCTGCAGTCAAAATACAATCTCCCCAAAAAATATATGGAATGAAAGCCTGGAACTTTAAAGACCGGGCAACTTCCAATAAGTGGCAATGCTTCCTCTCCACTATTCCATTCTGTTGTGGCGTATAAGTACATGAACTCTCATGTAGAATCCCTTGGGATGATAATAAAGCCATGCACTCATAATTAAAAAATTCTTTCCCATTGTCTGATCTAATTTTTTTGATAGTTTTTCCGAATTGAGTCTTTGACAAGGAAAGAAAAGTTCTTAAGTGTGACAAGACTTGACTTTTGGATTGCATGAGAAAAATCCATGTAGCCCTTGAATGATCATCCACAATGGTAAGAAAGAATCGAGAACCATCATGATTTAGGGTATGGTATGGTCCCCAGACATCAATATGGAGTAAAGAAAAACATCAGCCGCATTGTCGCTTATGGGAAAAGAAGTACGCGATTGCTTTGCAAGAGGGCAAATGTGACATTGAGAATAGGGAAATAAAGAACTATGACCCATTCGAGAATGGAAAAATGAAATTTTTATCATTGGTAGTCGAATTACACAATGACTGCTTATTACAAGGAAATTGATCTAGATGCTTGGCCGAACTTCTCAGAAAAATAGTCCTTCGATAGATTACCCCATCCCATCGGTTTCCCAGTCGAAAGGGCTGAAATTGACAATTATCAGCATTGAAGGAAACTTGACACGAATTTTCCTTACGGGCTCTAGACACGAGATATAAGGTTGAATTGGAACTCGGGAATATATAGGACATTTGTGAGAACAATTTGAGAACTAAGATAGACTGTTCAGTTATAGTGACATGAGTAACGTTGCCATTTGGCAATTGTACTACAATAGGGCTATCTAGTTCTTCATTAATAGCAGTAAATAGTTTCTTCTCACATGCAATATGATCCCTGGCTCCAGAATCAACAATCCAAGTATTTCTCGATATATTGTTTATCGAGATATGAAGAAATACCGTAAAGTTGCTCCCCTTCTTTGGAACCTCTAATTTTTGCGGTGCATCAAGCTGCTCATATTCACCATGAGTGATAGGTTGATTTGCATCGACACATCCCGTGATCCGATATGCCGCTGCCGATATCTCCTTGCCCTTTCTTTCTCGGGTCTACCATGCAATTTCCAGCAATTTTCAAGCTGTGTGATGAGGCCGTTTGCAAAATTTACAATACAATTTTCCCTTATTTTTTAAATTTGACCCATAAGAATTCTGCCCATTCGAATTGGGCCGAGAGGAATTCGGCCCATAACTCCTCGCGAAATTCGGCCCATAATTCCCACCGTTGGATGCTTTAATAACAGGAAATCTCCACCGTCCAGATCGAAGTATTGCGCGCCCATCGTGAGCCGTTCGATCGAGACGCGCAATCGTGGCTGTCCGAAGATCCCCCTTTAAAAGGCTTCGGTTCCACCGTGAACCCTAGCGCCGCACCTTCTCTCCTCTCTAGGGTTCGCGATCCCCTTTCGATTCTTGCAGCCGGGGCTAGGGTTTTGCCCCTTTCCCCTTCGTTGAGGCGAGCCTTTGGCTTTCCTCTTGCAGCAAAGCTGGAATATACAGCCGATCAAAGGCGCAGTTCCATGGCAAGTATACGTGACCTAAAATGGAGGTAAGATTCGTTAAGGATGAGCAAAAAGCGAATCGCTTTTTCTCTGTCTTTAATCGCCTTGTATTGCTGGAAAATGGCTTCAGGTCCATCGATTTTCTCTTCCGCTGCCTCTAGCTCATTCCAGAGGGCTGAAAGTTTGTTGAAGCGCGTTGTTACGGATGTGTTTCCTTGCTTCAGTTCGGAAAGTGCTTGATGTAGTGAGAAAATCCTCGCCCGATCTAGTTTTCCATACATCTCTCGTATATTGTTCCAAAAAAACTTTTGAATCCTCTGTGGGAGGCAGTCCGGCAGCTATTTTTGGGTTTATACAATTTCCTATACATGTACTGATTGCACTTTTTCCAATGTCGCCCTAATTTCTCATCAACTGGGACCGGAATGGTTCCGTCGATGAATCCCTCCTTATCTTTTGTTATGAGGGCTCGACGGAATTCACGCGCCCAATTTGAGTAATTTGCTGACCCTGTGAGAGGGTTGCTGATGAGCTTCAATTCTGGGCCGTCGGCGTTGGAAACATACAGCGCGTCGCCGGGTTTTGGGCGACCCATGGCGGCTGCAAAGGGAAAAGGTATAAACCCTGTTGGAAACCCTGCATTGGTTGTATTCTGTCCCTAATTCGAATTACCTAAGGTTGTATTTCTGTCCCTGATTCGAATTACCTAGTCCGCCCGTCTGCTCAAGGCCGATAGTTGAGCTTGCCCCAACATTGGTTGGTAGGCCTCCATCGGTCTGCACACTTTGGTAGCCCGGCGGTGATGCATCTGGATTTGATCCAGGAATTCATGGGTACGGCATCCATGGATAAGGATACCCAGAGAACGGTAGCCTTGGATTGAATTGAGCTGGATTGTGTTGCCAAAGTGTGTGCTGTGTCTGAGCCGGATTGTGTTGCCCAATTTGACTTGATTGTTGATCGACCACTGGATTGATGATTGTTGGGTTCGGAGTTGGCGAAGTATGAGGCGCCGGACTATCTTCGGTGGGTGAGGTATGTGATTGTGGATTCGACATGATAACTCAAAGTTTTGCAGTAACTTTCTGTTTTGCGGGTTGACAAGGAACTAGGACGCAAGAATTCTGCTAGGATCTTGTTCGGTTTGCAAGTGAAGCAACAACCAAGAACGAGAAGATCGCGAAGGCAATTCGGAGAAAAACGTGGAAGCTAAGTCGGAACCGAACGGCTCGATACCATGTAAGAAGTCGAGAGAGGAATTTGAGAGAAAGAAATTGTAGAAATTTTCCTATGTATTCTTGCATTGATTCAATGTACATTGTCCTATTGTTATAGTACAAAGTGTGTACAAAACAAGTAACTAAATATATTACAATTTGTATCCGATTAGATATGATACATAATTGATCTTTCAATGATACTTTGGAATATTCTTGCGTATCTACCAACGGAAGCGGGGACAGATTCTATGGGGGAAACCCGCGAGATCACGGGCGGCGTAGCGAGGCGACAACGACTTCACCGATTGCTGGTGTCGCGGCGGTGCTGGTGTAGTGACCGGCGCGGTGGTGCGACGCGGAGGCTTCACGGGCGTCACGGACGGCGACTAGTGGGGCGTGGACAGGAGCGGTGAAGGCACGTCAGGGCAGGGGCACGGTGTGGCTTCAGCAAGCGTCGACGAGGGGGCTAGGCTAGATCATGAACAGAGCAGGGGGCGTCGCTCGGGCGGCGGTGGCAAGGCAGCAAGGGTGTCGTTGCTGCGGCGGCGAGCAGGGGCGTCACGGGTCACTGCTGGGCGGAGCAGAGGCTGCGGCGGGAGAGTTTGTGTACGCGTGGGGCCGGTCCAAGCGGCGGAGCGAAGCGGGCGGTAGCGAGAGAGGAGCTCGGTTGCTGGAGTTGTTGGCACGGTGGTGGCGCGAAGAGATCGAGCGGTTGCTCAAGCAAAGGGACGCCCGAACGGCCTCTGGGCTCGATGAGGAGTTGCTACACGGGGAAGAAGAAGACCTATTATTTTTTCTTTTCTTTTCCCTACCCTGCTACACGTCTCCCTCTCTGTCTCTTCTCTGTTTTCCCACTGACCTGCTAACTTTTCCTTTCCCTCAGCAGCTTTTCTTTTGTGTTGCTCTCTCCAAGGAACGAAGGACAACACCCCAAAACCCTGAAACCGAAGAAACGATTTTTTCCTTATTGAATTCAATTTTTGACCTAGAGAATCGAGAGGAAAAAAAAAAAAAACCCTAAAATAAAAATCCTTAATGTGGCCGTGTATTCAATGTGTAACCCTCTTTTTTCCTTGACCAGTCGACATTTTATAGTATGATCTCATTAGGGAAAGAAAATTTCCACACGAAATCTCTAATGACCATGCAATCTAACTCATTTTGAGGCAAAAAATATATAGTTCAATATATCCTCCAAATGCAATATATCATTTCGATGACGTGAACGCCGGCTGTGCCAAGTAAAATTATCGATGTTGACATTGATAATTTTAAATAATTTTTGAAAATTTTTGTAGTTTTTTCTCTCTTTTTTTCCTTTTCGTTACCTTTCTTTTTTTTTTTTTGGGGGGTTGTTGGGGTTTGGAGTTAGGGAAGGTGAGGGCATCGTGCCCCTTTCCAGCTCTAAGCGAGGGCTGTGATACCCTTGCCGAACAAAGTGAGGGTGCATGAGGCCTTGCCTAGAATTAGCGAGGGCCACCAAGCCCTTGCCTAGCTTGGGGTCGGCGAGGGTTGCCAAGCCCTCACGAGGCTAGAGATTTGGCGAGGGCATCGCAGCCCTCACTAATTCTACACGAGGGCTCGCACACCCTCACTTTAGGCGACAAAGGTGTCACGACCCCCACCCGAGTTAGCGAGGGCATGACTCTCTCGCCCAAAGTCGGCCGACCACCCTTGCCAGTCCTAACTCCAAAACCCAATAAAACAAAAACAAAGAAATGGAGAAAAACCATATAAATTCAAAAAAAGTATTATAATATTATTTAAAAAAGTCCACGTCGGCACTAGTTTGTGTCACATTGGCCGACGTTCATGTCAATGAATTCCAGCTAAAATTGACCAAATGGACTCAATTGGCAAAATGCAAGAAAGTTTAGGACTCAATTGGCAAAATTAAAAAGTTTAGGACTAAATTAGTAAAAGTGCAATAGATTTAAGATTTTCTAGACAATTCCCCTCGTACTTTAACTTTTATTTATCACGAAACACTCTTCATACTTAAAATAATTTGTAATGAGTTTTTCATAATTTTATGAATTATTTAACATATCTTTTATTTTTTAAATTTTGAGAGAAAAGCAAAAAACGAGCCCCCAAACTGGGTATTTCTAAGTGAAAAAAGTTATTAACCCCGTGGACAAACTAGCCACTAATTTCTACTAGGTCGAAAGTTACTTATTTTTAATTGAAATTTACGAATCACTCTAAAAGGAATTATTAGTCTCAGTCTTGCATACAGATACAAACTTACTTTCTCAAATTGAAAAACTTACGATTTGGGGTGAAATTTAATTAGGAAATTTAATTAGATAAAGAATCACCATTTGAAAAGTCACACACACTTTGGGCAGAGAAGGGACTCAAATTCTCTCCGTGCCGATTTGGCTGGCTGTCGGGTTAATAATGCCACTGATGAACAGAAACTGAAACACGGTTTCATAATTTCCTGACAAGACTCCGAAGTACAACAAATATTGAAACAACTCCCTCACCATCTCATCAAGATGCTGCTTGTTTAAAATTTTGGATGTTCGCGCGCGGAAGCATGGTTTTGGTATTAGTTATAATTTTTGGTTAGTGACGTGTACAAGTGTATAATATATTTTGTAGAGGATGAACAAAGGATAAACTAGAATAATTGAAGGACAAGGAACATGGGATATGGGAAATAGTTTCATTAGTTGGATAAAATAATTTTACAATAGTTGAAGGAAGTGTTGGTGGAGAAGTTTCATGATATGGAGTATATTCTCATGCTCCTCTCACCCTCTTATATTTGTTGGTTTGCTATGCTCCCCCTCTTTCCTATTTATAGGGACTAAATACAACATTCTAGATTTATGTGGAATGTTGTCCACTTAAACTTCTCTAGCTTGTTCTAGAATTTCTTCTTCATCTTGTGAATAGATTCATTTAGCAACCTTCATTCCTAACAATTCTAGACAATAACAACATGGATGTTGCTGCGAAGGTTTAGTAGTTTCTAGATAGTTTTAGAAAATGGATCACAATTTCCAACACTCCCCCTTGATCCATTTTCAGGATAATCCAGATATTGTATCATAAATCCTCGGACGTACCTTTAAATTCTCCTTGTAGTTTGTCCCATGCCTTTTATGTCATCTTCGTTTCCACAATTGCTTGTATCCTTTTGTTGGCACACTCGCACATGCTTTCGAATGTCCATGTTTTTTTTTTTTTTTTTTTTTTTAATGATGTCCCATATGTCTCGGGCATCAAAATACTCTTAGTTGTAGTTGTTAGGTCGGCCTCAAGCTGGCTCTTGTAGGCTCTGGCTCTAGCTCCGACTTTGGTTCTGGCTCCGGCTCCGACTCTAGCTCTCTTGGCTCTCGCGCAGGCTCTAGCCTTTTTAGTTGAGGATGGTGAGGACAAAGGCCCATAACCATCCGATATCCCGACTTCATGGCCCCTTACGCCTGGCTCAATTACGAACACAGGCGCATCGGCTCGATAGCATGTTTAAAAATTTTGGATGTGTGCGCTACGGAAGTATGGTTTTGGTATTGATGATAATTTTTTATTAGTGATGTTGTGTGCAAGTGTATGATATAATTTGTAGTGGATGGACAAGGGGATAAAGTAAGATAATTGAAGGACAAAGAACATGAGATATGGAAATAGTTTCATTAGTTGGATAAAATAATTTTACAATAGTTGAAGGAAGTGTTGGTGAGGGAGCTTGATGTGGTTTTTATGATTAGCTCCCCCTCTCATGGCTCCGGCTTTGACTTTGGCTCTGGCTCTGGCTCTGGCTCTGGCTCTTTTGGGTCTCGCTCAAGCTCTGGCCTTTGATTCTGGCTCTCTTGTTGGAAATTATAGATTGTAGTTCTTCTAGAGACTTCTATGCTTCTACATTTTTCTTTGCCACTTAAGTTAGATTTTTTTAAGAATTTTTCTTAACTTTTCTAGATAATATCAATCTTGAAGTTTCTAGAAAGTTTTAAAGAAAATGGATCACAATTTCCAACACTGCTGCTGATTCTGCTGCTGCTGATGATGATGAGCTTCACTTATTTATCTTCTTACTCGAATAACATTAGGGTTAAATCAAAAGACACCTTCCGCCCGAAGCTTAGTTTATGATCAGTTGGGTCATGCGTGGTGCTTCCGAAGTTTGTGCAGGTTGCGCTATGCCGAGATGCGCCATGAGAAGCCAAACGTGGTTGAGAAGCTCTCCTCCTCTGCTAAGGCTCTCACAGTGATCGAAGCCTTTGCACTGGCAAGCTGCGTACATCATCATCCTCACCCAGACCTTGCTTATCATATCCCACGTGTCAACTGATTTCAACTGGTCAGCGAGACGGCACGCGTCAAACAGCACCGACGTGCTTTTGGCTCCGCGAATCTTCCACGCGGGAAGTTCAGTTCTCACATTGTTCAGAAGCCAGCAGACTTCGCACAGATCGCGCGACTCTCTCGACCTGTGCGCCTGCGCCTCACGGCAGCTGTGAAAACGGGTGTGGACATGTGCCTCTTTCTTGAATAATTTATGCGCCCACTCAATGACGACCGATGAGCTGCTGCTGCCTTCATCCTTTGACAACATTGCTAGCTCGTCGTCGAAGAACTTCTGAGCTTCGACCAAGGTGTCTTCATATCGGTGCATCCCTATCCCTGTTGGCAACATGGAAGGATAGAATGCTGAAACATAGAGCATGTACTGAGAGACCAACTTACTCATCCTGGAGTTAGTTATGGCAGTGGCGATGTGCCAGATGAGGATGCTCTGGTCAAACTCCATTTCCACACTCCAGATCAGATGACCGCAGTTTGACTTCTTCAGAAGTTGGCGCGTCTCTAGCGTAAGACTCGCCGACCAGCTCTTCAATTGGACCGTCCCTTCCAGATCTCTGACCGTCTCCAGTCTGACCACCTCCATTTTTTTGATCGTCTCCGTCATGCGATGGAAGATCAATTCTTTGATGTCGCCAACTAACTTTTCGTAACTGATGTGGAAGTTCTTCTCCACCGCCTCGTGCAACTTAAAAAACCTCGGATGACGGAAGATGCTTTTTCTTTTCCTGATAGATGATTCCAAGAGGTTCGACTGGGCCACGTAATTCGACCATCTTTGGCTCGGGCTGAAACAGAGAAGAGCGATGACAGACGAAATTGCGGATCTCCTGGGTCTCTGAAGCCGCCAGGGGTGGATCCAATCGGATGAAATTGCTAGAAGAAACGAGTATATTTCTAAAAACATAGCCACACTTATCAGCAAGAAAGTTATACAGATGTCAACTTTGGGGTAATACTTCTTATCCTGTAAGGAGAAAAATACCAACACGGCACACGGCACCGAGAGACTAATGACCCAACGAATGATGCCCCAAGCACAGTTCAGCAACGGGGCCTTGGTGAAGAGCAGATCGTACATGAACCCGAGCTCGATCTCCACGATTTCAAAAGCCTTCACCGAATCCATGTTCACGGCCATGAACATGCGCCGACTGACATCCAGGTCAACAAAGTTGACGGTTAGGCCCACAAAGAGAAGCTTGAAGTGTTGGACGCAAATTGCGCAACCCCAAGATCTCCAAAACCAGAACAAGAATATGCATAATTAAGTAGAAGAATTAACGCACCTGTTTTGGAATCCATTGATCTTGAAGCGGAAGCGGAAACACAATGTTCCACGCGCAAGTCCTTCTCCTCTATTGCCCTCCGTATCACTGGCTCAATGAGGCAGCCCCCCTCACGTTTAGCATTAGGTAAACGCCCCTTAGGTGAGGATACATGTCAGAATTAGGGTTAGAGGAGAGACTTAGCGCTATTTATAGAGTTTCCAGCTAGGCCCCTCATTACGGGCCAGGCTCAACTCGGCCCACACTAGCTAGCCCATATTAGACTAATTAAGAAACCTTCTATCTCACCTTAGACCAATCCCCGTAAAACGGTAAACGTTAAACGGTAAATTACAATATCAATTAATGTAGTCCACATCAGGAAAACTCTTACATGAAGATCTTGAACAATTTGTAGGCTTTGATCACGTTCATGTCCTTTTTTTCGTCGGAGGCTCGACCGCTGTTCACCGAAAAATCCTCCGGAGTCGAATCTGGGTGACCTCATCCATTTCAACCTGGTAACCCTCGTCTTTCTTCAGAGTCAACTGCTCCATTTTCCTGGGGTAAATGGGACCGACATCGCCATGCGAAAGCTTCGAATCTTGAAGTCGATCTTTGCTTGCCAAGTACAAACACAATGCTCTCTCTGCATATTTGATGAATCCCACCAGGATCATACCCGTTGCTAATTTCGACAGTGTAGACCCTGACAATGCTATGGAGTAAATGTAACACGATAGTCCTACTGGGCGCAAACCCGTGCCAACCGCCTCAGCCATAGCTCGTTGTCCGCCGGGGCATAGGCAGTGACCATGTCGGGCCCACCCAAGTGGAGGAGAAGGAACGGCACCGAACGCTGTGATCCGGCTCTTTGGATCAATCATCCCCTTGGTTTCCTTGATGTTGGCCAGGCGTTCGAGAGGATGCCGAGCGTGAGGGTTGCAACGTAGTCAGCCAATAGGTACATCGTCCAGACCACGACTTGGATCCAGTTTCTGAAGATAGATTTCCTTCGACCGCCTGTGTTGACACCTAAATTTTGCTTAATCATTTAGTAATTAGTTGCATAAAAAAAATTAAAATTAAAAAAATAGTAAAATTGCATTTCATGTAGTCGCATTTGCATCGATACCAAAGGGCACCAAGACGCAGCGACTCGTGGTCGATAATATTCACAAAAAGACGGTCTCTCTCTCTTCGTTGGTTTGAACACACATAAGAAAAAAATGAAGAAAGAAGAAGTTCTTGCACGTCCGTTGTCTCTCCCTCATTAATGCATGCGCATGCATGCACAAATTCGGCGGACGTGAGGACTTAAGAGGAACCCTCAGAGAAGCAAAAATGAGCCCATGATATATTATATAATATGCTCTCTCTCAAGTGTGGGTTGTCAGGAGAAGCAGCGAGAAATTTGCTGAAGGAGGGACAAGTAGCCGCACAAGAAGCACGAAGAAGAAAGAAGCAAGAAGAATTCAACGTCAATTTGTTTCCCCTCATTAATGCATGCACATGCACGCGTGAAATAGGAGACGTGAAAATTCTACAATTTGCCTGCAAGAGGATGGAGTAACATTTTTATAATGTTATCCTTGCTGAAAAAGCAAATCGGTGGCCACTATATTTGAAAAAGAAAGAACCGAACTTGAACAAGCAAAGAAAAATTGCGGCTACCTCCTGTTCACCTGTTCACACTAAAGTCGGTTGTTGCCTATAAATAAGCAATGATCCTCGGCTAGAGAGAAGAGGGGAGCTGAATGAAAAAAATTCACGGGAGAGGTTTGGGGGAGCGATTAAAAAAAGAGAGCCCGTTGAGAGACACATGAGTGGAGAGAAAGGAATAGATTAAAAAAAAGGGAGAGGCTCGTTAGAGAGAAACAAAAGAAAAGTGAAGTCGGGGAGGGTATTAAAAAAAGAGAGATGAATAGTGAGTGTCAAAAACCAAAAGAAGGGGAAGTGTGAGAGAGACGAGAAAAGAGGGAGAGGCTACGTAAGAGAAGAGGGGGAGAGATAAAAAAAAAAAAAAAATCACTGTTTGTCTTCCTCCTCCGCACCTGCGCACGCGTCTCCATCCGCTCCGATTTCGCGCCCGCACCTCCGCCGCCGCTCCTGACATCGCCGGTCGCCGTGCCGCCCACCGCCCGCCATCTCCGAACGTCTGCAGCTCCTCAGCTGCATCTCATCCGAACCAGCCACCGGAAGCCCCAGCCGCGGCCTCCCCATTGCAACGCACAGCAGCCCAGCTCCGCCCGTCTCCGCGCCACCGACTTTGACGGCGTTACCGCCGCCGCGCTTCTGCCCTCCGCGCCACCGTCCCCGTCATTGCATCCCGAACCGGTGCCCGCATCTCCTTCCAGCGAGCTCGCTTCCGTGCCGCCATCTCTGCACACGAGCCCGACACCACCAGCAACACCGTCTTGGGAACCTGCACCTCCACCCGACGCCGTGAATACCAGCCACCACGCCAGCAACCCGCGCTTGCGCCTCCGCCCCAGTTCCAGCCACCTGCATCGACTCAAGACCTGCAATTCCAGCAGCAACGCCACACGCCGGAGTGACGATCGCCGCTTGTCCGACGGCCTGCTCCTCCACCAGATCGCCCGACAAAGCTTCTGTGCCGATCCGGACCTCAACCCGAGCCGCCCACCGTTCGAGCCCGAACACCGCCCCTTCACCCGGCGGCCAAAGCCCATCGCTCTTGACCAGCCCGATGCCGTGAGTACCAGCCACCACGCCAGCAGCCCGCGTCTGCACCTCCGCCCGTCTCCGTGCCACCGACCCCAACGACCGTCTCCCCGGCGTCCCCTGCTGCCCGACGCCATAGGTGCCCACACCGCCGCTTGAGATCCGCTCGTGCATCTCGCATCCGCCGCCGCTCGCCGGTCCGCCCTCACTCGAAGCTGCTGCTGACCCACGCCCACTGCCCTGCTCACACCGCCGAGCACCGCGGCCTGCGGCCACCGGAACTCTTGCGCCGGTGACCGCATTCTTGCCGGATTCCTCCCTGCCGGACCCATCCGACCAGCTGTCTTGGTGTATCATCGCAGCACGTGACCTAGAAGAAAGAAGAAAAGAAAACAAAAAATCAGATTAGGTAGTTTTCTTTTATTTTATATGTAGTTCATAGTTTGTTTTCTTTATAGTTTTTTTAGTGTAATTACCCCATTTAATGTGGAATTGAAATTGCATGTTATGAAATTGCTTGGAAACAAGTGATTGTCAGTCCGATTTTCGCGCCCGAAATCCGACTCGCAATTACTTAAAAAAATTGCCAATCCGATCCCCCGCCCGAGATCCGATTCGTGATTTATGTGAAATGGGCCAACCCGATCTCACGCGCGAGATACGGTTCGTCAATTTGGGGTATTAACATTACTTGATTTGTTGTGGTGTTATTTAAATTAATTTTCTTTTAAAAAAAAAATGTAGGTTAGAATTAGGGTTTGCATGTTTAGAATTGAAGTTTTATTTTAAATAAAAAAAAATCAATTGTCTTAGGTTGTTAGTTTTTTTTATTGCATGTTAAATTATTAGGCGATTGTTAATTTTGAAAATTAAAAAAAAAAAAGAAAAGAAAAGGGAAATTAGAGTTAGATTTGCTTTTCTTATTTTGCATGTTTAGGGTTGAGTTTTTATTTTGAATCATGAAAAAGAAAACAAAAAGAAAGCATATTCATTTAGAATGTTAGTTTTATTATTATTGCATGTTAAATTTTACTTTTGAAATTAATAAAAAAACAAAAAAATAATAAAATAACAAACAAAAAAAAACATCATGCATAATTCATGTAGAATTAAGGCATTCTTTGCATGTCATTGCATTTTAGAGTAAGATTGCACGTAATTTAATTCTAGATAATAGTTTTTAAGTAGATTGCATTTTAGTTAGGATTTGACATAACTCCATTCCTAATTCAAATTAGATGACATTTTAATTTAAGTAGATAACTTCCACATTTTTATAATTTCGAATTTCATAAAAAAAAATACAAAAAAATGTCTTAGGATAAATTACTTTCCTTTTTTAGGATGAATTGCATTTTCTAGGAAAAAGAAAAAGAAAATAAAAAATGTCATGGACATGTCACTTAGGATTAGATTAATGGAAATGCACGTCATTTATTTATTTTTAGGCCCATTTAATTAGAAATTGCCTGTCAATAGAATTAGGTCATTAAGATTGCATTTAATCATTGCATTCCTTTAGGATTTACTCTATTCATGTCATATAATTTAGATCATATTGCCATGTCATGTAATTTAGGTCATGTTGCCATGTCATATTAGATTACTAGCATGCATTGCATACAGATTAAGTTCCCATTAAATAAAGTGAAAAAAAAAATTGCGTGTTAATTAGAAATCATATCTAAGGTTGATGATGTGATTTTTGATCTAACTACGCAGATGCTTTCGTTACTTTGAGGTAAGTTTTTGCAATTTATTTACTGTTTTATCCGGGTGTTAAATTTGTGGTTTGCGCACCCGCATGATCACCTCATATGTTAGGAAGATAAATTGAAATCAATTCAAGCTGCCTGCAAAATATTTTTTGAAATAAAAAGAATGGTACCGAAAGGGCATTAGAGAAATCTAGTGTAACCAAGTCCCCGTACCCATAGTCTCTGGTTCGTAGGAGTAAAGTAAATCTCCCACTACTTTACTTGGGTTTCTAATCGACCCACCAAAAATAGATTAGTGGCGACTCCTAATTGAAAATCATTTGCATGTTAAAGAACTCAAACCTAAGTCGCGAATTGGTATGGGCTTGGGAGAGCTCGAGTTAAGTCTAGGCTTAGCAATCCATTAGCCGAACCCTTAGGTGGTACAAAACCCGCTTCGGGGAGGTCGCGACAGCTTAGCGACTCCGCTGGGGACACTAGAGTTAAAACTCTTAGTGGACTTAGGCCAATTTTCGTTTTGAAAAATATTTTTGTTTGGCAGCAAGGATCCCAGGTACGTCCCTAATATTTTTAAGGTGTTAAATGTTCTTGCAGATGGGAGGTATAAGGGGAGTAGTCTTTGCTAACCCTTGTCTTGCAGGTTGGAGTTGGAAATGAATGTTTTAAATTCAAGTTATTGAAGTGTCGTGTGATTTAAACTGTTGTGCATGCCTTGCATTTAGCACTACACTATACCACACACAACCCGCCGCCGGACCTGGGCCGCATAGGATTATCTAGGATGGTATCGAGATGGATACCACTCTGACCGTATGCTCGCGGTACGAGTCGCCCATCTCGATCCCGAAATTTCTTTTTGGTGTCAAGAGTACCCACCTCGGTCCGCATGCCCGCGACCTGGGTCGGCTCTTTGACTAAGCCGAAGTCAAGAGGACCCGATTTAGTCCGCACGCCCGCGGCTAGTCCGATCATCCTGGTGGCTTCAGTTTGATAAGCATTATAGGTTAGAAATCGAGTCACTTACCATGCGCATGTCTATGCGATTGCCCCTCACCGGTAAAGTAAGTTCTCTAAATTTTTGCCTTTGCAATTTACTTACTTCATTATATCATTTTGTCGGTCCATGGCATTAGGATTGTCCTGAGTCTTGATCAATATACAATGGGGATATCGGACATTCGGATTATTCTCCCTCCGAAGGAAGAGCTTAGCACCTGGTGGGACAAGTTAGACCAAGCTGGCCGTCAGTTCGTAGAGTCGCACATTGGTCGACTACTTCCACTTGCTACATATCAACATCCATGGCGGCCTCATCCAAGCACTTGCTCATTGTTGGTGCCCCGAGACCTCTACTTTCATCTTTGGCGGTAAGCATGAGCTCACTCCCACCTTGGAAGAATATAGCATTGCCATGGGAAAATCTTTGAAAGATGAATTAATTAGCCCACCTATCGGAATAGACCCCGTTGTGGCCTTATCCGATTTTTTAAGAATTAAGGAGGACAATGTAAGAAAGGTTTTAAAAGCTCACCGCAATACATGTCATTTATCTTTTCTAAAAGAATGTTTTGAAAATGGCAATTCATTTCAAATGCGAAGGGTTTTCCTTTTAGCGTTCTTTGGGTTTATAGTTTTCCCTCATTGCAAGAATGCCATTAACCCTTTGATTGCTCAATTAGTTAAACAAGTGTTGGAAGAAAAAAAAATTGTAAACACTGTTTTGACTGAAACTTTTCTTTCCCTCACTCGATTTAAAGAAGGTGGTGATAAAATTTTTCATTCCTCTCCTGAGCTTTTGCAAATTTGGTTCCTTTCTCATATAAAAGGGTTTGGTGGTTTAATGACTATACATGATGTTAATAACTCTAATCACCCTATTTTGAGATTTGAAAGCAAGCAAAAACATGCACCAGATCACCATTATTCTCTATGGTTAGCTTTCATGAAAAAACCAACTTCCAAGGGTTTCCTATGGCATGCTAAGTGGTTCCAAGTTCGTGTGGCGAGACTCTCATGTGGAGTTGTTGGCCCAATTCCTTTACTGGGATTCACTGGAGCAATGGAATATTATCCGACTAGAGTGACCCGTCAGTATCAAGTGGTGCAAGAGCTTCCACCAGCATTGCAAATAGATCCGCTCCGAGTAAGCTTCGTTGATGAAGATCAAGACCATGAGGATTCCATTCTCACGATCAAATCAATGTGGGACATGTGTCATCCACGAAAGCTCAAATGGCCTGAGGAGGAGCTGAAGGGTAAAGAAAGGAAGTACTATGCCTCAACTAAATACATTCAACAACACAAGGTCCCAGAGGAATTACTTCCAAAGATACCAGAAGTGCCACTGAAGATCACCAACAGCGCTGAGAATAAACGCCTCAAAAGAGTTGCTAAAAAAGCTCAAGAGGAGAATAAGCGATTGCGCCGAGTGGTGTCCCGAGTGTATATTGATCAAGCTAGATGAAGTGCTTGAATCAATCTTGTTGTTTTCATTTCTAGATTAATGTTTAGGAAGTTGAGTCATTTACTTTCCTAGTTTATTTGTTTAGGGCATTTTGAGTTTCTATTTTGTTAGGATTGTCAAAAACTCCATTAATGAATAAAAGTTTTAGACCATTGCCATGGACCGGCGTGTTTCATATGAGATACTTATTTTGTTCATTTATGCATTTAGGTGATAACGGATCTGCCACGTTCGCCTATTATTACACGATCAAGAGCTAAAATGGCTGACCAAACCGAGATGCGTGATCGTATTACCAGTGTGGAAGATCAGCTCAAACAGTTGCTTACATCTATGCAACTTATGACTCGCCCAAATCGAATCCCTCCGGGTGAATCCCGTTCCGCACTGCTCGCCCGAGTTAGTAATCCCAAAGCGAGGCAAGGAAGGTCCAGATGGTTGATGATGACATGCCTGAATTGGAGGATGACATACTTCCAATCACCGCTGAGAAAGCCAAGTCGACAAGACTCTAAGACGGAGCAAGGTGAACGCCTTGCAAAACTTGAAGAGAAAGTGAAACAATTGCAAGGATCGCAGAACTCACTTCCAATTGACTCCGTCTGTTTATGAGTAGGTTAAGACGCCAAACAAGTTTAAAATGCCGGAGTTCGAGAAGTATGATGGTACTTCTTGCCCGAAAGCTCACTGCGAGATGTACCATGTAAGGATGGCTCAGCATGTCAAAAATGAGCCCCTTATGATCCAATCATTCCAAATGAGTTTGGTCAGGCCTGCACTAAACCGGTATATTATGAAAAACATAAACCTCCTCGACACTTGGAATGAGGTGGCCGATGCATTTCTCAAGCAGTACAAGTTCAATATGGACATTGCACCTTCACGAGAGGATCTCGAACGAATGGAGAAAAAGAGGAGTGAGTCGTTTAAAGAATATGCCATAAGGTGGCGAAAATACGCCGCCCAAATCACTCCCGAACCCACGGACAAAGAACCGATGAAGTTGTTCGTCAAAACCCTCCCATTCGAGTTTCGTAATCGGATGGCCAGCACGTATGTTGAGAACTTCAATCAACTCATCCCGAGTGGGTGAACAAATTGAGACAGTGGCCGAGAGATGGATGGTTTAATGAACCAACCCCTGCAGCAAAAGATTTATTGCAAAGAAAGACAAAGAACCCGCCAGAAGTTAATGTTGCATATGCGCAACCAGCCCCTAGTAAGCCTTCGATTGTTCATGTTCCCGGGAATCAGCAAGATGGAGGTCGAGTGCATGCACTGCGGCAATTCACCAAAAGGCAGTTCTCTCCTCTTCCTGGTCCTTTATCTCAGGTCCTACCGATACTCCAAAAGAAGGGATTGATCTCCAACGAACCAAAGTGGCCCAATGCGGAAAAATTCTCCAATTATGATCCCTCCAAAAAAATGTGAGTATCATATGGGAGAGGTGGGCCATTCGACTGATGAATGTATGACTTTGAAGCACAAGATCCAAAATTTATTGGATACTAAGGCATTTTCTTTCCGGACTACCCAACCAAATGTCAAAAAGAATCCGTTGCTAGAACATGAGGGAAACGTGAATGCAATCTTTGAGTTCAATGCTGGCAAAAAGATGAACTTGAAGATGTTTGTCAAAGATATCTACAGCGGATTAGTTAGCGTTGGTTACTATCCGACAGATGAGAATCCTCCCTTACCTACCATGAAGGAAAGGGTTCAAGAAATGGTTAAGGCTGGCATGATCGGGTATGCTGATCAAACTAGAATAGTGTCAACTATCTCTCAAGTCATCATTGATTGGGAGAAAGAATTTGCTGAGCTAAGTGCTAAAAAGAGTGAACCAGATCCGTTGATCGAGGACATGCCCCCACTTGAGGACGCCTCCAACCACGAGGGAATTTGTTAGTGGAAGAGCCTTCAAGCGATGAGGAGATAATAATTGAGGTGCCCCGGTTGTATCGTACAACAATAACAAAGCCGTCCCCTGGTCATACGAGCTAGATGTTGACCTGATTACAAGGTGCAGTCGAACCTATGCTCAAGCTAATACCCAACCTGCAAAGCCAGTTACCGATGAGGAGGCTAAAGAATTTCTGGCTATAATCAAAGCAAGTGAGTATAACGTGATTGACCAGTTGCGAAAATTGCCTGCTCAAATCTCTTTACTTGAACTCTTGCAAACGTCTCCTACACATCAAAAGTCTCTAATGAAGGTCTTGAGTGAAGTTCATGTACCGGAGACGATCGAGGTAAACAAGTTGGAGGAATTTGTAGGGTCGATTCTTCTCAAAGATTTAATAGCCTTTTCTGATGAAGAATTCCCTCTAGAGGGGAGGGGACATACTAAGGCGTTATATATATCTGTCAAGTGCAAGGCTTCTCATGTGGCTCGAGTACTCATTGATAATGGGTCTGCCTTGAATATCGTCCATTGGCAACTCTTCACCGCCTTAAAATAGATCCTTCAAAAATAAATGATGCAAAGACCTCCGTCCGAGCTTTTGATGGTACAAGAAAGGAGGTGATAGGGGAGACCCACCTTGACCTCGCAAATAGGTCCGGTGATGTTCAACGTCCTTTTCGGGTAATGGACATCCCTACGGATTCAATTTCCTGTTAGGTCGTCCTTGGATTCATCTACTGAGCTGTGCCATCAAGTCTTCACCAAAGCGTGAAATTTGTTGTCAAAGGAAAGCTAGTCATTGTTCATGGCGAGGAGGATCATTGGATTTATCATGAGACAGCCATCCCCTATGTCGAGCCGGAACCTAGGGAGGAGTCGAGTTACCAATCGTTCGAGCTCGTGTCCACTATTCATGCATCTCGAGGATCGACACCACCCATCCCTGATGTGTCAAATGCATCGAGTTATGGTAGCAAGAGTGATGGTTGGAAATGGCTTTATTCCTGGTCGTGGACTTGGTAAAAAGAGCAGGGCATCCGGAATCCGATTGAAACCCCTCGAAGGTCTCGTTCTGCCGGATTAGGATACCATGGAAGAGGGGGAGGACATGAACAAGAGAGGAAAAGCTCATTATTCCTCAATATTCGCAAGACATTCCCCGGCCCTGCTAGAATGATGCATGATGAAGGAGGAGTGATCGACACCCGAGGTATCGCGCCCGATGGATGGAGTAGCATGAATGACCCGACAACTTCAAAGATGGAGGATCCATATAATGAGATGGAAGGGATCACGACCCTATTCGATGATCTCCTTATAGGTGCCATTAACGAAGAACCATCGGAGGAAATGGGTGCTAGCCCACAAGAGTAACACATTTACTTTTCTGTACTCCCCTGCGCGGGAATCTTATTGCTTTTAATGTTTTCTAGGATTTGCTTTCGCTTTGATTGTCGCATTTTGCATATCGCTTGTTAGGAGTTGATGTTTGCTTTGATTGTCGTACTTTCCATTCCAACAAATGTAATTTGATTGATGAATATCGATTACAATTACAAGCTTTATTTTGAGGGCATGATGGGGTATACCAAACCAGCCCGGTGATGATATCCAACCAATGAAAGAAAAGAAAAATCCAAGGAGAATTCTGAGGCCTGGGCTGCATCATGCTTTCTCGTGTCAAATGGTTTTCCAAATGTTTTGCCAAAATTTTGAAAAAGGAAAAATCTTAAGGAAGGAAGGAAAATTAAAAAAAAAAAAAAAAACAATTTTTTTCCATCATTTTCTTTCTTTGAGCTGCAAACTCTTTGTGTTCAAAGCTGATGAGTTCATGAAGTGATTGTGACATTTCAAAGGAAATTTTTGCATTATAGTTTTACTCGCTTAAATTACCAATTCCACTTTGAAGATTATCATCGCGAGATCAAGTTAATGAATGATGTGGAATGGATTGAACATGTTAAATGAGACATGTCAGAATGATGAAAGGCAAGCCCTATCCTATACACAGTCCCTTGCTCATACACCGGTGAGACGAGTGTAGGAAGTTCCATGTCTGTGAGGTAAAGAGTTCTCTCGCGAAAAGTACGATGATCGAAATGATGAGAGACGGTTCATTCTCTATCCCAAACACTACATGATCATCCATTGTTTAAACCCTTTTGAGCCCACACACGTGGATAATTTTTAAATTACCCCTGTCAAGAACCACCCCCACATTGGGGCAGGCTGGAGGTAAGATAACATCATGAGGAAATTGATAGGAATATTCTTGCTCTCACTTGCATCAATCTTCAGGTATTGCTATTACATTGAATTCATACGGTAATTTAAGTGCCTTAGGATGATGAAGAGCAGTTCTTTCTCTATCTTACACACTTAATCCATTGCGTAGCCCCTTGAGCCTGTAAATTCGTTTCATTCAAACCCAATTGGTGATCATCCCCCACACTAGGGCAAGGCAAAAGGCAAATGTTCAAGCAGCAGAGCCCAGAGTGCCGAAAAAAAAAAGAAATGACAAAATCCCCAAGAACCCAAATGTTGAAACATTACATGGTGATTCAATACATGTAGTGTGTCAAAAGTCATAAAAAAAAACATAAGAGGCATGAAAAAGCAGTGTGCCTAGTAAAAGCAAGGCCAATGCCCATAAAAAATGAAAGAGAAAGAGTGAATTCTCAATGGAGTGGTACTCAAAGAACTCAAAAGCCAAGTTTTTATAGTACCTATAAGGAAAATCCCAATGGTGGAGAAGAAGACCCGTGACAATGCCAAGATGAGCACCAATTATCATCCCCCTATACACATTTTGAGCCTAATGATCCATTCATTTCTCAACACATGAACTTGACCTACGTTACGTCCCTTACAAAGTCTCTTCAGATTAGGGCACTGAAATTAATGTAGGAATTCATATGTTTATAAGCATTGCTCGAAGAAGTGTGAGCAAGACCATTTCTATCTCATTTCGCAAGTTACTTGACTTGTAAACCCGGAGATGATTGCAAAGTATTGTTCTTCCATTAGCCTTGACTCGAAGAGTCCCTCTTTGTTGAGCCATTAACCAAGCCCACATTACGGTCTTGATAAAGGCCTCTCGGATTGACAAGGTCGTACCGCTTGCGAGAATACTCGAACCCTTGTTGACATGATGAAAGTAAGATTGAGTGATTCCTGTGATCCCACATTAATGGTTGGGACAAAATAGCCTTCTTAATGAGAGTGAGTGAAAGTCCTTTCTAACTGAAAGTCTCTCATTTGGTATTCTTGAAAATCCATGTCATGAGTGAAAATTGTCTTAAGCGATGATTCTCCCAGTGGAAATTCGGTGGTGCAAATATGGTAAAACCATCATGCACAAATCTTGATTGAAAAAAAAAAAATTTCAGTGGACTTTGGAGTGCGCTGAATTGCTTAATTCTTTGGTGAATGCATGTATTTTTGCTCTAATCATGTCTGACAGGTAATGTTTCCTCGAAGACCCAAGAGCTCTTGACATTCATGTTGCTTTCAGAAGCCTCGAGGTGAGAAACCTCCATGAATATTTGAAGTACATCCTTGATGTCCCAAAACTTCTTTCTACCAAGAGGTAAGTGACTTTCACGAATATCCCAGGTTTGTCCTAGGTATTCCCAAATTCTTGATATATGTCTCAAAACTCTTCGTTAAGCATTTCATTCGGATATGAATGCTTTCCGATCCTTTCGTCATACCTTAGTCTGGATCTAGGTATTTCGAGTCCTCTTAATCCAATATTCATCTCACCTAACATTGAGTGTCTATTGGTTAAGTTCTCAAAGTCTTGACATCTCAGTCTGGATCTAGATGTCTCAAAACTTTTTTGTTAAGTATTTCATTCTGGATATGAATGCTTTCTGATCTTTTTCGTTATACCTTAGTCTGGATCTAGGTATTTCGAATCCTCTTAATCCAATATTCATCTCACCTAACATTGAGTGTCTATTGGTTAAGTCCCCAATCCTCTTAATTCAATATTCATCTCACCTAACATTGAGTGTCTATTGATTAAGTCCCCCAAAGTCTTGACATCTCAGTCTGGATCTGGATGTCTCAAAACCTTTTGTTAAGCATTTCATTCGGATATGAATGCTTTTCGATCTTTTCGTTATACCTTAGTACGGATCTAGGTATTTTGAATCCTCTTAATCCAATATTCATCTCACCTAACATTGAGTGTCTATTGGTTAAGTCCCCAATCCTCTTAATTCAATATTCATCTCACCTAACATTGAGTGTCTATTGATTAAGTCCCCCAAAGTCTTGACATCTCGGTCCTGGATCTGGATGTCTCAAAATTTTGTTAAGCATTTCATTCGGATATGAATGCTTTCTGGTCTTTTTCGTTATACCTTAGTCTGAATCTAGGTATTTCGAATCCTCTTAATTCAATATTCATCTCACCTAACATTGAGTGTCTATTGGTTAAGTCCCCAATTTCGACATCTCAGTATGGATCTGGATGTCTCAAAATTCTTTGATAAGCATTTCATTCGGATATGAATGCTTCCTGATCTTTTTCGTTATACCTTAGTATGAATCTAGGTATTTCGAATCCTCTTAATCCAATATTCATCTCACCTAACATTGAGTGTCTATTGGTTAAGTCCCCAATTTCTTGACATCTCAGTCATGTTCTGGATGTCTCAAATCTCATATCTTACTCGCTATACCTTAGTGTGAATCTAGGTATTTCGAGTCATCTGAATTCAACAAGGCATCTCACCTAACATTGAGCGTATGTTGGATAAATTCATGTGGACTCTTCAGGAAACCTGGACACTTACTGAGCAGATGAAAATTCATCCTGTACTTCACGATGCTCGACCGGTAAGTAATTACGGGTATGCTCTCCTCTTCAATATCTCACATTTGCATTACCATTTTCATGACATTGCATTTATAAAATATATATAAAATATATATATATATAGTCCCGCCAAAGTATCATCCATTGCATGTTCATGGTCAAAATTTAGGTATCATATTGTCTTTGAATGCAACCTCTGCGAGCTCACCTTCAAAGAGGGGCAGCTGTTGACACCTAAATTTTGCTTAATCATTTAGTAATTAGTTGCATAAAAAAATTAAAATTAAAAAAATAGTAAAATTGCATTTCATGTAGTCGCATTTGCATTGATACCAAAGGGCAACAAGACGCAACGGCTCGTGGTCGATATTATTCACAAAAAGACGGTCTCTCTCTCTTCGTTGGTCTGAACACACATAAGAAAAAAATGAAGAAAGAAGAAGTTCTTGCACGTCCGTTGTCTCTCCCTCATTAATGCATGCGCATGCACGCACAAATTCGGCAGACGTGAGGACTTAAGAGGAACCCTCAGAGAAGCAAAAATGAGCCCATGATATATTATATAATATGCTCTATCTCAAGTGTGGGTTGTCAGGAGAAGCAGCGAGAAATTTGCTGAAGGAGGGACAAGTAGCCGCACAAGAAGCACGAAGAAGAAAGAAGCAAGAAGAATTCAACGTCAATTTGTTTCCCCTCATTAATGCATGCACATGCACGCGTGAAATAGGAGACGTGAAAATTCTACAATTTGCCTGCAAGAGGATGGAGTAACATTTTTATAATGTTATCCTTGCTGAAAAAGCAGATCGGTGGCCACTATATTTGAAAAGAAAGAACCGAACTTGAACAAGCAAAGAAAAATTGCGGCTACCTCCTGTTCACCTGTTCACACTAAAGTCAGTTGTTGCCTATAAATAAGCAAGGATCCTCGGCTAGAGAGAAGAGGGGGAGCTGAATGAAAAAATTCACTGGAGAGGTTTGGGGGGGAGCGATTAAAAAAGGAGAGCCCGTTGAGAGACACACGAGCGGAGAGAAATGAATAGATTAAAAAAATGGGAGAGGCTCATTAGAGAGAAACAAAAGAAAAGTGAAGTCAGGGGAGGGTATTAAAAAAAAAGAGAGATGAATAGTGAGTCGTCGAAACCAAAAAGAAGGGGAAGTGTGAGAGAGATAGAGAAAAGAGGGAGAGGCTACGTAAGAGAAGAGGGGGAGAGAAAAAAAAAAAAAAAATCACTGTTTGTCTCCTCCTCCGCACTGCGCGCACGCGTCTCCATCCGCTCCGATTTCGCACCCGCACCTCCGCCGCCGCTCCTGACATCGCCGGTCGCCGTGCCGCCCACCGCCCACCGCCCGCCATCTTCGAACGTCTGCAGCTCCTCAGCTGCATCTCATCCGAACCAGCCACCGGAAGCCCCAGCCGCGGCCTCCCCGTTGCAACGCACAGCAGCCCAGCTCCGCCTGTCTCCACGCCACCGACCTTGACGCCGTTACCGCCGCCGCGCTTCACGCCCTCCGCGCCACCGTCCCCGTCACCGCACCCGTGCACCGGTGCCCGCATCTCCTTCCGGCGAGCTCGCTTCCGTGCCGCCATCTCTCGCACACGAGCCCGACACCACCAGCAACACCGTCCCGGGAACCTGCACCTCCACCCGATGCCGTGAATACCAGCCACCACGCCAGCAACCCGCGCTTGCACCTCCGCCCCGGTTCCAGCCACCTGCATCGGCTCAAGACCTGCAATTCCAGCAGCAACGCCACACGCCGGAGTGACGATCGCCGCCCGTCCGACGGCCTGCTCCTCCGCCCAGATCTGCCCGACAAAGCTTCTGCTGTGCCGATCCGGACCTCAACCCGAGCCGCCCACCGTTCGAGCTCCGAACACCGCCCCTTCACCCGGCGGCCAAAGCCCATCGCTCTTGACCAGCCCGACGCCGTGAGTACCAGCCACCACGCCGGCAGCCCGTGTCCGCACCTCCGCCCATCTCTCGTGCCACCGACCCCGACGGCCGTCTCCCCGGCGTCCCCTGCTGCCCGACGCCATAGGTGCCCACACCGCCGCTTGAGATCTGCTCGTGCCTGCATCTCTGCCACCGCCGCTCGCCGGTCCGCCCTCACTCGAAGCTGCTGTTGACCCACGCCCACTACCCTGCTCACACCGCCGAGCACCGCGGCCTGCAGCCACCGGAACCCTTGCGCCGGCGACCGCATTCTTGCCGGATTCCTCCCTGCCGGACCCATCCGACCAGCTGCCTTGGTGTATCATCACAGCACGTGACCTAGAAGAAAGAAGAAAAGAAAAGAAAACAAAAAAATTAGATTAGGTAGTTTTCTTTTATTTTATATGTAGTTCATAGTTTGTTTTCTTTATAGTTTTTTTTAGTGTAATTACCCCATTTAATGTGGAATTGAAATTGCATGTTATGAAATTGCTTGGAAACTAGTGATTGTCGGTCCGATTTTCGCGCCCGAAATCCGACTCGCAATTACTTAAAAAAAAAAATTGCCAATCCGATCCCCCGCCCGAGATCCGATTCGTGATTTATGTGAAATGGGCCAACCCGATCTCACGCGCGAGATACGGTTCGTCAATTTGGGGTATTAACATTACTTGATTTGTTGTGGTGTTATTTAAATTAATTTTCTTTTAAAAAAAATAAAAAAAATGTAGGTTAGAAGTAGGGTTTGCATGTTTAGAATTGAAGTTTTATTTTAAATAAAAAATAAAAAAAATCAATTGTCTTAGGTTGTTAGTTTTTTTTATTGCATGTTAAATTATTAGGCGATTGTTAATTTTGAAAATTAAAAAAAAAAAAAAAAGAAAAGAAAAGGGAAATTAGAGTTAGATTTGCTTTTCTTATTTTGCATGTTTAGGGTTGAGTTTTTATTTTGAATCATGAAAAAGAAAACAAAAAGAAAGCATATTCATTTAGAATGTTAGTTTTATTATTATTGCATGTTAAATTTTACTTTTGAAATTAATAAAAAAACAAAAAAATAATAAAATAACAAACAAAAAAAAAAACATCATGCATAATTCATGTAGAATTAAGGCATTCTTTGCATGTCATTGCATTTTAGAGTAAGATTGCACGTAATTTAATTCTAGATAATAGTTTTTAAGTAGATTGCATTTTAGTTAGGATTTGACATAACTCCATTCCTAATTCAAATTAGATGACATTTTAATTTAAGTAGATAACTTCCACATTTTTATAATTTCGAATTTCATAAAAAAAATACAAAAAAATGTCTTAGGATAAATTACTTTCATTTTTTAGGATGAATTGCATTTTCTAGGAAAAAGAAAATAAAAATAAAAAATGTCATGAACATGTCACTTAGGATTAGATTAATGGAAATGCACGTCATTTATTTATTTTTAGGCCCATTTAATTAGAAATTGCCTGTCAATAGAATTAGGTCATTAAGATTGCATTTAATCATTGCATTCCTTTAGGATTTACTCTATTCATGTCATATAATTTAGATCATATTGCCATGTCATGTAATTTAGGTCATGTTGCCATGTCATATTAGATTACTAGCATGCATTGCATACAGATTAAGTTCCCATTAAATAAAGTGAAAAAAAAATTGCGTGTTAATTAGAAATCATATCTAAGGTTGATGATGTGATTTTTGATCTAACTACGCAGATGCTTTCGTTACTTTGAGGTAAGTTTTTGCAATTTATTTACTGTTTTATCTGGGTGTTAAATTTGTGGTTTGCGCACCCGCATGATCACCTCATATGTTAGGAAGATAAATTGAAATCAATTCAAGCTGCCTGCAAAATATTTTTTGAAATAAAAAGAATGGTACCGAAAGGGCATTAGAAAAATCTAGTGTAACCAAGTCCCCGTACCCATAGTCTCTGGTTCGTAGGAGTAAAGTAAATCTCCCACTACTTTACTTGGGTTTCTAATCGACCCACCAAAAATAGATTAGTGACGACTCCTAATTGAAAATCATTTGCATGTTAAAGAACTCAAACCTAAGTCGCGAATTGGTATGGGCTTGGGAGAGCTCGAGTTAAGTCTAGGCTTAGCAATCCATTAGCCGAACCCTTAGGTGGTACAAAACCCGCTTCGGGGAGGTCGCGACACCCTGAGACGCAAGGATCAATTGGAGGGCCAAGCTGAGGAGGACGAGCAACCGCAACTCCCACTCCTTCCACCATTCACGAGCGTTTTGGGGAAACAGCAAAGATCCCATTGTTGAGCTCAAATTGTTGGCACCGAAAGGCGGAACGATGGGAATGCGGTCTCAAAGAGCGGTCAAACTTAGAAATATAAATATTGTGCGTGTGTGGAGAGGACGAAGGAAGGCAAAGCATCAATAGCTTTGGATTTATCTCAGCATCACCGTTATATAAGCATTAAGTTGGTATAGAAATCAAATTCAAAAGCACCTTTTACCTTGCATCACATTACAAGTAACCAAAAAGCAATACACTTCGCGAAACACCTTGCATCAAGCGATTCTTAGAATTTGCCTGCGGGGGAAGAGTAACGAAATCAAGTACTTGCACGAATATAATCTACTTAATTGAGAAAATAGGAATATAGGCTGAGTGTTGAAGTTTGGTTTCTCAATCACTGTTCTAAATTTAAATCTAGTGAACTTCACCCTAATCACTGTGATTTTCACATTGTCCAACAAGCATCACCAACCTAAGGTGATTCATAGAATCACCTATCGAACTTGCTATAACAAGTTAAGCCACAAAAAGACCAAAAGAGGGTGATAAATGCTCACTCCAAATTGAAGCAATTCTGAAGCATCAAGTCAATTGCTTCGATGCCAATAGATAAGCATATTATTTTCTTGAACACTAATATTTGTACTAAATCCGTAATCACCACAATAAAACATCGCACGAGAATGCGTACCTCTTACACCTTGTCACCGTCAGCTAATGTGGTTTACAACCAACGTGATTACAACTTGTTTCATCTATGATTGAACAAATGGCATGTGGTGTGCGACAATCGCCGAACTTTTTTTTTTCCATCTATATTTGATGTTTTGCAAGGAGGCATATGGTACATCATAGTTGCCGAACATTTTGATCTTCCACACGCTACCCCGTCAAGGACATACAGTTGGAGGCCAACCTCTAGGTTAACTTAATTAACATTGCAAATCAACGCTTGAAACATGCTTATTCTTTTCCCTATCAGCTAAAAAAAAAGAAACATCATTGCCATAAGTTTTGTTTGATGCTCATTTTAATACTAAAACTTTTCAAAAATCATTAGAGTGATACAACTTTTGAAAAATGATTACTTAAGTGGCTACTGTAATTTAATTTGACGGAAAATCTTATGTGACCCGCCGACGTTGCTTAAGTGAATGCTCTTAAAATGTTTTGGGCTTAAGAAAAGCATAAATACCATAACTTTCGTACAGTGCTCACTTGAGTGTCATAACTTCTTCTTTTTTTAATTTTTTTCGCTCATTTAAATGCCACATCAAAGTGAAATCAAACATTTGAGTACCACTTCCGGCAAATAATCTTTAGTGGAGTTTTTTTAATTAATTTTCCCATTCCAACGTGGATTTTTAAAATTTTTTAATTTGTTATTAATTGTCCATGTCAGCGCCGGTGATGCCATGTAGGATGATCGAGGTGCACGTCAAACTTTCCGACGAGGTAAATTGCTAATGGCACTCAAGTGTTTGATTTTTAAAATTTGTGACACTTAAGTGAGTGCCACACGAAAGTTATAACACTTCTTGTGTACTATTCCAAAAAATGCTTATACATGTGTCCGTTGAAGTAGTGATTATTTAAATATTTGGGAAAATGATCAATTTAGTCTTATAACTATAGTACGGATATCAATTCAGTTTTAACTTTCCAATTTTGTCAACATAGTCTTACACATTTGCACAATATTTAAATATAGTCTTTCTTGTCAATTGTCGTCGCAAATTGTGACGTGGAAATAAGCAAATTGCCCATGTCAACATGCCACTTAGGATAGCCAGCAATGACTAAACACCACATTAGCAATTTTCGGTGGCAATTGGCTAGAAATACTATGTTGAAATATGGCTCAAAAGTTTAGGACTACATTGAGAAAACTTAAAAGTGTGGATGATTAAGTAAAATAATTAGTTGTTGACATGAAAAGTATGACAATTGTAATTGCATTATAAGACAATCCAATCAAACCTTTGGCAAATACTTATTTTTTGTCAATTTTAAATGCATCAAAATTTCCAAAGAAAGAGAAGAAAAAAGATAAGAAAGAATTTTAAATCTAAGACTCGTAAGAGACATTGTGGTCAATTTAAGGTAAAAAGGGGTGTTGGAAGTCAAAAAATGGATTAGAAAAGGGCGAGCCTTTATGCATTTATCTTTTTCACATAATTGCTCATTTAAATGTTAAACTTAACCTACTTATATATATTTGAGTAGATGTGAGTAAAATAAGGAAAGAATATAATGGATTCCAAAGTTAAGGGCCGTACGATGGTTAGGAAAAAGAGAGGCGAAAGGTGTAATTTATAATTAATACTACTTATGTATTAATACATAATAATTGTTTTGATGATATTTTAATTTCAATCTTTGTTGAAAATTAAATTTAAAATATTTTGGATTTAATTTCATTACGAGAAGTACATAGTTTTATATATAGGGTCCACCTTCTATTAATATGTCTTATAAAGAATTAATTAATGCAAGGCACTTGTCTACGTGGAACCCTTATGGGAAAATTCATAGGGATAGCTGTATTGGCCTTCCGCAACCTTTTAGATAAGGACAACAAAAGTATCATAACTTTTGTATAGAGCTCACTTAAACACAACTTTTTTTTTTCACTCACTTAAATGCCACATCGGAGTAAAATTGATCATGTGAGTGCCGTTCGGCAAATTGTCCTATGCAGATTTTTTTATTAATTTTTTCTTTTGAAATGGATTTTTTTTTATTGTTGTGTTTATTATTAATTATCCATGTCAGCATCGGCGATGTCACATAGGACAACCGGTATTCACATTGGATTTTCCGGCGAGGCAATTCTCCGATGGCATTTAAATGATCGATTTTTTTTTTTTAATTTGTGACATTCAAATGAACGAAAAAAAAAAGTTATGGTGTTTAAGTGAGTGTCATACGAAAGTTGTTGCACTCCTAGTGTACTTAACCCAATATATGTGTATTTTCATTAGTATACAATAGGATAACAATAAAGGGAAGCCCACTTACACTCTAGAAAGAGAACCCAACTTAAGCTATGTCCGGAGCTCTTGATTAATTAGACACCTTAATTGATATTATCAGAAAAATATATTGATTTGTACTTTCTATAGTTGTGCTTTCCTCTGCCTTTTCTTATTTTTGTTGCACTACTTTCATGTGTTTTTAAAAGCATGCAAAGTTAATTAATCAAAAAGCTGTGTTAAAAAAATTAACCGAAAATCTAAAAATAATTCCCTGCATGACAACCCAGAATCTCAAATACCTTGTTAAGCCATAGAAAATGAAGGTAATTTCCCTTCTTTTTATCGTTAGATAAGTAGCCCTCAATTAAATTACCGATGGATGATGTAGCTTGCACTCAGAAAATTAATTATCTTCATGTGAAGATTCCTATAAATAGACGAAATTTTCATTTAATCTTGTCTTTTGAAATTGGATATATGAATACCCTAGAAACTCATATTTATTAAAGGATTAATATTATGAAAAATCTCAAATTGGTATAAGTGTACCACATTTACCTTAAACTAATTTTTGTCTTATAAAAACTCTCAAATTGGTACACATGTGCCACATTTACCTCAAATTGGTGCATTCGTGCCACATTTATATTAAATTAATTTTTATGTAAAAAAATTCAAAATTGATACATTTGTACTATATTTATCCTAAAAAAATCTCAGATTTACCATAATTTAGGTTAAATGTGGCACGTGTATATGAGTTTAGGGTAAATATGGTATAGGTGGACCAATTTATGATTTTTTGTGACACAACAATTAGTCTAGGATAGATGTAGCACACATGTACCAATGTAAGAGTTTTTGTAACATGAAATTTAGTTTGGGATGAATGCAATACATTACTCATGACACCACCTTTTAGATGTAAAATTGTCAAGCGATTTTCTAAATTTGCCCAAAGGAGAAGTAAAGTGACAAAATCAAGATCTAGCATTCATACTAGCCCGAGTATGATCTACTTTAATTGAGAAGGTCGGAGTATAAGCTGAGAGTTAAAGTTGGGTTTTTCAATCACTGCTCCAAATTGAAATCCAGTGATATTCACCTTAACCATCGTGATTTTCACACTTTGTCTAACAAGCATCACCAGCCTACATGATTCATGTAGAATTAGAAATCACCTACTTGGCTTGCTATCACAAGTAAAGTCACAAAGAGGCCAAAAGAGGTTGATAAATGCTCACTCCAAATTGAAGCAATTCCAAAGCATCTAGTCGATTGCCTTGATTCCAGTAGACAAGCATATTGTTTACTTGAATAATAATCTTCGTGTCAAATCCGTGAATGAAGTCTTCACCACGATAAAACATTGCATGAGAGCACATATATTTCCCACCATGTCGGTGTCAACTAATATGGTCTATGACCAATGCGATCACAATTTGTCATCCATGTTTGAACTATTAACACGCGGAGTGCGACAACGGCTGAATATTTATCCTCCATCTATACACAATGTTTCATAGTGACGCATTTATCTGGTGGCCCACCTCTAACTTAATTAAGCCCTAAAAGTTGCAAATTAAGGCTTGAAACATGCAACTAAGAACCTACAAAAGCCTCAAAGTCCAAGAATTCATAATCTCAAACTAAGTTTTCTTTTCCCAGTCTAGGAATACGAAAGCATGTTAAATATAAAGGAACAGAAGTTGAAGAAGAAGAAGAACATCAATGGCACGTGTTGGAAAAACAGTCAACAAATAAAACAGAGGACTTGGCGATACAGAAAAGATGATCAACGGTGAAGAACTTATGATGAAGATCAGCTTGGATCGACATCAATGAAGGAGACACCTGAAGTGAAGAATGACATGGATCGCCAAGATATACAAAACTAACACATATGCTATGAGCTGTAATATGTTATTAGTAGTCTACATTTTCTTGAACAAACTACATTCAGGTTTTCTGTTAGTTGTTTGTTCTTAGTAGTTTGTTCCTTATATAACTAGAGACTTGAGATCAGTAAAAACATACGAAGAAATAGAAGAAGAGAAGTAGTATTCAGATATAGAGAGAAAGAGATAGAGAGAAGAAAGAGAAATCCTCCATGGATGTTTGGCGTCACAGAAAAGTTTCAGCGGGATGATCAAAAGCTACATCGAAGATTCAAGTAAGATAGAACAGAGAAAGTAAAACAGGGGATCTATATTCATTGGTGTTCTAGATACATTGCACTTCAATGCTTTGTTAATACAATGATACATGAAGTATTTTCAGAATTGATTGTTTTGCACTAGATTCTGTTCTTCATCTTCATCTGCTTATTGCTCGTCTTCATATCACCATCTAGTTCTTCAGTTTCTCATGGTATCAGAGCCACTGTTGATTTACTGTATCAACATCATCTTCAAATCCTATAAGGATTCATTAGCATTCCTGATATCCTTTCTCTCAAGCTGAAATCTTGTGACAATGGCAATAAGAACACCAAAGTATCCTTTTCCGATACATGTGAACATCTCGAATTTTATCACAATCAGACTTACCGAAGGAAATTTTCTGTTATGGCAAGCTCAGATTCAAAGATTTCTGAAAAGCCAAGAATTATTTGGCTTCATTAACGGTGATATTCCTTCACCTCCTCGAATGCTGCAAAATGATACTGAAAGTTGTGAATCTGAACTAGTTAATCCTGACTATGCTGACTGGACAAGAACAGATCAGTTGATATCATCGTGGATCAGTGGAGCTGTCACTGAGAATATCTTAAGTCTAATAATTGGCTTAGATACATCTTTTGAAGTATGGCGAGACTCTTCTAAAGCGATTTACACGAAGTCAATTGCTAGAGAGTTTGAACTCGGGGAAACTACGAGTCTTGCCGAAGCTTGATCAAACTCTCTCTACTTATCTTAGAGAATATAAGTCTATATGTGATCAGTTGAATGCAATAGGCAAACCTGTGGATGAAATAACCAAAATATTTGGTGTACTGGAAGGTTTAGGTCCTGAATATGAAAATCTTCGAACCACCATATATTGTTTAAAGCCTCAACCTGATTATGATGAGGTTATTGCTCAGTTAGAAAGGTTTGAATCAAGAATGAAGACTTATTCCAGAAGTCAGTTCAATCCAAATTTGGCTTATTTTGGGCAGAGACAATTTCAGATATAGCCTAAAGAGAATACTAATGGAGAGTATGTTTCTCAAACCACTGGATTTATAGCTCAAAGAGGAAATTACAGAGGTGGTCGCAGTTATGGTCGTGGCAGAACTACTAATAATAGAGGTCGAGGTTTTGGTTATGCTGAAAGAAATCCAAGCTATAGAGGAGAAGCACCAATTCAAGTGCAAGCAGATCAACACCTCAGACAAAGAAATAACTTTTCTACTCCTAATCAGGGATTTCGACCCTATGCCAATTACTCCCAAAGGTACCAGACTACCAAATCTTATCCTTCTCTCTCATTAAATTCAAGTAAAAATCTGCAGGATGAGAAAGACACAGGTTCTACTAGATTGGAATGTCAAATATGTAAACGTCCTGGGCATGATGCTCTTCGTTGCTGGTATCGATTTGATAACTCTTATCAAGTAGAAGATGTTCCAGCAGCATTGACAGCAATACATATTGAAGATCCAAAAGGAAGTGAATGGTACCCTGATACTGGTGCTACAGCCCACATCAACACTAATCCTGGTATTCTTCATACCCTTACTAAATACCAAGGATCTGATACTGTGATGGTAGGAAATGGATCGTGCTTACCTGTTACACATATTGGTAATACCTGTTTAAATACAAAAGGCAATACATTACCTCTTGTTGACACCTAATTTTAGAAAAATAAAATTGTGTTTTGAACAAATAAAAGGAAAACTAAAAAAAAATGGAGGAAATTGATTTGATTGATTACGTATGGAAATTTGAAATTCTGATGAATATTCAGATTTTGATAAATGCAGAAACAATTAAAAATCAGGTGAACAAAGGGCAGGATTTTGATAAAATGGAAGGAATCAAGTAAAATCGAGCTGATTACGAAATCACATTTCGATTTGCACGCTTGATTTGATGCAACAAAAGATGGAAGTTTGAAATATGCCATACAAAGCAGCTGCTCGGAACCACTATAAAAGGAGACCAAATTTTGTGAAAAGGGGGAGGAGAGCGGAGCTCGGGAGGCGATTTTCAAAAAAATTCAGAGCAAATGTGAGGAAGGTTTTCTCCTTCGTTTCTTTCGAGTTCAAATTTCTTTAGGGAGTCGACGATCTCGAGAATTCTTCGATTGGTCTATTGGATGGTGCGGTCCTCTTGATGATGCCCCATGTTCATCATGCTTCATGGATATTGACGACAAGCATAAAGCTAAGTCGAGCTTCTTCTTTTTTTAAGTTTGATTGTGTGCAATTCCAATTTGCTATTCGCACTAAGGTGATTTTATTTTTTCTTGCTTAGATTAAACTCCTACATCTCCGACGATAATTCCAGCAGCGAGACATCGAAGTGGCCAACGTACCTAAGCGCCGATTGCCATCCAGTGATTTCACTGTGATAAAACCAGGTTGTTTCTCTCCCTATTAAAGTTGTTCACCCCATATTTTCACCTAATTTACTTTGTTTTATTCTGATGTTGTGGTCACAGGCAATTCAATGCCGAACAAAAGGCCACACAATTCCATATTCCACCATAATTGACAAGGGAGAGACGGCAAGAGAAGGGGACGTCCACTCAAAAAGTTCTCGGAGGAGACTAACAAATGATCAAATCAAGAACTAGCCATATGCCCACCAACGCTGCTGCAATTCCCCTCCTTTAGTTTTATTTTTATTTCTTTCTTTTGCTTATTTTATGTTATATTATTGTGTTTTAAATTTTGTTATTATTGTTTAAGTTAGAATATGGTTTGTCAATGTTAATATTTGTGCATTTTGTATGCATTGTCCGTAGGGATTTTGTCCGAAATTAATGTAATTATTAATTTGATCCGAGAGACATCGGATCATTTTTTTATTATATTAATTTTTGGGCTTTTTGGTGAAATTTTAATTGTTAAATCACAATAATTATTTAATTTGGTCCGTCGGACTTCGGATTAGATTTGTAATTGTTTTGATCTCTTTGTTGTGATAATTAGGGTTAGAATAACCGTTAATTTGACCTGTGAGACAATAGGTTATTTTTTCGATTATTTTAATCCTTTCTTGCTTTATCTTGTTGATAGTTTAGATTTAATAATTAATTATTAAAAAAATCAAAATTCTGCCTGAGCATATAGGTTTAGTAAATCAGACATGTAGGATTAGGTTTATGTAGGATTAGAACAGAGAAAGTAAAACAGGGGATCTATATTCATTGGTGTTCTAGATACATTGCACTTCAATGATTTGTTAATACAATGATACATGAAGTATTTTCAGAATTGATTGTTCTGCACTAGATTTTGTTCTGCATCTTCATCTGCTTATTGTTCGTCTTCATATCACCATCTAGTTCTTCAGTTTCTCAAGCATGGCGCCACAACTTTTGTATGATGCTAAATTTGGTGTTAAGCTTTTCAAAAATCATTGAAGTGTGAAAAACGATAACTTAAATGACTCCAGTGACTTGGTTTGTTAAAAAAATCCGATGCAACTCACTGAATTCACTTAAATAGACGTTTTTAAAGAAAGTTGTGACACTAAAATAATCGTCTCAATAGTATAATGATCCTTTATCAGATTGGTGCTCTAAAATTCTTAAAATTTGAAACTTTGACAAAAGGATATCGTGACCCACAAGCAAAAATCGCCCGTGCCACCATTTTCCTTTGTCTCGTCAGACTCAAAAAAGCAAAATTATGGAACAAAAATTCTCTCAAAACACTTTCGTTTAAAATCACAAAGATCTATTTATTTTTCTTAACAAGAAAAGAGGGAAGTGAGTAAAGTTCTCATGAAGAACAAGATGGCATGACTTGTAGATCATCACTTTGTGTTGTCATCATATGACATCTCGTGAAATATGGATAAGATGAAAGTGAGACGAAATACCAATTCCTGACTTTATATCAGTAGAGTACTAGAGAATATGGTAACGCTGTTAAAATCAATAGAGAGATATGGTGAAACACGAAGGAATTGAAGGCCTCATTGTCAATGAATTAAATGTTAACCGGAGAATATACACTTTTAATTACATAGCATTGCGTTTTTTCATGTTAATCGCGACAGAATCTCTACTAGAAGAATATTTAGGAACCAAAGATTTTGGAACTTGATACATTTTTCCCTTTTGTGGCTTTTTGCCAAGGAAACTCAAATATAAATGGATGAGCGAAACAACGGTCTTAAAATGACCGTTGGATTTTGCTGATGTATGCTATTCTATACTATTATGTAAATTCAAAGAATCTCCTAAAGGGATCAAAATCTTTTTTTTTCCTCTCTCTAAAAATATCTTCAATTGGTTATTTTGTAAATATTTTACGGACGAGCAAATGCGCGAATTAACATGCCTACTTTATCTCTTACGTGTTTATTTTAGTTTATTATTTTAACATTCAAACATTTTCTATCTTATAAACAGCTCTACTATAAAAAATGAAAAGTCAAATCTAGAGACATTTTTTATTTTCCACACATGTATATATATATATAGTGTGTGTGTGTGTGTGTGTACGATTCTTGCATATTGTGTCAATAACTTCTTTTCATTAATTAGTAATTACTTGGTTTATGATAAAGGCCATTTCACAAAATCTTTTGAATGTCAATTTTTGTATGCAGGCAATGCATGTGTATTTTTGCTATTATACAATAAGGGGGTGTATGACAACTCCCTATTTCTGTCCAGAAACAATTTTTCTATTCCAAACTTGTTTTGGAATAGAAATCCGTTTGATAAAAATATTCTATTTTTCTATTTTTGAAATATATTTTTGTTCCGAAATAGGTTATGAAATAGATTTTGTTCCAGAAATAGGTTTGGAATATAAATCGAAGTAAAAATTTTCTACTTTTCTATTTCTAGAACAGAAATAAGAAATAAAAATTATTCTCATCATTTGTCACCGCCAACCATCGTCCGCTGGACGCTGCCACCCCGATCGCGCGGTCGCCACCCACCACGCCATCCGCCGGTCGTCGTCGTCGATCGCCGCCGTCGAAAAGGAAGAAATTTTATGTTGTTATCAAATGAATTTTTATTTTTAGAGTAAAAATTTGTGTTGTTATCAAACAAGTATTTTTGCTTAGAAACTCATTTAGAAATAGAAATAAATATAAAAAAAAATCTATTTCCCTTCCTGAAATCAATTTCTGCCTAGAATGGTTTTCATTCGCGCCTTAAAATGACACACTAAAATAACAAGGTGTTTTTACTGTAATTTTGTCCAGGTTGATTTATTGTCGCAAAGCAAGTAGAACCACAAACACATCAGGACAACTAACTTCGGAACCTCGCTCATGCAGTCCACACTCCGAGAAGGAGATGGGCCCCAAGCTACGGGCGCCCTCAATTTTCTGACAATAAAATAACAACTCTTGCTTTTCTTTATTCTCATCTTTTTTTATTATCTCTTCGTAATTTCCAAACTATTTGGCCTAACTTGCAAATTATTCAATTTGAAGGCCGGACAAAAACGGACAATTTTGCTGCTGTATGGACTGATGTAATTAGGGGTGAGTAGCGGTCTAGGGTCGACCCTGGACCGACCCTGGCCCGGCCCAACCCCTGCCGGTTCGGTCCGGTTCTCAAGGAGACCGGGTCGGTCCTCGGTCCTGAAATTCCAGGGACCAACATGTGCGGGTTGGTCCTCGGTCCTAAGAGTTTTGGGTCGGTCCAACCCTGGACCAACCCCGTATATATATTATATTACATTATATTATTTATAATTCTTTTATATATTCAAACCTAAGTAAAATGTCTGTTATAAAACCTAAGAGTTATGGTGAGATGTTCTATCAATAACACTAATAATAATTTCAATTTAAAACTTTTGTTGAGTATTAATTATGTATCGTTTGTTTTGTTTTCAAGTGTTTAGAAGTTCAAGTGAATTAACAAGATGTGAAGTTATATATTCATGGTTTATATTAAGTATTTTGAACTTTTTATGGTTTAATTGTATTTTACTAATGAATTTCAGCTGCACTTTACTTTTCAATTTGTGTCAAATGGTAGAAGTTTTTGAAGAGTAAAGTAGTACTGCAGTTGCTACGGTGATTTGCTAGTCAAGTGGTGTGAAGCTCATTTTTTGGTTGAGTGGACTCTACATGATCAAATGCAGGAAAACGATTTTGCATATAGTGTTATGAATATTAAAGATAGATGATTACAAGAACTTTCCATCTTGTCCCATATCTCAATGAGCGGTTAGCAAGTATGAAATTTCTATTATTGTGTCATCTTAAATTTGCTGAATATGTATTGATATTTATAGTTTAGTTGCACAATGTCGTATTGTCGATGAATGTGTAATTTGAATTTGTAGGTTTGCTTTTTTAGAGAGTATAAAAAACAAGAAAAAAAATTATCGATCGGTCCCGGTTGACCTCGGGAACCGGACCGAACCCATTGGGTCGGTCCGGTCCTTGGTCCCAGGCTCAATAGGGTCGGTCCTCGGTCCTAAAAATTGAGGACCGACACTGTACGGGTTGGTCCTAGGGTTAGGGGGTGGCCCGGACCAACCCGGACCATGCTCACCTCTAGATGTAATTGCCGTTGCCGGGACATGCGTGTTAGCATAGAAAGGGATGTCACTAGGCAACCACGCATAAGACAGTTCCCGCAACGCAACTTAGAGAAAATTACTTTAGAAGGGACAACCAGTACTCACAAAATGACCTAAAGTAGCAACAACTTGTTTGTTTAACGAAAAATTGATGATTTGAAAAATATTTTCTTAATCAACAAGAAATGTTTTCATTATATACTTTAAATAATGCCAATGATATGTTTCAAGAAAATATATTCCTGAAAGCGAATGCAGCACAATGCCCTTGGCCATTCCATGTGAGTAAGAACGTGGAAGAGGAACCAACCTAATGATGTTGCAACACAACAATGCCACCCATTTGATATTGGGATGCATACAAATAATCAATTAGGTCATCACTCTTACCAGTAATCAATATGGAATTTGCAAACGTCTTTCTCATATTTGAGTGCAAGATGCAAAACATTTGATGACGTTGATATGGCAACTAAAAAGCAAGAAGCGGGGCTTACAATCATACATCACTCGATTTTTTTTTAGCCGAACATGTCACTTGATTCGATAGCCTAATTTTTAAGTCACGAAGGAGCCGAAACATAAACCGGTTAAAATGCGATAATACCATTTGTGAGAACTTCTCAACAAAATGACTATTCCAAGTGAAAAGGGGAAAAAACCAGTATCGACCTGCGATCTTGTTGAAATTTCAAATGGTGGGGAAGGAGCACCGACGATAAATTGGTGACTATTTTTTTTTTTTTTTAATAGCTTAAAGACGAGACCTGATGGAAGAGAAACCGCATGTCCCCGCACTTACTTTTCATGCAAATTTCAGCAAGCTCAACGTGGACGGCTCTTGGGTAGAAGGAAGTGTAGAAGAATCAGTAGCCGGAGTTTGTAGAGGCCGCAGGAACGGGGTTGTCGATTGCCCGTTTTCGCAAGAACAGTGCGCCCGTCTTCTACGAGCCAAACCGAAGCCCTAGCTCATCGATTGTGCGATTCAATTCAGGAGAAAGCCAAAGCCCATGAGCCAAAGCTGATTAGGCTTGCCCCAAAGACCATTGCAGAAAAATCCCTCCCTTCGAAGCGGTTGTGTTATCCCCCTTCGCCTCTTTGGAATATGTTGTGTTTTGAGACTCGTCTATCATGTTCCAAATATTACTAGAATTGTCTTGTGCTATCCCGCATAGTGATGGCAGTTAATATTCTCAAATATTTGGGGTGAAGGTTATGTTTAGTGTCCATTAAACTATGGAACTATTGGTACTGCACTAGAAAGATAGACTAACATCTTATGAGAAGGGTATGTAGCTCGAGATAATTCTATGGACAGTTCCTCACTTGCTTATGAAGAAAGGAGAAGATAGATTCGGCCATTTACTACAACCAGAATAGAATCAGATTGTACTACTGAGGATTATCCATGACTAAGGGGATAGCAACAGGACTTGCCTAGCCTAGCACTTGTCTTCATCATCCAGATTGACATCGATTGATGCAAGTTTCGCACAAATAGTATTAAACTCATTTAAGTGCGCAGAATATGAATCACCTTCACTCATCCGAAAATTGTAGAGTCGCCTCCGTAGAAATAGCCTATTCACAAACAACTTGTTATGATAAAGGTTTTCCATTTTCGTCTACTCCCCTATGCAACGAAGACTTCACCAATATATTAATGGCATAGTTCCATTTTTCTAATCAATTAATTAAGTGATCTCATTCAATAAAATGCCTAATATGTCTCTTTGATCTCACATCACCATGCATGGGCTATTTGCGTCAGTAAAATATTAAATTCTTAAAATGGTCTGGAATATCATCAAAATATTAAATTTTGATACGCCATCTTGATTATCTCTGCAGCTCATGGTCTAACCATAATAATCGAATTGATTACCTTCACACATAAGAGCAAAGTAAAGAATAAGATGCATCGGTGAGATTATTATATTAAACGATTTGATAGATTTCACAAGTAAAGAACTTTACTAGGATACTTTCATAAACGAAATTTAGTTTTCTATTACAATTATTCTTGGAGATACTTTCTCCCGTCTCACGGTCAAAAAGTCGCACAAGCAAAGAATTAAACAAAGCTTGTTGCAGACAGGAGAGGCCATACCGAGAAAAGCATAAAAATGATATGTTCCAACAAATAAATTTAATCCAAGCAAACAAGCCAGCATACACACGTGACCTTGCTCGAAACAAACACATTGATCAGGCATGTCTTATTGCAACACGATAACATCCACGATGGTAGCTGAAGCTGCCGCCGAGATTGTGTACCAGAAATTAGAGATGTTGTGCTCTCACCCGGTGTGCGAAAGGTGCTCATCAATGGAAACACTCACGAAGGAGGCCAAGGAGAAGCTGGCCACGATCCGAGAGTTCTTTTCCACGCAAGACGGCCTGTCCATGAGCAAGGTGTTGTGGGTGGGGCGGCTCCTCCAAGCCATGTTCGACGCGGAGGAATTCATTGACAAGTTCCACCTCAGAGAGGCCCGTGGGTGGCACGGGGCCCTGCACACGCCCACCGGGCTCATCTCCAAGTGCAAGCTGCGGAGGGACCTGTCCAATCTGGTGAATAAGATGCGGGAGTTGTGTCAAGATCAGGGCTTGACGGGCAAGAAGGAGGCCGAGGGCGAGACGAGGAAGGCCTCCCCTCCTAGTGTTCCAGGGCCAGACGAGAAAGTGGCGAGGCTGACTAGTTTGTGGGATTGGCAAGCGTCGATTAACTCCTTATGGCGGGAGAAGAAGGAGGAAATAAAGAAGAGGATTGGGGAGGGACCGAAATCGGGGAATCTCAGTTGGACTTTAATTAGGGGTGAGCCAGGTGCCGGCAACACGTCCGTCGCGAGATGGGTCTACAGGGAAGCGATGTACCTGGGCTTCAAGTGGCGCGCTTGGGTCCACCTCTCGCCCAGCATGGACATGCAGGAGTTCTTGTTCGAGGTACTGAAGCAAATTAGGAAGCTGGCGAGGGAGCTGAAGGACATGAACTTGCAGGAGATGACGGAAATCCACCCTCATGAATTGGCCAAATGGAAGAAGTTCCTCATCGTGTTGGATGGCGTGCACACGTCCAACGTGCAACTCTTGGGAGGGTTAGCGAGAATCCTGCGTCATGGGCAGGGCCACATAATCATCACGACTCAAGACGACCTCATAGCCAATACCATGGGCGGTTTCGAAAAGCCGATCGAGCCGAAAAAATTGAACCAACAAGAAAGCCGGAAAATGCTCTCCCTTAAGTTGCGTGGAGTGCCCGACGGTCAGAAGCTCTCGAATGAGGAGGAGGCTATCCTAGAAACGTGTCAGGGCTCGCTGCTCCGTATATCCTTAATTCTCGGATTGCTGCCACATGCTGGAAAGCAGGAACGCGCGGCGTTGGCGGAAGATGGTTCTAAGATGTCATTATTAGATCTCCTGAAGTTGAGCTACCAGAAATTGCCGGCCCCTCTGAAACCGTGTCTCATCTACATGGTTTTGTTCCCCCGAGCAACCCCGATTCGAACGAGAAAGCTAGTGCGGCTGTGGTTGGCTGAGGGCTTATTGGATATGCATTGTTGTGGTGGAGAATGGAAAACGACAAGGGCGCCCGAGGATGTGGGAGAGACTTTCATTCTGGAGCTCGCGGAAAGGAACATGATCGATGTGGCGAGCTGGAGGGCTGATGGATCCCCCAAAACTTGCCACATGCTCAACTCTCTGTATGACGTGATCCGCCCGATCGCGATGGACACAGGGTTCCTCCACGTGCATGACGCTAGGAAGTCAAAAGACGAGAACGACCGCTACCCAACTGGCCAGCAACAAGAGCTGCCGGCACAACCACGAGAAACCAAGGTCCGGTGGCTTGCGGAGCACACGAACATAGTCAGAGACAGCCGCAGCGGCAGCTACCCTGATTTGAACCTCCGCTACGTCCGCTCGTTTCTGTCGTTCTTCATGAGGAGAGGCATGCTCACCAAGGATATCAGCACGTTCCTTAGGAAGATGACCTCCAAGACTGCCTATAGATTGCTGAGGGTACTTGACTTGGAAGGTACGTATAAGCCATCCTTGCATGGTGTGCTCCATAAGCTGGTGCTCTTAAAGTACCTAGGTTTGAGATCCACGGCGTTGCCCTCAATCCCAGGGGCAGTTGCGGATCTGCAATACCTTGAGACTCTTGACATAAAGGACACCTACATCACTTCCCTGCCGAAGTCCTTCTGGATGGCAAGGAACTTGAGGCACCTGCATCTAAACTGGTTCTACGTCAACTTGAAGACCATCCTCAAGGCTCGCAGCAACAACGTCATGGCCTTGAGTAGACTCCAAACCTTAAGCGGGCTGGTTATGGGTGAAGTCGGGGAGAACTCCGTCCACATGGACAGCTTGACCAAGCTGAAGCTTTTCTTGCACCAATTGGATAGGGACACCTCGCGCTCTGCAGGAAAAGCAGTAGCCGATTGGATTAGCTCTGGGCTCCCCAATCTCCGGTCCTTGACCTTTGGGGTGACCAAAAAAGCCCAGCCTACGAAAGAAGCCGAGAAGAAAACATCGCAGATAGGCCTGTTACCGGAATTGTCGTTGGCAGGACATCGCGAACTGTTTGCTCTCTACTTGATGGGCCAACTTCAAAAACCCAACTGGACACAGCTCTTGCCAGTCTCGCTCCAGGTTTTGACTCTGTCGAGTTCGAAAGTGAAGGCAGACATGATGACCGAGTTGGGTGGTCTCCTGAAACACCTGAGGACGTTCAGGCTGTTGGCCAATTCTTTCCTGGGCACTAGTCTGAAGTTTGCCAGAGATGGGTTTCGAGCCTCTTGATCTTGAAGATTTGGAAGCTGCCTTGCCTTCAGGAGGTGATTGTTGAACAAGGAGCAATGCCACATCTCAGAATTCTCGAGCTTAGGCACCTAAAGATGCTTGACAACTCTTGAAGATATCAAGGAGTTAAAGGAATTGGAGAATATAGATGTCACATCCGAAAGCGACACTCTTGTTAAAGAACTTAGGGGCAAAATAGGAGTGAAGACGAATCTGAATTTTGAAGAAGACATCGAGAGGTCGGAAGACGGTGACGACAGGTATGAGAATATATTAAATTTCAAACATGTTCTTTATGCATTACGATGAAAATGTTTTGAGATCGATAATTTCAATAATTACTTTTTAGTAATTAAAAAGAACAATAAAAATCATGTACGACAAAATAGATTATGTATCCACACGTTGAAAAGGACACCGAGAGGCCTGAGTCTGCGGAACATGTTCTTTATACATAGTGATGAAAATGTTTTAGGAATTTTATTGGATAAGAATTGCGTTGTCTCATTTCACCAAACCAAGTCAATACATATTAAGAAACTATGAAGGCTACAGTGAATCCTACTAAATAACACAAAATCACAAGGATAGTACCATTTAACCTTTGTGGAATCTAATGTTGGATTTAAAAGTAACCTTTAGAACCAACCTTACTTCTCGTAACCTACACATGTTGAGTGTGCCTTTCACCTTGCTCACATGCAAGACCATGAAGAAGAGATAAAAGAGTTTTTTTTTTTTTTTTACATTGGTTAAGACCTTTCGTTCAAGAAAAGAAGCTTGTCATATAGGAACAAGGTCGCTTTATTTTCACCATCACGAGTACTATTACTGCATCTGTATGCACACGTGTGTGTGTGTGTGTGTGAAGCTTACTTATTTAGTGGTTTCTCGTTTCCTACAGTAACGACGATAACAAGGCAACGGCTTCTTCTTGAATACAAGCTACTACAACGATTTTTCGGAGCTGAACATATGTATATGTCCCACCTTCCCACCCCTTAATCCCTCCTTCTCTCTCTCTAAGTGTGCCAAGAAACAATTTCATATACCAGTCATATTATATGATGAATTGACACGATCCCATTCACTTTATTCATGTTGATATCTGAATTTTGCTAGCAACGCGTGTGAGAATAAAACTAAGTATAGCAAGAATAATAAAAAAATTTGTCATAGGCCCCAGCTAGTAAGATACACGCTTTCTTTCCGAAAAAAAGAATGAAAAGAGTTCTGGATTCTTCTTCGCGCTGGTGGCCTCTCACGGCCTCTCTAGCTTCCCCGCCAGTCGCCACTCGCCACTCGCCAGCTCCGCCAGTAGCCACCACCACGGCCTTCCATCTCCGATCATTGAAGACGCACGAAGCTCGAACCTGGTAAATTAAATATCCGAGAGGTATTGTGGAAGATGTTTTGGTAAAAGTTGACAAATTTATCTTTCCTGCAGATTTCATAGTTCTTGACATGGAGGAAGATTTTGAGGTACCACTTATCTTAGGTCGACCTTTTCTAGCAACAGGAAGAGCTCTTATTGATGTGCAACAAGGGAAGTTGATCCTTAGAGTTCAAGATGATCTTGTTTCATTTAATGTTTTTAAAGCAATGAAATATCCATCTGATAATAATTCTTGTTTTAGAATTGAGACAGTTGACAGGTTGGTGAATAAGCTTTTTCAGGAAAATATTTTTAAAGATCCACTTGAAGCATGTCTGATTCAACCAAGGGACAAAGATATTCAGAATGAGGAGATAAAGGAGTACGCAAATTTTATGAAGGCAATTCCACCATATTCAAGGCAAAAGGCGATTAAATTTGAGGAGTTGGGACAACGAATTACAAAGCCTAAACCATCAATTGAAGAGCCTCCAATTCTTGAACTCAAACCCTTACCTTCTCATTTGAAATATGCTTGTTTAGATGGAGTTTCTTCTTTACCAGTAATTATATCTTCTTCTTTGACAGATTTGATGGAGGAGAAATTGCTCAGAGTATTAAGAGAGCATAAGGGTGCAATTGGATGGAAAATAACTGATATCAAGAGAATTAGTCCTTCAATTTGCATGCACAAAATTTTGATGGAGGAGCAATATAAACTCACTATCCAACCTTAGAGGCGTTTGAACCCGAAGATGCAAGAAGTAGTGAAAGCTGAGGTAATTAAGCTACTTGATGCAGGTATCATCTATCCTATCTCTGATAGTTCTTGGGTAAGTCCTGTACAAGTTGTGCCAAAGAAAGGTGGTATGACTGTTCAGAAAAACGACAACAATGAATTGATTCCAACTAGAACAGTTACTGGGTGGCGTGTGTGTATAGATTACAGAAAATTGAATGATGCCACTAGAAAATATCACTTTCCTTTACCATTTATTGATCAGATGTTAGAAAGACTTGCAGGGCATGAGTTTTATTGCTTTCTGGATGGATATTCAGGGTATAATCAGATTCCTATTGCACCGGAAGATCAAGAGAAAACTACTTTCACTTGTCCCTATGGTACTTTTGCTTTTAGAAGAATGCCCTTTGGTCTTTGTAATGCATCGGCTACTTTTCAGAGATGCATGATGGCTATTTTCCGATATGGTTGAAAAATATATTGAGATTTTCATGGATGATTTTTCTGTTTTTGGCTTATCATTTGATTCTTGTTTAAATAATTTGGCTTTGGTCTTACAAAGATGTGAGGAGACTAACCTTGTTTTGAATTGGGAGAAGTGCCACTTTATGGTTCGGGGAAGGAATAGTGCTCGGGCATAAAATTTCTCAAAATGGAATAGAAGTCGATCGAGCCAAAGTGGAGGTTATTGCAAAATTACCTCCGCCAACATCCGTGAAACTTGTCGAGGATTTTTGGGGCATGCAGGATTTTACAGGCGATTTATAAAAGATTTTTCAAAAATTGCTAAACCTCTTTCTAATCTTTTGGAAAAAGATGCTCCTTTTAATTTTTATGTTGAATGCATGCAGGCTTTTAACACTTTAAAGGAGAAGTTAACGTCAGCACCAAATTGGGATTTACCTTTTGAACTAATGTGTGATGCTAGCGATTTTGTAGTAGGAGCTGTTTTGGGACAAAGGAAGAATAAAAATTTTCGAACCATATACTATGCCAGTCGAACCTTATCAGGTGCACAATTGAATTATTCAACAACAGAAAAGGAACTTTTGGCGGTAGTATTTGTTTTTGATAAATTTCGTTCTTATTTAATTGGCTCAAAAGTTATAGTTTATTCTGACCACTCGCTCTTAAGTATCGCTTGAAAAGAAAGAATCAAAACCTAGGTTGATCGTGTGGATTCTATTGTTGCAAGAATTTGATTTGGAAATCAATGATAAGAAGGGGACTGAAAATCTAATTGCATATCACTTATCAAGAATTCCAAATTCAAAGGAAGAGGTAAGACCAATTTTGGAAGAGTTCCCTGATGAGAAATTTTTTTCCATTAAGTCCACAAAAATTCCTTGGTACGCAGACTTTGTAAATTATTTGGTAAGTAATGTTCTTCCTCCTGAATTATCATATCAACAGAAGAAAAAATTATTTTCTGATGTTAAAAATTATTTTTGGGAAGAACCTTTCTTGTTTAAAGTATGTGCAGACAGTGGTCATAAGGAGATGTGTTTGAGACGAAGAAAAGGCAAACATTCTACATCATTGTCATGATGGAGAGGCAGGTGGTCATTTTGGTGCCATCAAAACTGCAGCTAAGATTTTACAATCTGGTTTTTATTGGCCTACAATTTTTAAAGATGCATACTCCTATGTAGTTTCATGTGATAGGTGTCAGAGAACTGAAAATATTTCAAGAAAAAATGAGATGCCTTTAAACAACATTATTGTGTGTGAAATATTTGATGTTTAGGGTATTGATTTCATGGAACCCTTTATACCTTCTTATGGAAATTCATACATTTTAGTGGCTGTGGAGTATGTGTCTAAGTGGGTAGAAGCTGTAGCATTGCCAACAAATAATGCTAAGGTTGTGGTCAAATTCTTAAAGAAAAATATTTTTACTCGATTCGGCACTCCTAAGGCAATCATAAGTAATAGGGGGACACATTTTTATAACAAACAATTTGAAGCACTTTTGAGTAAGTATGGAGTCACACATAAGGTTGCAACCCCTTATCATCCTCAGACTAGTGGTCAAGTAGAGATTTCAAATAGGGAAATCAAGAGAATTTTAGAAAAACAGTGAATGCCTCTAGAAAAGATTGGTCAATAAAACTTGATGATGCACTTTGGGCCTATAGGACAGCGTTCAAAACTCCAATTGGGATGTCTCCTTTTAGGCTGGTGTTTGAAAGGCTTGTCACTTACCAGTGGAATTAGAGCATAAAGCATATTGGGCATTGAAATTTCTGAATTTTGATATGCAGTCTGTAGGTGAAGAAAGATTATTGCAACTGAATGAATTGGAGGAATTTCACAATGAGGCCTATGAAAATTCTAAGTTGTACAAGGAGCGTATAAAAAGATGGCATGACAAGCACATATTCAGAAGAGAGTTTAAAATTGGTCAAAAAGTCTTACTTTATAACTCCCGTCTTAAACTTTTTCCAGGAAAGTTGCGGTCTCGATGGTCTGGTCCTTTTATAGTTACACAGGTATTCCCATATGGAACAGTTGAAGTTGCGCATGACACTGAGGGCACATTCAAAGTGAACGGTCAACGTTTGAAGCCCTACTTTGAAGGTGGTTACAACAAGCGGAAGACCATATTTGAACTTCATCCTCCAACATAGCGACTTCTGAGATAGTTTGGCTGAAAACTATAAAGCAAGCGCTTCTTGGGAGGCAACCCAAGCATTTTAATTATGTTTTTTTATTATTATTATTGTTAAGTTTATTATGTTTTGCAAAAAAAAAAAATTAACTTTTCTTTGTTTTATCCAGGTTAATTTTTTAGGGAGCATCTTTCAAGAGTTTAATCATCAAAGTCATCAATGAACTTATCCTACAACGAGGGAGTTTTCTTCTTCCTATTTCTATTATTCGCATTGAGGACACTTTGCTTCATTCAAGTTTGGGGGAAAAAAATTTTGGCTAAATTTTTTTTATCATGATTGCATTCTTGGTTGTGAATTTTTGCGATTCTTAGGAAAATTTAAATTTTATTTAAACTTGCAATTGATGTGTGAGTTAATCTTAATTCTGATTATGTTGATCCACTTACTGAGCACTAAAAGTCCTTAATTTTTGAATTGTATGTAAATTTAGATAACATTCATGTGAAGTATGTGATTTTCTTAGATTTCACCCAAATCTTAGAATTTGTTTGATTTTTTCTTGAGGCGAAATCCTAAGCTAAATCTAACTAAGAAAATGATTTAGGCAATTTTTGGATCGATTGAGCCTTTCAAGCTAACCCTGTTTATTTATCCCTAGTCACCCTTTGAGCCTTAATTATTACCCAATTTTTCATTGGCACCCATATATGTTTAGCCTAGCCGTTATCAAATTATATCATTGTCCCATGCCCTATGAACACGTTGATTTTCTTTTGGGATAAAAAATATATTTGAGCTTGATAGAAATTTGGGAGGAAGGATGGAGTATGAAAAAAAGAAAAGAAAAGAAAAGAAAAGTGATTGCTATAGTTGTTTGGGGTGTATTGTGAAAAAAAAAAAAATTTACTTTTATGGTTCCCTATCCAACTTTCAATTGAGTGAGCCTTTTGGATACTCAATGGGTTGGAAATTTTCATGTTATATTAGGAGGGACTTTGGGAGAAACTCCACCATAAAGCAATTCAAAAGAAAAAAAAAAAGAGAAAAGAAAAAGAAAAGAGAAAAAAAAAAAAGAATGATGATATATGGTGGCAGAAAAATTATTTTGAAGGAGTGAAATTGGACAATGACATTGGCTCTAATTAGATCCTAGCAATCAACGTGTTGATGGGTGATTTGAGCTTAAAATTCTCATTATCTCACCTTTAGCCCAGCCTTACATTACAATCCGAGAAAAGTCCTATTGATTTTTGGTTGGATAATTAGCTTACATTAGTGGAGAGAGGAATGCAAAGCAAACCTATGAGATTTGGTCATAATTATTGAGAATTTTTTAGAGGTTACATGTCAATGTGAATTTATTTGAATTGCATATAATTCGAAAAAGATGAGGACTTACACACACACACTTGGATCACATAGTTAAAATTGGTTTTAACTTATAAATCAATTTCAATGTTTGGATGAAATTTGTGTTTTTCTTTGAATTGTGAATTTGAGCAATTATGGAAAGATGTCATGGAGGAGGTTGTTAGCTTGAGTATGTGTTATGTTTTGATTTTGCTCGAGGACTAGCAAAAGGTTAAGTTTGGGGTTTGATAACTCTATAAAAATAGAGTTATTTACCTATTTTAGGCAACAATTAATGCAATATCTATGAGAAAATATTTGGATTTTCTTCTGATTATTTGAATTTTCCTTATTTATGCAGAATAATGATATATGGAGAAGATAAAGAAAAAGATGGCAAAATCGAGGAATTTAAATCAAGCAAAGAAGTGGGAGATAGATATCAAATCAAAATCCTCTGATTTACTCCCTGATTTTGTGCGCAATTGCTTAGAGATAAGGATCTTGGATATATCCTATGAAGAGGAGAATAAAGAGAGAGAGCTAGTTTTTAGATAGTTTTTTTTTCTGCTAGATTGTTTTTTCATTGTTCTGAGAGATTTTCAAGTATTTTGAAGAGAAGACAAAAGTGGTGACAAAATTCTTGTTCTTTGATTCAAGATGCTGAGTTTAATTTATATTTATATTTCTTCATCTACTGTGTTCTAATTTTCTTTTGTTAGGGCTATGATGTAGCCTAACCATGATGATGTGAATTTCATGATTTTTATGTTTTACAATTGATTTCATTCATGTGAGTTATATATTATTGTGCTTAATGCTTTTGAGTGACTGGCCACCACTTGAATGATCTGATGTGCATGTTTGAGACTCGAGAAGTGATAATATGCAATTGCTCATTATAATATATAATCATGAATTAAACGTGGATAGAGATATACCGCGTTATTTGTGTAGCTTTCGGTGATAAGGTGATCCAAAAGACTCATTGTAAGCCGGGAATATTCATAGTTCTTAATGCACTCATGTTTATTTTAATTCACATAGAGATATAGTGGATTAATAAACTGAGTAGGTTTGCTATACCTAGAGATAGGATAGTAAATATGTTAGGAAATTCCACTATCACATGTTTGATATCATTCTTGTATTCACAATAATCTGAAATTCATATCTAGTGGTTATGGTGAAATCGGATGCTCTAACATATTTATCTGATCGATTTACTACATTTAGTCTACAAATTTTGTTTTAATTTATTCTCAATTATATTTTGATCTGTTAGATAAATTTTAGAATTAATCTATTTTAGTAGTTAATTAGTTTATTAATCATCGATCTCCGTGGGACGATACTTTTCTCATCATTATATTACTTGTTCGACACGTTCACTTGCGTTTAGAATTTTACGAACAAAACAACATCAAGAGTTGCGCGAATAGGCCGGTGGATTCATCGGTGCAAATGCTTCTTTGAGATCGGAGACAGAAACTTGAGATCTACAACTGAGTGTCCCATCATCCCTAGGCGTCGAATTGTGAAGAGGCTCATGTAGCTGATTTTGACAATCAACTCTGGCTCTATTTCAATAGCAGGAGAATTATTAAAAAAGTCTTAAACCTATTGCAATTATACCAATTCAAACCTAATTTTTTTTTTTGTCAATTTAGTCCTAAACCTTTTATATTTGTGCTAATTCAGTCCATCTGGCTAAAATTGGCCAGCCGGTGCTAACGTGGACGTTGACGGGGACAGTCGGCCGACGAACATTGATGTGACAATTTTTAATTTTTTTTTTTTTCGAATTTTTAAATATTTTTTAAATATTTTTAATTTTTTTCTCACATTCTCCTTCCTTTGGCCGGCGCTGGCCAGAGGCGAGGGCCAACGAGGTCAACCTCGCCAGCTATTGGCGAGGTTCAGAGCAAAAATTGCGTGGCACTCTTAGGGTACCTAATATTTTCTCATGATGAGATATAAAGCTGGGGAATGGTTTAATTCAGCTTCACTGTGTTCACCCTGTCTGCATTTCAGGTGAGGTGCTTGTTCTTAGTTGGCTTCTAAATCAGTTCTTATGCCAATCTATTTGTTTCCAATTGGGTTCGAAGACCGTGGACTAATGCAGGAGTCATAGAGCTCTTTTTAAGTAGGTAGAGGTAAGAGATGTTCGGAAGAGAGAAAAATGAAATTTGTGTATATTTTGGTATTACCTAATGAAGAGTAACATGAGCTTGTTTATAGACTTTATTATATGAATATGTAAGGTAATCAAATCAAGTAGAATTGATCAATCCGAAAAAAGTCGATACTATTGTCATGGCATATTTGGTGGTCGTGTTTGTCCGTGGACTGGTGGGGAGCACAACTAGTGTGGCTGGTGTTATTACAAAACATATCTGAGAGTGATGAGTCTCATAGTGGTGTTCAATGGACAGAAATGCGGCTTGTGTGATTGGCATTGTTATGAACTTATGATCTTGGTCATTATGTCGGATCATTGTTATCCTAAATATATCCCTAACGGTGTAGCTTGGTCAATTGAGATCTACTTTATGTTCATGACAAAGCCATTTTATGTCTCTTCTACCTCTTTGCAAAAAGACTTATTGCAGTTAACTATAGACTTCTTCAAGAAATTTGGATCTTTACTTTCTAACTTCTGTCATATATCATGGATGGTTAACTAAATTGGTTTTCTAGAAATCTATTTGTCAATATTGGTATTAACTACAATCGATTAGAAAGATTTACGCACTTGATTTAAAATCCATCATTCATGATGCAGAATAGCAACAATTCAAAGCTCAAGCGTTTCTCTATTACTTTCTATATCACTTGGCTCAATAAGACTACCCTTCATCTTTAACATTTTGTAACAACCTCTTGTGAGGATATTTCTGTGTGTTAGGATTAGATGAGGGATTTGAACATTATTTTATAGAATTTTTAGCCAAACCCTCTTATCACGGGCTGAGCTTAAATCGGCCCACACTAACCAAATCCATATTTGATTAATTAAGAAATCTCATATTTCATTTTATTAGACCAATCCCGTAAAATAATAAATTATAATATTAATTAATATTAGTTTACATCGGAAAAATTCTTACACGTGACATGCAGGAGTTCTTGTTCGAGGCATTGAAGCAAATGAGGGAGCTGAAGGACATGAACTTGCAGAAGACGACGGAAATGCACCCCCATGAATTGGCCAAGTTGGAAGAAGTTCCTCATCGTGTTGGATCGCGTGCACGCGTCCAACGTGCCACTCTTGCGAGGGTTAGCGAACATCCTGTTGAAACCAGAAGAAAGCCGGGAAATACTCGCCCGTAAGTTGCGTGGACTGCCCGATGGTCAGAACCTCTCGAATGAGAAGAAGGCTATCCTAGAAACGACGAGCAAGCAGCAGCTTTGCCAGGCGGCAAAGCTGCAATCTAACTCTATGATTTTTTTCCTTTTCCCCAAGAAATTACTACTCTCGATCTTGCATACATTTTTACTTTCTCAAAATTAAAAACTTACAAATCAGAGTGAAAATTAATCTAGTTAAGGAGTCAGCGACCAAGTCATCGAGCGAAAAGTTATGAACCACTTTGAGGAGTGGCTAATTGCAGGCGGGTAGAAAATTACTAGCCATTTTGATACACCCGATTTGCCTTAGCTTCAGTGGAATGCCTCTGGTGAACAACTGATACACCCGATTTCATTATTTCTGACTTTACTCCAAGTGCAACGCATATTGAAATAACTCATCCTCACCATCTCTACATGATGAATTTAATTTAATTATCTTACTCAAATAACATTACGTTTAACCAAAAGACACATTCCACGTAAAACTTCTACCCCATGGTCAGTTTGGTAACGTGTGGTGCCCCAGAATTTGGTAGCGGCTCTGCTATGCCGAGATGCGCCATGAGAAGCCAAATGTGGCTGAGCAGCTCTCCCCCTCTGCTCAGGCTCTCAGAGTGTTCGTAGCCTGTGCATTGGCAAGCCGCGTACATCATCATCCTCGCCCAGACCTTGCTGATCACGTTCCACGTTTCGACTGATTTCAGTTGTCCAGCAAGATGGCACGCATCAAACAGCACAGACATGCTTTCAGCTCCACTCATCTTCCACACAGGGATGTCGGCTCTCACTTGGAGCAGAAGATAGCAGACTTCGCACAGATCACGAGACTCTCGCGACTCGTGCTCCTCGAAGCAGTTGCATAAACGGGAGTGAGCATGTGCCTCTTTCTTGAATAATTTCTGCGGCCACTCGAAGATGGATAAGATGTTGACTTTCTTCTTTGGCAGCATCACTAGCTCGTCCTCGAAGAACTTCTGAACTTCAACCAATGTGTCTTGGTATCGGAGCACCCCCATCCCTGTCGCGAACATGGAAGGATGGAATTTTAAAAGATAGAGCATGTACCGCGAGACCAACATACTCATCATGTAGTCCGTGACCTCGTCCGAGTCCACGCTGTGGCAGTCTTCATAGTGACATAGCTCAGTGGCGATGTGCCATATGATGATGCTCTGGTTAAATTCCTTCTCATCCAAACTCCATTTCAGATTGATGGATTTATTGATGGGCCTAAGCTGGCCCGGCCACGATGGGCCTAAGGGCCCGGCCCACGGGAATTAGGCCCGTGGAAAGGGCAACCTATTTAAGGAAATAGAGAGAGAGACGAACGTACCTCTTGGCATTTGTGCAAGAACGTTTTTCCTTTCATCTCCCACTTCTTCGTCTTTGGGAGAGAGAGCTTTTTGGGAGAGAAAGGAAAAACGTTCTGCACAAACGCCAAGAGGCACGTTCGTCTCTCTCTATTTCCTTAAATAGTTGCCCTTTCCACGGGCCTAATTCCCGTGGGCCGGGCCCTTAGGCCCATCGTGGCCGGGCCAGCTTAGGCCCATCAATAAATCCATCACAGATGATCACAGTTCGACTTCTTCAGTAGTTCGCTCGCCTCCAGCTTAAGACTCGCCAATGCGCTCTTCAATCCTACTTGCTTTTCCATATAAGTGACCGCATCCGTCATGTGTTTGAAGATCAGTTCTTTGATTTCCTCCTTCAACTCTTTGTAATCGATATAGAAGTTCTTTTCCACAACCTCGCCCAACATGGCTAGCCTTGGATAGCGGAAGATGCCCTTTCTCTTCCTCATAGATGATCCCAAGAGGCTGAACTGGGCCACGGAATTTGACCATCTCGACCATCTCAGGCTCCGGCTGAAAGAGAAAAGCGTGATGGCTGATGAAATGGCGGATCCCTTGGGTCTCTGAATGCGCCAGTGGTGGACTTAATCGGATGAAATGGCTAGAATTAGCGAGAAAATCTCTAAAAGTATAGCCCCACTTATCAGCGAGAAAGTTATAGGGATGTCGACTTTGGAGTAATCCTTCTTATCGTGGAAGGAGAAGAATACCAACATGGCACACGGCAGGAAGAGACTGATGACCCAACGGATGATGCCCCAAAGACGGTTCAGCAACGGGGCCTTGGTGTAGAGCAGATCGTACATGAACCCGAGCTCGATCTCCACGATTTCGAAAGCCTTCACTGCTTTCATATCTGGGCCCTTGAACATGGGCCGACTGACACCCAGGTCGACAAAGCTGACGTTCAGGCCCACAAAGAGAAGCTTCAAGATCTTGAACAACTCATAGGCTTTGTCCAGAGCCCCTTGAAAGTCCTCCACAGAGTGATCCTCCAGAGCCGGAATCCGCGTGAGCTCGTCGATTCCAACCCGGTAACCCTCCTCTTTCTTCAGAGTGTACCGCGCCACGTTCCTGGGGTATACGGAACCGAAATCGGGCCGCGGAAGCATTGAACCTTGAAGTCGACCTTCGCTAGCCAAGTACAAGCACAATGTCCTCTCTGCATATTTGACGAATCCCACCAGGATCATCCCCGCCGCTAATATCCCCAGTGTAGACCCCCACAAAGCCAAGAAGTAAATGTAAAACGCTAGTCCTACTTGGACGCAAAGCCGTGTCAAGTGCCTCAGCCATAGCTCGTTGTCCTCCAGGGCATACGAGGTGATCGTGTCAGGCCCACCCAAGTGGAGGAGGAGGAACGGCGCCCAGAACGCCATGATCTGGCTCTTCGTATCGATTGTCCCCTTCGTTTCCTTCATGTTGGCCAGGCGGCTCGACATGATGCCGAGCGCGAGAGTCGCGATGGAGTCCGCCGAAAGGTACGTCGTCCAGAGCACGACTTGGATCCAGTTCCTGAAAATGGATTTCCTCCAACTGGCCAGAGTGGCAAGGGTCAATTGGAGGAACAAGCTGAAGAGGACGAGTATCTGCAGCCCCCACTCCTTCCATAGACCATGAGCGTTTGTCAGCGAAAATCCCATGGTTGAACTCGAACAGATGGCACCGACAGACTCAACGATCGGGGCACCCACTTAAAAGAGCGGTCAAACTTAAGATTATATATGGAGACTGGAGAGGAAGTAAGGCAAAACAGCATTAGCTTTGAACTTACCTCAGCATTGTCCTTCGAACTGCCATCATTTTATAAGCAATTAAGCATTACTTGGGATAGTAATCAAGTTCAGAAGCAATTATTTACACTGCAAAACATTAGAAGGAACAAAAAGGCAGCAACACAACACTCACGGCACTACTTTTTGATGCATAATCAAGAAGCAATCCTCTACATTTGCCCCAGACAGAAATAAAGTGACAAAATTAGGTTCTGGCATTCGCTCTAACACAAGTATTATCTACCATAATTGAGAAGATTGGAACTAGATAGAGAGTTAAAGTTTGGCTTCTCAATCACTGCCCCAAATTGAAATCTAATAAACTTCCCTACAATCATTGTTATTTTCACACTTTGTCTGAAATCCCTACTTTAATGTGATTCATGTGAAATTTAAAAATCACCTATTGAGGTTGCTATAACAAGTAAAGTCACAAAAAGGCCAAAAGAGGGTCATAATGCTCCCTCCAATTTCAAGCGATTCCAAAGCATCAAGTTGATTGCTTTGATTCCGGCAGATAAGCATATTACTTTCATTTAAAATTACAAAGATCTATTTGTTTTCCTAAAAAAAATTGGAAGCCAGTAAAATTTTCATTAAGAACGCAATGGCAAGACTTGCAGATCATCAATTTGTGTCATCACCATATAACATCTCAAGAAATGTGGACAAGGGAGACGAAATACAAATTTTTTCACTTCATATTAAAGGAGAACGAGAGACATGGGTCAAAACTTTTAAAAGCGATAGAGAGATACATAGAGCCCGGAGGAATTAAAGGCCTCATGGTCAAAGCTGAAAAAAAAAATGTTCAAATGCAGATTTTTGATTGATTCAATCGTACGTAACTTTTTTAAGACGCTGGTATTTTGCTAATCTATACTTTTATCTAAACTCTAAAGCAAAAAGGATCTCTTTAAGAGATCACAATGCTGTTTTTCTCAAAAATATCATCGATTAGATTTTTTACAGATATTTTATGAATGGGCAAATGCATCAATTAACGGTTCTACTTTATCTCTTATGTGTATTATTTTTAACATTTAAACATTTTGTATCTTATAAACAACCCTACCATAAATAAATAAAAGTCTCGAAAGGTTTGTCATTTTCCACAGTATATGCAATTCCTGCATATTGTGTCAATAACTTTTTTGTCATTTTGGATGTCAATTTTTGTATACAGGCAATGCATTTGTATTTTTGCTATTACACAATAGGATAACACAATAAAAGAAGCCACTTACACACTACGAAGAAAAGCCAACTTGAGCTGTTCCCGAGCTCACAATTAATTAAACACCTAGATTGGTATTATCAGAAAAATATCTTAATTAATTTCTTTGTAAGAATTAAATCTGTACTTTCTATGGTTGTGCTTTCTCCTGCCTTTTCTTATATTTGGTTCTCTAATTTCATGTGTTTTTAAAAGTATGCAAAGTTAATTAATCAAAAAGCTAAAAGTAATTTCCTGCAATAACAACCATAGGATCTCAGATATCTTGTTAAGCCATAGAAAGTGAAGGTGATTTCCCCTCTTTTTATCTTTAGTTAAGCATCCCTTAATTAAATTATCGATGGATGATGTTGTCACGCCCCGACCCTCGGGCACGCACCCATCCCTTATCTTGGTCGATTATAAAAGCGATATCCCATGACTACGTATCGCCGACCCTTTCTTTTTATTGCGCAAGCGGAAGCATATAAAATCGCCAGACAATAAAACATTGGGATAGAACAGTAGGATTAAATTTCAAACCTTCACTCTTATATACACTGCAAAACAGTGCACATATATATACAAAGTGAACTATTAAGTCCAATTCACATTAAGCTAGTTAAAAACACAAGGTCTACAAACAGAAGCGGGGTTCTACAAGTTACGGGTCCCCATCCTCCTCTTCATCAATCTCCACACTCCAACTGGAGCCTTCAGCAGACTGCACTGGACTTCGAGACCTTCAACATCCAAGTCTGATACATCTAGGGACCCGAAATGGTTATTCAATAACCAATGAGACCACGTCTCGCAAGTTCTACCCCTAAGACTCGATTAGTAAGCCAATACACTAAGGGCTGCCTAAACATGCACAGGTCAGAGGACTTACCTTGGCCTCAGTTCCCACCTGCATATTAGCACAGATCAAATATACACCCAAACAATCACGCACTGATTGAACATCAATCAAATCGACCTAGTCGATTTCACACCAACAAGACCACTCACGGTCATTTCATTCAATCAATCAAACTTAAACAATGATCAATCACATCAAATCACACCCAGTTCGAATCATAAATCAATTGACTTAGTCGATTACATGTCAGTCGAAATCATCACACGATCATTCTAACTATGCATTCTCAACTCTCAATCATGGCCTTATAGGCAAGTCTATATGTAGTGGCATCACGGCCCCACTTGGCAATGTTATGTGTAGTGGCATCACGGCCCCACCCGACCCTCTCAACTATGGCCAACGATATTGCACCTCATAAATAAATTCCTCAATTTCATAATATCTTGGCATAATTTGTTGATATCAAAGATACTCGATAAAATATCGTGTGTGGGTACACAATCGGCCTTAGCCAAAATAGAATAGTTTCATTTTCTATAAATCCCACCATTTTTTGTAGTCTACCAAAACATTTTTGGCATTGTCAACCGACGCCCGGTTATTTTTCAATTAATAACCAAAGATTATTCAATTTAGGAATAAATCCTAAAATCACTCATAAATCAATTTAACACAAAATAAAGCTCAATTAAATAAACGGACTGCACCACGATCATCAGCACAAAATTCCGATCACCGGCCATCCCGGTTGAATTTATGGAAAAATAAATAATTAAATAATTAATTTCGAAAATTAAATAAATAAATACTAAAAATCCAATTTAGGCCCGTAATGCCTTATTGGAAGCCGAGACGAGCCCGGAAAATTACCGAGACTTGTTAAATAAATAACAGAGCATGTCTACTTGCTAATGTCTATTTCTAACCACTTAACATGCATCATTTAGTCTCTAATTTAATTTATCTAAATTAATCTAACCACCTAATTGCATTTAATTAAATCTAACCAACCCCTAAGCATAATTAGCAAACTAAGAAAGCATTATAGTGAGTAAAACTCACTTGGTAAAAGCAGAGACTGAATCACCGCGACGGCGGCCGAAATTGAACTTTCGACGACACCGGCGGACTTGGGCCGAGCCTTAGACTTGGGCCCAACAAATCTCAGCCCGCTGAGATTTGTTCTTGCACCGGACTAGGCTCGCTCTTGAGTTTGGGCTTGGCTGCAATTGGGCCCTCTTCGCAGCTGGACTTGGGCCGAAATTTGGATTTCAAATGGGCTTCAAGTGAGCTGGAAATTGCAAGCTGATGGGCCAAAGAACAATCACGTGGGCTGCTTGCTTTGGTGATGTTGGGCCCGTGAAATTCGCCGGATCCGCGGGCTTCACTTGCGGCTGGGCTGCTCAAGAAAATTCACGCGGCTGATGGCCCAACAAGCTGGCCGAAAAATTTATGCAGGAGGTGCCGCAACTTCTGTCGGTCAGCTGCGTCGATGGATGAGACGCACGATGGAAGAAGCAGCTGTTTCGGTGGCTTTGATGCTCGGTTGAGCTGCTGGAGAAGACGCGTGGAGTTACGAAGGTCAGCACCAGCTTCGCTGGTTGACCGAGCTTGGCAGCAAAAGACAATTTGGTGGAGGTGGCTTCGCTCCTTGCAGCTGGAACGAAGATGGGGGATGATGATGATGCTGGCGAGAGTTTGTAGAATCGGTGGAGGCTTCAACGTGGAGAGGGATCGGTGGAGTGAGGTCAATCAATGGGCTTCAACGTGGAGAAAAGTTGACCCTGCAGATGAAGACATGGGCGTGCAAAGTAGCGTGGGCTTCAGTAGGTGTTGGGCGGTGAAAGGAAGAGGGTACGCAGCCGAGATTGAAGGAGAACGGGCTGGCCGATTTCAAAGGAAAAACAAAAAGAAGAAAAAGCAAGACTTGGCTGTGAGAGGGGGAACTCGGCGCACGAAGGAGAGAGGAAAGCAGCTGGCATGCGTGAGGGGGAAGCTGCCGAAGGAGGGAAGAAAGTCAACAATCTATATCCATTCAATTAAGGCCTTGTCTCCCTCTAGGCTTGCATAAATATCAGCATGTCCCCTACATTACTTTCTTGCTCAATAATACAACAAAATAAACTACCAATTATCAAAATTTTGAAGGCAAATTTGTTGCCCATGCCTTATTCCGAATTCTTCAATTTAAACTTCAATTTCCATCAAATCTCCAAATCGAAGTCCAATTTCGATGAAGATAAATCCCGCAGAATTTTCTGTCAGTACCCAACACCCAAAGGCTCGGCTTGGAAGTCCAAATTTCCTTTAATTTGGCCCGTCTGAATTTCCATTAATTTTCCGCGACGTCCGAATCCATTTTCCGTAAAAAATCTCGAACTCGATGAAATTTCTCCAAAAGATAAGACGACGTCCTATAAATGAACCGTGACATGCTCGAACGTCCGATTCCCGAAATCGAATTCAATTTCGTGGTTAAAATCGACCGAACGTGATTTAGTCCGATCCGACCTATTGAGTAGCTTTTAGGAATTTTACCGCGGTTATATCCCTTGATGGCTTCACTCAATAGATGTGTTAACTCATGAGTGATCAGCTCAGAGAAAAAGGACCATCGGCGCGTCGACGAGATGCCCATTTCATATATTCGGAATGGGTCAAAAATTCGGGATGTTACAGATGTGGTCATTACACTCAGAAAATTAATGTCTTCATGTGAAAATTCCTATAAATAGACAAAATTTACAATTTATCTTCTCTTTTGACACTTTGGATATATGGATACCCTGAAAACTCATATTTATTATAAGGTTAATATCACAAAATAAACCGGGAGAAGTGCCAAAAAAGTCCTAAACCTTTTGCCTTTGTGCCGATTTAGTCCTGCACCTTTTTTTTGCGCCGATTCAATCCTAAACATTTTACGTTGTGCCAATTCAGTCCTTTCCGACCAATTTTGGCTGGATTTTGCTAGCGGACACCGGCCGGGCTGACGTGGCATGATCGGGCCGATGTTGACAACTTTTAATAATATTTTAATATTTTTGAATTTTTTTTTGAATTTTTTGAATTTTTTATTTTTTTTTTTTTTTTTGTCTTCTTCCTCCGGCCGGTCACCGAGGTCCGGCGACCGGCCGAGCCGGAGGCCGGCGAGGGCGAGGCCGACCTCGCCGGCCACCTCGCGGCGAGGGTCGAGCCTCACCGGCCATGGGGAGGCTCGCCCTCCGGATCGGCAAGGTCGAGCCTCACCGGCATCCGGCGAGGGGGAGCCTCACCCATGGCCGGCGAGGCGACCTCGCGGATCCGGCCATGGGCGAGGCTCGCCCTCACCGGATCTGGAGGTCGAGCCTCGCCCGGCCATGGGCGAGGCTCCCCCTCGTTGGATCGACGAGGCAAGCCTCGCCCATGGCCGGCGAGGCTCGACCCTCGCCCGCAAGGTGGCCGGCGAGGTCGGCCTCGCCCTCGCCGGCCTCCGGCTCTAGCCGGTCGCCGGACCTCGTTGACCGGCCGGAGGAAGAAGACAAAAAATAAAAATTCAAAAATAAAAATAAAAAATATTCAAAAATATTAAAATATTATTAAAGTTGTCCACGTCAACGCCAATCATGCCATGTCAGCCGGCCGGCGTCCAGTCAGCAAAATCCGGCCAATATTGACCGGAAAGGACTGAATCGGCACAACGTAAAAAGGTTTAGGACTGAATCGGCACCAAAAAAAGGTTTAGGACTAAATCGACACAAAGGCAAAAGGTTTAGGACTTTTTGGCACTTCTCCCAAAAAATCCTCTATTTACCGTCTCAACATGCTGCACCCGTGCCACGTTTATTTCAAAATATTTTTATATAACAAAAAAATTCAAATTGATATTTTCGTGCCACATTTATCATAGATTTATCATAATTTGAGGTAAAATATGGCACAAGTATATCAGCTTGGGGCAAATGTGGCATGGGTCTACCGGTTTAGGATTTTTTGTGATACAAAAATTAGCTTAGGATAAATGTAGTACATGTGTGTGTGTGTGTGTATATATATATATATATATATTTTTTTTTTTTTTTTTGAGTTTTTGTAACACAAAAAACTAGTTTGGAGGTTAATGCGACACATTACTCATGACATTACTTTTGGATGCATAACCGTTAAGCGATTATCTGAATTTATCAAAAGGGGAAATAAAGCAACAAAATCAGGTTGAGTACGAACTACTTTAATTGAGAAGGTTTAAATATAGGCTGAGAGTTAAAGTTTGATTTCTCAATCATTACTCCAAATTGAAATCCAATGATCTTCACTCTAACCATTATGATTATCACACCTTGTCCATCAAGCATCACTAACATGATTCATGTGGAATATAAAAATCAACTATTTTAACTTGCCATCACAAGTAAAGTCACAAAAAAGGTTAAAAGAGGGTAATAAATGCTCACTTCAAATTGAGGCAATTTCAAAGCATTGTTTTGATTACTTTAATTCTAGCAGACAAGCATATTATTTCCTTGAACACCGATCTTCATGTCAAATCTATGAATGAAGTCATCACCACAATAAAACATTGCACTGGAGTGCATATATTTTACACCATGTCGCCGTTAGCTAATGTGATTTGTGACCATTGTGATCGTAACTTGTCATCCATGTTTGAACAATTGCCCTGCGGTGTGTAACACCGACTAAACATTTTTCTCCATTTATACATGATATTTCACAAGGATGCATGTGGTGCATGATGATCGTTGAACATTTTGATCTTCCCCATGCTGTTCCGTGAAGGACATGTTGCTGGCAGCCCACCTCTAGGTTAACTTAATTAAGCCCTAAACGGGGCAAATCAAGGCTTGAAATGTGCGACTAAGAACCTCCAAAAGTCAAGTCCAGGAATTCGTAATTTGAGGGGAAAAGAAAAGCATCAGCGCCACAACGTAGAATTCATCTGATGATGGATGGGAAGTCTTTCGGTCCTACCTCATGTCTCCATTCTTCTTCTTTAATTACGTTCAGACGTCTCCGTTGTTGCCCGGCAAATACCAAAATACCATACATGATAACCTGTATTTACATTTAGAAAAAAAGGGGAAGTGAAGACTAGCTGCCCGGTCTCATGCTCGCGACGTAATCTTCAGTTTCAACCGTTAATGCTCCACCCGATCAATTAGAGAATTCTGGAAATACAAACTAGCAAGAGATTTATTCACAAAATATTTCAAATTTGTGATTCCATAAAAGAAAATACAACTCTTTTGTGACCGTGCTATTATGTCCATGATACCACTTTTAAGTTAAAAGTTGGATTTGGTCTAAAACTACAATTCAAGACAAAGAACACCTTAGGATAAAATAACTGTACGCTCTAAATTTATAAATTTTAAGCAAACAAAAGCCCCTGTTGAATTTTACAGTCAAAGAAACATATGATTTGAGACTTGAGAATTATGACCAAATTCAGGATGATTTCAAATTATATTGCATACAATATTTTTATTTAAATTTAAGGTATTCTATAATCTTTTATGTTCAAGTTCTACCTAAGTGTTTGATAAGAGGCTTTCTCGTGTCTATAGAGAAACAAATTCTTGTGTGAATTAGTTAGCGAATTTTGCTTTTAGTCTTGATGTATAAGTCTACATAGATTTTTATTTGAAAATTTTGATTATTACACTACATGATGATCAAGTAGAGTTTTTTTTTTTTTTTTTAGTAACCAGGGAACCCCGTACGCCGATAGCCGGCGAGCAAATCTGAGAGAGCGACCGTAGGACCCACCACCACAAGTACTCCGGTAAGAATCCCTAATGCCGTCTCTGGGATTCAAACTTCTCTCATTCGTGAGGGGGAGAGAGCCCGAGTCAGCTGCGTCGCTGAGGGCGGTGGTATCAAGTAGAGTTTTTATATTTAGATTTTCATTCAATAAAATTTGATTTCTAACAAGTGTCAGACACCTAGAGTGCCAAAACTTGACACAGGAGGACACTTAAGTGCCAAAAGTTATGAAAGTGACATTTAAATGGCAAAATCAGAGTAAAATAGATCAGTTAAGTGCTAACGGTGAGAAAATCCGGTTAAAATATTGACATGACGATTTTTTGGTAAGGCAAATGTAAAACGACGTCATTTTGTATACTGACATGGCTAGACAAGCACAAAAATGACGTCATTTTGTTGACGTTGTTAAATAATTAATATAAATATTAATTAAATTAAATTATATATTAATTTAAATTTTTTAAGAGAGAGAGAGAGAGAGAGAGAAATGGGGAGGAGGCGGGGGCTGAGGGCTAAGCCCTCGCTTTTGCCTCCTTACCGTCACCGAAAGGGCTGGCGACGGTGGGCGGAGGGTCCAAGGGCTAGGGTCGCCGGCTCTTCCGGCGACGGCGGGGAGGTGGCGGCAAGGGCTTAGCCTTCAACCGCTTGCCTCCTCCTTTATTTATTTATTTATTTAATAAATATAAACATTTTAATTTAATTAATATTTATATTTAAAAAAGAAGAAGAAGACAAAACAACGTCGTTTTGGTTCTTTGATGCTGACTTAGTTCTCTAGCATGCCACGTAAGTGAGTTATATTATTAAAAAATTACCATATAGGATTTCCAGCTTGGCACTCAAGTATTCCATTTTTCAAAAAAAGTAGCACTTAAGTGTCACTTTCATAACTTTTGACACTTAAGTGTATCCCCGTACCAAGTTTTGGAACTCCAGTGTTCTTTTCTCGATTTCTAACCTAGTAAAGAAAAATTACCAAAAAAGTTCTAAATATATTGGAATTGTATCAATTCAATTCTAAACATTTTTGTTTATCCAAATGAGTCTTAAACCTTTTGCATTTGTGCTAATTCAATTCATTTGGCTATTTTTTGATCGGCCGGTACTAACATAGATGTTAGCTGTCCTAAGTGGCATCACTAGCGCTAACTTGAGAAATTTTTAATAATATTTTAATATTATTTCAATTTATTTATTTGTTTATTTTTCTTTTCTTTTCTCTTTCTTTTTCTTTTTCTTCAATTCTCCCTTCCTCCAACGAAGGCAAAATCAGTGAGATCCTCGACGGCCTCGCTAGGCCTCGCAATGCTGGCGAGGCTCGACCTCACTAGATCCTACAAGGTCATGCCTCATCTCGCCCCTGACAAGGCTCGAGCCCTCACTAGAGGCCCGCGAGGGTGGCCTTGTCATCGCTCACACGGAGATGTGTTCTAAGCTATGGGCGCCCTCGGTTTTCTAACAATAAGATAATAGATTTGCTTTTGTACTCTCATTTTTTCTATGGACTCTTCGTGACTTCCAAACTATTTTGGATTGATCTAAAGATTTTTTTTTTTTTTTTTCAATTTGAAGGTCAGACAGATGTAATTATTATATTTTTGTCAATTCAATCATAAATCTTTCAATTATGCTACTTAAGTCAATTCAGCCAATTTTGACTGAAATTGCGTAATATGAATGCCGGCCATCCTATATAGTATAACCGGCATTGACATGGATAAATTTTAATAAATTTTAATAAATTTTTAATTTTTTTCTAGTTTTTTGGTTTTTTTTTCTTTACTCTCTTTCTGGTTTTTTGGATTGAGGGACGGCAACCCTAGTCCGCCATAGGTGAGTGCAGAAACTTCAAGAAAACACTAAGCGAATGAGGCACGATGCCCTGGGCAATTCTACATTAGTAAGAATGTGGAAGAGCAACCAACGTGATGATATTGCTACACAACAATGCCACCCATTCGATATTTGGGATGCATACAGCTAATCCAGCAAATCCTTTCTCTTCCTCATCAGTTAGGTTGTCACTCGCTATTAATAAATATAGAATTTGCAAATGCCTTTCTCATGTTTGAGTGCCCAGATTCAAAACATTTGATCATGTTAATATGACAAGTGAAAAACAAGAAGCAGAGCTTACACTCATATATCATCCGTTGTTTTTTCAGCTGAACACGTCACTTGAATCAATAGTCAAATATTTAAATCAGAAAGAGCTGGAACATAAACCGGTTAAAATGCGAGAATACCATTAGCGAGAACCCAACAAAGTGACTAATTCCAAGTGAGAAGGGAAAAAAACAAAAATCGACCTGCGATTTTGTTGAAATTTTAAATGGGTGGTGGGTGACCGTTGGCCAAACTTCATGACACAGAAGGAGAGGACTATACAGTGCTGTTGATTTTTTTTAGAGCTTAAAAACAAAGACCTGATGGAAGAGAAACCGCATCTACCTCCGCTGGCTTTTCATTCAAACTTTCTTTCTTCTCTTAAGAGACCATGTTCCAGCATACACGCGAAAGAAGTTTCTATCGAATATCTTCTACCATTTTGAGTTCTGTTGCTGAGATACTGTCAAAGGTACGCCCAATGTTGGGATATAATATGCGGAATTACTAGGATCTTGCAATTTACGTCAATGCGAAATCACCCCAGAGAAATTAGACGAGAAAAATAAGAACACCAGAAATTTACGTGGTTCGGTCCGAGTATTGGTACCTACATCCACGGGGAGAGCCAGCAGCAAATAATCCATTAAAATCGGAGAATCAGAGTTTACAATCGCTCAATCGCTCAAGTGTTTCCCAAACCTAGATTTAACCCCAAACCCTAAGTGTTTATAAATAACAACTCAATTGGGTATAAACTCACGACGTAAAATTACCGCGCGACAAAACTCTCTACGTACGGCTTCGCGAGGCTTCAAGATCTTGCGGATCTTCTTCAAGCGGCGTGGACGTCTTCTCACGTACGTAGAGCTTCGGCGGACGTTGAGCAGCTCCTTTTGATTAAAAACGTGCGGCGTAGGGTTTTATTTTCCCTTTTATACTTGTGCCCCAAAAGTCAATTATTGACTTGGGCCCACCATCCGCGTATTTAGCTGCGCGCGTGGATTTCCTCTTCACGCAGAAGGTGCAGAGGAGTCCTCATAAGAGCGTGTGCCCAGAGTCAACAATTTGACTCTGGGCCCCACGATTTTAGTTGCCGTTTTCCGAATTCCTGTCTTCCGCAGCAATGAAGAACTTTGCTCGCCCTTTTATTTTTCTATTTTATATAAATCCCTCATGGAGTCCAACAAAATCTAAAACTTGAGTCACAAATCAACAATTCTCCACCTTGGCTCAATGTTTGAAACCAAGTTATAGTGCTCATTATCCATGCTTTGCTCTCCCAACGCCCCGATGGGGCGCTCACTCTCCACAGACGCCAATAGAGCTCAAGCGAGCTTGAGCTTCGCCAAAGGACAGACTTAGTCATCATGTCTGCCGGGTTATCTGCTGTAGCAATCTTTTTAACAATAATAATACCCTTAGCTAAGACATCTCGGATGAAGTGACACTGATGTTGATATGCTTCGTTCGCTCGTGATAAATTGGATTATACGCCAAATATATCGCACCTTGGTTATCACAAAGTGTATATCCACACTTTTCTGTTCTAACCCAAAGTCCGAGAGCAAACTTTGTAACCATATCGCCTCCTTCGCTACAAAGGTTAGTGCCATGTACTCGCCTCGCCGAAGACAAGGCAATGTGATCCCGTAAGGATGCTTTCCAACTAACCGCACCACCCGTTAGCGTAAACACGTACCCTGCTAAAGATCGCAATCATCCAAGTCACCGGCGTGATCCGAATCCACAAAACCGGTGGTCTCACTTTGCCATTGTTGTCCCTCCGGTATACTATACCCACGTCTGTTGTCCCCTTCGGATATCGAGAATCCACTTCACAAACTTCCCAATGAGCTTTACCGGGGTGCTTCATATAGCGACTAACCATGCTCACAGCTTGTGAAATATCAGGCCTAGTGCACACCATAGCATACATAATACTACCCATGGCACTAGAATAAGGAACACGGGACATATGCTCCTCGTCTGCGGTGATAATTTATTTGAAAGTTTAAAGTGCTTCGCTAAAGGTGTACTTACAGATTTTGCCGATTGTATATTAAAACGTGCTACAATCTTCTCAATATATTTCTTTTGAGATAGACGTAAAACTCCTGCAGCCCTGTCACGCAAAATCTCCATACCCAAAATTTTCTTTGCAGCACCTAAATCTTTCATCTCAAATTCAGCATTTAACTGCCTCTTCAGCACATCAATATCGACATATTCTTTGATGCTATCAACATATCATCAACATATAAGAGTAGATAAATCAAAGAACCATTCTCCAATCTCCTATAGTAAACACAGCTGTCCATCTGACTTTTTGAGTAATCTTGACTAGCCATGAAAGTATCAAAACGTTTATACCACTTGTCTAGGAGATTGTTTCAGCCCATATAAAGATTTATTTAACAAGCAAACATGATCTTCCTTACCCGGAATAGCAAATCCCTCAAGTTGCCTCATGTAAATCTGCTCCTCCAATTCACCATGAAGAAACGCAGTTTTTACATCTAAATTTGTTCTAACTCGAGATCCTGCGAAGCAACTAAGGCAAGTAAAACACGAATAGAAGTATGTCTTACCACGGGAGAGAACACCTCATTGTAGTCAATGCCCTCACGCTGTGTATACCCCTTCGCCACAAGTCTCGCCTTATACCTTGCTTTGCCTCAACACCGGGAATGCCCTCTTTCCGTTTGAAGACCCATTTACTTCCGACAATCTTTTGGCTCTTGGGTACTTTGACCAACTCCCATGTCTCGATTTCGATGGAGAGATTCCATCTCTTCACTCATAGCCCCTAGCCACTGCGATGACTCGAACTAGCCATCGCCTCGAGTAAGACGAAGGCTCATCTGTCTCCACCTCATCACCTACGAGTCAATGCATAAGCAATATCTGTATAACCATAACGTACCGGTGATTTAATTTGTCTTCTATGTCTATCTGCGGCTATAGTTTGCTGCGACTTTTTTGGTTGTTCACTATCACCGACTTCGAGGCGCGGCTTCATCTGCAGTCTCAACTTCGTTACCTTCAAGGTCTCTGGAGTCTCCACCGAAGCTCCACCTCACTTATGACATCATGATCTGTCTTCTCGCTGGTTGTGTCTCGAACTCCTCCGTTGAAACATTACGGTCTCGTCGAAGATCACATCTCTCGCGATTAGAAAACCGGGTGATCTGGGATCGTGCACCACAGCCGGTAGCCTTTCACCCCATGTGCATAACCCAGAAATATGCACTTCTTCGACCTCGGCTCAAGCTTACCATCACTCGCATGAGCATACGCAGGACATCCGAATATACGTAATCCGGAGTAATCAACAGGTTTCTCCGACCATACTTCCTCAGGAGTCTTCCACTCGATAGCAGACGATGGAGATCGATTTACCAGGTAACATGCCATGTTTACTGCTTCGGCCCAAAATTCCTTGCCAAGTCCTGCATGCGAAAGCATGCATCGAGCTCGCTCAAGCAAAGTTCTGTTCTTCCGTTCTGCAACGCCATTCTGCTGTGGTGTCCCAAGTACTGTGCGGTGTCTTACAATACCTTCTTTCTCGCAGAACTCAGTAAAATCTTTACCACAAAACTCCATGCCATTATCGGTTCTCAGGCACTTGATTTGTTTATCTCGATGCTTCTCAATCAATGCCTTAAATTTCTTGAACCGATCAAACACATCATATTTGTGCTTCGGAAAGTAAACCCATACCTTCCTCGAATAATCGTCGATAAATGTCAGCATATATCGGGCACCTCCTTTCGAAGGAACCGAAGACGGGCCCCGACGTCGAGTGAATATATTCAACTCGGTCGTTTGGTCGAATGAATAGCTGTTGTAAACTTAACTCGGTGCTTGCTTCCCATAGATGCGGTGCTCACATAAGTCCAGCTTCCCCTGTTTTCGACCTTTCAACAACCCTTTTCACTCAACATCGTCATACCTGCCTCACTCATGTGCCCCAAACGCATATGCCATAATTGAGTCAAGTCGAATCGACTCACCCGATGAAACCGCAGCGGTTCCGGTCACGGTCTCTCCTAGTAGATGATAGAGAGTATTTATTTTCTTCCCTTCATCACTTTGTCATGGCACCTCGAGAGATCTTGAGCACTCCACCTTCAGCGGTGTACCTACACCCGATATCATCGAGTGTCCCCAGAGAAATAAGGTTCTTCTTGAGCTCCGGTACATGCCTCACATCTGTCAATGTGCGAACCACCCCATCGTGCATCCGGATCCGAATTGTCCCTATCCCCACAGCCTTACAGACTGCATTATTCCCCAAAAGAACCCTACCACCATCTGCAGTCCGGTAAGTAGTAAACCAGTTCTTATGAGGCGTCATGTGATAAGAACACCCCGAATCTAGCACCCATTCGTCTCCGACGAAGTAGCGATCACACATAAGACAGCTTCCCGCATCACTAGTGCTCCCTCAAAGCAACGTTTGCCACATTGTTTGTGGCATTCGCCTATCAACTTTATTCCTCCTCTTTGGACAATCTCTCTGATGTGCCCCTCCTCGTGACACTCAAAGCACTTCACGCGTCCCTTGGACTTTCTATGGCGTGATTTTGATCCTTTTACCTCCGCTGCTACTAGGCTCTCGATGTTGTTCTCTACCCCCGAATCGTCGGTGCTTGCGCTGCTCCTTTGGCTGACCGTCATCTCGCAACTTTCCGCCACTCCTTAGAGAATAAGGCGGACTTTACCTCCTCTGAGGTAATTGTAGTATGCCCCTGCAATAGTGAATCAGTAAAGTGCTCCCATGACTCTGGTAAAGAGGCTAACAACATCATGCCCTGTTCTTCATCATTAAGTATCTTACCGACGTTCTTCAGATCCAACATGAGTTTATTAAATTCATCTAGGTGGGTTCTGATAGACGTACCTTCAGTATATCTAAATTGAAACATCTTCTTCAGCATGTACAAGCGATTGTTCAAACCTTTCTTCACATAGAGTGCTTGAAGTTTTGCCCATAATTCTGCGGCATCCTTCTCCTCAATAACCTCTAGTAAGACCTCATCCGACAAATTTAATAGGATTATGCTCTTTGCTTTTTCCATAAGCTCTACCCTCTCTCGAAGCTTTCATTATAATTGGCAACTCATCTTCACCATCTAGTGCCTTGGCCAAACCTTGTGTTGTCAATAAAGCTCGCATCTTAATGCTCCATAACACAAAGTTATTGCTCCCATCAAACTTCTCAATCTCAGATTTCCTCTCAGACATAATTGCAGTAATAGAATTTCCAGATAATAATCAGACAAGCAAAAGCCCCAAATCACAATCAAGAAATCTAAACCCAAGCTCTGATACCAATTTGTTGGGATATAATATGCGGAATTACTAGGATCTTGCAATTTACGTCAATGCGAAATCACCCCAGAAATTAGACGAGAAAAATAAGAACACCAGAAATTTACGTGGTTCGGTCCGAGTATCGGTACCTACATCCACGGGAGAGCAAAGCACAAATAATCCACTAAAATCGGAGAATCGAGTTTACAATCGCTCAATCGCTCAAGTGTTTCCCAAACCTAGATTTAACCCCAAACCCTAAGTGTTTATAAATAACAACTCAATTGGGTATAAACTCACGACGTAAAATTACCGCGCGACAAAACTCTCTACGTACGGCTTCGCGAGGCTTCAAGATCTTGCGGATCTTCTTCAAGCGGCGTGGACGTCTTCTCACGTACGTAGAGCTTCGGCGGACGTTGAGCAGCTCCTTTTGATTAAAAACGTGCGGCGTAGGGTTTTATTTTCCCTTTTATACTTGTGCCCCAAAAGTCAAATTATTGACTTGGGCCCACCATCCGCGTATTTAGCTGCGCGCGTGGATTTCCTCTTCACGCAGAAGGTGCAGAGGAGTCCTCATAGAGCGTGTGCCCAGAGTCAACAATTTGACTCTGGGCCCCACGATTTTAGTTGCCGTTTTCCGAATTCCTGTCTTCCGCAGCAATGAAGAACTTTGCTCGCCCTTTTATTTTTCTATTTTATATAAATCCCTCGCGGAGTCCAACAAAATCTAAAACTTGAGTCACAAATCAACACCCAAGAAGGGGAAGGTACAGCCATTTCCACATCAAACACATGCATAATTCACTCTACAAAACTCCTGTCTCCCGAACAGAGCAGCATGATAATTGTTCAGAAGAAGTGGCAGGCCAGGAGGGTTGGCTAGTCGCCCTTCCGCCGCTTAGACCTCTGTGAATATTCCAGTAATTGTGCACTGTAGTTCATGAAATTCAAATGCACTATTTCCACATCCCCCAACCCCATTCTCCGTGCATGCCATTGTTTTTGCAATCAACTTTTCTTCGCTCTATCCGCTTAATTTTCACATTGTAACTGGATCATCTAGAAAAGTAACTAGGAGCTAGATATGAACACGAGTTGCGAATGAATATGAAGAATATCCTCACATGCCAAAATCCCCATCCCGACATTCGCTCTCTGCACAAAATTTGCCTACCATCTCGTGATTTCAATTACCCCATTTTCTTTCTTCTTTCTTCTTTCTTCGCCCATACTCTCTTGTTCCTGTCCACAAGAGTGTCTCGACTTCTATTAACATCCAAATCAACCCCAATGACATGCTATGACATTATTATTTCTCGCACATTGCATAATTACTTAAGAACCCGGGTTTGTGTTCTTAAGGACTGTACCGGGGGACATGAACAGGTTCATTGCATGCTGTTTTTCTGATTCAGAGTCGATACTTTTGAATTCACGTATAAATGGCAGGAAGCATCTAGAAAGCTATCTGAAAGCCAAAGTCGTCCAATTTTTTTGAGTTCTTCAAATGGCTGTGTTTTGAGTCCTGGAGCAATAACGAGAGATAGGAATGTCTTTCACATGTCATACAATTAGTAAGGGTTCGCTCTGGCGGTCCGGAGGCCAGATTTGGCCGTAGGCACCGAGGTCGCGCCTCCAGGTGGCGATGGCGTCGCCTGAGGTCGCGCCGCTTGGGTCCGCGTGACCTCAGGCCGCCAGATTTGGCCTTTGTGCCTCCAGGCGCCTAAGGTCGTGCCTCCAGGCGCCGATGGCGTCACCTAAGGTTGCGAGCTCAGGCGGCTGGGCGGCCGGATCTGACCACTAGAGTTGGCCAGCGGTTGGCTGGCTGCTGGATTTGATTTTCAAATTTTTTTTAAAAATAAAATAAAAGCAAAAGCCCATTTGTAATGTAAATTTTGCCAAATGGTATTTATGCTAAAGTTACATTTCAATGCCATTTGAGACTACAATTTACCAAACGGTGTAATATATGGCTTAGAAATCAAGAAGCATAACAAAGAACTCCATTTGTCATTCCCGGACCAACACAAAAACGATAATCATATACTTTTTAAGCCACACTGTCTACTAAACGCTTAATTAGTGAAGGTCCCATCTACGAGTTATGTAGAAACTAAAATTAAAAGACAATAGGGACCTAACACATTAATTCAGATTCTGATAAGAACCTCCTCATGATACCAATATTGCTTACAACCAAAAAAATTAACCATTCCAATAGCAATGGGAAATTTAGGTAAAGCACGAAACACTTATATCACCGTTTCACTGGTTGTGTTCTGATGTAGTAAGTGTGCGTGTGTTATTGGGTCCAATAATCAACTAGAAGTCTAGAAAAACTACCCAATCAATCTCAGAAGGTAAAAATGACATGGCAGGAACTCCAACATTCATTCAGCAGTCATTTCAATTTAATTACAGGAAATGCAAAAAATGAATCATAAACCCCAGCAACAATCAAGTGGAAAGCTATAAAGACTACGCAGTACTCTCAAGAACATATTTTAAACCCCTTAGAGAAAGCCATTGTGTGCTAGCCTAGCAAACTAAGTTCAGCTGCCTTTTATCTTAGTCAATTAAAAGAATGGAAAACCAGACTCGAGTCACAATGAATCAAGGAGAACGCAATCAGCAAGTAGATACACCTGTAAGTCCTCCATCACAGTTGGCTGTGCATCCTTAAGGTCAATGACCTTTATGCCCTCCGTGTAGCTTCTTATCAACTTCAGTAACTTATTCTTGTCCTTCACATCATGCTTTGACTGAAGCAATTCAAAAACAAAGACCAAACTATCACCTTAAGAAAGCACAGTATACATTTATACATTTAGGTTTTTGTAGCTTATACGAAGATTTCCTCCCGAAATATTCTCCACCGATTTTATCACATATTGCTAAAGATTTAAGATTGCAATAAGATTTTTCTCAAATTCTAAATCTTGCAAAGATGAGCTTGCAATATCTCTTTGTCACACTTACCCTATCTGAGGATATTGAAAAATCCACCATCATGTCACCGAAAATATGAAATCTCTATTTCTCACAAAATAATTTTCGATCGTAAAAAAAATGAGCTCAGGCTAATTTGCTCTCTTCATAAGCTTAGTCCAACTTATCAAATTAAAATTCAGAACTACCAATTCAAATCCATCTGTCACTAGCCCAATGTCAATGCAATAATAATAAATAAATGCACCTATTTTTTTTTAGGGATTAAAAATCAATCCCTAATTTTTATGCAATAGATAAATAACTGGGTCGCCAAAATTTAGGTGTCAACAAGCACAAATCTGCCTTCAGCCTTAGCATTGTTCGGTTAAAATAACCAAGCCAAGCCCTTACAGCAACTTAGACAACAACCACGAGTGATTACAAAAATCACCTGATGATCATATCGCAGGGATGGATCAAAACTACACAGTTCAATTGAACAAAAGCGAATGCGCATCCAGGACGTGCAACCGATGGCGACAATTCCAAAGTTAATTCATGGACATCACCCGGCACACACCGACTCATATTACTTCACCAAGATGAGTACACTCAACAGAAACTTACTATCGACTAACACAGAGGCCCTAACCAACAACCCCAACAAGAATCTTGGAGTTCGCCCTTCCCTCTCTACTTGCAGGATCGTGCTGATTAGGTCAAAATTAAATCAAATGGGGAACCCTAAATCGAAGGGGAAGAAACAGGGAACGAAAGCTTACCTCCTCGGCCAGTTCGATGGGTTCCGCCGGCTAGTAAAATCCATCAAGCTCAACATCGACGGCGGCTCTTGGGTGGAAGGAAGTGTCGAAGGATCGGTGGCCGGAGTTCGTAGGGGCCGCCGGAACGGGGTTGTCGATTGCCGGCTTTGCAAGAACGGTGCGCGCGTCTCCTGGGGGCCAAACCGAAGCCCTAGCTCATCAATTGTGCAGTCCAATTCAGAAGCCAAAGCCCATGAGCCCTGCATGATGTGATTGAAGACCGTCGAATGTACTTATGGCCCGGACGAGTGTCCCCGCGAGGCCAAGCAGCTAAGCTGATTGGGCTTGCCCCACAGCCCGTCGCAAGAAATCCCTCCCTTCTAATTGGTTACGTTACGTTATCCCCCTTCACCTTTTTGGAATATGTTGTGTTCCGAGGCTCGTCTATCATTTTCCGATGTCTTGTGACAATGAATGAAAGAGTCTTTTCGACCCAAAATAAAAAAAAGGAATGGATTAATTTTTCATAAAATTTAAATATAATATTAACAAATATTATTGAAATTGTATTATCCTATTCCGTGCAATACATAGAGTTAATATTCTCAAATATTAGGGGCGAAGGTTATGCTTAATGTCCATTAAATTATGGAGAACTATTGGTACCGGACTAGAAAGATAGACAACATATTATGAGAAGGGTATGTGGTCCGAGACAATATAAGGACGGTCCCTTACTTGCATCAAAAGGAAGGAGCAAATGGATTTAGTCATTTACTACCGCTTGAATAGAATCAGACCGTACTACTAAGGGTTACCCATGACTAAGGGAATGGCAAGGGCACTTGCCTAGCCTAACCTAGTCTTCTAGAAAAGGAGATTGATTCAAGTGACGGCTCATATTAGATAAGAATTTGTGATTGCTAGCCCATTATCTTTTCTGTATGTCAAAAATGATCTTATAATTATGAATATACAAATCAGATTTTACTAATATTTACATTCAAGTATAATTGTAATCATATATATAATATATGACAGAGCAAGCTAAAGCAGCATTAGCCTTGAATTTACCTCTGCATCATCCTCAAAACCACCACTATATAAGCATTAACTTGAGACAGGACCCAAATTTAGAAGCACCCATTTACCCTGCATTACATTACAAGAAACAAAAAAAAAAAAACAATACCCTTTTGGAAACATTGGCAACCCATTACTTGTAACACCACTTTTGGATACATGATGGTCTAGTGATTCTTTTAATTTGCCCAAGACGGAAGTAAAGTGACAAATTCAAGTTCCAACATTCGTACTAGCATGCATATGATCTACTTTAATTGAGAATATTGGAATATAGGCTGAGAGTTAAAATTTGGTTTCTCAATCACTTCTCCAAATTTAAATTCACTTTAACTAGTGTGATTTCACACTTTATCTAGCACACAACACCAGCCTAATATGATTCATTGGAATATAGATTGATAAATGCTTACGTCCAAATTGAAGCAATTCTAGCATCGTATAGATTGCTTTGATTCTAGCTGACAAGCATATTATTACCTTGAACATAATCTCCATCCCAAATTCATGAATGACGTCGTCATTCTGCAATAAAACATTGCACGAGAGACTTTACGTCACTGTTAGTTGATGCGATTTATGACCACCTTGATCACAACAGATCATCCAAATCTAAACAATTGACATGCGGTGTGACACTAGCTAAACATTTTTCTCCATCTATACGTGATGTTTACAAGGATGCATGTGGTGCACAACGGTTGCTGAATATTGTAATCTTCCACATGCTACCTCACGAAGGGCACGCGATTGGCGGCCCACTCTAGCTTAACTTAATTAAGTTTTCTTTTCCTTGTCAAGGAAATAAAAAGGAAAAATTGTCCAAAAAGTCCTAAATCTATTGCACTTTTTCAATTCAGTGTTAAATCTTTCAACTTTGCCAATTAAGTCCTAAGCCTTTTTAGCTTTCGTCAATTGAGTCTATTCAGCCAAGTCTAGCCGAAAATTGTTAACATAGATAGCCGGTGCGGACGTGACACTTTTAAATAATATTTTAATGATATTTTAAATAATTTTTATGCTTTCCCTTTTTCAAAATTACTTTTCTTTGTTTTAGGGTTTTGGAAAGAGGCCGAGGGGGGTAGAGATCGGGGCTGCAATGCGCTCGCTAGATCTAGCCAAGCGAGGGCTTGGCGGCCCTCGCCGACCCCAAGCAAGGTCACCGATTCTGGGTGAGGGCTTGTGTGCCCTCACCGTGGATGGTCATGCCCGACCCTCACCCTTGCTTGTGCCTAGCAGGGATTCGCTAGCCACCCTTGTTGGCCTTCTCCCCAAAACCCTAAAAAAAAAAAAAAGCAAACAAAAAAAGAAAAAAAGCATAAAAATGCCACGTTAGCGCTAGCTGTTTATGTCAACAATTTCTAGTCAAAATTGATCGAGATAAACTCAATTAGCAAAATATTAAAATGTTTAGGACTTAATTGGAAAAATTGAAAGATTTATAACTGAATTGACAAAAATATAATAGGTTTAAGATTTTTTAGACAATTTTTCGGAAAAGAAAAAGTGAGTGCCACAACTTTTAAATGACACTGACAATGGTGCTAAAACCTTTCAAGAACCATTAAAGAGCGAAACATTGGCAACCCATTACTCGCAAGACCACTTTTGGAAACATGATGATTGAGCGATTCTTTTAATTTTCCCAAGACGAAAGTAAAGTGACAAATTCAAGTTCCAACATTTGTACTAGTATGCATATGATCTACTTTAATTGAGAATATCGGAATATAGGCCAAGAGTTAAAATTTGGTTTCCCAATCACTCCTCCAAATTCAAATTCACTTTTACTAGTGTGATTTTCACACTTTGTGTAGCACACAACACCAGCCTAATATGATTCATTGGAATATAGAATTCACCTATTTAGCTTACCATAACAAGTAAAGTCATAAAAAAGCCAAAAGAGGGTGATAAATGCATACTCCAAATTGAAGCAATTCTAGAATTGTATAGATTGCTTTGAATTTAGCTGACAAGCATATTATTACCTTGAACACTAATCTCCATCCCAAATTCATGAATGAAGTCGTCATTCTGCAATAAAACATTGCACAAGAGACTTTACGTCACTGTTAGTTGATGCGATTTATGACCACCTTGATTACAACACGTCATCCATATCTAAACAATTGGCATGCCGTGTATGACACCGGCTGAACATTTTTCTCCATCTATATGTGATGTTTACAAGGATGCATGTGGTGTACGACGGTGACTGAATATTGTAATCTTCGACATGCTACCTCATGAAGGGCATGCGATTGGCGGCCCACTCTAGCATAACTTAAGTAAGTTTTCTTTTACTTGTTAAGGAAATAAAAAGGAAAAATTGTCCAAAAAGTCTTAAATCTATTGCACTTTTGTCAATTCAGTGCTAAATCTTTCAACTTTGCCAATTGAGTACTAAGCCTTTTCAACTTTTGTTAATTGAGTCTATTCAGCCAAGTCTAGTCGAAAGTTGTTGATGTAGATAGCCGATGGGGACGTGATACTTTTTAATAATAGTTTGATGATATTTTAATAATTTTTATTCTTTTTTTTTTAAATTAATTTTCTTTCTTTAGGGTTTTGGAGAGAGGCCCAAGGGGGAGATCGGGGCCCTTGCCGGCTATGGGCAAGGGCCGCAATGCCCTCACCAGATCTAGCCAAGTGAGGGCTTAGCGGCCCTCGCCGACCCCAAGCAAGGTCGTCGACTCGGGTGAGGTCTTGTGTGCCCTCACTGTGGCTGGTCATGGCCGACCCTTGCCCTTGCCCTCGCCCTCGCCTGTGCCTAGCAGGGGTCTGCCAGCCACCCTTGTTGGCCTTCTCCCCAAAACCTTAAAAAGAAAAGCAAACAAAAACGAAAAAAAGCATAAATTGCCACGTTAGCCCTAGCTGTTTACATCAACAATTTCTAACGAAAATTGATCAGATAAACTCAATTAGCAAAATATAAAAATGTTTACAATTTAATTGGCAAAATTGAGAGATTTATGACTGAATTGACAAAAATATAATAGTTTTAAGACTTTTTAGACAATTTTTCGAAAAAGAAAAAGTCAATGCCACAACTTTTATATGACACTGACAATGGTTCTAAAACCTTTCAAGAACCACTAAAGGGTGAAACACTGGCAACCCATTACTCGCAAGACCACTTTTGGATACATGATGGTCGAGCAATTCTTTTAATTTGCCCAAGACGAAAGTAAAGTCACAAATTCAAGTTCCAACATTCGTACTAGCATGCATATGATCTACTTTAATTGAGAATATCGGAATATAGGCCGAGAGTTAAAATTTGGTTTCCCAATCACTGCTCCAAATTTAAATTCACTTTTACTAGTGTGATTTTCACACTTTGTGTAGCACACAACACAAGCCTAATATGATTCATTGGAATATAGAATTCACCTATTTAACTTACAATAACAAGTAAAGTCACAAAAAAGCCAAAAGAGGGTGATAAATGCTTACTCCAAATTGAAGCAATTCTAGAATCGTATAGATTGCTTTGATATTAGCTGACAAGCATATTATTACCTTGAACACTAATCTCCATCCCAAATTCATGAATGAAGTCATCATTCTGCAATAAAACGTTGCACGAGAGACTTTACGTCACTGTTAGCTGATGCGATTTATGACCACCTTGATCACAACACGTCATCCATATCTAAACAATTGGCATGCATTGTGTGACACCGGCTGAACATTTTTCTCCATCTATACGTGATGTTTACAAGGACGCATGTGGTGCACGACGGTGGATGAATATTTTAATCTTCCACATGCTACCTCACGAAGGGCATGCGATTGGCGGCCCACTCAAGCTTAACTTAATTAAGTTTTCTCTTCCTTGTCAAGGAAATAAAAACGAGAAATTGTCCAAAAAGTCCTAAATTTATTGCACTTTTGTCAATGCTGTGCTAAATCTTTCAACTTTGCCAATTAAATCCTAAGCATTTTCAACTTTTGTTAATTGAGTCTATTCAGCCAAGTCTAGCTGTAAATTGTTGATGTAGATTGCCGGTGGGGACGTGACACTTTTTAATAATATTTTAATGATATATTAATAAATTTTATGCTTTTTTTTTTAAAATTAATTTTCTTTGTTTTAGGGTTTTGGAGAGAGGCACGCACCGGGGAATCGGGGCCCTTGCCAGCTATGGGCAAGGCCGCAATCCCTCGCTAGATCTAGCTAAGCGAGGGCTTAGCGGCCCTCGCCGACACCAAGCGAGGTCGCCGATTCTGGGTGAGGGCTTGTGCGCCCTCACTGTGGCTGGTCATGGCCAACCCTCGCCCTTACTTGTGCCTAGCAGGGGTCCGCCAGCCACCCTTGTTGGCCTTCTCCCCAAAACCCTAAAAAAAAAAGCAAACAAAAAAAGAAAAAAAAAGCATAAAATTGCCACGTTAGCGTTTGCTGTTTACATTAACAGTTTCTAGCCGAAATTGATCGGGTAAACTGAATTAGCAAAATATTAAAATGTTTAGGACTTAATTGGCAAAATTGAAAAGTTATGACTGAATTGACAAAAATATAATAGGTTTAAGACTTTTTAGACAATTTTTCAGAAAAGAAAAAGTCAATGCCACAACTTTTATATGACACTTACAATGGTGCTAAAACCTTTCAAGAACCATTAAAGGGTGAAACACTGGCAACCCATTACTCGCAAGACCACTTTGGATACATGATAGTCGAGCAATTCTTTTAATTTGCCCAAGAAGAAAGTAAAGTGACAAATTCAAGTTCCAACATTCGTACTAGCATGCATATGATCTACTTTAATTGAGAATATTGGAATATAGGCCGAGAGTTAAAATTTGGTTTCCCAATCACTGCTCCAAATTTAAATTCACTTTTACTTATTAGTGTGATTTTCACACTTTGTGTAGCACACAACACCAGCCTAATATGATTCATTGGAATATAGAATTCACCTATGTTGACACCTAAATTTTTGCCCAAAAAAAAATCATTTCCAAAAATGGGAACACTTGTTTTTCCACAAAAATATTCAAGTTAAATTCTTGCATATAGATTATCTAGACATTTAATATAGTGTTTTAAATGGAAGATGTTTTTACTAAAAAAAAAAAAAAAAAAAAAGATGAAAAAAATTGAAAATATATATTAAAAAAAAAGATTAAAAAAAAAAAAAAAAAAAAAAGTTGGGGCCAATGATCTAAATGTGACTAGCCAAGCCCAGGAGGTCAGATTAGAATTAAAATGGCAAATTGGGGCCAAATTGCAATTTCCAAAAGTTGAGGGACCAATTCGCAAATTTTGCAAAATTTTGCCCGAACCCTTAAATCATCATCTTGGTCACCAATTAAGTTGAAATTGAACTTGGGCCAACTTGAATCAATCAAATCGGGCCAAAAAGACCAAGTTGGTATTGGATTGGGTATTTTCGGATAAGAAAATGGCCAATTTTGAGGGACTTTCTTGCAAAATTGGTTGGGCAAAATTGCGAAATCTGGTAGAGATCTTAAACTACTATGCATGAGCTTGCTAATTGATCAAAAATCGCAGCCAAATTGTTGGATTAAAGCACTCAAACGAGCTACCAAAACCCAGCCCACGGTTTAGCCTCAATTCGGAGTTGCTGAGTAAGCAACTTGGTGGCCCCACCATATCCCACTCAGCCGCCTATCAAGCCTGATATTTGCACGTGATTGAAGACCATAATGAGTAGTACCAGTGGACGGAAATTGGCCAGAGATAAGCTGCTGAATGCACGGGAAAATCGCACCAAATCCGGACACTCAACAGCTGCAGAAGTTGGAAAAATTGGCTAAGTCAGAGAGTGGGTGAACTAGCTCAGTTGGCAGGCTTGGTAGGTGGACAAAAAGCCGACCAAGGGATTGATGATTTCAGTGGATAAGATCACGGAAGCAAGCTCTTTCGCCAGATGAGAGAGAGAAGACGAGAGGGAGAGGAGAGAGCTCGGAATCGTTCCCCAAAGACACCTTCAGAAGCAACTCCAGAAAGCAGAAAACCCAGAAATTCCAGACCGACCTTGAGAGAGAAAAGTGCAATTTTCACAAATTTGCAGCAAAAATTAGCCAAAACCTTCAACTAGAGAGTGAAACTTCACTCAAAGATATTTCCAACCATAGGTCGCACGTCCCAAATGGAGATCGGGAAGGCCTCCTAAAGCCCCGAAAAACTACCCTCCTGGCGGGCCAAAGAAAGTCTGAATTTTTCTAAGTGTTGAGCCCGGTTGGTCACGAGTGAGAGAAAGCGAGTGTTTTTGAGAAAGTTGAGAGACAAATGAGGAAAACCATGAGTTCAAAACCAAAGTAGAATACATATAGCTTTGTTTGGTGTTTATTTTTCCAACAAAAAAGTCATGGAGTCTAATTTTAGAGGTTAATGAAAACCTTCGTTATCAGTTCTTTCTTTGCAGATCTGGTTTTCCAGTTGAAGAAGCCAACTTCCACGTGCCTCCCGAGGATAAGTTCTCGGTTTCCTCGGCCAAGAACCACTTGAAAGGGAAACTAAGAAGCAAGGTAAGCATCCTAGATGTATTTTCTTTCGAGTTTGAGTATGTTTTGATCATGAAAATCAAGAGGAAAAGCAGCCCGGAGGACTGATTTTCGAGGTGGAAATTTTTCTAAGTGTTGAAATCTCTTCAAAATTTTTGCATGTATGCTTCTTGGAGAGGTCGTTTTGATGTTGTTTGGTGGGTCATTCTCTATAATTTTTGTTGCATTTGAAAGCTTATGTTACCTACTTTCACTCGGATTAAGTAGTGTTTCCCTTAGATCTTGCATGTGATAAGTGTCGGGGCTTGAACATGGGCATGCAACCTGTTTGCTTGACTTGGGTTCAAACCCAGATTTGCAAAATCAGCTCAAACCCGTGTATTTGAGGACGATTTTAGTTGGGTTCTTGTGTGTTGTAGGCTATGATTTCTATCTAATATTGCTCATTGCATGTGGTAGTATATTCTTGATTCTTTAGTCCCACATAATATTGCTCACGGGTGAAGATTGAAGGCCGCAAACATGGCCCGCGAAGCTGTTTTGGGTAGATTAATGCACGCCAAGTGTTCGAAGAAATGCGCAAACCAAGTTTCGATCTTTAAACGATCGATTTGAGCTCGGTTCTTATTATTCATGTACTGGGCAGTCCCATATTAGTGTAAATTGGCATATATCGGTTTAAGGAATTATTTTTTAATAAAAATTAAAAAAATGAAAAAAAATGAAAATTTCAAAAAAATTGTAAAAATGATGGATGGTATCAAGTTATGATAGAAATGACATCTATGAAATTTTCCTAATTTTAAAAGTTCATTTTCTTAATTTAAATGATATTTTGGTATTTTTTAGAACCATTTTTGTAAATAATCTATTATGCATAGATTAGAATTAATTAGAGTAATTGCATGCATCTAGAGTAATTTCATGCATATTTAAATTCTTATTTTGCTCACGGGGTCCTGTCCCGGGGCGTGATAACAAGGCCATGTAATATTATTTGCCCGACTTGTATCGGGTTTTCATTTTCCGCATTTATTTTCAAGTTATTTCAATTTCTTGGATGTTTACTTATGCACCGCTTTTCATTAATTTGAGTGTAAATTTCTTTTCTAGATTATGTTAGGATTAGTCTAGATATTAAAAAAACCTACAAAAACATTTGCATGGACGCTTAGCGGTTTTGTAAGGATTATAATTGGTAATCAAGATTGTGTGGCCATTTAGATGAACAACCTTTCAAGTTAGTGGTACCGCAAGGGCGCTAATAGAAACATTAGCGTAAACAAGTCCCCGTTCCTAGAAATCTCTGGTTGCGTAGGAATTGAGACAACACTCCCGCGTCTTGATTGGTTTCTAGCCGACCCCAATAGGCTAGTGGCGACTCCTAGAAGTACATAGGTTGTTAAGAATTAAAATTCAAAATCCAATGTCGCGCGAGGTATGGGCTTGGGAGAGCCTGCGCCTAATTTGGGGCCGTTGGTCCGCCTCTTTAGGCAAATACCCCTAAACCATTCTTTATTTTCCCCCGAACGGAAAAAAGAGGTCGTGACAACCTATTTAGCTTACCATAACAAGTAAAATCACAAAAAAGCCAAAAGATGGTGATAAATGCTTACTCCAAATTGAAGCAATTCTAGCATCGTATAGATTGCTTTGATTCTAGCTGACAAGCATATTATTACCTTGAACAATAATCTCCATCCCAAATTCATGAATGAAGTCGTCATTCTGCATTAAAACATTGCACGAGAGACTTTACGTCACTGTTAGTTGATGCAATTTATGACTACCTTGATCACAACACATCATCCATATCTAAACAATTGGCATGCATTGTGTGACACCGGCTGAACATTTTTCTCCATTTATATGTGATGTTTACAAGGATGCATGTGGTGCACGACAATGGATGAATATTTTAATCTTCCACATGCTACCTCACGAAGGGCATGCGATTGGCGGCCCACTCGACCTTAACTTAATTAAGTTTTCTCTTCCTTGCCGAGGAAATAAGAACGAAATTGTCCAAAAAGTCCTAAATTTATTGCGCTTTTGTCAATTCAGTGCTAAATCTTTCAACTTTGCCAATTAAGTCTTAAGCCTAATCAAGTTTTGTGAATTGAGTCTATTCAGTCAAGTCTAGCTGAAAATTGTTGACGTAGATAGCCAGTGCGGACGTGACACTTTTTAATAATATTTTAATAATTTTATGCTTTTTTTTTAAATTAATCTTCTTTGTTTTAGGGTTTTGGAGAGAGGCCCGAGGGTGGGGGGAATATCAAGGCCATTGCCAGCTATGGGCAAGGGCCACAATGCCCTCGCCGGATCTAGCCAAGCGAGGGCTTAGCAGCCCTCGCCGACCCCAAGCAAGGTCACCGAATCTAGGTCAGGGCTTGTGCGCCCTCACTGTGGCTGGTCATGGCCGACCCTCGCCCTCGCCCGTGCCTAGCAGGGGTCCGCCATCCACCCTTGTTGGCCTTCTCCCCAAAACCCTAAAAAAAAGAAAAGCATAAAAATGCCACGTTAGCGTTAGCTTTTTATGTCAACAATTTCTAGCCAAAATTTGATCAGGTAAACTCAATTAGCAAAATATTAAAATGTTTAGGACTTAATTGGTAAAATTGAAAATTTTATGATTGAATTGACAAAAATATAATAGGTTTAAGACTTTTTAGGCAATTTTTCGGAAAAGAAAAGTCAATGCCACAACTTTTATATGACATTGACAATGGTGCCGAAACCTTTCATGAACCATTAAAGGGCGAAACACGGGCAACCCATTACTCGCAAGACCATTTTTGGGTACATGATGGTTGAGTGATTCTTTTAATTTACCCAAGAAGAAAGTAAAGTTAGAAATTCAAGTTCCAACATTCGTACTAGCATGCACATGATCCACTTTAATTGAGAATATCGGAATATAGGCCGAGAGTTAAAATTTGGTTTCCCAATCACTGCTCCAAATTTAAATTCACTTCTACTAGTGTGATTTTCCCACTTGGTGTAGCACACAACACCAGCCTAATATGATTCATTGGAATATAGATTTCACCTATTTGGCTTACTGTAACTAGTAAAGTCACAAAAAAGCCAAAAGAGGGTGATAAATGCTTACTCCAAATTGAAGCAATTCTAGCATCGTATAGATTGCTTTGATTCTTGCTGACAAGCATATTATTACCTTGAACACTAATCTCCATCCCAAATTCATAACTGAAGTCGTCATTCTGCGATAAAACATTGCATGAGAGACTTTACGTCATTGTTAGTTGATGCGATTTATGACCACCTTGATCACAACACGTCATCCATATCTAAACAATTGGCATGCAGTGTGTGACACCGACTGAACATTTTTCTCCATTTATACGTGATGTTTACAAGGATGCATGTGGTGCACGAGGGTGGCTAAATATTTTAATCTTCCACATGCTACCTCATGAAGGGCATGCGATTGGTAGCCCACTCTAGCTTAACTTAATTACATTTTCTTTTCCTTGACAAGGAAATAAAAAGGAAAAATTGTCCAAAAAGTCACCTTCCACCCGAAGCTTAGTTTATGATGAGCTTCACTTATTTATCTTCTTACTCGAATAACATTAGGGTTAAATCAAAAGACACCTTCCACCCGAAGCTTAGTTTATGATCAGTTGGGTCATGCGTGGTGCTTCCGAAGTTTGTGCAGGTTGCGCTATGCCGAGATGCGCCATGAGAAGCCAAACGTGGTTGAGAAGCTCTCCTCCTCTGCTAAGGCTCTCACAGTGATCGAAGCCTTTGCACTGGCAAGCTGTGTACATCATCATCCTCACCCAGACCTTGCTTATTATATCCCACGTGTCAACTAATTTCAACTGGTGAGCGAGACGGCACGCGTCAAACAGCACCGACGTGCTTTTGGCTCCGCTCATCTTCCACGCGGGAAGTTCAGTTCTCACATTGTTCAGAAGCCAGCAGACTTCGCACAGATCGCGCAACTCTCTCGAATTGTGCCCCTGCGCCTCACTGCAGCTGTGAAAACGGGTGTGGACATGTGCCTCTTTCTTGAATAATTTATGCGCCCACTCAATGACGACCGATGAGCTGCTGCTGCCTTTATCATTTGACAACATTGCTAGCTCGTCGTCGAAGAACTTCTGAGCTTCGACCAAAGTGTCTTCATAACGGAGCATCCCTATCCCTGTTGGCAACATGGAAGGATAGAATGCTAAAACATAGAGCATGTACTGGGAGACCAACTTACTCATCCTGGAGTTAAATATGTCTTCCTGCCCTAGACTGCGACGGTCCTCGTGGTAACGGAGCTCAGTGGCGATGTGCCAGATGAGGATGCTCTGGTCAAACTCCATTTCCACACTCCAGATCATTTCATCGCAGTTTGAATTCTTCAGAAGTCGGCGCGTCTCTAGCGTAAGACTCGCCGACCAGCTCTTCAATTGGACCGTCCCTTCCAGATCTCTGACCGTCTCCAGATTTCTGACCCCTTTCATATTTTCGATCGTCTCCTTCATGCGATGGAAGATCGATTCTTTGATGTCACCAACTAACTTTTCGTAACTGATGTGGAAGTTCTTCTCCACCGCCTCGTGCAACTTGACAAACCTCGGATGACGGAAGATGCTTTTTCTTTTCCTGATAGATGATTCCAAGAGGCTCGACTGGGCCACGTAATTCGACCATCTTTGGCTCGGGCTGAAACAGAAAAGAGCGATGGCAGACGAAATTGTGGATCTCCTGGGTCTCTGAAGCCGCCAGGGGTGGATCCAATCGGATGAAATTGCTAGAAGAAGCGAGTATATTTCTAAAAACATAGCCACACTTATCAGCAAGAAAGTTATACAGATGTCAACTTTGGGGTAATACTTCTTATCCTGTAAGGAGAAAAATACCAACACGGCGCACGGCACCAAGAGACTAATGACCCAACGAATGATGCCCCAAGCACAGTTCAGCAACGGGGCCTTGGTGAAGAGCAGATCGTACATGAACCCGAGCTCGATCTCCACGATTTCAAAAGCCTTCGCCGAATTCATGTTCAGGGCCATGAACATGCGCCGACTGACGTCCAGGTCGACAAAGTTGACGGTTAGGCCCACAAAGAGAAGCTTGAAGATCTTGAACAACTCATGGGCTTTGATCACGCTCCTGTCCTTTTTTTCGTCGGAGGCTCGACCGCTGTTCACCAAAATATCCTCCGGAGTCTGAATCTGGGTGACCTCATCCATTTCAACCTGGTAACCCTCGTCTTTCTTCAGATTAAACTGCTCCATTTTCCTGGGGTATATGGGACCGACATCGCCATGCGAAAGCATCGAATCTTGAAGTCGATCTTTGCTTGCCAAGTACAAACACAATGCCCTCTCTGCATATTTGATGATTCCCACCAGGATCATACCCGCCGCTAATTTCGACAGTGTAGACCCTGACAAGGCTATGGAGTAAATGTAACACGATAGTCCTACCTGGGCGCAAACCCGCGCCAACTGCCTCAGCCATAGCTCGTTGTCCGCCAGGGCATATGCAGTGACCGTGTCGGGCCCACCCAAGTGGAGGAGAAGGAACGGCGCCCAGAACGCTGTGATCTGGCTCTTTGGATCAATCATCCCCCTGGTTTCCTTGATGTTGGCCAGGCGGTTCGAGAGGATGCCGAGCGTGAGGGTTGCAACATAGTCAGCCAATAGGTACGTCGTCCAGACCACGACTTGGATCCACTTTCTGAAGATAGATTTCCTTCGACTGCCCTGAGACGCAAGGGTCAATTGGAGGGCCAAGCTGAGGAGGACGAGCAACCGCAACTCCCACTCCTTCCACCATTCACGAGCGTTTTGGGGAAACAGCAAAGATCCCATTGTTGAACTCAAATTGTTGGCACCGAAAGGCGGAACGATGGGGATGCGGTCTCAAAAGAGCGGTCAAACTTAGAAAATATATATATATATATATATATATATATATATATATATATATATATATATATATATATTGTACGTGTGTGGAGAGGACGAAGGAAGGCAAAGCATCAATAGCTTTGGATTTATCTCAGCATCACCGTTATATAAGCATTAAGTTGGTATAGAAATCAAATTCAAAAGCACCTTTTACCTTGCATCACATTACAAGTAACCAAAAAGCAATACACTTCTCGAAACACCCGCAGCAGCACTTTTTGATGTATAATCATCAAGCGATTCTTAAAATTTGCCCGTGGGGAAGAGTAACAAAATCAAGTACTTGCACGAATATAATCTACTTAATTGAGAAAATAGGAATATAGGTTGAGTGTTGAAGTTTGGTTTCTCAATCACTGTTCTAAATTTAAATCTAGTGAACTTCACCCTAATCACTGTGATTTTCACACATTGTCCAACAGGCATCACCAACCTAAGGTGATTCATAGAATCACCTATCGAGCTTGCTATAACAAGTTAAGCCACAAAAAGACCAAAAGAGGGTGATAAATGCTCACTCCAAATTAAAGCAATTCTGAAGCATCAAGTCAATTGCTTCGATGCCAATAGATAAGCATATTATTTCCTTGAACACTAATATTTGTACTAAATCTGTGAATGAAGTCATCACCACAATAAAACATCGCACAAGAATGCATACCTCTTACACCTTGTCACCATCTAATGTGGTTTACAGCCAGCGTGATTCCAACTTGTTTCATCTATGATTGAACAATTGGCATGTGGTGTGCGACAATGGCCGAACTTCTTTTTTTCCATCTATATATGATGTTTTGCAAGGAGGCATATGGTACATCATAGTCGCCGAACATTTTGATCTTCCACACGCTACCCCGTCAAGGGCATACAGTTGGAGGCCAACCTCTAGGTTAACTTAATTAACATTGCAAATCAACGCTTGAAACATGCGACTAAGAACCCACAAAAACCTCCGAGTCCAAGAATTCATAACCTCAAACTAAGTTATTCTTTTCCCCATCAGCTAAAAGAAAGCATCATTGCCATAATTTTTGTTTGACGCTCATTTTAATACTAAAACTTTTTAAGAATCATTAGAGTGATACAACTTTTGAAAAATGATTACTTAAGTGGCTACAGTAATTTAATTTGACGGAAAATCTTATGTGACCTGCCGACGTCACTTAAGTGGATGCTTTTAAAATGTTTTGGGGTTAAGAACAGCAAAAATGCCATAACTTTCGTATAGTGCTCACTTGAGTGTTATAACTTCTTTTTTTTCTTTTTCACTCATTTAAATGCCACATTGAAGTGAAATCGAACATTTGAGTACCACTTCCAGCAAATCATCTTTAGTGGAGCTTTTTTTAATTAATTTTCCCATTCTTACGTGAATTTTTAAATTTTTTAAATTTGTTATTAATTCTCCACGTCAGCGCCGGTGATGCCATGTAGGATGATCGGGGTGCACGTCAGACTTTCGGACAAGGTAAATCACCAATGACACTTAAGTGTTTGATTTTTAAAATTTGTGACACTTAAGTGAGTGCCACAGGAAAGTTAAAACACTTCTAGTGTACTATTCCAAAAAATGCTTATACATGTGTCCGTTGAAGTAGTGATTATTTAAATATTTGGGAAAATTATCAATTTAGTCTTATAACTATAATACGGATATCAATTCAGTTTTAACTTTCCAATTTTGTCAACATAGTCCTACACATTTGCACAATATTTAAATATAGTCTTTCTTGTCAATTGTCGTCGCAAATTGTGACATGGAAATAAGCAAATTGCCCACGTCAACATGCCACTTAGGATAGCCAACAATGACTAGACACCACATCAGCAGTTTTCGGTGGCAATTGGCCGGAAATACTATGTTAAAATATGGCTCAAAAGTTTGGGACAACATTGACAAAACTTAAAAGTGTGGATGATTAAGTAGAATGATTAGTTGTTGACAAGAAAAGTATGACAATTGTAATTGCATTATAAGACAATCCAATCAAACCTTTGGCAAATACTTATTTTTTGTCAATTTTAAATGCATCAAAATTTCCAAAGAAAGAGAAGAAAAAAGATAAGAAAGAATTTTAAATCTAAGGCTCGTAAGAGACATTGTGGTCAATTTAAGGTAAAAAGGGGTGTTGCAAGTCAAAAAATGGATTAGAAAAGGGCGAGCCTTTATGCATTTATCCTTTTTAAATGTTAAACTTAACCTACTTATATATATTTAAGTAGATGTGAGTAAAATAAGGAAAGAGTATAATGGATTCCAAAGTTAAGGGCCGTACGATGGTAAGGAAAAAAGAGAGGCAAAGGGTGTAATTTATAATTGATACTACTTATGTATTAATACATAATAATTGTTTTGATGATATTTTAATTTCAATCTTTGTTGAAAATTAAATTTAAAATATTTTGGATTTAATTTCATTACGATAAGTACCTAGTTTTATATATAGGGTCCACCTTCTATTAATATGTCTTATAAAGAATTAATTAATGCAAGGCACTTATCTACGTGGAACTGGGAAAATTCATAGGGATAGTTGTATTGGCCTTCCACAACCTTTTAGATAAGGACAACAAAAGCACCATAACGTTTGTATAGAGCTTACTTAAACACCACAACTTTTTTTTTTCACTCACTTAAATGCCACATCGGAGTAAAATCGATCATTTGAGTGCCATACTTGGCAAATTGTTCTATGTGGATTTTTTTATTAATTTTTTCTTTCGAAATTGATTTTTTTTTTTATTGTTGTGTTTATTATTAATTATCCATGTCAGCGTTGATGATGTTACATCAAACGACCGGCATCCACATCGGATTTTCCGGCAAGGCAATTCGCCAATGGCATTTAAATGATTGATTTTTTTTTTTTTTTAATTTGTGACATTCAAATGAGCGAAAAAAGAAGAAGTTATGGTGTTTAAGTTAGTGTCATACGAAAGTTGTTGCACTCCTAGTGTACTTACCCCAATATATGTGTATTTTCATTAGTATACAATAGGATAACAATAAAGAGAAGCCCACTTACACTCTAGAAAGAAAAGCCAACTTAAGCTATGTCCGGAGCTCTTGATTAATTAGACACCTTAATTGATATTATCAGAAAAATATATTGATTTGTACTTTCTATAGTTGTGCTTTCCTCTGCCTTTTCTTATTTTTGTTGCACTACTTTCATGTGTTTTTAAAAGCATGCAAAGTTAATTAATCAAAAAGCTGTGTTAAAAAAAATTAACCGAAAATCTAAAAAATAATTCCCTGCATGACAACCCAGAATCTCAAATACCTTGTTAAGCCATAGAAAATGAAGGTAATTTCCCTTCTTTTTATCGTTAGATAAGTAGCCCTCAATTAAATTACCGATGGATGATGTAGCTTGCACTCAGAAAATTAATTATCTTCATGTGAAGATTCCTATAAATAGACGAAATTTTCATTTTATCTTCTCTTTTGAAATTGGATATATGAATACCCTAGAAACTCATATTTATTAAATGATTAATATTATGAAAAATCTCAAATTGGTATAAGTGTACCACATTTACCTTAAACTAATTTTTGTCTTATAAAAACTCTCAAATTGGTACACATTTGCCACATTTACCTCAAATTGGTGCATTCGTGCCGCATTTATATTAAATTAATTTTTATGTAAAAAAATTCGAAATCAATACATTTGTACTATATTTATCCTAAAAAAATCTCATATTTACCATAATTTAGGTTAAATGTGGCACGTGTATATTAGTTTATGGTAAATATGGTATAGGTGGACCAATTTATGATTTTTTGTGACACAAAAATTAGTCTGGGATAGATGTAGCACACATGTACCAGTATAAGACTTTTTGTAACACAAAATTTAGTTTGGGATGAATGCAATACATTACTCATGACACCACCTTTTAGATGTATAATTGTCAAGCGATTTTCTAAATTTGCCCAAGGGAGAAGTAAAGTGACAAAATCAAGATCTAGCATTCATACTAGCCTGAGTATGATCTACTTTAATTGAGAAGGTCGGAGTACAAGCTGAGAGTTAAAGTTGGGTTTTTCAATCACTGCTCCAAATTGAAATCCAATGATCTTCACCTTAACTATCGTGATTTTCACACTTTGTCTAACAAGCATCACTAGCCTAACATGATTAATGTGGAATTAGAAATCACCTACTTGGCTTGCTATCACAAGTAAAGTCACAAAGAGGCCAAAAGAGGTTGGTAAATGCTCGCTCCAAATTGAAGCAATTCCAAAGCATATAGTCGATTGCCCTGATTCTAGTAGACAAGCATATTGTTTACTTGAATAATAATCTTCGTGTCAAATCCATGAATGAAGTCTTCACCAGGACAAAACATTGCATGAGAGCACATATATCTCCCACCATGTCGCTGTCAACTAATATGGTCTATGACCAATGCGATCACAATTTGTCATCCATGTTTGAATTATTAACACACGGAGTGCGACACCGGCTGAATATTTATCCTCCATCTATACACGATGTTTCATAATGACGCATGTATCTGGTGGCCCACCTCTAACTTAATTAAGCCCTAAAAGTTGCAAATCAAGGCTTGAAACATGCAACTAAGAACCTACAAAAGCCTCGAAGTCCAAGAATTCATAATCTCAAACTAAGTTTTCTTTTCCCAGTCTAGGAATACAAAAGCAAGGCGCCACAACTTTTGTATGATGCTAAATTTTGTTAGTACTAGTACGAGCACCTAGAGGGGGGGTGAATAGGTGACTAAGACGATTTTATAAAATTAACCGAATGTATAAGCAATTTCTTTGATGAGAGATTAAGGAATTAATAACAATAATCGCTACAAATGAAAGTAATGAAAAGTAAAAGGATTATGGATAGATAATCAAGATTCCAGATTTATAGTGGTTCGGCTTAGACCAAGCCTACGTCCACTCTCCCGCACGGACAGCCTTTTGGCTGGATTTCACTAAGAATCAAAAAGAGAAGTTACAATCTCACGCCCTTGATTCCACAGTGTAGAGACTCTACTACACTTCCTCAATGCCTCACTACACTTCAGTCTTTCTTTTGATTACATGTATAGCTCGAAGAATAAGATCACAACATATCAAGGAGATTCAGACTTTGGAATTCTTCTATTTGGCACTCTTCAACAACTTGAGCGTCTCCCTTAAATACATCTTCATGCCTTCATTACCGTTGGCACCTTCCAAAGAAGTTCTTCCAATCAACCCGTTGAACAGAATCAATTTAGAGAGATCTCGAGCTCTTTAAGGCAAGTGTTGATAGCCCATCAATCCTGTTCGCCCATACAATCAGGATCTCGGTTTCCATAAGTAGAACCTTCCAAATATAAGTTGCAAATCTAGAGAATCTAGATTATTCGAATACGAATATAAGATCTTGTAGTGCTAATTCCAGTCGAGAGATATTCCTTAACCGTTGGAGTCAAAACCATACTAGACAGAATCAGAATAGAAGTTTTAACTCTGTCGGTCTGGAAACTATCAATGAGAGTAGACTTTGAAACTTGAGTCTTGATATCTTCAGACTTTGGTCTTCGGACTTTGCCAAAGAGAGTCGCAAGTCTTCGAGACTAAACGATGGAAATGTTTTGTCGACTTCAAAATACCTTAAGAGAATTTTTCCAACAATCTCTCCCTTTTTGATGGTGACAAAACTTTCCTACAGATTTGAATATTATTACCCTGCAATACAACATTTAAGCCAGCAATGATATCTCATAAAAGATTAGAGTAAAGATAGTAAAAGTTGTCCTGTACACAGATTTGTCCTATACACAGATCTGCATCCACAGAAAACAAATTAGTCCTGTACGGATATTAAACAACTATCTTTATCTATCTTAATAGCTTAAAGTAATGCAATAAAAGCAAGTAATCCAAAGCTCAAGATAAAGTCATAAAGTCAAACACAACCAAACAAAAGTATTAAATCCAAATCGTGTTTAAAAACTGAAAGTTTGGTATGGAAATCTGCAAAAACGTCTCTCCCCTTTTTGTCAGCATAAAAAGGTGAGAAAGTCAGTGTGCGCGAGGAATGCGAACAAGTTAAAAGTCTTCCATTGACTTGATTGTTTCCTCCAGTTTCCTCAAATCATCCTGCAGTTGAGTGAGAGCTGTGCCTTTAGCAGTGGCCTGAACCTAATGTTGAATATTCTGAATCTGATCTTGCATGGTGATGAACATGGCACGATTCTCATTCTACATCGTCTGGAATTCGCATCCTAGAGCATATATTTGGCCTTTGAGTTCCAAAATGATTTCAAGCAGTCTGCCAAAATCTGCTGAATGGTCAGTTTGCATGCTTGCTTGAACATGGTCTAATTGTGGAGTTAAGCTAGTGGATCGATTATCAGCAGGAAGATCAGTGTTTGGAGATGTTGCCTCTTCCTCAGGAAAATGAGAGGCATGAACATCCTCTGCACCAGCAGGTGATCGACTAACACTTGCACTGGTAAAAGTTAAGAGAGGAACACTCTCTCTTTGAATATCTCCCCCTATTTCATTGTCTTCTGGAGGAGAGAAGTATTCTTCTTGCTGAGAACCTTCTTCAGTGTCCAGCTTTCTTTGATCCTCCTTTTCTGCTGGAGAATCTGCTCTACCTTCTTCGGCATGTTGTTCTTCTAGCTGTGGCTGTGGCTGTGGGTCTGGTCTGGCCGTTTCTTCTTGCTCTTCTTCTTCTGCTGTTTGCAAAGATGCCTTCTCCTGGTTCCCTTTTTCAGTTTCCTCTGCAACTTGTTGTTCTGGTTCTGCTGACACAGGAATAGAATGCTAGGAAACAAAGGCAGAGATAGGAATATCATCCTCATCATCTTCATCCTCCAAGATGATAGCCCGCCTCTTCTTGATGGGACCAGTCATAGGATCTTTTCCTTTACTCTTTGCAGCAGAGGAGTCTGGTCTGGTCTTGACAGGGGTTTTCTCCTTGAACTGCTCAAGCTTTTTGCTGAGTTCTTTCAAACGCATCTTCGTAATCATCCTCAGCCCGATGACCATTTGATCAATAGTCTTCACACACATGATGTTGGGAGGCTGAATGTTCAAATGTCTGAACAAACGAGTGATGAGAGCAGCATAAGGGAGTTTTCCCTTGTCCTTCACCATAGACCGATACATGTGGAACATGATGGTATGGGGCAAGGAAAAGTTAAGACCGATCTTGATGGCATACATCAGTTTGGCTTCATAGATGGATACATCTGTCTTCAATGTTGACTTCGGTCTTAGACAGTTGATCACAATTTTGTGAAGCAGAGTGTTTGTAGCATTCATCCTTGAGTAGAAGAGACGACATTCTGCGATCCTGTCTCTCGCAAGCTCTAGAGTTGCATGGCTAACGGACACTGAAATTGATTGAAAAGCTCCTCTTTCCACACCAATAACATCAGCCAAAGTGTCTGTGTCAACCACATACTCTCTATCTCTCACACTAAAAGAAAAACTATTTGCATCAAGAAAACTGAGGTTAGAATAAAAATAGGCCGTCAATTTAGAATGAGCAACATCGCTCTCAGTACAGAATTTATGAAGTTGAAGCTTTTCAAACTTCTCCCTCAAATTGATGCTCAACAGATCCAGAAAATCAAAATCCACAATTCGTGGATTCATCACCCCACGCTTCAGCAAACTTGCATACACCTGCTTGTGTTCCTCCGACCGAAACAATTCGTCACTCTTTTCTCGAAGAGTTGCAGCCACACCCATCCTAGGCTTAAAATGCACAAACATCTTCTCATCATCATCTTTCTCCTCAGGCTGATTTACACTACCAAATCGAGGGTCACTTGGAAAGTTTGCAAAGGTCTTTGCTGCAGTTGAGTAACCAAGAAAGAATCCTTCATCTGATTTTTCTTCAAACTTACCAACTCGATCATTTGCATTCTTCAGAATAAAGCATTTATAACCAAATACTTATTAATAAGAAACAATTGGTTTCTTTTCTTTAAAAATTTCATAAGGAGTTTTATCAAGAATTGGCCTTAAAAACACTCTGTTAATAATATAACAAGCAGTTGAAACAGCTTCAGCCCAAAATCTTGAAGAAATATTACTTTCAATTAAAAGAGTCCTTGCCATTTTCTTGTAAAGACCTATTCTTCCTTTCCACAACCCCATTTCTGTTCTGGTGTGTATGGAGAGGAGAATTTATGCTGAAAATCAGACTCATCACAAAATTTAGTAAAGTCTTGATTTTCAAACTCACCTCCATGATCTGTACGAATGCTTGAAATAGTGTGACATTTCTCATTCTGCATCTTCTTAGCAAATTTTGAAAAGTGAGAGAAAGTCTTAGACTTACTTGCAAGAAAGTAGACCCAAGTAAATCGTGAATAATCATCCACTATTACTAGGCAAAACCTTTTTCCACCAATACTTTGCGTTCTTGTAGGTCCAAATAAATCCATATGCAGAAGCTGCAATACACAATTAGTTGATACTTTATTTATTGGTTTGTAAGAGTTGCTAACCTGTTTACCCAGTACGCATGGTGTGCATGGATCAGACTTTAAGTAATTGAGAATAGGCAATCCTCGAACAAGTTTCTTGGAAGAGATCTTAGTGATTTGCTTCATGTTGGTATGGCCAAGCTTTCTGTGCCATAGATTATCTTCATCTTGTACTGATATTAAGCACTGTGATCTTTCTTGATTCACATCCAGAAGATAGATATTTCCATGTCTACGTCCAGTAAAAGATTGAGTAAAGTCTTTACTGATTCCTGAGCACGTTCATTCCTGGAAATTGATCTTGAATCAAGTATCGCACAATTGGCTTATGCTAAGCAAATTGTAATTTAATCATTCCACTAAGGAAACATTATTGATTGATAGACTTCCAATTTTTACTATTCCGCGACCAATAATCCTTCCTTTGTTGTTACCACCAAAAGAAATTTTTCCTCCATCTATTTGGACAAGTTTTATGAAGCAACTTGAATCTCCTGTCATATGTCTTGAGCAGCCACTATCTCGATACCATTTAATCTTCCTTTTGATAGTGACCTGCAATTAAAAAGAATTCAAGCTTTCTTTGGTACCCACATCATTTTGGGTCTAGAAGAGTTAGAACAATAAATAGTCTTTGCCCAATTCCTTTTAACAGGTCTCCAAACCAAAGGACATTCTTTCTCAAAATGTTCTGAGCTTTGACACTTTGAACATTTTAGAGCATTTCAGCCAACAGATTTTACAAAGATTTTCTGAAAATGGTTTCTATAAACAATTCTTGTTGGTCTTTGTTTGATTCTTTCCTTCACCTTTGGGAAATCAATTAGTGGAATAGTTTCAGAAGTCATACCTAGACCTAACTTATCAAAGTAGGGTCTTTGTATTGAAAGAATCTTATCCAATTTTTTAGAACCATTTGAAAATCTTTTTGATATGTTTGAAATATCATTTTTCAAATAAGTGTTTTCTTTGGAAACAAGATATGAGTTTTCTTTCAAGATTGTAAAGTTTCTATCTAACTTTTCAAACTTTTCTTTCCAAAATTTGTCCTATTGCTTCAATGTAGAATTCTCCATTTTTAATTCGGAGATCCTCTTAAGAGAGGTTTTTAGACCAAGACATAATTCATCAATGTATTTCGAAACTTTGACAGAGATTTTTAGATTACTAACCTCAAGCTCACTGTCTGAGTCTGTATCTGTCTCAAGGTCTGAGTCTGAATCAAATTTTGCCATCAAACAGATATTGGCATAATCATCATCGATTTCTTCACATTAAAGTATCACTCCAATTCTTTGCTTTGAGTGCCTTTCTGTATTTCTCAGTCTTTCCTTTCCTTTTCCTTAACAGAGGACAGTTGGGTCTGATGTGTTCCTTTTTCTTGCATTCAAAGCAAGTCAATTCTTTGTTGGAATCATCTTCCTCTGTTGATTTGTTCTGAAATCTTTGTGAGTTTTGTTTCTTCCAATTGAATTTTATTCCCTTTATGTTCAGCTTTCTGAATCTCTTTATCATGAGTGTTAGTTCTTCATCATCTAGATCTTCTTCGGAGTCTGTAGCATCAGAATAATCATTAGACTTTAAGGCAATAGATTTCTTACATTTTGAATCTTCTTCTTCGTTGGTGTGCTCTACTTCGTAAGACTGAAGAGTTCCAATCAGTTCATCTACAGAGAGTGGAGCAATCCTCTGTGTCTCTCTTATTGAAGTCTTTATGTAATTCCAATCTTTAGAGAGTCCACGCAGAAGTTTGTTGACCTTCATATGTCCTGAGATTGGATGTCTCTAATATTCAAGACCATTCACAATTTCAGTAAAACGGCTAAACATGTCAGTTATTGATTCTCCTGATCTCATCTTAAAAACTTCATATTGTCCTAGAAGAATGTTGATCCTTGTCTCTTTCACTCGATCAGTTCCTTCATAGGTGATGTGAAGCCTATCCCAGACTTCTTTTGCTGTATTACAAGAGGATATTCTGTTATACTCAGTAGGGGATAAAGCACAATATAAGGAATAGATGGCTTTAGCGTCAAGAGTCTGTCTCTTGGTTATTTCTTCTTCAGTCATCTCAGTAGGAACAACAACTTCTTTTCCTCTCTCTGATTCTGATGCAGTAGTATGAATGATTCCTTTATCTACCACTTCTCACTCCAAAGGATCTTTCGATCTTATGAATGCTTTCATCTTGTTTTTCCATATGCTGTAGTCTTTTCCATCAAAGTATGGAGGTCTGGTGTTACTTTGACCTTCAACCAACCCTATAGGCAACATACTAGCCATAGATCTTTTACTCAGAAGTAAAGACACTTCTTATAAACAAGTACACAAGCTCTGATACCAATTGTTAGTACTAGTACGAGCACCTAGAGGGGGGTGAATAGGTGACTAAGACGATTTTATAAAATTAACCGAATGTATGAGTAATTTCTTTGATGAGAGATTAAGGAATTAAAAACAATAATCGCTGCAAATGAAAGTAATGAAAAGTAAAAGGATTATGGATAGAGAATAAAAACTCCAGATTTATAGTGGTTCGGCTTAGACCAAGCCTACGTCCACTCTCCTGCACAGACAGCCTTCTGGCTAGATTTCACTAAGAATCAAGAAGAGAATTTACAATCTCACGCCCTTGATTCCATAGTGTAGAGACTCTACTATACTTCCTCAAGGCCTCACTACACTTCAGTCTCTCTTTTGATTACATGTATAGCTCGAAGACTAAGATCACAACATATCAAAGAGATTTAGATTTTGGAATTCTTCTATCTGGCACCCTTCAACAACTTGAGCGTCTCCCTTAAATACATCTTCATGCCTTCATTACCGTTGGCACCTTCCAAAGAAGTTCTTCCAATCAACCCGTTGGACAGAATCAATTTAGAGAGATCTCGAGCTCTTTAAGGCAAGTGTTAATAGCCCATCAATCATGTTCGCCCATACAATCAGGATCTTGGTTTCCATAAGTAGAACATTCCAAATATAAGTTGCGAATCTAGATTATTCGAATACAAATATAAGATCTTGTAGTGCTAATTCCAGTCAAGAGATATTCCTTAACCGTTGAAGTCAAAACCATACTAGACAGAATCAGAATAGAAGTTTTAACTCTGACGGTCTGGAAACTATCCATGAGAATAGACTTTGAAACTTGAGTCTTGATATCTTCAGACTTTGGTTTTTAGACTTTGCCAGTAGAGTCCGCAAGTCTTCAGACTAGACTGATGGAAATGTTTTGTCGACTTCAAAATACCTTAAGAGAATTTTTCCAACAAATTTGGTGTTAAGCTTTTCAAAAATCATTGAAGTGTGAAAAATGATCACTTAAATGACTCCAGTGACTTGGTTTGTTAAAAAAATCCAACGCAACTCACTCAATTCACTTAAATAGACGTTTTTAAAGAAAGTTGTGACACTAAAATAATCATCTCAATAGTATAATGATCCTTTATCAAATTGGTGCTCTAAAATTCTTAAAATTTGAAACTTTGACAAAAAGATATCGTGACCCACAAGCAAAAATCGCCGTGCCACCATTTTCCTTTGTCTCGTCAGGACTCAAAAAAGCAAAATTATGGAACAAAAATTCTCTAAAAAATTTTCTACTTGTCTATTTCTAGAACATAAATGAGAAATAAAAATTCTTCTCATCGTTTGTCGCCGTCGACCATCGTCCGCTAGACGCTGCCAGCTCGATCGCTACCTGTCGCCGCCACTGCCGTCCACCGGTCGCCACCCACCGCCGCCGTCCGTCGATCGTTGGTTGTCGGTCGCCGCCGTCCGAAATGAAGAAATTTTATGTCATTATCAAACGAATTTCTATTTTCAGAGTAAAAATTTTGTGTCGTTATCAAGCGAGATATTTTTGTTTAGAAACTCATCTAGAAATAGAAATAGAAAATCCATTTCTCCTCCTAAAATCAATTTCTAGCCAGAATGGTTATCATTCGTGCCCTAAGATGACACACTAGAAAGAGAAGCTAACTTACGCTGTGTCCGGAGCTCTGGATTAATTAAAGACCTCAATTGATATTATCAGAAAAATATATTGATTAAGTTCTTTGCAATAATTAAATCCGTACTTTCATAGTCGTATTTTCTTCTGCCTCTTCTTATTTTTGGTTCTCTATTTTTATGAGTTTTTAAAATTATGCAAAGTTAATTATTCAAAAAGCTAAAACTAATAACTAGTAATATCCAGCTAAAAGTAATAATTAGTAATATCCCCTCTTCTATCTTTACTTAAGCAGCACTTAATTAGATTATGGATTGATGATGTGCTTGTTGCACTCAGAAAATTAATTGTCTTCATATACAAGAAATTTATAATTATTTTCTTGATTCCCGGGAACTTGCAATTACACAGAGGGTCGGGTTCTTTTTTGGGTCAGAATTGTTATCGAGTGTTTTAAGCAGCCAACTTGTCGAGAATCTTTAATAAAAATATTTTAATTCTAAAAGGCACTAATCACAACATATTAAAAGGAAAGTCAATGCTTTTTACAAGGAAAATTACCCAAATCAATCTTAAACTTATAGTACATATGTCAATTTAATCACAAATTTTATAATTGCCAATTTGGTTATAAACCTTGCGTAAAATTTCAATGTAGTCATTTCGGTCAATTTTTGTCGAAAATCACTAACGTGGCCAACCAACCAATGTAGCACACCATCATGTCAACGATTCTAGCAAAAATTAGCCGGAATAATTATATTAAAATTTCATATAAAGGTTTAGAACTAAATTAACAAAATTATAAATTTTAAGATTGAATTGGCATCCATATAATAAATTTATAATTGATTGGACAATTTCCCATTTTGGCGTCTAATAAGATTTTTAAAGCATTTGTTGACAAAATTCATATTGTAAAATTTTAAATTAAGATTCGTCATGCGAATGCAAACAATTTTTCACATTTTGTGGTTTGGATACGAAATGAAAACTCCCATAGAAATCAATGATAAAGAAGACTTCCCACTCACGTTACAAAAGTTAACACTATCACCAATTTATCTGCTTATCCTTTCTCGCTCCATACTTTAAACATAATCTCTCAGCACAAAAAATTAATTAGCGCACAATCTGTTGAAATTAAGAATTAGATGTATTTTTTGACAATTTTGAATTCTCTTTTTCTCGGAAAGAAATCTGAACTCTCTCTCTCTCTCTCTCTCTCTGCCTCGCAGTCTTGGATCGATTTGTAATGTCGTCCTCTTCTCTCTGGCTAACAGATATCTTGTCTCGATGAAGTTGTAATGAGAGAGCACATCTTTCATTGAGGGGTCCATTTACATTCCCATCCTCTTGGAAAGTTATACATGTACCAGCTGATAAATGCTTATAATAATCACGGCAGAGAATTATTTGTGATTTGTTCTAGTTGCTTTATAATTGACTGATCCATAAAATAAAATTAAAAACCTTTTTATTTTTAAATGGTTTGTTCGATTTTTTTTTTTTTTTTTTTGGCTATAGGTATGTTCGAATTCACCGACTAGCAATTCATTTGTTCCCCCTCTAATCCATCGACCGTAGATGATTTGATTGATTAGCCTCACTATATTGTAACTGTATAAGTGTAGAATTCAGTTCAACTACACAACGTCACGGTGAATGTATATATTCTAAGGCAAAATCTAAAACAAACATTTGCACTAGCATGAATATGATGTACAAGGAACAAAAAAGCAATACACTTTTCGAAACACCCGCAACACATTATTTGCATCATTGCTCTTGGATGCATAGTCGTCAAGCAATTCTCTGAATTTGTCCAAATTAGAAGTAAAGTGACAAAATTAGGTTCCAACATGAATCTGACATACTTTATTGAGAAAAACTAAATATAGGCCGAAAGTTAAAATTTGGTTTGTCAATCAATCACTACTCTAAATTGAAATCCAATGAACTTACTCTATACACTATGATTTTCACACTTTGTTAACGCATCACCAGCCTTACGTGTAATGACCCCAACTCCATCTCTAAGGTCACAAGCAATAAAGGTTATTTTTGTGATGTCCCAGGCTCGTCATCATCCCAATTCTTTTTATCTTGTATCATGCACATGCAGAAACGTGAAGAAACAACTCTCCAAACAAACAACAGCTGAAAGACTGGGACATACAGTATATATAACACACTGATTTATATTATAACTGCTTTTATAAGCCCTTTATCTACAGACCCTCTTTTCCTTTTTACATCATAGTACAAGTTTTCCACATAGGCCAAGGGAAATCCTATTTCCTCTAGTGTGATTGCAGCTCCCAAAATTGACGTGAGACTTCTATACTTACAAGACTGAAAGATGATGGTGAGTTTTGGGGAAACTTAGTAAGTAAAATTCTTAGTTCTCTACTAAGAAAGCATCTCATCATCAAAATCTAATAAGTACAACACTTGCAAACAGTGTCGATGGCAGATCAATCACAAATCTATTGCCACCTCTCGACTATTTGTATGCAACATTGTTTTTGAGTGTTCAACAGTAACATAAATTTTCTGGCACGATGCAAAATAAAAACTGAATGAGGTGTCCATCTTCAAGGCAAGACAAAGGTAGCTGTGCAATAATGGAGATTTGACATTTTCCCAGGTGCAAGTAAATTCATAATGACATTACCTGAACAGGGAAATCCATCTGAGGCTTCCTTGTTGACCAATCAATATTATCCCGATTTACTGTAGGTGGAAACATCTTATAATCCTTTTGCATGAAAAAGCCCTGCAAGACAACAATCGTTTACCTAAATAATATGGAAGACAAGATTGAGCTGTACAAACTTTCAAAAAAATAACTTTGTCCGACCTGGCACTCTTCAGAAATTACGTCGATGGAGTCTAGCCATTTAACAGAGCGGGCACCTATAATACCCGGGACAACCACCCGCAATGGGTAACCATGATCCCTGTTAAGAGTCTTTGGCAGAATAGGAAAACTAGCAATCCTAGACAAACTCCTACAGGGTTGATATCTCAACAATATGAGCAGAAGCAACAGAGAAAGTGATTTTAGCAAAGAAGACAATATGCAAATGAAACAGAAGCATAATCAATTATTTTGTGATAAAAGACTGTGATGGAAATTACCATATATGTTTCCATAAAGACAAGTTAACTAACCTCAACATTCATCTCATAAGCAAGTAAAACATCAGCGTCAGGGTTAGTAGCCTGGCTTAATGGGATTGATGCTTTGTAGGGACCTCCATTCTCCTCCTAAAGGTTTTCATTACAGAGAAATTTGGTATTTAGAAGTTCCAAACAGCGATTGCAATTTGTAAATAATTCCACACAAAACAGCAAATTAAGAAGCTGCTCCAAGAGATCATTACTTCCTTCTAAATAAAGCACACCACATGCGCCGAAAAATTCTCAGGCAGAAATCCAAGAAAATCATAAGCAAACTGTGGAAACATCCTTCTGCATATAGAACACAGCCATAATTACGAAATTCTTTTTCAATCTTGCAAACTGAAAAAAGATCAGGTGAAAAAAAATAAAATCACCAATTTAGTGCTTCCAATAACATTAAAGTGAGTCAGAAAAGAACACCCTCCTAATGACCGCATTTTTTTTATCTTGACACAAAACAACTGCCAAGAATAACTTGAACCTTTACCTTACATCTGTCAACGCTTACAAATTCAACATGTTTTCCACCTGATCTAGTCACACTTGTCAACTTAGGTACTCCAACAAGCTCAAGAACATCAGCCAACTTGGCACCACCCCCACACAGCTGGACAAATCAGGATAATTATTAGTTTCAAACTAAAGAAAAAAGAAAAGAAAAAGAAAAAGAAAAAACTGACCAGAATTTGGGTCAAAATAAAGATGGAGAACTGCTAAAATATTTGTGAACTCTTAAGAGAATAAGGAGTCCACAATCCATACTGCCTTTTGACATACATAGGCCAAAGAGAAACTTTTCTTTCACCATTTGTGATAGAATTAACAGAACATCTAGATGCAATGAGTTTGTATTCTGACCAAAAAAAAGAAAAAACTTTTTAACTTGGGTCCTCAAGCAGTCCTATGCAAAATGGACATCACGATATCAAGACAAGGGATATTTTGTTTTGGCTAGAATCAAGAAGCAGGATAAAGCAGTATGATTTAACAGGGGAATGTTCTTATAAGGAAGCCACTCTTTGCATGGACTTACAAACACAGGAAAATCGTAAAATCGAACTCACTGTTGCCGTGAATATGCGAGCAAAATTAACGATTCGGGTGAGAATGAGGAACTAGAAGAAGAAAAAGATGCTGAGAGCCCACAGTTTTCTCCAATCATATTATCATTTTTGTGACTCAATTATAAAGCCTTTAGGCAGCATATATAAGATAACTGAGAAATATGTTATCATGTCAAGTTCAATGAATTTAAGTGCCATTTTCCCTGATATGAACACTACTTATAAGATAACTGAGCAAAATGTGAGAAAGCAATCAGAACGCACCCAATTATATATTTGGACTACCCCAACCCTCATTCTTCACCAAATAAAACCAATTATATGTACTTAAAGCATCAAATGGAGCATCAATAGCCAGAACCCATCCTGAAAATTGATCCCACAATGGGCCTTGCAAACATGCATAGAACTTATCGTAATTCAATTTAAAGCATGAGAAGGAGCATGCCTCAAGTTTCGTCCATCAAATCAATGTCCACTGTTGCACATGCTTCCGCAAATTACGAAATCCAAATTCCACAATAAGACACTAAAGTATGCTGGTTACATGTATCATAATGCAGGTAGCTAGCAAACTCAACCAACAATTAAGTAACACACCATTTCCTATGGCAGAGATATCCCAGCCAACACCCCACTTTTCTGACCTTGCTCATTGCTGTCCTCCTATTGCCTGCACACTTCACAGCTCCCACAAGCCAAAACAGAGAGTCCTCAAACATTTAATCAATCAGAAAACTACTCATGCTCTTAATTAGAGGCACTATGTTGGAAATTGTGATCCATTTTATAAAATTTCTAGAAACTTCAAGATTGATATTAGCTAGAAAAGTCAAGAAAATTCTTAAGAAAATCTAGCTTAGGTGGCAAAGAAAAATGTAGAACTCTCTAGAAGAAGAGAGGATAAATTACAATCTAGAACTCTCTAGATTAAGCCTAAGTGGACAACATTCTAGACAAATCTAGAATGTTGGTAGAGCACTCTATAAATAGGAAGAGGGGAGAAATTAGTAGAACAACAAATGTAAGCAAGCTCCTCTTCTTCCCTTTGTACCATATCAATAATAAAAAAGTTCTTTCTTGTTCCTTGTATTCTCTTCTAACACTTCCTTGCACACACGTTAACACACCTTGCACACACATCAAACACACACTTCTGCGGAACATGTTCTTTACACAAAGTGATGAAAATGTTTTCATGGATTTGATAATTTATCATTAGTGATTAAAAGCCACAATTATGATTTTTATCGGATAAGAATTGCGTTGTCTCATTTCACCAAACCAAGTCAATACATATTAAGAAACTATGAAGGCTATAGTGAATCCTACTAAATAACACAAAATCACAAGGCCAATATCATTTAATCTTTGTGAAATCTAATGTTGGATTAAAAAGTAGCCTTTGGAACCAACCTTACTCCTCATAGCCTACGCATGTTGAGTGTGCCTTTCACCTAGCTCACATACAAGACGATGAAGAAGAGATAAAAGAGATTTTTTTTTTTTACACTAGTTAAGACCTTTCGTTCAAGAAAATAAGCTTGTCATATAGGAACAAGGTCGCTTTATTTTCAGCATCATGAGTACTATTACTGCATCTGTATGCACACATGTGTGTGTGTGAAGCTAACTTATTTAGTGGTTTCTCGTTTCCTATAGTGATGATGATAACAAGGCAACGGCTCCTTCTTGAAAACAAGCTACTACAACGATTTTCGGAGCTGAACATATGTATATGTCCCACCTTCCCACCCCTTAAGCCCTCCCTTTGTCTCTCTCTCTCTAAGTGTGCCAAGAAACAATTTCATATACCAGTCATATTATATGATGAATTGACACGATCCCATTCACTTTGTTCATGTTGATATCTGAATTTTGCTAGCAACGCGTGTGAGAATAAAACTAAGTATAACAAGAATAAAAAAAAAAAAATTGTCATAGGCCCTAGTTAGTAAGATACACTCTTTCTTTACCAAAAAAAAAAATGAGAAGAGTTCTAGATTCTTCTTCTCGCTGGTGGCCTCTCACGGCCTCTCTAGCTTCCCCGCCGATCGCCAGCTCCGCCAATAGCCACCACTGCCAGCCTTCCATCTCCAATCATGAAAGACGCATGTTGCAACCCAATTTTTCGAGTTTGCCACCTAAAACTAGGTCGATGGACTACTAAGCCTTTAAGCTTAGCTCGGGCTCTCCTAAGCCCATACCAAATCGCAACTTAGGGTTTAAACATGCAAAAGATTATTATCTAGGAGTCAACACTAATCGGTTTAGGGTGGGTTGATTAGACACCTAAGTAAAATAATGAGAGTATTATTTTATTCCTACGAACTAGAGATTTTGGGTACGGGGACTTGGTTACACTAGACTATTCTAGTGCCATTTCGGTACCATTTCTTTTTAATTTTAAAAATGTTTTGTAGGCAGCTTGATTTGATTTTAATTTAGCTTCCTGACGTGTGATGTGATCATACATATGCGCATACCACCAATTTAACACATCAAGAAAGCAATTAAATAATGCAAAAACATACCTTAAAGTAACGAAAACAATCAGAATTTACATCAACAATCCTAGATATGATTCCTAATTAACAAGTAATCAATTTTTTTTTTGTTTTAAAGTCATGTGATGCACGCTAACATGGCGACATGACCTAAACTATATGACATGAAGAAATGCAATCTAAATTATCTAATTATAATGACATGCAATGCGATGCAATAACATATCAAATTATTTAAACTAAAATGACATGCCTCATGCAATTTAATATGCAAGCTATATGTCATGCGACATTTATTAAATGACTTAGTCTAATGACAAGAAAGTTCTAATTAAATGAACTTAATGAAAACTAAATGACGTGCATCCGATGTTTCCATTTTTAAGAATGCAATCTATCCTAAAAATTGAAATTAACTTATGCAAAGACAAATTTTGTATTTTCTTTCATGAAATTCGAATGCAAAAATGATCTAGCTAGATTGAATTTCAATCTAATTTAAAATAAAGATTAGGTCATATTAAATCCTAATTTAAATTAAGACATTATCTCAACCTAACATGCAATCTATTTAATATGCAATGACGTGCGGAGCATGCCCTAATTCTACATGACATATGCATGATATTTTTTATTTTTTAACAATGTTCGAAATTTAAAAATGCCACGTAATTAAACATGCAACTTAAATTAAACAAAAACTAAGATCCTAAATAAATGCATTTTTTGTTTTATATTTTTTTAAAAATCTAAAATAAAATCTATATTCTAGATATGCAAAATAACAAGAAATATTCTAAAACCAATTAAAATCCTAATTCAAAATCTTTTTTATTTTTCTTAGTGATTTTCTAAAACAAGCATTAAATCTAAACAAACAATATATTCAACAAATAAATGATTAAAATAAACGAAAAAATAACGCATTATCTCACGGGTCAAATTAACGATTACTTTTAACCCTGAACATCACAACAAGAAATTAAAATAATTAAAAATCTAATCCGAAATCTTACGGATCAAATTAATAATTAAATTAGTTCAACAATTAATATACCATAAACAAACCCCAAGAGTTAATACAATTAAAAAAAATGACCCGAAATCTTACGGGTCAAATTAATAATTACAATAAATCTTAGGGACAAATCCTATGGATAATGCCTAGAAGAACTATAACCTAAAAGTCACCTCATAATATTCAACTTAAACAATAATAATAAAACTAACTAAAAGTAAAGTAAAATAACATAAAATAATAAATAAATAATAAATAAAAGAAAAACAACCTAAGAAAAATGGAGGGGAGCACGTTCGTTGGTCCGGCCAAGGGAGTTGCCGGCGGCGGTCGGCGCGGAGCAGGGTGGTGCGGCGGTCGGCGCAGGCTGAAAGGGCTTCAGGTCTTCGAGTCTCGGCGTCGGGTTGCGAAACCGCGAGAGCAGACGGGTCGCGGCGTTGGGCGGTGGGCGAGCAGGGTTCGATTGCTAGCGCGAGGCCGAATCGGGCGAGTGGGGGCGTCGAGCTTGGCTGCTGGAGCGATGGGTCGCGGGCGGAGGCGCGGGCTGCGTGTCGGGGTGGATCGCAAGCGGAGGCGCGGCGGGCTGAGGCGTCGGACTTCTCGGACGGCACTCGGTGGGGCCAATCTTCGGGCGACCGTCGGAACAGTGGCTGTGTCGCGAGCGCGAGGCGAGGTCGCAGATGTTGGGGAGTGACGAGCGGCGTCGAGGACTGGTGCAAGCAGCAGGAGGCACTCCGGTTTTCGTGGCGGTGTGCGGCTCGACTTGGGCAGAGGCGGAGCAGAAATCGGCGGAGCAATCGGCGTGGATCTCCGACGGGCGAAGCGACGAGGGCAGTGGTGCGGGCAGCAGGCGGCCTTCGGGTCTTCATGGCGGACGGCGGTGCTGGCGGGCGGCTCCGGCACAACGGCCGGCGCGGGGGCGGGCTGCCGCGGTCGAGGGCTTCTTCCTCACGAAGGAGACGATCCCTTTTCCCTTTTTTCTTTTTTTTGACTTTTTTCTTCTGCCCCCTTTCTTCTCTCTGCTGCTGCTTTTTTCTTTTCCTTGTACTTCACCTTTTCCTTTTCTCAACGCACGGACCTTTTGCTTCTCCTTTCTCTTCACTCTTTTCAGAATTTTTTTCAAAAAGGACCCCCAAAAAAAAAAAAAGAAACCCTACATAACACCTTTTATAGCAAACAAAAAATGTCATCCCAATAAAATATTTCGAAAACTAACCATAACCTCTGAATCACAAAAATCTTTATCTCATTAATATTCTACGCCGATTTCATCATCATCCATTGATAAAGATAGGATTAAAATGCGATTTAAATAATTTTCAAAATATCATAATATCGCACCAAATCTTCATTTAAATAATTTTTGTCATTTAAAATAAACGGGCTCGGGTTGATTTTCTCGTTTTATAAGCTTAGTCCAGCCTGTTAATTTAAATTCAAAGATTTAATTCGAAGCCATTGACCACCGGTCCTAAAAAAAATAAAAATGCAAAACATGTAAATTAAAAATAAACGCACCTAAAATTAATGCTATGCAAATGAATTATAATATTTAAAATTAACCCATAATGACTAAATGGGCCGCCAAAAGTTAGGTGTCAACAACGCACGAAGCTCGAACCCGGTAAACAACATCAAGAGTTGCGCGAATAGGCCGGTGGATTCATCAGTGCAAATGCTTCTTTGAGATCGGAGACGAAGCTCAAGGTCTACAACCGAGTGTCCCATCATCCCTAGGCGTCGTATTGTGAAGAAGCTCATGTCGCTGATTTTGACAATCAACTCCGGCTCTATTTCAATAGCGGGAGAATCACCAAAAAAGTCTTAAACCTATTGTAATTATGCCAATTCAAACCTAAACTTTTTTTTTTGGCCAATTTAGTCCTAAACCTTTTATATTTGTGCCAATTCAGTCTATCCGGCGAAAATTGGCGGCCGGCGCTAACGTGGATGCGACGGGGACAGCCGGCCGATGAACGCTGATGTGGCAATTTTTTAATATTTTTTTTCGAATTTTTAAATATTTTTAATATATATATTTTTAAATTTTTAAATTTTTTTTTTTTTCTCAACTTCTCCTTCCTCTGGCTAGTGCTGGCCAGAGGCGAGGGCCGGCAAGGTCAACCTCGCTAGCCACTGGCGAGGTTCAAAGCAAAAATTGCATGGCACTCTTAGGGCACCTAATATTTTCTCATGATGAGATATGAAGCTGGGGAATGGTTTAATTCAGCTTCACTGTGTTCGCCCTGTCTGCATTTCAGGTGAGGTGCTTGTTCTTAGTTGGCTTCTAAATAAGTTCCTATGCCAATCTATTTGTTTTCAATTGGGTTTGGAGACCGTGGACTAATGCAGGAGTCATAGAGCTCTTTTTAAGTAGGTAGAGGTAAGAGATGTTCGGAAGAGAGAAAAATGAAATTTGTGTATATTTCGGTATTACCTAATGAAGAGTAACATGAGCTTGTTTATAGACTTTATTATATGAATATGTAAGGTAATCAAATCAAGTAGAATTGATCAATCCGAAAAAAGTCGATACTATTGTCACGGCATATTCGGTGGTCGTGTTTGTCTGTGGACTAGTGGGGAGCACAACTAGTGTGGCTGGTGTTATTACAAAACATATCTGAGAGTGATGAGTCTCATAGTGGTGTTCAATGGACAGAAATGCGGCTTGTGTGATTGGCATTGTTATGATCTTGGTCATTATATCGGATCATTGTTATCCTAAATATGTCTCTAACGGTGTAGCTTGGTCAATTGAGATCTACTTTATGTTCATGACAAAGCCATTTTATGTCTCTTCTACCTCATTGCAAAAGTACTTATTGCAGTTAACTATAGACTTCATCGAGAAATTTGGATCTTTACTTTCTAACTTCTGTCATATCATGGATAGTTAACTAAATCGGTTTTCTAGAAATCTATTTGTCAATATTGGTGTTAACTACAATCGAGTAAAAAGATTTACACACTTGATTTGAAATCCATCATTCATGATGCGGAACAGCGACAATCCAAAGCTCAAGCGTTTCTCTATTACTTTTATATATCATTGGCTCAATAAGATTGCCCCTCATCTTTAACATTTTGTAGCAACCTCTGATGTGAGGATATTTTTGTGTGTCAGGGTTAGAGGAAGGACTTGAACATTATTTATAGAGTTTTTAGTCAATCTCACTCATCATGGGCCGGGGCTTAAATCGGGCCACACTAACTAGACCTATATTTGATTAATTAAGAAATCCTATATTTCACTTTATTAGACCAATCCCATAAAATAATAAATTATAATATTAATTAATATTAGTTTACATCGGAAAAATTCTTACACGTGACATGCAGGAGTTCTTGTTCGAGGTATTGAAGCAAATGAGGGAGCTGAAGGACATGAACTTGCAGAAGATGACGGAAATGCACCCCCATGAATTGGCCAAGTGGAAGAAGTTCCTCATCGTGTTGGATCGCGTGCATGCGTCCAACGTGCCACTCTTGGGAGGGTTAGCGAACATCCTGTTGAAACCAGAAGAAAGCCGGGAAATGCTCGCCCGTAAGTTGCGTGGACTGCCCGATGGTCAGGGAGAAAATATTGTGTGGTCCGGGACCGCCACGGCAGCGTGGTCCCGGACCACTCACGCGCCGCCACGCGTGCACAAAAAACAGAAAGAGGAGAGAGAGCGTCAGAGAGGTGGGTCCGGGTCGGGTTTTTTGTCCCCTCCATGCACGCGTGGAGGCGCGTGAGTGGTCCGGGACCACGCTGACGTGGCGGTCCCGGACCACCTAATATTTTCTCGATGGTCAGAACCTCTCGAATGAGAAGAAGGCTATCCTAGAAACGACAAGCAGCAGCTTTGCTAGGTGGCAAACCTGCGATCTAATTCTTTGTGATTTTCTTCGTTTTCCCCAAGAAATTACTAGTCTCGGTCTCGCATACATATTTAATTTCTCTTAAATTAAAAACTTACAAATCAAAGTGAAAATTAATCTAGTTAAGGAGTCAGCGACCAAGTCATCGAGCGAAAAGTTATGAACCACTTGGAGGAGTGGTTAGACGGGTAGAAAATTACTAGCCATTTTGAGGAACTTAAAGTTCTCCGTCCCAATCTACCTTAGCTTCAGTGGAATGCCTCTGGTGAACAACTGATACACCCGATTTCATTATTTCTGACTTTACTCCAAGTGCAACACATATTGAAATAACTCAACCTCACCATCTCAACATGATGACTTTAATTTATTTATCTTACTCAAATAACATTACGTTTAACCAAAAGACACATTCCACGTAAAACTTCTACCCCATGGTCAGTTTGGTAACGTGTGGTGCCCCAGAATTTGGTAGCGGCTCTGCTAAGTCTCTCCTCTAATCCTAATTCTCACACGTATTCTCACCTAAGGGGCGTTTACCTAAACGCTAAACGTGAGGAGGGCCGTCTCATTGAGCCAGTGATACGGAAGGCAATAGAGGAGAATGACTTGCGCGTGGAACATTGTGTTTCCGCTTCTGCTTAAAGATCGATGGATTCCAAAATAGGTGCGTTAATTCTCCTACTCAATTATGCATGTTCTTGTTCTGGTTATGGTGATTAAGGGATTACATAACTTGCATCCTACATCTCAGGCTCCGGCTGAAAGAGAAAAGGGTGATGGTTGATGAAATGGCGGATGAAATGGCGGATCCCTTCGGTCTCTGAATGCGCCAGTGGTGGACCCAATCGGATGAAATTGCTAGAATTAGCGAGAAAATCTCTAAAAGTATAGCCCCACTTATCAGCGAGAAAGTTATACGGATGTCAACTTTGGAGTAATCCTTCTTATCATGGAAGGAGAAGAACACCAACATGGCACACGGCAGGAAGAGACTGATGACCCAACGAATGATGCCCCAAAGACGGTTCAGCAACGGGGCCTTGGTGTAGAGCAGATCGTACATGAACCCGAGCTCGATCTCCACGATTTCGAAAGCCTTCACTGCTTTCATATCTGGGCCCTTGAACATGGGCCGACTGACACCCAGGTCGACAAAGCTGACGTTTAGGCCCACAAAGAGAAGCTTGAAGATCTTGAACAACTCATAGGCTTTGTCCAGAGCCCCTTGAAAGTCCTCCACTGAGTGATCCTCCAGAGCCGGAATCCGCGTGAGCTCGTCGATTCCAACCCGGTAACCCTCCTCTTTCTTCAGAGTGTACCGCGCCACATTCCTGGGGTATACGGAACCGAAATCGGGCCGCGGAAGCATTGAACCTTGAAGTCGAGCTTCGCTAGCCAAGTACAAGCACAATGTCCTCTCTGCATATTTGATGAATCCCACCAGGATCATCCCCGCCGCTAATATCCCCAGTGTAGACCCCGACAAAGCCAAGAAGTAAATGTAAAACGCTAGTCCTACTTGGACGCAAAGCCGTGTCAAGTGCCTCAGCCATAGCTCGTTGTCCTCCAGGGCATACGAGGTGATCGTGTCAGGCCCACCCAAGTGGAGGAGGAGGAACGGCGCCCAGAACGCCATGATCTGGCTCTTCGAATCGATTGTCCCCTTTGTTTCCTTCATGTTGGCCAGGCGGCTCGACATGATGCCGAGCGCGAGAGTCGCGATGGAGTCCGCCGAAAGGTACGTCGTCCAGAGCACGACTTGGATCCAGTTCCTGAAAATGGATTTCCTCCAACTGGCCAGAGTAGCAAGGGTCAATTGGAGGAACAAGCTGAAGAGGACGAGTAACTGCAGCCCCTACTCTTTCCATAGACCATGAGCGTTTGTCAGCGAAAATCCCATGGTTGAACTCGAACAGATGGCACCGACAGACTCAACGATCGGGGCACCCACTTAAAGAGCGGTCAAACTTAAGATTATATATGGAGACTGGCGAGGAAGTAAGGCAAAACAGCATTAGCTTTGAATTTACCTCAGCATTGTCCTTCGAACTGCCATCATTTTATAAGCATTACTTGGGATGGTAATCAAGTTCAGAAGCAATTATTTACACTGCAAAACATTAGAAGGAACAAAAAGGCAGCAACACAATACTCACGGCACTACTTTTTGATGCATAATCAAGAAGCAATCCTCTACATTTGCCCCAGGCAGAAATAAAGTGACAAAATTAGGTTTTGGCATTCGCGCTAACACAAGTATTATCTACCATAATTGAGAAGATTGGAACTAGATAGAGAGTTAAAGTTTGGCTTCTCAATCACTGTCCCAAATTGAAATCTAATAAACTTCCCAACAATCATTGTTTGTCTGAAATCTCTACTATAAAGTGATTCATGTGAAATTTAAAAATCACCTATTGAGCTTGCTATAACAAGTAAAGTCACAAAAGGCCAAAAGAGGGTCATAATGCGCCCTCCAATTTCAAGCGATTCCAAAGCATCAAGTTGATTGCTTTGATTCCGGCAAATAAGCATATTACTTTCATTTAAGATTACAAAGATCTATTTGTTTTCCTAAAAAAAATTGGAAGCCAATAAAATTTTCATTAACAACGCAATGGCAAGACTTGCAAGTCATCAATTTGTGTCGTCACCATATAACATCTCAAGAAATGTGGACAAGATGAAAGGGAGACGAAATACCAATTTTTTCACTTCATATTAAAGGAGAACGAGAGATATGGGTCAAAACTTTTAAAAGCGATAGAGAGATACATAGAGCCCGGAGGAATTAAAGCCTCATGGTCAAAGCTGAAAATAAATAAATAAATAAATAAATATATTATATATATACTTTTTAAAACCTTTGGGATTTTGCTAATGTATACTTTTATGTAGAGCAAAAAGCATCTCTTTAAGAGACCGCAATGCTTTTTTTCTCAAAAATATCATCAATTAGATTTTTTACAGATATTTTATGAATAAGCAAATGCATCAATTAACGGTTCTACTTTATCTCTTATGTGTATTATTTTTAACATTTAAACATTTTGTATCTTATAAACAACCCTACTATAAATAAATAAATAAATAAAATCAGTCTCGAAGGGTTTGTATACAGGCAACGCATCTGTATTTTTGCTATTACACAATAGAATAACACAATAAAAGAAGCCACTTACACACTACGAAGAAAAAGCCAACTTGAGCTGTTCCCGAGCTCACGATTAATTAAACACCTAGATTGGTATTATCAGAAAAATATCTTAATTAATTTCTTTGTAAGAATTAAATCTGTACTTTCTATGGTTGTGCTTTTTCCTGCCTTTTCTTATTTTTCGGTTCTCTAATTTCATGTGTTTTTAAAAGTATGCAAAGTTAATTAATCAAAAAGCTAAAAGTAATTTCCTGCAATAACAACCATAGGATCTCAGATATCTTGTTAAGCCATAGAAAGTGAAGGTGATTTCCCCTCTTTTTATCTTTAGTTAAGCATCCCTTAATTAAATTATCGATGGATGATGTGGTCATTACACTCAGAAAATTAATGTCTTCATGTGAACATTCCTATAAATAGACAAAATTTACAATTTATCTTCTCTTTTGACATTGGATATATGGATACCCTGAAAACTCATATTTATTATAAGGTTAATATCACAAAAACCTCTATTTATCGTCTCAACATGCTGCACCCGTGCCATGTTTATTTCAAAATTTTTTTTATATAACAAAAAAATTCAAATTGATATACTCGTGCCACATTTATCATAGATTTATCATAATTTGAGGTAAAATATGGCACAAGTATATCAGCTTGGAGCAAATGTGGCATGGGTCTACTAGTTTAGGATTTTTTGTGATACAAAAATTAGCTTAGGATAAATGTAGTACATGTGTATTTTATTTTTATTTTTTTGGAGTTTTTGTAACACAAAAACTAGTTTGGAGGTTAATGTGACACATTACTCGTGACATTACTTTTGGATGCATAACCGTTAAGCGATTATCTGAATTTATCAAAATGGGAAATAAAGCAACAAAATCAGGTTGAGTATGAACTACTTTAATTGAGAAGGTTTAAATATAGGCTGAGAGTTAAAGTTTGATTTCTCAATCATTACTCCAAATTGAAATCCAATGATCTTCACTCTAACCATTATGATTATCACACATTGTCCATCAAGCATCACTAACATGATTCATGTGGAATATAAAAATCAACTATTTTAACTTGCCATCACAAGTAGAGTCACAAAAATGTTACAAGAGGGTGATAAATGCTCACTTCAAATTGAGGCAATTTCAAAGCATCGTTTTGATTACTTTAATTCTAGCAGACAATCATATTATTTCCTTGAACACCGATCTTCGTGTCAAATCTATGAATGAAGTCATCACCACAATAAAACATTGCACTGGAGTGCATATATTTTACACCATGTCGCCGTTAGCTAATGTGATCTGTGACCATTGTGATCGTAACTTGTCATCCATGTTTGAACAATTGCCCTGCGGTGTGTAACACCGACTGAACATTTTTCTCCATTTATACATGATATTTTACAAGGATGCATGTGGTGCATGATGATCGTTGAACATTTTGATCTTCCCCATGCTGTTCCGTGAAGGACATGTTGCTGGCAGCCCACCTCTAGGTTAACTTAATTAAGCCCTAAACGGGGCAAATCAAGGCTTGAAATGTGCGACTAAGAACCTCCAAAAGTCAAGTCCAGGAATTCGTAATTTGAGGGGAAAAGAAAAGCATCAGCGCCACAACGTAGAATTCATCTGATGATGGATGGGAAGTCTTTCGGTCCTACCTCATGTCTCCATTCTTCTTCTTTAATTACGTTCAGACGTCTCCGTTGTTGCCCGGCAAATAACAAAATACCATACATGATAACCTGTATTTACATTTAGAAAAAAGGGGAAGTGAACACTAGCTGCCCGGTCTCATGCTCGCGACGTAATCTTCAGTTTCAACCGTTAATGCTCCACCCGATCAATTAGAGAATTCTGGAAATACAAACTAGCAAGAGATTTATTCACAAAATATTTCAAATTTGTGATTCCATAAAAGAAAATACAACTCTTTTGTGACCGTGCTATTATGTCCATGATACCACTTTTAAGTTAAAAGTTGGATTTGGTCTAAAACTACAATTCAAGACAAAGAACACCTTAGGATAAAATAACTGTACGCTCTAAATTTGGAAATTTTAAGCAAACAAAAGCCCCCTGTTGAATTTTACAGTCAAAGAAACATATGATTTGAGACTTGAGAATTATGACCAAATTCAGGATGATTTCAAATTATATTTTATACAATATTTTTATTTAAATTTAAGGTATTCTATAATCTTTTATGTTCAAGTTCTACCTAAGTGTTTGATAAGAGGCTTTCTCCTGTCTATAGAGAAACAAATTCTTGTGTGAATTAGTTAGCGAATTTTGCTTTCAGTCTTGATGTATAAGTCTACATAGATTTATATTTGAAAATTTTGATTATTACACTACAAGATGATCAAGTAAAGTTTTTTTTTTTTGGTAATCCAGGGAATCCCGTAAGCCGATAGTTGGCGAGCAAACTCTGAGAGAGCGACTGTAGGACCCACCACCACAATACTCCAGGTAAGAATCTCTAATGCCGCCTCGGGATTCAAACTTCTCCTCTTCGTGAGGGGAGAGAGCCCGAGTCGTTGCGCCGCTAAGAGCGGTGGTATCAAGTAGAGTTTTTATATTTAGATTTTCATTCAATGAGTTTTGATTTCTAACGAGTGTTGGACACCCTGGAATGCCAAAACTTGACATGGGAGAACACTTAAGTGCCAAAAGTTATGAAAGTGACACTTAAATGTCAAAATTAGAGTAAAATAGATCAGTTAAGTGCTAACGGTGATAAAATCCGGTTAAAATATTGACGTGGCGATTTTTCGGTAAGGCAAGTGTAAAACGACATCGTTTTGTATATTGACATGGCTAGACAAGCACAAAAATGACGTCATTTTGTTGACGTTGTTAAATAATTAATATAAATATTAATTAAATTAATTTTTTTAAGAGAGAGAGAGAGAGAGAGAGAGAGAGAGAGAGAGAGAGAGAGAGAGAGAGAGAAATGGGGAGGAGGCAGGGGGCCGACGGCTAAGCCCTCACTTTTGGCTCATTACCGTCATCGAAAGGGTGGCGACGGTGGGCGGAGGGTCCAAGGGCTAGGGTCACCGGCTCTTCGGCGACGGTGGGGAGGTGGCAACAAGGGCTTAGTCTTCAACCGCTTGCCTCCTCCTTTATTTATTTATTTATTTAATAAATATAAACATTTTAATTTAATTAATATTTATATTTTAAAAAGAAGAAGAAGACAAAATGACCTCGTTTTGGTTCTTCGACACTAACTCGGTTCTCTAGCACGCCACGTAAGTGAGTTATATTATTAAAAAATTACCATATAGGATTTCCGACTTGGCACTCAAGTATTCCATTTTTCAAAAAAAGTAACACTTAAGTGTCACTTTCATAACTTTTGACACTTAAGTGTATCCTCGTACCAAGTTTTGGAACTCCAGTGTTCTTTTCTCGATTTCTAACCTAGTAAAGAAAAATTACCAAAAAAGTTATAAATATATTGTAATTGTATCAATTCAATTCTAAACATTTTTGTTTATCCAAATGAGTCTTAAACCTCTTGCATTTGTGCTAATTCAATTCATTTGGCTATTTTTTGATCGGTCGGTACTAACATAGATGTTAGCTATCCTAAGTGGCGTCACTGGCGCTAACTTGAGAAATTTTTAATAAATATTTTAATATTATTTCAATTTATTTATTTATTTTTCTTTTCTCTTTCTTTTTCTTTTTCTTCACTTCCCTCTTCCTCTAACGAAGGAAAAATCAGTGAGATCCTCGACGGCCTCGCTAGGCCTCGCAATGGCTGGCGAGGCTCGACCTCACTAGATCTTATGAGGTCATGCCTCATTTCGCCCCTGACAAGGCTCGAGCCCTCACTAGAGGCCGCGAGGGTGGCCTTGTCATCGCTCACACGGAGATGTGTTCTAAGCTATGGGTGCCCTCAGTTTTCTAACAATAAGATAACATATTTGCTTTTTTACTCTCATTTTTTCTATTGACTCTTCGTAACTTCCAAACTATTTTGGATTGATCTGAAGAGTTTTTTTTTTTTTTTTCAATTTGAAGGTCGGACTGATGTAATTATTACATTTTTGTCAATTCAATCATAAATCTTTCGATTATGCTAATTAAGTCCATTAAGCCAATTTTGACTGAAATTGCCTAATATGAATGCTGGCCATCCTATATAGTATAACCGGCATTGATGTGGATAAATTTTAATAAATTTTGAATTTTTTTTTTGAATTTTTTCTAGTTTTTTGGTTTTTTTTTTTCTTTACTTTCTTTCTGGTTTTTTGGATTGAGGGACGGCAACCCTAGTCCGCCATAGGTGAGTGCAGAAACTTCAAGCAAACACAAAACGAATGAGGCACAATGCTCTGGGCAATTCCACATTAGTAAGAATGTGGAAGAGCAACCAACGTAATGATATTGCTACACAACAATGCCACCCATTCGATATTTGGGATCCATATAGCTAATACAGCAAATCCTTTCTCTTCCTCATCAGTTAGGTTATCACTTGCTATTAATCAATATAGAATTTGCAAATGCCTTTCTCATGTTTGAGTGCCCAGAATCCAAACATTTGATCATGTTAGTATGGCAAGTGAAAAACAAGAAGCGGAGCTTACACTCATATATCATCCGATATTTTTTCAGCTGAACACATCACTTGAATCGATAGTCAAATATTTAAATCGGAAAGAGCTGGAAAATAAACCGGTTGAAATGCGAGAATGTCATTAGCGAGAACTCAACAAAGTGACTAATTCTAGGTGAGAAGGGAAGAAAACAAGTATCGACCTGTGATTTTGTTGAAGTTTTAAATGGGTGGTGGGTGACTGTTGGCCAAACTTTATGACACCGAAAGGAGAGGACTATACAGTGCTGTTGATTTTTTTAAAGCTTAAAAACAAAGACCTGATGGAAGAGAAACCGCATCTACCTCCGCTGACTTTTCATTCAAACTTTCTTTCTTCTTTTAAGAGACCGTGTTCCAGCATATGTGCGAAAGAAGTTTCTATCGAATATCTTCCACCATTTTGAGTTCTGTTGCTGAGATACTGTCAAAGGTACGCCCAAGAAGGGGAAGGTACAGCCATTTCCACATCAAACACATGCATAATTCACTCTACGAAACTCCTGTCTCCTGAACAGAGCAGCATGATAATTATTCAGAAGAAGTGGCAGGCCAGGAGGGCTGGCTAGTCGCCCTTCCGCGCTTAGACCTCTGTGAATATTCCAGTAATTGAGCACTGTAGTTCATGAAATTCAAATGCACTGTTTCCACATTCCCCAACCCCATTCTCCGTGCATGCCATTGTTTTTGCAATCAACTTTTGTTCGCTCCATCCGCTTAATTTTCACATTGTAACTGGATCATCTAGAAAAATAACTAGGAGCTAAATATGAACACGAGTTGCGAATGAGTATGAAGAATATCCTCACATGCCAAAATCATCGTTCCGACATTCGTTCTTTGCACAAAATTGGCCTACTGTCTCGTGATTTTGATTACCCCATTTTCTTTCTTCTTTCTTCGCCCATACTCTCTTGTTCCTGTCCACAAGAGTGTCTCGACCTCTATTAACATCTAAATTAACCCCCATGATATGCTATGATATTACCATTTCTCACGCATCACATGATTACTTAAGAACCTGAGTTTGTGTTGTTGAGGACCTTACCGGGGGACATGAAGAGGTTCATTGCATGTTGTTTTTCTGATTGAGAATCAATATTTTTGAATTCAGATATAAATGGCGGGAAGCATCTAGAAAACTATCTGAAAGCCAAAGTTGTCCAATTTTTTTGAATTCTTCAAATGGCTGTGTTTTGAGTCTTGGAGCAATAACGAGAGATAGGAATGTCCTTCACATGTCATACAATTAGTAAGATGTAGTCGCAGTGGCTTGAGAACCGAACTTTTGTCAAACAGGGATGTTGGAAAACTTGGATTGTCCATACTAATAATGCAGAGAGACAGGACTATCACTCCAAGCAACAGGTGCTTTGTGGATATCACCCACTCACTCACTTGTCAATCAGGAATCGGAAGAAGCAAAAAGTGCTTAGAAGACAGATGCGGCTATGTATTTGTCATTGGTCTTTTGTGGATCTAATCCGGTTCAATAGCTTTCTGATAATAGTTCTTTGGCTCCTTTGAACTTGGATGAATCTGACTTTAAGAACTCGGCGACTGAACACCTCAAATTATGGTCGAGATCAACGATCCAAAAACAAGCATGTGGTAAGCACAACACTCAAATATACACGGGGAAAAAGATTGCCGTCCATGTAGTCCTCTGGTATTTGCTTGCCGAGGACAGCTTCTGCGTCTGCGTCTCCATCCTTCAGGAACCTCTCAGATTCTCAAAGACTTCTGGAATTGGTTCGACTTTCCCAAGGGGCTTTGGGCCCCAAAGCCCCTTGAGTAAAAAATTTAATGTTTGGCAAAATTTTTGAAAGCTCATTTGCCCCCAATATGAGCATTCCAAATGCTGAATGCTGAATGCTGAAAGCTAGGCATTAGGCATTTGGGAAATGCAAAAATCACTATTCATTTCTCTTCCCCTTCGTCTTCTACTTCACGGCGTCTTCTTCTTCCCGGTCATCTTCTTCCCCGCCCATTGGGCTTCTTCGGTTGCCGCCACCGCCGCTTGAGGGTCACGCTTCCCCGGTGACCACTGCCTGGGGGTGGCGCAGACCTCCGACGACCTAAGGCAGCGTCGCCTGAGGTCCGCGCGACCCAAGTGACGCCGCTTGGGTCCGCGCGACCTTAGGCCGCCAGATCTGGCGGTCCGGAGGCCAGATTTGGCCATAGGCACCGAGGTCGCGCCTCCAGTGGCGCGGCGGTCGCCCGAGGTCGCATCGCTTGGGTCCGCACGACTTCAGCCGCCGATCTCGGCCTCGCGCCTCCAAGCGCCGATGGCGTCGCTTGAGGTTGCGAGCTCAGCGGCGGACGGTCGGATCTGGCCGCCAAAGTTGGCTGGCAGTTGATCGGGCCGGATTTGATTTTCAATTTTTTTTAAAAATAAAATAAAAGCAAAAGCCCATTTGTAATGTAAATTTTGCCAAACGGTATTTATGCTAAAGTTATCTTTCAATGCCATTTGAGACTATAATTTACCAAACAAAGTATAATATTTCGAAAAAACCCATTTACCTCAAAGGTATTTGCATTCTCCTAAAGGCATTTCCCAAAGCCGAACCAAACGGGCCCGAACGTTGGTGAGCTTCTTCCTTTGCTGATCTCATGCTTCTTCTTAAGCTTGGGCTTTTGCGAAATCCCATGGATTTGGGCCGCAAGCGTTCTCTGTGTCGTGTCTGTTGATGGTTTCATCCTATTCTTCTGGAGATCATTCTTGATGTCAATCATGTCCCGCGGTAGTTCGATACTCCGAAAGAGTTGCTTCAGATCATCATCTACTTTTATGGGCACTTTGGGATCATTTGGGTAGGCCATATCCTCCTGAGAGTCGAAGTTCGATAGGAGCCATACTTGACCAGCAGCTTTCAGGCCTGTGAACTTGTTTATATATGCCTTAGAAATCAAGAAGCATAACAAAGAACTCCATTTGTCATTCCCGGACCAACACAAAAACGATAATCATATACTTTTAAGCCACACTGTCTACTAAACGCTTAATTAGTGAGGTCCCATCTATGAGTTATGTGGAAACTAAAATTAAAAGACAATAGAGAGCTAACACATTAATTCAGATTCTGATAAGAACCTCCTCATGATACCAATATTGCTTACAATAAAAAAAATTAACCATTCCAATAGCAATAGGAAATTTAGGTAAAGCATGAAACACTTATATCACCGTTTCACTGGTTGTGTTCTGATGTAGTAAGTGTGCGTGTGTTATTGGGTCCAATAATCAACTAGAAGTCTAGAAAAACTACCCAATCAATCTCAGAAGGTAAAAATGACATGGCAGGAACTCCAACATTCATTCAGCAGTCATTTCAATTTAATTATAGGAAATGCAAAAAAAAAAATGAATCATAAACCCTAGCAACAATCAAGTGGAAAGTTATAAAGACTACGCAGTACTCTCAAGAACATATTTTAAACCCCTTTAGAGAAAGCCATTGTGTGCTAGCCTAGCAAACTAACTTCAGCTGCCTTTTATCTTAGTCAATTAAAAGAATGGAAAACCAGACTCGAGTCACAATGAATCAAGGAGAACGCAATAGCAAGTAGATACACCTGTAAGTCCTCCATCACAGTTGGCTGTGCATCCTTAAGGTCAATGACCTTAATGCCCTCCGTGTAGCTTCTTATCAACTTCAGTAACTTATTCTTGTCCTTCACATCATGCTTTGACTGAAGCAATTCAAAAACAAAGACCAAGGCAGTGTTTGTTTGTATTTCATTTTTCTGTTCCAAACGCTTTTTCTGTTTGTTTGTTCCCGGGAACAAAAAAGAAAGTAAAACGCGTTTGGTTGCGTTTTTTGTTCCAAATCTGTTCTTTTGTTCCCTGGGAACACTTTTGGAACAAAAATCGAAACAGAAAAAAAGTTGTTTTTCTGTTCCGGGAACACTTCTTGAAAAATCAAAAAGAACAACAACCAGAGAAATTGTTTCTTTCTTATTTATCTCTCGTTCCACTTGCGACCCTTCTCCTTCCCTTTTCGGGCGTCTCTCGGTTCTCCACCGCGATCCTCTCCGGCGCCGATAGCCGCTGCTCCTTCACCGGCGTCTCCGGGTTCTAACTCGAGGTAAGTTCCATCCTTCACCTTTTGACGAAAGCTTCGGCGAGAGGCACCCCTCGCAGATTCGCGTTGCTGCTCGCTCGGGGCTCAAGCAGCAGATCCGGGGGCGAGCGAGAAGATGTGGGCGAGCAACGCCGCTTAGGGCTCGAGCGAGCGTTGCTCGCCAGATCGCCGCTGCCGGGCGAGCGAGCAGCAACGCTTGCCCAGATCGCCGCTCGGGCGAGCGAGCAGCAACGCTTGCCAGATTCGCGCTCGGGCGAGCGAGCAGGCTCAGCTCGCTCGAGCAAACAAGCCTGGCGAGCGAGCAGAAAGCCTCACCGCCGCTCGCTCGAGCATCGCAGCAGCAGCCTGCTCGCTCGAGCAAGAGCTGCGCTCCATGGAGCTGCTCGAGCACTCTTCATTAAGAAATGTAATTGAGAGGTCATTTGGGACATTAAAGAATCGCTTCACCATTTTGAGACATATGCCTCCATTTACAATTCGAAAGCAAGCACTTGTTGTAATTGCATGTTGTGTTCTTCATAATTTCATTCGTGATCAAGATAGGATGGACAGAAACTTTTCCCATTATGGAGATCCGGAGTATCCATTTGGACCTAGAGAAGTGGAGGTTGCAGATGATATATCGCATGAGCAGGCACTTGGGATAAACATGCTTAGGATAAGTATTGCAAATAAAATGGCAAGGGATCACAATATGCCCGAGATTTGTTGACTTTGTGTTTCCGACTTTTGTAATATTGTTTTTAAGTATTCACTTATCAAAGTGAATGTGATGAAGTTGAACAATGAACTATATTGCTTCATTATTGTGATGTCATGTATGAAAGGATCCATGTTGAGATCTATAAGATACTCTTCTTTTTGGTAGTTCTTATTGTACGAACTTTACTTATAAAAATTTCTTTCGAGTATGCACATATGACCATATTCAAAATGTTTTTATTCACTCTCCATGATGAAAATTAAATTGATGAGCATTTCATGACAATGAGAATTCAATACCAAGTTTACACTTTATTAAAAAAACACTTGAGAAAAATTTGGTACAAACTTTACTTACTAAATTTTATACCAACTATGCACATATGACCATATTCAAAATGTTTTTCTTCACTCACCATGATGAAAATTAAATTGATGAACATTTCATGAGAATGAGGATTTAATACCAAGTTTACACTTTATTAAAAAAAGCAATTGACAAAAATTTGGTACAAACTTTACTTACTAAATTTTTTACCAAGTATGCACATATGATCATGTGAAAATGTTTGTCTTCACTCACCATGAACAAAATTAAATTGATGAACATCTCATGAGAATGATAATTCAATATCAAGTTTACACTTTAAAAAAAAAAAAAAAAAAAAGTGATAAAAATTTGGAACATAAATTTTTTAACAGTTACCAAACGTGTTTCGTTCTTTTCCTATTCCAGAGATATATTTTTTACAAGCTTACCAAACGTATTTCTGTTCTTTTTTTTATTCCGTAAAACAGAAATTTTATACTAGATTACCAAACGTGTTCTTTTGTTCAAAACTGCTCGGAATGTAAACACTTTTTTTTTTGTTTCTATTCCCGGGAAGTTTTTAAACAGAAACACAAACAAACGCACCCCAAACTATCACCTTAAGAAAGCACAGTATACATTTATACATTTAGGTTTTTGTAGCTTATACGAAGATTTCCTCCCGAATATTCTCCACTGAATCTTATCACATATTGCTAAAGATTTAATATTGCAATAAGATTTTTCTTAAATTCCAAATCTTGCAAAGATGAGCTCGCAATATCTCTTTGTCACACTTGCCCTATCCGAGGATATTGAAAAATCCACCGTCATATCACCGAAAATATCAAATCTCTATTTCTCAAAATAATTTCCGATCATAAAAAAACAGGCTCGGGCTAATTTGCTCTCTTCGTGAGCTTAGTCCAACTCGTCAAATTAAAGTTCAGAACTACCAATTCAAATCCATCTATCACTAGCCCAATGTCAATGCAATAATAATAAATAAATGCACCTATTTTTTTTTTTAGGGGTTAAAAATCAATCCCTAATTTTTATGCAATAGATAAATAACTAGGTCGCCAAAATTTAGGTGTCAATAAGCACAAATCTGCCTTCAGCCTTAGCATTGTTCGGTTAAAATAACCAAGCCAAGCCCTTACAGCAACTTAGACAACAACCACGACCGATTACAAAAATCACCTGATGAATATCGCAGGGTTGGATCGAAACTACACAGTTCAATTGAACAAAAGCGAATGCGCATCCAGGACGTGCAACCGATGACAACAATTCCAAAGTTAATTCATGGACATCACCCGACACACACCGACTGATATTACTTCACCAAGATGAGTACACTCAACAGAAACTTACTATCGACTAACACAGAGGTCCTAACCAACAACCCCCACAAGAATCTTGGATGGTTCAGGAAACAGATCCCAAAGTCCCCACCCCCTCCCCCAAAAAAAAAAAAAAAAAAAAACAAAACAAAACAAAAGGAAAAAGGAAAAACGCCAGTAGTCAAAACAGCTCCTTTGTCATAAATAAGCGTTTAACTTGACCAGCAAATGGGAAAACCCTAAACCCTAGACTCGAAGTTTTGCCACACCTCCGAACAAGAAATTGATCTCACGCTTAGGGTTAACCGTCAGTATACACGTTTAAGTACCATGAAATGGAGGGCACACAACGACAGATTCGCCATCCGTTTCCCACAGAATATGGAAATTGGGATTGAGGATCGGAAGTGCCAAATTTGGCGAATTGAGCAAGCAAGTAATCGACTTATAGAGAAGCACCTTATGTGATCGAGGGCAGCGATCGAGATTTCCAATCTCTGTTTCGGCTTCGCTTTCGCTTGACAATGGCGGAGAGAGAGAGAGAGAGAGAGAGAGATCAGCTCTATTCGGCCCTTCCCTCTCTACTTGCAGGATCGTGCTGAGTAGGTCAAAATTAAATCAAATGGGGAACCCTAAATCGAAGGGGATGAAACAGGGAAACGAAAGCTTACCTTCTCGGCCAGTTTGATGGGTTCCGCCGGCAACTAAATTCATCAAGCTCATCGTCGACGGCAGCTCCTGGGTGGAAGAGAGTGTTGGAGGATCGGTAGCCGGAGTTCGTAGAGGCCAGAACGGGGTTGTCGATTGCTGGTCTTGCAAGAACACGCGTCTTCTGCGGGCCAAACCGAAGCCCTAGCTCATCCATTGTGTAGTTCATTTTAGGAGAAAGCCAAAGCCCATGGCCCTGCATGATGTGATTCAAGACCGCTGGATGTACTTATGGCCCGGACGAGTGCCCCCGCGAGGCCAAGCAGCTAAGCTGATTGGGCTTGCCCCAAAGCCCAACGCAGGAAATCCCTCCCTTCTAATTGGTTACGTTATCCCCCTTCGCCTCTTTGGAATATGTTGTGTTCCGAGACTCGTCTATCATTCCGATATCTTGCGACAATGAATGAAACAGTCTTTCGACCCAAAAGAAAAAAGGAATGGATTAATTTTTCATGAAATTTAAATATAATATTATCAAATATCATTGAAATTGTATTATGCTATTCCGCACAATACACAGAGTTAATATTCTCAAATATTTGGGGCGAAGGTTATGCTTAATGTCCATTAAGTTGTGGAGAACTATGGAAACCGGACTAGAAAGATAGAAAACATATTATGAGAAGGGTATGTGGCCCGAGACAATATAAGGACGGTCCCTTACTTGCATCAAAATGAAGAAGCAAATGGATTTAGTCATTTACTACCGCTCTAATAGAATCAGACCGTACTACTAAGGGTTACACACGACTAAGGGAATGGCAAGAGCACTTGCCTAGCCTAACCTAGCCTTCTAGAAAAGGATATTGATTCAAGTGACGGCTCATATTAGATAAGAATTTGTGATTGCCGGCCCATTGTCTTTTTTGTATGTCAAAAATGATCTTATAATTGTGAATATACAAATCAGATTTTACTAATATTTACATTCAAGTATAATTATAATCATATATATAATATATGACAGAGCAAGCTAAAGCAGCATTAGACTTGAATTTACCTCTGCATCATCCTCATAACCGCCATTATATAAGCATTAACTTGAGACAGGACCCAAATTTAGACGCACCCATTTACCCTGCATTACATTACAAGAAACAAAAAAACAACACCCTTTTCAAAACACTGGCAACCCATTACTTGCAAGACCACATTTGGATACATGATGGTCGAGTAATTCTTTTAATTTGCCCAAGACAAAAGTAAAGTGACAAATTCAAGTTCCAACATTCGTACTAGCATGCATGGGATCTACTTCAATTGAGAATATCGGAATATAGACCGAGAGTTAAAATTTGATTTCCCAATCACTGCTCAAAATTTAAATTCACTTTAACTACTGTGATTTTCACAATTTGTCTAGCACACAACACGATCATAATATGATTCATTGGAATATAGAATTCACCTATTTAGCTTACCGTAACTAGTAAAGTCACAAAAAAGCCAAAAGAGGGTGGTAAATGCTTACTCCAAATTGAAGCATCGTATAAATTCCTTTGATTCTAGTTTACAAGAATATTATTACCTTGAACACTAATCTCCATCCCAAATTCATGAATGAAGTTGTCATTCTGCAATAAAACATTGCACGAGAGACTTTACGTCACTATTAGTTGATGCGATTTATGACCACCTTGATCACAACACATTATCCAATTCTAAACAATTGGCATACAGTGTGACATCGGCTGAACATTTTTCTCCATCTATATGTGATGTTTACAAGGATGCATGTGGTGCACGACGGTGGTTGAATATTGTAATCTTCCACATGCTACCTCACGAAGGGGCATGCGATTGGTGGCCCACTCTAGCTTAACTTAATTAAGTTTTCTTTTCCTTGTCAAGGAAATAAAAAGGAAAAATTGTCCAAAAAGTCCTAAATCTATTGCACTTTTGTCAATTTAGCGCTAAATATTTTAACTTTGCCAATAAAGTCCTAAGCATTTTCAACTTTTGTTAATTGAGTCTATTTAGCCAAGTCTAGCTGAAAATTGTTGACATAGATAGCAGGTGCGGACGTGACACTTTTTAATAATATTTTAATGATATTTTAATAATTTTTATGGGGGGGAGATCAGGGCCCTTGCTAGCTATGGGCAAGGGTCGCAATGCCCTCGTAAGATCTAGCCAAGCGAGGGCTTAGCGGCCCTCACCAACCCCAAGCAAGGTTGTCGATTCTAGGTGAGGGCTTGTGTGCCCTCACCGTGGCTGGTCATGGCCGACCCTCGCCCTCGCTTGTGCCTAGCGGGGTCCGTTAGCCACCCTTGTTGGCCTTCTCCCCAAAACCCTTAAAAAAAAAAGCAAACACAAAAAGAAAAAAATTATAAAAATGCCACGTTAGTGCTAGCTGTTTATGTCAACAATTTCTAGCTAAAATTGATCGGATAAATTCAATTAGCAAAATATTAAAATGTTTAGGAATTAATTGGCAAAATTGACAGGTTTATAACTAAATTGACAGAAATAATATGGTTAAGATTTTTTAGACAATTTTTCGGAAAAGAAAAAGTGAGTGCCACAACTTTTATATGACACTGACAATGGTGCTAAAACTTTTCAAAAACCATTAAAGGGCAAAACACTGGCAACCCAATACTTGCAAGACCACTTTAGTATTCATGATGGTCGAGCGATTCTTTTAATTTGCCTAAGACGAAAGTAAAGTAACAAATTCAAGTTCCAACATTCGTACTAGCATGCATATGATCTACTTTAATTGAGAATATTGGAATATTGGCCGAGAGTTAAAATTTGGTTTCCCAATCACTACTCCAAATTTAAATTCAATTTCACTAGTGCGATTTTCACACTTTGTGTAGCACACAACACCAGCCTAATATGATTCATTGGAATATAGAATTCATCTATGAATTCATCTATTTAGCTTACCATAACAACTAAAGTCACAAAAAAGCCAAAAGAGGGTGATAAATGCTTACTCCAAATTGAAGCAATTCTAGAATCGCATAGATTGCTTTGATTTTAGCTGACAAGCATATTATTACCTTGACCACTAATCTTCATCCCAAATTCATGAATGAAGTCGTCATTCGGCAATAAAACATTGTATGTGAGACTTTGCGTTACTGTTAGTTGATGCGATTTTTGACCACCTTGATCATGACCTATCATCCATATCTAAACAATTGGCATGCAGTGTGTGACACCGGCTGAACATTTTTCTCCATCTATACGTGATGTTTACAAGGATGCATGTGGTGCACGAGGGTGGCTGAATATTGTAATCTTCCACATGCTACCTCACAAAGGGCATGCGATTGGCGGCCCACTCTAGCATAACTTAATTAAGTTTTCTTTTACTTGTCAAGGAAATAAAAAGGAACAATTGTCCGAAAAGTCCTAAATCTATTGCACTTTTGTCAATTCAGTGCTAAATCTTTCAACTTTGCCAATTGAGTCCTAAGTCTTTTTTCAAATTTTGTTAATTGAGTCTATCTAGCCAAGTCTAGCCAAAAATTGTTGATGTAGATAGCCGGTGGGGACGTGACACTTTTTAATAATATTTTAATGATATTTAAATAATTTTTATGCTATTTTTTAAAATTATTTTTTCTTTATTTTAGGGTTTTGGAGCAAGGCCCGAGGAGAGGGGGCAGATCAGGGCCCTCGCTAGATCTAGCCAAGCGAGGGCTTAGCGGCCCTCGTCGACCCTAAGCAAGGTTGCCGATTCTGGGTGAGGGCTTGTGCGCCCTCAATGTGGCTAGTCATGGCCGACCCTCGCCCTCGCCCATGCCTAGCAAGGGTCCGTCAGCCATCCTTGTTGGCCTTCTCCCAAAACACTAAAAAAAAAAAAGCAAACAAAAAAGAAAAAAAAAGCATAAAAATGCCATGTTAGCCCTAGCTGTTTACGTCAACAGTTTCTAGCGAAAATTGATCGAGATAAACTCAATTAACAAAATATTAAAATCTTTATGACTTAATTGGCAAAATTGAAAAGTTTATGACTGAATTAACAAATATATAATAAGTTTAAGACTTTTTAGACAATTTTTCGGAAAAGAAAAAGTCAATGCCACAACTTTTATATGACACTTACAATGGTTCTAAAACCTTTCAAGAACCACTAAAGGGCGAAACACTGGCAACCCATTACTCGCAAGACCACTTTTGGAAACATGATGGTTGAGCGATTCTTTTAATTTGCCCCAGACGGAAGTAAAGTGACAAATTCAAGTTCCAACATTAATTTTTGCATGCATATGATTTACTTTAATTGAGAATATCGAAATATGGGCCGAGAGGTAAAATTTGGTTTCCCAATCACTGCTCCAAATTTCAATTCACTTTTACTAGTGTGATTTTCACACTTTCTGTAGCACACAACACCAACCTAATATGATTCATTGGAATATAGAATTCACCTATTTAGCTTACCATAACAAGTAAAGTCACAAAAAAGCCAAAATAGGGTGATAAATGCTTACTCCAAATTGAAGCAATTCTAGCATCGTATAGATTGCTTTGATTCTAGCTGACAAGCATATTATTACCTTGAACACTAATCTCCATCCCAAATTCATGAATGAAGTCGTCATTCTACAATAAAGCATTGCATGAGAGACTTTATGTCACTATTAGTTGATGTGATTTATGACCACCTTGATCACAACACGTCATCCATACCTAAACAATTGGCATGCGGTGTGTGACACCGTCTGAACATTTTTCTCCATCTATACGTGATGTTTACAAGGATGCATGTGGTGCACGATGATGGTTGAATATTGTAATCTTCCACATGCTACCTCACGAAGGGCATGCGATTGGCGGTCCACTCTAGCAAAACTTAATTAAGTTTTCTTTTACTTGTCAAGGAAATAAAAATGGAAAAATTGTCCAAAAAGTCATAAATCTATTGCACTTTTGTCAATTCAGTGCTAAATCTTTCAACTTTGCCAATTGAGTCCTAAGCTTTTTTTCAAATTTTGTTAATTGAGTCTATTCAGCCAAGTCTAGCTGAAAATTGTTGATGTAGATAGCTGGTGGGAATGTGACAATTTTTAATAATATTTTAATAATATTTTATGTTTTTTTTCTTTGTTTTAGGGTTTTGAGAGAGGCCGGGGGGGGGAGGAAGATCGGGGCCCTTGCTAGCTACGGGCAAGGGCCGCAATGCCCTCCCCAGATCTAGCCAAGCGAGGGCTTAGCGGCCCTCGCCGACCCCAAGTAAGGTCACCGATTCCGGGTGAGGGCTTGTGTGCCCTCACCGTGGCTGGTCATGGCCGATTCTCACCTCGCTTGTGCCTAGCAAGGGTTTGCTAGCCACCCATGTTAGCCTTCTCCCCAAACCCCCCAAAAAAAGCAATCAAAAAAAGAAAAAAAGCATAAAAATGCCATGTTAGCCCTAGGTGTTTACATCAACAATTTCTAGTGAAAATTGATTAGATAAACTCAATTAGCAAAATATTAAAATGTTTAGGACTTAATTGGCAAAATTGAAAGGTTTATGACAAAATTGACAAAAATATAATAGGTTTAAGACTTTTTAGACATTTTTTTGGAAAAGAAAAAGTCAATGCCACAACTTTTATATGACACTAACAATGGTTCTAAAACCTTTCAAGAACCACTAAAGGATGAAACACTGGCAACCCATTACTCGCAAAACCACTTTTGGATACATGATGGTCAAGCGATACTTTTAATTTGCCCAAGACTAAAGTAAAGTGACAAATTCAAGTTCCAACATTCGTACTAGCATGCATATGATCCACTTTAATTGAGAATATCGGAATATAGGCCAAGAGTTAAAATTTGGTTTCCCAATCACTGCTCCAAATTTAAATGCACTTTTACTAGTGTGATTTTCACACTTTCTGTAGCACACAACACTAGCCTAATATGATTCATTGGAATATAGAATTCACCTATTTAACTTACCATAACAAGTAAAGTCACAAAAAAGCCAGAAGAGAGTGATAAATGCTTACTCCAAATTGAAGCAATTCTAGAATCGTATATATTGCTTTGATTCTAGTTGACAAGCATATTATTACCTTGAATACTAATCTCCATCCCAAATTCATGAATGAAGTCGTCATTCTGCAACAAAACATTGCACAAGAGACTTTATGTCATTGTCAGTTGATGCGATTTATCACCACCTTGATCACAACACGTCATCCATATCTAAACAATTGGCATGCGGTGTGTGACACCGGCTAAACATTTTTCTCCATCTATACGTGATGTTTACAAGGATGCATGTGGCGCACGACGGTGGTTGAATATTGTAATCTTCCACATGCTACCTCACGAAGGGCATGCGATTGGCAACCCACTCTAGCTTCACTTAATTAAGTTATCTCTTCCTTGTCCAAAAGTCCTAAATTTATTACACTTTTGTCAATTCAGTGCTAAATCTTTCAACTTTGCCAATTAAGCCCTAAGCCTTTTCAACTTTTGTTAATTGAGACTATTCAACTAAGTCTAGCCGAAAATTGTTGTCGTAGATAGCCGATGGGGACGTGACACTTTTTAATAATATTTTAATGATATTTTAATAATTTTTATGTTTTTTTTTTTTTTTTTTAAATTAACTTCTTTGTTTTAGAATGAGGCCCGGGGCGGGGGGGTGGGGTGGGTAGATCAGGGCCCTTGCCAGCTATGGGCAAGTGCCGCAATGCCTTTGCCAGATCTAGCCAAGTGAGGGCTTAGCATCCCTCGTCGACCCTAAGCAAGGTCGCGATTTTGGGTGAGGGTTTGTGCACCCTCACTGTGGTTGGTCATGGCTGACCCCTGCCCTCGTCCGTGCCTAGCAAGGGTCCGCTAGCCACCCTTGTTGGCCTTCTCCCCAAAACCCTACAAAAAAAGCAAACCAAAAAAGAAAAAAGCATAAAAATGCCACGTAAGCGCTAACTGTTTACGTTAACAATTTCTAGCCAAAATTGATCGAGATAAACTCAATTAGTAAAATATTAAAATCTTTAGGACTTAATTGGCAAAATTGAAAAGTTTATGACTAAATTGACAAAAATATAATTGGTTTGAGACTTTTTAGACAATTTTTCGGAAAAGAAAAAGTCAATGCCACAACTTTTATATGACACTGACAATGGTTCTAAAACCCTTCAAGAACCACTAAAGGGAGAAACATTGGCAACCCATTACTCGCAAGACCACTTTTGGATACATGATGGTCGAGCAATTCTTTTAATTTGCCCAAGACGAAAATAAAGTGACAAATTCAAGTTCCAACATTCATACTAGCATGCATATGAGCTACTTTAATTGAGAATATCAGAATATAGGCCGAGAGTTAAAATTTGGTTTCCCAATCACTGCTCCAAATTTCAATTCGCTTTTACTAGTGTGATTTTCACACTTTGTGTAGCACACAACACCAGCCTAATATGATTCATTGGAATATAGAATTCACCTATTTAGCTTACCATAACAAGTAAAGTCATAAAAAAGCCAAAAGAGGGTGATAAATGCTTACTCCAAATTGAAGCAATTCTAGAATTGTATAGATTGCTTTGATTCTAGCTGACAAGCATATTATTACCTTGAACACTAATCTCCATCCCAAATTCATGAATGAAGTCGTCATTATGCAGTAAAACATTGCACGAGAGACTATACGTTACTGTTAGCTGATGTGATTTATGACCACCTTGATCACAACACGTCATCCATATCTAAACAATAGGCATGCAATTTGTGACACCGGCTGAACATTTTTCTCCATCTATACGTGATGTTTGCAAGGATGCATGTGGTGCATGACGGTGGATGAATATTGTAATCTTCCACATGCTACCTCACAAAGGGCAAGCGATTTGCGGCCCACTCTAGCTTCACCTAATTAAGTTATCTCTTCCGTGTCAAGGAAAGAAAAACGAAAAATTGTTCAAAAAGTCATAAATTTATTGCACTTTTGTCAATTCAGTGCTAAATCTTTCAACTTTGCCAATTAAGTCCTAAGCCTTTTCAACTTTTGTTAATTGAGTCTATTCAGCCAAGTCTAGTCGATAATTATTGACATAGATAGCCAGTGGGGACGTGACACTTTTTAATAATATTTTAATGATATTTTAATAATTTTTATGCTTTTTTTAAAAATTAATTTCTTTGTTTTAGAACGAGGCCCCGGGGGGGAGATCAGGGCCCTTGCCATCTATGGGCAAGGTCCGCAATGCCCTCGCTAGATCTAGCCAAGCGAGGGCTTAGCGGCCCTTGCCGACCCCAAGCAAGGTCACCGATTTTGGGTGAGGGCTTGTGCGCCCTCACTGTGGCTGGTCATGGCTGACCCTCGCCCTCGCCTGTGCCTTACAGGGGTCTGCCAGCCACCCTTGTTGGCCTTCTCCCCAAAACGCTAAAAAAAAAAAAAGCAAAGAAAAAGGATAAAAAGCATAAAAATGCCATGTTAGCTCTAGCTGTTTAAGTCAACAATTTCTAGCCAAAATTGATTAGATAAACTCAATTTGCAAAATTAAAATCTTTAGGACTTAATTGGCAAAATTGAAAAGTTTATGACTGAATTGACAAAAATATAATCGGTTTGAGACTTTTTAGACAATTTTTTGGAAAAGAAAAAGTCAATGCCACAACTTTATATATGACACTAACAATGGTTCTAAAACCCTTCAAGAACCACTAAAGGGAGAAACACTGGCAACCCATTACTCGCAAGACCACTTTTGGATACATGATGGTCGAGCAATTCTTTTAATTTGCCCAAGACGAAAATAAAGTGACAAATTCAAGTTCCAACATTCGTACTAGCATGCATATGAGCTACTTTAATTGAGAATATCGGAATATAGGCCGAGAGTTAAAATTTGGTTTCCCAATCACCGCTCCAAATTTCAATTCGCTTTTACTAGTGTGATTTTCACACTTTGTGTGGCACACAACACTAGCCTAATATGATTCATTGGAATATAGAATTCACCTATTTAGCTTACCATAACAAGTAAAGTCACAAAAAAGCCAAAAGAGGGTGATAAATGCTTACTCCAAATTGAAGCAATTTTAGAATCGTATAGATTGCTTTGATTCTAGTTGACAAGCATATTATTACCTTGAACACTAATCTCCATCCCAAATTCATGAATGAAGTCATCATTCTGCAATAAAACATTGCACGAGAGACTATATGTCACTGTTAGTTGATGTGATTTATGACCACATTGATCACAACACGTCATCCATATCTAAACAATTGGCATGCAGTGAGTGACACCGACTGAACATTTTTCTCCATCTATACGTGATGTTTACAAGGATGCATGTGGTGCATGACGGTGGATGAATATTTTAATCTTCCATATCCTACCTTACGAAGGGCAGCGATTGGCGGCCCACTCAAGCTTAACTTAATTAAGTTATCTCTTCATTGTGAAGGAAACAAAAACGAAAAATTGTCCAAAAAGTCCTAAATTTATTGCACTTTTGTCAATTCAGTTTAAATCTTTCAACTTTGCCAATTAAGTCCTAAGCCTTTTCAACTTTTGTTAATTGAGTCTATTCAGCCAAGTCTAGCCGGAAATTGTTGACGTCGATAGCCAGTGGGGACGTGACACTTTTTAATAATATTTTAATGATATTTTAATAATTTTTATGCTTTTTTTAAAAAATAATCTTCTTTGTTTTAGGGTTTTGGAGAGAGGCTCGGGGGAGATTAAGGCCCTCGCTAGCTATGGGCAAGGGCTGCAATGCCCTCGCCAAATCTAGCCAAGCAAGGGCTTAGCGGCCCTCACCGACCCCAAGCAAGGTTGCCAATTCTGGGTGAGGGCTTGTGCACACTCACTTGGCTAGTCATGGCTGACCCTCGCCCTTGCGTGTGCCTACCAGGGGTTCGCCAGCCAGCCATGTTGGCCTTCTCCCCAAAACCCAAAAAAAAAAAAAACAGCAATCAAAAAAGAAAAATAAGCTTAAAAATGCCACGTTAGCCCTAGGTGTTTATGTCAACAATTTCTAGCGAAATTTGATTAGATAAACTCAATTAGTAAAATATTAAAATGTTTAGGATTTAATTGGCAAAATTGAAAGGTTTATGACAAAATTGACAAAAATATAATAGGTTTAAGACTTTTTAGACAATTTTTCGGAAAAGAAAAAGTCAATGCCACAACTTTTATATGACACTAACAATGGTTCTAAAACCTTTCAAGAACCACTAAAGGGCGAAACACTAGCAACCCATTACTTGCAAGACCACTTTTGGATACATGATGGTCGAGCAATACTTTTAATTTGCCCAAGACGAAAGTAAAGTGACAAATTCAAGTTCCAACATTCGTACTAGCATGCATATGATCCACTTTAATTGAGAATATCGGAATATAGGCCGAGAGTTAAAATTTGGTTTCCCAATCACTGCTCCAAATTTAAATTCACTTTTACTAGTGTGATTTTCACACTTTGTGTAGCACACAACACCAGCCTAATATGATTCATTGGAATATAGAATTCACCTATTTAGCTTACCATAACAAGTAAAATCACAAGAAAAACCAAAAGAGGGTGATAAATGGTACTCCAAATTGAAGCAATTCTAGCATTGTATAGATTGCTTTGATTCTAGCTGACAAGCATATTATTACCTTGAACACTAATCTCCATCCCAAATTCATGAATGAAGCCGTCATTTTGCAATAAAACATTGCACGAGAGACTTTACATCATTGTTAGTTGATGCAATTTATGACCACCTTGATCACAACACGTCATCCATATCTAAACAAATGGCATGTAGTGTGTGACACCGGCTGAACATTTTTCTCCATCTATACGTGATGTTTACAAGGATGCATGTGGTGCACGGCGATGGATGAATATTATAATCTTCCACATGCTACCTCACGAACGGCATGCGATTGGCGGCCCACTCAAGCTTAACTTAATTAAGTTTTCTCTTCCTTGCCTAGGAAATAAGGACGAAAAATTGTCCAAAATGTCCTAAATTTATTGCACTTTTGTCAATTCAGTGCTAAATCTATCAATTTTGCCAATTAAGTCCTAAGCCTTTTCAAGTTTTGTTAATTGAGTCTATTCAACCAAGTCTAGCCGAAAATTGTCGACGTAGATAGCCAGTGCGGACATGACACTTTTTAATAATATTTTAATGATATTTTAATAATTTTTATGCTATTTTTTTTTAAATTAATCTCTATTTCAGGGTTTTGGAGAGAGGCTCGTGGGGGCGAGGTGGTGGGGGAAGATTAGGGCCCTTGCCAGGTATGGGCAAGGGCCTCAATGCCCTCGCTAGATCTAGCCAAGCGAGGGCTTAGTGGCCCTCACCGACCCCAAGCAAGGTCATCGATTTTGGGTGAGGGCTTGTGCGCCCTGACTATGGCTGGTCATGGCCGACCCTCGCCCTTGCCTGTGCCTAGCAGGGGTTCGCTAGCCACCCTTGTTGGCCTTCTCCCCAAAACCCTAAAAAAAAGCAAACAGAAAAAGAAAAAAAGCATAAAAATGCCACGTTAGCGTTAGCTGTTTATGTTCACAATTTCTAGTCAAAATTGATCGGTAAACTCAATTAGCCAAATATTAAAATGTTTAGAACTTGATTGGCAAAATTGAAAAGTTTATGACTGAATTGACAAAAATATAATAGGTTTAAGACTTTTTAGACAATTTTTCAGAAAAGGAAAAGTTAATGCCACAACTTTTATATGACATTGACAATGGTGCTAAAACTAGTCAAGAACCATTAAAGGGCGAACCACTGGCAACCCATTACTCGCAAGACCATTTTTCGATACATTATGGTCGAGCAATTCTTTTAATTTGCCCAAGAAGAAAGTAAAGTGAGAAATTCAAGTTCCAACATTCGTACTAGCATGCACATGATCCAATTTAATTGAGAATATCGGAATATAGGCCAAGAGTTAAAATTTGGTTTCCCAATCACTGCTCCAAATTTAAATTCACCTTTACTAGTGTGATTTTCCCACTTTGTGTAGCACACAACACCAGCCTAATATGATTAATTGGAATATAGATTTCATCTATTTAGCTTACCGTAACTAGTAAAGTCACAAAAAAGCCAAAAGAGAATGATAATTGCTTACTCCAAAGTAAAGCAATTCTAGCATTGTATAAATTGCTTTAATTCTTGCTGACAAGCATATTATTACCTTGAACACTAATCTCCATCCCAAATTCATGAATGAAGTCGTCATTCTGCGATAAAACATCGCACGAGAGGGCTTGTGCGCCCTCACTGTGGCTGGTCATGGCCGATCCTCGCTCTCGCCTGTGCCTAGTAGGTATTTGCTAGCCACCCTTGTTAGCGTTAGCGCTAGTTGTTTACGTCAACGATTTCTAGCCAAAATTGATCAAATAAACTCAATTAGCAAAATATTAAAATGTTTAGTACTTAATTAGCAAAATTGAAAGGTTTATAACTTAATTGACAAAAATATATTAGGTTTAAGATTTTTAAGACAATTTTTCGGAAAAGAAAAAGTGAGTGCCGCAACTTTTATATGACACTGACAATGGTGCTAAAACCTTTCAAGAACCATTAAAGGGCAAACCACTGGCAACCCATTACTCGCAAGACCACTTTTGGATACATGATGGTCGAGCGATTCTTTTAATTTGCCCAGGATGAAAGTAAAGTGACAAATTCAAGTTCCAACATTCATACTAGCATGAATATGATCCACTTTAATTGAGAATATCGGAATATAGGCTGATAGTTAAAATTTGGTTTCCTAATCACCGCTCCAAATTTAAATTCACTTTAACTAGTGTGATTTTCGCACTTTGTGTAGCACACAACACCAGCCTAATATGATTCATTGGAATATAGAATTCACCTATTTAGCTTACCGTAACTAGTAAAGTCACAAAAAGCCAAAAGAGAATGATAAATGCTTACTCCAAATTGAAGCAATTCTAGCATTGTATAGATTGCTTTGATTCTAGTTGACAAGCATATTATTACCTTGAACACTAATCTCCATCCCAAATTCATGAATGAAGTCGTCATTCTGCGATAAAACTTTGCACGAGAGACTTTACGTTACTGTTAGTTGATGCGATTGATGACCACCTTGATCACAACACGTCATCCATATCTAAATAATTGGCATGCAATGTGTGACACCGACTGAACATTTTTCTCCATCTATACGTGATGTTTACAAGGATGCATGTGGTGCACGAGGGTGGCTGAATATTTTAATCTTCCACATGCTACCTCACGATGGGCATGCGATTGGCTGCCCACTCTAGCTTAACTTAATTAAGTTTTCTTTTCCTTGTCAAGGAAATAAAAAGGAAAAATTGTCCAAAATGTCCTAAATCTATTGCACTTTTGTCAATTCAGTGCTAAATCTTTCAACTTTGCCAATTAAGTCCTAAGCCTTTTTAACTTATGTTAATTGAGTCTATTCAGCCAAGTCTAGCTGAAAATTGTTGACGTAGATAGCGGGTGGGGACATGACACTTTTTAATAATATTTTATTGATATTTTAATAATTTTTATGTTTTCTTTTAAATTACTTTTCTTTGTTTTAGGGATTTGGAGAGAGGCCCTGGGGGAGATCGGGCCCCCGCCATCTATGGGCAAGGGCCGCAATGCCCTCACCAGATCTAGCCAAGTGAGGGCTTAGCGGCCCTCGCCGACCCCAAGCAAGATTGCCGATTTTGGGTGAGGGTTGTGCGCCCTCACTGTGGCTGGTCATGGCTGACCCTCACCCTTGCCTGTGCCTTGCAGGGGTCTGCTAGCCACCCTTGTTGGCCTTCTCCCCAAAACCCTAAAAAAAAGGTAAACAAAAAAAGAAAAAAGCATAAAAATGTCACGTTAGCGCTAACTGCTTAGGTCAACAATTTCTAGCGAAAATTGATCGATAAACTCAATTAGCAAAATATTAAAATGTTTAGGACTTAATTGGAAAAATTAAATGGTTTATGACTGAATTGACAAAAATATAATTGGTTTAAGACTTTTTAGATAATTTTTCGGAAAAGAGAAAGTGAGTGCCACAACTTTTATATGACATTGACAATGGTGCTAAAACCTTTCAAGAACCATTAAAGGGCTAAACTAGTCAGCTAAGTGACTCCAACACTTAAAATTCATCAAAAAGCTGACCTAACTCATCGAATTCATTAAAGAGACGATTTTAAAAAAAGTTTTGGTGTTGAAGTGATCGTTCATAAATTTTGATGGCATAAGCCTTTATTAAATTGTCAAATTCAAAACTTGACAGAACGATGGCGAAGAGTAACAAGAAAATATCACAAAGCAAGTATTCTAACTTTGCCACTATTCTTTTGTCCTGTTGGACTCAAAAAAGCAAAATCATGGATCAAACATTCTCTCAAAATACTTTCATTAAAAATTACGAGTATCTATTTGTTTTCCTTTAAAAAAGGGGTTTCATTAAGAACATGATGGCAAGACTTGCAAATCATCCATTTGTGTTGTAACCATATAGTATCTCAAGAATATGGACAAGATGAAAGTGAGACGAAATACCAATTTTTTAACTTTATATTAGTGGAGAACTAGAGACATGGGACAAAACGTTTAAAAACAATAGAGTGATGCGTAAAGCCCGGAGGGATAGGCCTCATGGTCAAAGTTGTAAAAATCAAAGAAAATTTATGTACAATTGCAGATCGTTAATCGAGTCAATCATGTGTAACTTTTTTAAATCGCTGGAATTTTGCTATTCTATACAATTATGTAAATCCAAAGGATCTCTTAAGGAGATCAATTTTTTTTTTTTTTTTTAAAGTATACTCAATTAGTTATTTGACAAATATTCTATGGATAGGCAAATGCATCGATTAACGATTCTACTTTATCTTTCAATTTTTTTTAATATTAAAATTTTTCTATTTTTATAAACATCCTAACTATATAAAAAAAAAAAAATCAATCTTGAAATTCCTACATATTGTGTCAATTACTTCTTTTCATTGTTTAATAATTCACATGTTAAATGATACGGGGATTTCACAAAGCCTTTTAGATGTCAATTTTTGTAGACAGGCAATGCATGTGTATTTTTGCTATTATACAATAGAATAACTCACAGTAAAAGAATCCCACTTACACACAAGAAAGAAAAGCCAACTTAAGTTCTATTCGGAGCTCTTGATTAATTAAACACCTTCATTGACATTATCAGAAAAAATATCTTGATCAATTTCTTTGTAAGAATTAAATATGTATTTTCTATAGTTGTGCTTTCTCATGCCTTTTTTTTATTTCCTGCAATAACAACCTAGAATCTCAAATATCTTCTTAAGCCATAGAAAGTGAAGGTAATTTCCCCTCTTTTTGTCTTTAGTTAAGCAACCCTTAAATAAATTACCGATGGACGATGTGATTGTTGCCGTCAGAAAATTAATTGTCTTCATGTGAACATTCCTATAAAAAGACGAAATTTACAATTTATTTTCTCTTTTGAAACTGGATATATAGATACCTAGAAACATGTATTTATTATGTATTACAAAGTTAATATCACAAAAATCTCAAACTAGTACATTCATGCTACATTTACCATAAACTAATTTTTGTATCACAAAAACTCACGAACTAGTACATCCATCCCATATTCATCCCAAATGAACTTTTATGTAACACAAAATTTCAAATTGATACACTTGTGCCACATTTACTACTAAAAATCCCATATTTATTACAATTTGAGGTAAATATGGCACATGCATATTAGCTTAGGGTAAATGTCACATGAGTGTACTAGTTTAGGATTTTTTGTAACACAAAAATTAGTTTGGGGGTACATGTAGCATGTGTATTGCTTTGGGAGTTTTTTAACATAAAAACTAGTTCAGGATAAATGCGACACGTTATTCGCAACACCACTTTTGAAAGCATAATCGTTAAATGATTCTCTAAATTTGCCTGAAGGAGAAGTAAAGCGACAAAATCAGGTTCCAGCATATATACGAGCCCAAGTATGATCTACTTTAATTGAGAAGGTTGGAATATAGGCTAAGAGTTAGAGTTTGATTTCTCAATCACTACTCCCAATTGAAATCTAGTGATCTTTACTCTAACCATTGTAATTGTCACACATTGTCCGACAAAATCACTAGCCTAACATGATTTATGGGGAATAAAGAAATAACCTATTTTAACTTGCTCATAAGTCACAAAAATGTCAAAAGAGGGTGATAAATGCTCACTCCAAATTCAAGCAATTCTAAAGCATCGAGTTGATTACATTGATTTCCAGAGACAAAATCTTAATCTCGAGTGGCTTGTTAGTTATTTAACCTAAAGCACCTGATACTTTCTTGTCCCTCGATCAAATTTGGCTTAGTAAAGAATCAACCTAAAGGAGAGGCAACCCGTTTGAAGAAAAGCACATAAAAGCAATGAACAAAATGTAAAACAACAAAACAAAGAAGACACACCCCTACACACCTCACGTGGTATCACTTATACCTTCTAGTATCCAATATGTGATAATGACATAATATTGACGTCCTTTATATGAGCACGTCATTCGACATGAATATTTATATCAAAATAAATATTCTCTATGACCAAGTGTTTCTATGGACAAGTCGATGAAGTGTGCAGGAGCACAGGCTTCACTTCTTTCGTAAATATATTAAAGTACGGCTGTGCAATTAAATCCTAAAATTTATAAATTGTGTAGTTGAATTCTAAAACTTTTAAACGTTGAGTATCTCCATCAATTTGAAGGCCAAGTCCTTAATTGCACAAATTTGGAAAAAGTAATGATTTTCTTTACATTGATTTTAGAATTTTTATTCTTTTATATAATAATTCGATGAATGTGCTCATTCGATAGCTATAGATTATTAGGAAGAAGATATGTTGATCACTTGCTAGAATTTAACTACTTACTAAGGCTCTATTTGTTTCATGAAAATAAATTTTAAAAATATTTTCTTAAAAGTGATTACTTATATCGCTTGAAATAATTAGTTGATGAAAGATATTTTAATTTTCAGCAACAATTTATGTCTAAATATTTTAGTGGATGATAGAAGAATTTTGTTCATTCATTATTGTAATCAATACAACCGATTATTTTTAAGAAAGTATTTTCTAAATAATTTATTTTTTGTTAAATCGACGAAGCCTAATTTCCCGTTGACCCCACAAATTGATGGTTCTTACATTTTGCTTGAAGTAAGAAGCTTAACAGGGGTTCCTCTCTAATTAGCAGAGAAACTCTCCTATGCAAATTAGACTTTGACATATAACTGTTGGCATGCTTTCGATTATCCAATCAGTTGATTAAGTGTTTTTGTTCAATGCGCGTCTGATACGTTTCTCTAATCTCACATCAATCATATACGAGCTATTGCACCCGCATAATGTTAAACTTTTAAGGTGGGTGGAATTTCACTAAATTATTAAATTCTTGATGGGCCACTGTTCATTTTCTTTGCAACTCGTAGTCCGACCGTGACGATTTTCACGCATGAGAGCAAAGGGATACTAAGATGGATATGTAAAATTGTTATATTAAGGGAGAAGACATATATATTTTTTTTTTTGGTCAGTCCTACTCTAATCTTATTCTACAACTAGCAAAGAACTTTACAACTAGTTTTATTTTTATCATAATTATTCTGACAGATGCTTTATCGGTTTCTCCCTCGTCTCACGGTCAAGAATCGCGCAAGCAAAGAATTTACAAAACTTGTTGCGGACAAGAGAGGCCATACCAGAAAAAGAATAAGAAAATGAAGAATATATAAAGAAAGAGGGAATAACATGTCCCCACAAAGTAAATCAATCCAAACAAACAAGCCAACATACACAGGACGACCTTGCTCGAAACAAACATATTGACCAGCCATGGCTGCTTCCCGCGCGAGAAGCTACGCGATGGCCGCTGAAGCCGCTGCCGAGATCGTGTCGCAGAAACTACAGATCCTTCTCTCTAACCCGGAGTGGGTTGGGTGCCCATCGATGGAAGCCCTCGTGAAGGGCGCCAAGTTAAAGCTGGCCAAGATCCAAGATATCTTTTCCCAAGAGAAACTGCCCAAGAGCATGGAGTGGTCGGGACGGCTCCTCCAAGCCATGTACAACGCTGAGGTATGCATCGACAAGTTCCACCTCAAAGTAGCCCGCCAAAGTCTCCAAGCCCCGCACATTGCCACGAGGCCGTTCGCCTCGCTCGTCCACAAGTACATGCTGTGGAGGGACTTGTCCAATCTGGTGAAAGCCATGAAGGACTTGTGTCCAGATCAGTACTCGACAAAAAAGGAGGAGGCCCGGGGTGAGAAGGAAAAGGAACCTTCTAGTTCCCCCTCCCATGTTAGTGCTCCATGGGAAGGCCAAAAATCGGCGAGACTGATTAATTTCTGGGACCAGCAAGCGTCGATGAACTTCTTATGTCACGAGACCATGAAACAAGACATAAAGATGCGGATTAGGGAGAGGTTGGAGGGCATCCGCGGGATTTCGATCTGGGGCAAGCAAGGCGCCGGCAAGACGTTCTTAGCGAGATGGGTCTACAGGGAAGCGATGTACCTGGGCTTTCATACGCGGGTTTGGGTCCACATCACGGCCAACATGGACACGCAGGAGTTCCTGTTCGAGATACTGAAGCAAGTGGACAAGCAAGCAAGGGACGTGATGGATTTCAACGAGATAAGGCATATGCTGACCCAGAAATTCGCCAAGTCGAAGAGCCTCATAGTGTTGGATGACCTGGGCGTGTCTGACGTGGAAATCTTGCCAAGGTTAATGATGATCGTCCCGCCCTCTTCGAAGTGCCTCATCATTACCACGACTCAAGACTCGAAGTTAGCCACGCAGAATCATACGGTCGGGCGAGAGCCGATAAAGCTAAAAGACTTGTGCGATAAAGAAAGGCAGAGCATGCTTGCTAAGAAGTTACCCTATGCTCTGAGGTCCGTGTTAAAGAAGGATGATATCCTAGAATGGTGTCCTGCTTTGCCGCTCAGTATATCCTTACTAGGTGCGTTATTGTCATATGCGGGAGCGGATGAATGCGCAGTGTTTGGGAAAAAAAGTTTCTGAGATGGAATTATCAGATCTTCTACAATTGACTTACCATAGATTGCCGGTCCATCTGAAACCGTGTTTCATCTACATGGCTTTGTTCCCCGTAGCATGCCCGATTCTGATAAGAAGGCTAGTGAGGCTGTGGTTGGCTGAGGGCTTATTGGATTCGCATTGTTGCGATGGAGAAAGTAAAAGGACGCCCGAGGAAGTGGGAGAGATGTTCATTCTGGAGCTCGCGGCTAGGAATGTGATCGATGTGGTGAGCTGGAGGGCGGATGGATCCCCCAAGGCTTGCCAAATGCTCACCTCTCTGTATGACATGATCCGCCCAGTCGTGAGCACAGGGTTCATCTACATACATGCCTCTGGAAAGTCGGGAGACGGGGACCACCGTGACCCACCTGGGGAGCAACAGCAGCTACCGGCGCAACTGCGAGAAAACAAGGTCCACTGGCTTGCGGAGCACATGAACATAGTTAGAGATGGCCGCAGCGACAGCTACCTCAATTTGAATCTCAGCCACGTCCGCTCGTTTCTTTCGTTCTACCTGAGGAGAGGCAAGCTCACCAAAGACATCAGCACTCTTCTTAGAAAGATGACGTCCAAGACTGACTATAGCTTGCTAAGGGTGCTTGATTTGGAGGGTGTGTATAAGCCATCCTTGCAAGGTGTGCTCCGCAAGCTGGTGCTCCTAAGGTACCTAGGATTGAGATCCACGGTGTTGGACTCGATCCCACGCGAGGTTGTGGATCTGCACTATCTCGAGACTCTTGACATAAAGCACACCAACATTACATCACTGCCGAGTTCCTTGTGGAAGGCGAGGAACCTGAGGCACCTGCATCTCAGCTGGTTCTACATTAACTTGAAGACCATCCTTGAGGCTTGTCGCGACAATGTCATGGCCTTGACTAAACTGCAAACCTTAAGTGGGCTGGTCATCGGTGAAGTGAATGAGAACTTGATGACGAGCCACATGGACAGCTTGACCACGCTCACCAAGCTGAAGCTTTTCTTGAAACAATCAGATAGGGACACCTCAGGCGCTGCATGGAAGACAGTAGCCGATTGGATTAGCTTCAAGCTCACCAATCTCCAGTCTTTGACCTTCGGGGTGATAAAAAAAGACAACCTTGCGGAAGAAGCCCAGCCCACCGATGAAAATATCCCGAAGAAGGGAGCCAGGCCCGTGAAGATGGGCCCGATACCGAAATTGTCGTTGGCTGAACAACATCACGAACTGTTGGAGCTCTACTTGCAAGGCCAACTCAATAAACCCATCTGGACACAGCTCTTGCCTGGCTCGCTCCGGGTTTTAACTCTTTCGGGTTCGAAGGTGGAAACAGACATGATGCCCGAGTTGGGAAATCTCCTCAGGAACCTGAGGACCTTCAGGCTCTTGGCCAATTCTTTCCAAGGTGAAAGTATGACTTTCATCAGACATGGGTTTCCGAGCGTCGTGGTCTTGAAGATTTGGAAGCTGCCTCAGCTGAAGAAGGTGTTTATTAAACCAGGAGCAATGCCACATCTAAAAGAACTCGAGCTTCGGCACCTCGAGAGTCTGGAAACTGTTGATGGGATCGAGGAGTGTAACGAATTGGAGAATATATGTGTGATATCCCAAAGCGATGCTCTTGTTAACCGACTCAGGAAGAAAATAGGAGAGAAGAATCTGCATGTTGAAATAGACACCAGGAAGCCCGGATCTATGGACGATGAGGAAGACGACAAGTATGGATTAAATTTCAAACATGCTCTTTACGCGTGACGATGAAATTATTTTTATGGACTTGATTCTTTCAATAATTACTTATTAGTTAATTAAAAGGAACAATTAAATGCAGGGACAAAAAAGGAGAGATGACATATGCATATCTCCAAAAGGACACGAAGGGGTCTAAGGGTGCGTTTGGTTCGGCATTTGGAAAGCTCATTGGGAAAATGCAAAGCAGTTTAGCCTAAAGGGCTTTGGAGGAAATGCAAAGAATGTTTGGTAAATTCTGCTTTGAAAATCAACTTTGAGAGAAATGCTGTTTGGTAAAAAACACATTTGCAAAGCCCATTTGGTGATTAATCTAAATATTTTAATTTTTATTTGTTTAAAATTTTAAAAATAATGTTTGCGACTTTTTTAATTTATATTTGACAACAATGTTAAAGATGTTGTGTAAACAATTTTATTACAATTAAAATTCCTGTTTTTTGCTAAAAAAATCAAATGGAAAAAATTTACGTGCTCTCTTTCTCAATTACAATAAAAATACTGTCATTACAATAAAAATATGATAACATATGCTTTGAGGAAAGAAACTCATTATCCTTAAAAATTACAAATATCTTTAATTACTTCATAAATTCATAGCTATTTGATCACGTAAACGTGCCATGTCGATGCTACATCATCATTTGAAACATTACCCTCCCTATTTACATCATCGGGATCCGTTGTATATAAATTTGGATCCAAATCTACTCTAGCAAAATGTGTATCATTCAGGGCATTTCTTCGTATATAATTGTGCAAAATCATCGTTGCTATCACAATTTTCACTTGCTTTGTATATGGATAACTTGGCATACTCTTTAAAATCTTCCACTTCTTCTTTAATACGCCAAAAGCTCGCTCAATTTCTGATCGTAGTGAGGAGTGAGCACGATTGAACACTTCTTTATAACCCGTCGGTTGTAGACCTCGTTGAAACTCAGGTAAATGATATCTAACTTCTTTATATGGCCCCAAATAACCCATGGGATTTGGATATCCAGCATCAACCAAATAATATTTACCTACACAAAAAAGTTGTAAATTTAATTAACATATAACACATACATATATTAATGCATAAAAACCATTAATTAACGAACCTTTTGGAGGATGAGGAAATTGTAAATCATGTCTCCTAATGGCTTCATAAAAGATACGTGTATCATGAGCTGTTCCCTCCCAACCGGCCCACACATAAGTAAATTCCATGTTAAAATTACACACGGCCATCACATTTTGCGTCGGTGTTCCTTTTCGACCAATAAAACGAAGCTGTTCACTCATAGGTACAACCGCTGGAATATGAGTACCATCTATAGCTCCAATGCAATCCTAAAACAAGAACAAGAATATTATTTGATTTATATTTAATTCATATTTTCTATTGTATAATCATAACTTACCTTAAAATGTGGAAAAAATCTTGTATTATTTCTGATCTTCTTTGGAATTTCCTTGAATTGTCGATCGGATGGTTGGATCAAATCTGCTCCCATTTCACATACTTTATCCAAAACATAGCTAAATAGCCTGGATATGGTTTCCCCAGAATGCTGAAAGCGCTCTTGTGCTAACCTATTACCTATATTATGTCCTAAAGTATGAAGAAACAATCCTAGCATTTCTGCAACATCAATATTTCTAGTTTCTTGCAAACCATATCGGGTCACTAAATCATTCATTAAATTATTAAACACAATTCTATCCATTCTAAACATTCGATAAAACCTTTCAGGATTAGCATTCATGTCCATCAACTCTCTTAACCATACATTTCCTGTATATGATGAGGTCATGCATGGTATTTTTTGACCATATATTGCCTGATAAACACCGCAAGTATGTGCAGCTGCACAAAGTTGCCAATATTCTTCTTCCTCTTTTTCATGGTTTTCTCTTTCAGGAGAATCATCCATAACTGATTAAAGTAACAAAATAGAATTAGAATAAGAGATATAATAAATTATTTAGATCATTCATCAACAAAAAACACTTATCATATATATATATATGCAAACTTCATTCAATAAAAAGAACACAAATTAGAAATAAGTCTGATAATATAGCATAAATATGTCTCGCCAACTAAATAGCAAATATGTATCAATTACAATAACATTACACATGAAAAATATAAATAGCAAATATCCTAGTGAGCCCTACGTTGTGCAAACTTATACTTGAGCCATGTGACTTTTTCTTGTTCACCATTTAAGTTCATAAAGATTTGCCTATTATCTTTCTTTTCTGAAAAATAATCTAATGCAAAAAAATATAACTCTTGATCTTGCTCAATCTTGGGTATAGCTTTCAACGTCTCTATGAGTTCCTTGTAAGGATCAAACTCTTTGGCATAGCTCCTACTTTCAATAGCTGAACAAATCCTCTCCATTTGCGTTGCTAGCTTATCAGCTGTACTTTTCTTTTGTTTCTTTCCTTGAGATTGTCTCACCGAACTCTGCGATGATCTTTTATCACTTTGATGTTGTTCACTAGTCTTTCCACCCACATTGTCCTCTATATTATCAGTAGTAAATCCTGTTGAACCACCGATGTCAAATTGTGTGGCCACAACATCCTCATCAATACGTAAGCCTTGTGCAGGATTCCATGTGATGCTTCCAGTGGCAACAGTATCTCCAAACATTCTATCCAATAAAACTTGAAGATCCGGATGTATGCCTTTCATTCTAAAAGCTCTAACCTTAGGATTTTCCTGTTGTGATAAACATTTTCGTGAGTTTTATAGAAAAAGATGAACTTAAAAAGATTAATAAAAGAAGGGAAAAACCTGAATTTTCCTCTCCCACCATTCATCACTTGCATCAATGGTATTCTTTTTGGATCCCATCCTAATCCAGTTTCCTTTAGGATCAATGTCCTCCATCTTTTCCAATCTTCTTTAAGATTGTCCCACTTACTCTTCATTTGACCTTTATCATACTTTTTGCCCCTTAGGCCCTCAAACTTCTCAATTATAACCGTCCAGCCATCCCTTTTGTTGTTTGCAGGACGATTGCCATTGTCAATTTGTTCAACGCACAACTTACAAAAGGTTTCAACATCTTCAAGGCTCCAAAATGCCTTTTCTTTTGATGAACTTGCCATCTACTAATAAATGCAACATTAAAAAATGCAATTTCAATTTAAAATGGCAAATCACTGCCCTATATAATAAGAGAGACCTTCAAATCCTAGGCCCACAATGCACAGAAGACTATTAAAATGCATAGACAAGGACAAGATAGACAATAAGGGCAGCATGCAAGCCAACGCAACATGCAGCACAGAGAAAAATATTCACTTTCTTCAAGAATGATGCTAAAACAGGGGCAACGCCTGATTCGATTCTAAGACTATAGAGGCAGCAAAATTAACTAATTAAATATGTGCAAATGTTAACAAGTCATGCACATTATAATGAAAAAAAGTCATCTCATGTCTTTACCAATTCTTCTGTTGACCTGGTTAACAACTAACACCATGACACAGTCTGTTTATGAGTACAACAGTACACATCTTTAGGAACTCCATGAAGTTCCAAAAAAGTAATTCTCACCAAAATCTTTTCCATATAACAGGGACACAACTTTCTGAGCATTCTTATAAGAAGATTAGAGCCATGTAAGAAGGTGCTATGATATCCATCTCGCTATGATGGAGTCTAGACTTAGCTTAAAGAGATAGTAAGGTAAAGCTGATTTGGTCCTAAAGGAGATGATAGAGAGCCAGACCATGCATTACTCACCACTACCATTCTCCCAAAGCAAAAAAAAAAAGGCAGAGCGATAATAAGAAATAAAGAATCCTCACACTCACACCCATAGAAGCTCCTATTTTCAGAATTCAGTGAAAACTATTTCCAGTACATTTCCATAATTCAAGTCTCCAATAATTCAGCAAAGATTTAAGCCCTCATGAGGTCAATGTGCTTATGATAAAATAAGCGCTAAAAACTCATAACAAAACACTGAAGACTATAATTAAACCTATAAATAACCCATAAGACAGTTTTTGTTTTAACAAAGCAAAACAGATCAATCATGGTGAGTCCATTAAAATGGCAAATCACTACCCTATATAATAAGAGAGACCTTCAAATCCTAAGCCCACAATGCAAGAAGACTATAAATGCATAGACAAGGACAAGAAGGAGGGGCAATGCTAGTAAGTTTGGCAATCGACTTGAGGTGAAGAGTACTAGGCATGCCTTATGATCCCGAGAGGAGAGATTTAGGGCAAGTATTATTCCATTTTAAGTTCCCTCTAGCATGTGCTGAAACTGAAATTGTTGAACTAGAAGAGGATCTATTGAACTAGAAGAGCACAACTATGAAACTTCCAGATTTCTAATACCTGAATGATTCCCCCCCCTCCCAATTCTTTTATTCTCCAAAAAGGTTAAAAAAAACCTTAGACGACCCTCTATTGGAGCGGTTCCATCGGTTCACCACCTTTGTCCCGCCGGAGAGGTCCGATTGAATCGAAACTCGAAGTCAAGCCCAAAACCCAGGACGCGAACGAGAACGGCAAGGGAAAAGGGAAAGTGAGAGAACCCAAACCCAGAACGCGAACGAGAAATTCATCACTCTCGCAGTTATATCTTCAATCGGGCACAAAGAACGAAACAACCAAACAAGAAATCGCCATTCGCTTAAGAAGCACGACGAGAAGGGACCAGAAGCGAGCGAACCCGGGATATGGCGCGAGAGCTCCGCAATCTGTTGGACTGGCGTTCGCGAGCACGACGAGCGTAGGAGAGAAGGAGAACCAGAGGTGAGCGATCGTCTGCGAAGATGGTTCGAGGCGAACTCGACGGCGAAGGAAGGAAAGAGATCGCGAGGTGGCGGAAGGGACAAAGTAAAAGGCGGAGCGATGGAAGGGGGGGAAGAGAATGAGATCTAGGGCTGCGCGCGAGAGCTCCGCAATCTGTTGGACCGGGCGTTCGCGAGCATGATGAGCGTAGGAGAGAAGGAGAACCGAGAGGCGAGCGATCGTCTGCGAAGATGGGTTCGAACCGAACTCGACGGCGAAGGAAGGAAAGAGATCGCAGTGGCGGAAGGGACGACGAGAAAAGGCGGAGCGATGGAAGGGTGGGGGAAGAGAATGAGATCTAGGGCTGCGTTAGGTTTCTTTTTGTTTTCAAAATGGGCAAAAATGGTTTTCAATAAAGTTTCGAGGGTAAAATAGGCGGTTTACGATTTTCATTAAAACCACCCTTCAGCATTCCGAAAATGCTTTGAGGAATCCGAAAGCCCAAGGCTCCTTCAGACCAGCCTTGGACTTTCAGCATTTCCAAGGGTCGGCTTTCATTTGAAAGCTCCTTCATATTGGTTGCCAAACACCCTGCTTTGGACTGAAGGAGCTTTGGGGGCTGGATGGGCTTTCTAAATGCCCATCCAAACGCACCCTAAATCCAAGGGTGAGGACGGCAGGTATGGGACAGTAATAAATCTCAAACATGTTGTTTCCTCATGATAATGAAAATGTTTTTCTAAACTTGATAATTATTTATGGGCGATTGAAAAGAACAACTATTATTTTTGTCGAATAAGAATTATCTTTGACTCATTCCATCAAACCAAGTCAATGCATATTACGAATCTATGAAAGCTAAGTGAGTCCTTATAAAGAACATATCTGCATTGTAAATGCATCACTCTTCGACCAAAAAAGAAAAATGATCACATCAATTGTAGAAATGTGTTTGTATTATACTATTTCCAATCATTATCACAATATAAAATCACGTGGGTAGTATTATTCAACCTTTGTGAAACCTAATGTTGGATTCAAAAGTAACCTTTGAAACCAACCTTATTCTCCATAGGTTACATAATTAGCTCACATACAAGATGTTAATGAAGAGATAACAAGATTTCTTTGCACGAATTAAGACCTCTCATTTACGTACGGCATCATAATTCAAGAAATGAATCTTCCCATATAGGAAGATCTACAAGGTTGCTTTCTTTTTGCCGTTACTGAGGAAACTTGTGTGTGGTTGTGTGTGTGTGAAGTTCACTCATTTAGTGGTTTCTTGCTTCCTACAGTGACGACAATAACACGGCAACAGCTTCTCCTTTGTTGAAAAAAGTATCGAAGATTCTGAGATTCAGATCTGCTAGTCCTGATCCTAATTAAGGATTGATTGAATTGGAGAAAGAGTGATTTGTGTGATTTATTTAGCAAATAAGAAATTTATTATTCATTGTATATTATTTCTTTTTTTTCTTCTTTCATCCTTACATTATAAATGTATTCATTGTACCTTTATACAAAATCAATCAATATAGAAGAAAAATTTTCTCCATTTTCCCATTCAACTTCTGTCATGGTATCAGAGCAAATGCTCTTGGCCTAGCTTCCGCATATTTGGAATTGCCACCTATTTTTTTTTGTTTTTTGTTTTTTTCTGGGTTGTTGTTGCACGATCTTCACTGCGAAACAGACTAGCAAATCGGTTAGGAATTCAACAATTTTTGGTACCATGACAAAGAACATTGAGAGCCCCTCAATAGAGGAGACACCCACCTCAGATCCAATTGTTCTTTCTGGCGAAGATTGATCTTCTGTTCAACAACCAAAAGAAACTCATCCCACAAGGCTCGTTCCTACGTTGGGACAGACCTCCGGCCCAGCCTAGTGGCCTCCGAATTTTCCTCTAGCTAATTGGTATCAGTGGGCTACTAGGCCAGGACAGGTGTGGACCCAATACCCATCTGGCTTGCACCGTCTGCAACGAGTCCAGCTGAAGCGTCGGGCCAAACGAATCTGGGTCATGGACCCGGACCTATCCCGGGTCAAGGGACGAATCCCTACCCGGGATTCTAGCCCGGATACACATTTCCGGGTCAGGAATCTAGATCTGTGTCGGGTTAAGGGACAAATCCCTACCCGGCATTCCAACTCGGATACGTGCCACTAGTTTTTCCGGTCGGCGATGGCCGGCTTGAACTTGGCGATCCCCTTTACACATCGTCGGCGGATGGCCCCAAACCGCGTCTCATCAGCAATTGACTTATTGGACCAGAGACCTATTCTTCGCAGGCTCGAAATCTAGGGGGGGCTCTTACGACGAAAGACAAGGATGGCTTCCTTGACAGAGCCATCCCGTTCCTGACCGACGAACATCTCCAGTGTCTCTGGCGGAAGTGCAACAAGTTGGTTCGCACTTGGATCGGCAACACGCTCACCCCTGATGTCGCTGCTGGGCTGCCACCTACTGAGGACTCCAAGCAGATCTGGGACAACATCAGAGAGATGTATGGTCGGCTCGACCAAGCACGGCTCTTCAACATCACCCAAAACTTGATTGAGTCGAAGCAAGGGAACCTCTCAGTTACCGCTTGCTTCAATTGTCTCTCAGCCCTATGGAATGAACTCGTATCGGCAAAGGAAAGATTAGAGGGACCCGAAAGCACCCTAAGACAATACAAGGAAATTCAGGAGAGAGAAAATGCTACGAGGTTTCTACTTATCCTCGACGAGTTTTACTCGACGTTTCGATCTTAGATCCTTGCAATGGATCCTCTTCCGTCGCTCGGCAGAATATACCAGTTGGCCGTCTAGGAAGAAAACCAGCGACTCGGCGCTACTGGACACGCTCAAGCAGGAGAAAGCCTAAGTCTCGCTACCTTCTCGGGTAGCGGCTCGAGAAGACGATGGTTGGCAGCGATGGCGCTCTGGTAGGAGCTGGCGGGACCCTCGAAGTCTCTGTAAACCTTGCTAGTTGTGTGGCTGCTATAGCAAGAAAGAACGAAGGAAACCCTAATTTTTTTGGCATGAACGAGCAGGATTATCGTAGAAGATTAGACGGCTGGAACTTGCAAGAGGGATCGAACGGCTGGGATCTTTGCGGCGGATCGGACGGCCCTCGAGCGCCCATCATCTCTGCTGGATCGGATGGCTTATGTCAAGCCACATCTGCGCCGGTTTATAGAGGATCCAATGGCTCACGAGGCACCATGTCATCAAGGAAGGGCAAAGTGGGCAAAACGGGAAATTCAAAAATAAATATTGTGATTTTTGCAAACGCCCACATCATACTATTGATACTTGCTGGAAATTACATGGAAAGCCCCGACAAAAATAAAAAAGAAAAGGAATCCTCGGCTTATCAGGTCTCCATGCAAAGGATTGATGGAGTGCAACGGGCAATTACTCAGGATCAGTACCAGAATATTGTGAAAATTCTGAATCAACTGAAAATTGAGGACAAAAGTGCGGGATTTTCATATACTTTTCTTTACAAGGAGAATACTTTTGCAGTGAATACATGGATAATTGACTTAGGGGCTAGTGATCATATAATATGCAATGAGCATCTATTTTCTCATGTGGACAAAGGATCACAATCTCCCATATCGGTATGACTTCCGAATGGAAATGTCACCCATGTTCACCCATGTTACAAAGATTGGAACTGTACATCTTGGCCCAAATTTTGTTCTATGAAATGTCCTATGCATTCCTAACTTTGAATTCAACCTACCCTCTGTCTCAAAAGTCTACCTAAATAATTCATGTCGTGTCATATTCAATTCCGACAATTGTTTCTTTCAAGACCATTTGACTGGGAAACTGTTATCACACTCCTCATTGTGATGGGTCCCGATTCTTTCTAACAATTATTGATGATTATACAAGGAGAACTTGGGTTTATCTTATGCAATCCAGAAGTCAAACATTTACTCATCTTTCAAACTTTATTTTCTTGATTGAGAATCAATTCAAAAGATCTGTGCAACGAATTCGTACAGATAATGGGCGGGAATTATTCACTTTTGATTGCACAAAATTTCTATCTTCTCATGGGATAATTCATGAAAGCTCTTGCACTTACACTCCATAATAGAATGGAATTGTTGAGCGCAAGCATAGACATCTTTTGGAAGTAGCTCGTGCATTAAAATACCAAACTTGCATTCTTGAAGCTTTTTGGGGAGATTGTGTTGTCACAGCAGCCTATTTGATTAACTGCATGCCTAGCCGGATAATATATGGAAAAACTCCTTTTGAAATGCTTTATAAGAAACGACCAGAAAATAATCACCTTCGAGTGTTTGGTTGTTTATGTTATGCAACAAATGTGGGTCCTTTGGATAAAATGGGTCCTCGTGCCACACAATGTGTCTTTATGGGATATCCTACGGCTCAAAAAGGATACTGAGTTATGGAAATTTCTACGGGGCATTTCTTCATAAGCAGGGATGTCACTTTTCATGAAGATGTCTTTCCATTCAAATCCATTCAAAGATATGATCTCTTCATCGACTCCATCATCAAAAAGCCACCGACCTTTTCTCTGTGAAGAAGATCTATCTATGACTTCGCAATATCTAGTTGTTGCCCCGGAACCACCCACATCTATTCCACAGGAAACAACAATTTCTGAAGGAGAGTTACCAAAATTATCTCCATAATTATATGAAGATTCTCTAGCCATGGCTCCCTCCGTAACTACATCATAATCTTCTCCAATACCTGAAGAAATAGTAACTGAGCTACCTCGACATTCTGGATGGCAAACTCGCCCACTTACGTGGACGAAAGACTACATTTGTTCTGCATCCCGCTATCCAGGTACTAAGTATCTTGTCTCTTCATATGTCTCCTTTAATTAGTTATCACCGGGACATATGTGTTGCATCAGCCACCTTTCAGAAGAGCATGAACCATCCTCATTCCATGAAGCATCACGTGATCCTCGGTGGCAATGAGCAATGGAATCAGAACTCAAAGCATTGATGGAGAATCATACTTGGGATATTGTGCAGCTTCTTCCACATCGGAAACCAATCGGATATAAATGGGTGTATAAAATCAAGTTTAAGGCAGACGGTTCGGTTGAACGCTATAAAGCTCGGTGGCAAAGGATTCACCCAACAAGAAAGTTTTGATTACCATGAGACTTTTTCCTCTCGTTGCTAAATAAGTCACTATTCGTTCATTCTTCTCCATCGTAGCTATCCGCAACTAGTCACTACATCAAATGGATATTCACAACGCTTTCCTTCATGGTGATCTTGATGAAGAAATTTATATGGAACTTCCACAGGGATTACGCAGACAGGGAGAGTCTCGGGTGTGTCATCTACGCAAATCCTTTTATGGATTGAAACAGGCATCTAGGCAATGGTATGCCAAATTCATTGTTGCATTGACTAGTGCGGGATTTCGACATTCTAAGCACAACTATGCCTTGTTTACATGGAATTCAGGTAATTCATCAATCTATTTGCTGATATATGTTGATGATATACTTGTTATGGGAAACAACGACTCTCATGTTGCAAAGTTCAAGTAATACTTGCACTCTACTTTCCATATCAAGGATTTGGGACTTCCCAAATATTTTCGGGGTATTGAGATTGCGCGATCCGAGAAAGGTATCAACCTCAGTCAAAGGAAGTTTATCCTAGAAATCATTTCGAACGGGATTATCTAGATGCAAACCAGCTGTCATACCAATTGAACAGAATACCAAGCTGATTACTCATGAATATAACTTGAATTCCTCTTCATATGTTGAGGATTCATTGCTCAAGGATCCATCTAAATATCAACGACTTGTTGGAAAATTAATATACCTTTCCATGACAAGGCCGATATATGTTATGCAATGCGAGACACTCAGTCAATTCATGCATAGTCCAAAACAGTCACATATGAATGCAACTTTAAAAGTTGTGAAATATTTGAAGGGATGTCTAGGGCTTGGAATATTTCTATCTTGTGATTGTAGCATGAAGATGACAGCTTTCTGTGACACAGATTATGCTACTTGCCCAATGACTAGAAGATCTATTACTGGATTTTGCATTAAATTGGGAAAGTCGTTAATCTCGTGGAAAATGAAGAAACAATCAATTGTATCATTGTATCAGCCGAATCAAAGTATTGAGCCATGGCAAAGGCTACTGCGAAGTGATTTGGATACAAGGATTCTTTCAGATCTTGGATTACAAGTTAGTGGACCAACTTATTTGTTTTGTGATAATGATGCTACACTCAAATTGGCGAGAAAGTCCATTTTTCACGAAAAAAAACAAAACATATAGAAGTTGATTGCCATTAAGATCGAAGAAGGAGTTCTTGTCACCAAAGGAATTGGAACTATGGATCAACCTGCAGATATCTTCACTAAATCGCTATGTCAAAGACAATACAAATATTTACTAAGCAAGCTAGCTGTCCTTGATATATATAAGGCGCCAGCTTGAGGGGGAGTGTTGGAGATAGTATCAAAGATTATGAGATTTAGATCTGCTAGTCCTGGTCCTAATTAAGGATTGATTGAACTAGAGAAAGAGTGATTTGTGGGATTTATTTAGCAAATAGGAAATTTATTATTCCTTGTATATTATTTCCTTTTTTCTTCTTTCATCCTTACTTTATAAATGTATTCATTGTACCTGTATACAAAATCAATCAATACAAAAGAAAATTTTTCTCCATTTTCCCATTCAACTTCTGTCATCCTTGAATACAAGCTACTACAACAATCTTCGGAGCCGAATACATATATGTGTCCCATCCTCCCACCCTTTCCCCCCAACACCTCCCCTCTCTCTCCCTAAGTGTGCCAAGGAACAATTTCATATGACGGTTATATTATATGATTAATTGATGTGATGCCTTTCACCCAATGTATGGTACTCTCTTCATTCCTTAGTGTCTATTTCGGCACACACTCAGTCCACTGAATTAAGAAAAGCACAAGAGCCAAAAAAAAAAAAAAGGCTTAAATGAAGATTAGGAGTCACAATATATGAGCGCAGGCTGCGTGAGTCTGACCTAAATTACCAAATGAATCAAGCACAAGTTTTTGAAAACATATAAGAGGATGGAAGATATAGAAACGTTACATATTAATCTCATTAAAATCAATCAGGCGCCAATGCTTATGCTGAAGAGCCTAGACTAGTCAGAAGAGCCGCAAGCCCTCATCTGTTCTTGAGTAAATTATCTGCATCTAAATCACATATATATTACCCACTAAAAAGAATTCATACCATCTCAGACAAGTTGGAGGAAGGGTTTGGTCGCCATTCTTCAAAAGTAAAAGTATCCAAAACAAAGTTTCACTAGAAAGACTTATGAAATTTTGTGCTTCATCGCCGTAGAATAAAGTTGAGGCCAAACATCTCCTCGGAAGCTTCCTCTGGCTAAACAAAACCAACAAGCTTTGCTACAATTATAGCACTCTCAGTCCCTATCTCCTTTGTCAGACCACAGCCGGTGGCCATATGGTCCCTATCTCCTGTGTCTGACCACAATACAATTTTTGGCACTTCGGCGGGGACTTCAATCATTAGCTTCACGCTCTCCCCTCTTTAACCTATGCAATCACAATGTCGTTGTCATAGAAGCCAAATTGCTATGGCCATTGCAAAAACAAGCGATCGAACAATAAAATAAATATAATAGAAAAATATATCGGATGTCAAATCTACATGGTTTGGTTGGTGTCACCTACATCGAGAGCAATAAAGAATATCACTATAAATAAGAGATACAATACAAATTATAACCACACTCGAGCCACTCAAACATTTCTTAAACCCCAATTATATTTAATAAATCACATAGTGTTTGGTTTTAAATTTCCTCACAGAATATTCTCTCAATCTTGTGGAGGATGCAATTAAGCAAACTTTTACCACAACATTTCTATCGGCTATAAAACACTAGTGGATCTTCTAGGATGCAATTAACGAAGCCCTTCTTGAAATTGTGTGCAACGCCACACATTTCAGGAAGAAGTTTATTCTACCCATAAAATTCGCATAAATACACACACATATATAGCCAGAGAAGTCCAAGAATAGATAGAAAACAAAGTCCAAACTTGGGACTTTCCTCTCTCTCTCTCTTTTTAAATTCTTGGCTGACTCCAATAGAGGAAATAATTTTGTTCTAGATCAAGACTCCAAAAGAGGAAATAATTTTGTTATAGATCACGACTCCAATAGTGGAAATATTTCTGTTCTAGATCACGACTTCAACATGATGCAAATTGCCGCATTATGTAAGATCCGATTTAGAACTTTCATCTACCAGATTAACAGGCAATTCAGTTTGAGTTGGTGTTGCGACCAAATTTTCGAGTGCACTACCTAAAATTAGGTTAATGGATTACTAAGTCTAGACTTAGTTCGGGCTCTCCCAAATCCATACCAATTCGCGACTTAAATTCAAGTTTTTTTTTTTTTTAAATAAATATATCTAGGAGTCGCCACTAATCAGTTTATGGTAGGTCGATTAGACACTTAAGTAAAATAACAGGATAATTATTTTACTCCCACGAACCAGAGACTTTGGGTACGGGGACTTGATTACACTAGATTTCTTTAATGCCCTTTCGATATCATTATTTTATTTTTAAAAATATTTTTGCAAGCAGCTTGAATTGATTTTAAATCTGTTTCCCTAACATGTGAGGCGATTATGCGGGTGTGCAAACCACCAATTTAACACCCAAGAAAGCAATGAATAAATTGTAGGACTTACCTCGCAACAACGAAAGCATCTGCAATGTTGATTAGAATTCATATCGACAGTCCAAAATATGATTTCTAATTAATACACAATTTCTTCTTCTTCTTTTTTCACTTATTTAATGAGAATTATGCAATGCATGCTACTAATCTAACACGAAAAGATACGACATGGCCATATGACCTAACTATATGACATAAATAAGATGTAGTCCATACTAAAAAAATGAAATCACTTTATTCTAAGGCATTTTTTGGTATTTTCCTTGAAATTCGAAATTATAAAAATGCGAAAATTATCTTCCTAGATTAAGACATCCTCTAATTTGTATTAGGAATGAGATTAAGCCAAACCCTAATTTAAACTAGAATGTTAAACTAGAATGTTATCCTAACTTAGAAATACCTAACTAAAATGCAATATCTAAACTTATAATAAATTAAAAACTATTATCTAGAATTAAACTACGTGCAATTTTATCCTAATATGCAATGACATGCAAAGAATGCCCTAATTCTAATATATTTTTTCTCTTTTTGTTTATAATTTTATGAAAATTCGAAATTAAATTTGGCAAATAGTTAAACATGCAATTTAAATTAATGAAACGAAAATCTAACATCCTAAATTTATGGTTTTGGTATTTTTTATTTATTTATTTTTAATTTCGAAATAATAAATTTCCTATCCTAAATATGCAAAATCCCTAAGAAATAAACCTAATCTAACTCACATTTTTGTTGATTTTTTTTTTTTTTTATGAAAGCAAAATCAACTTAAACCACACGACGGCAAATCGAGCCGATAAGATTGATATTCAAAAAATTGACGAATCATATATCGTGCATGAGATCGGGTTAGCTAATTTTAACTAAATCGTGAATCGAATCTCGAGCATGAGATTGGATTGTCGATTTTGCAAAAATTGTGAGTCGGATTTCAGGCGCGAAAATCAGACCGTCAATTCCTAATTTGAGGGACTTAATCATAAATTTGAGAATAATACCACTAAAAAAAAAAAACTATAAAAGACATAATAATAATAATAAAATAAGAAAAACTACCCAATGTATTTTTCCTTTTCTTTTTTTTTTTCTTTTTTTCCTTTCAAAGCCTTGTGCTCGTGGCGAGTCTGGTCACCATCGATCACCGAGTCACGGTCATCGGATCTCGGTGCGGGAGCTTCGGCGGCAAGTGGAGCGGCGAGTAGGGACACTGGTCGAAGCAACACGGGCGCGAGCATCGCTCGGAAGCGAGCAGACCGACAACACAAGCGGTGGGTCGCGGTTTAGGCGAGACGGGGAAGTGTTCGGGAAGCATGAGATGCCAGGGGGCGAGAGGTGTAGATGAGGGTGCTCGCAGACGGTTCAAATCTGCCGGCGTCGGGGACGATACGAGCTTGCGGACGAGCATGTAAGAAGTCTGTTGACACCCGATTTTTTGTTGACATTTTAAACATTCTTTTTGCAAAAAAAAAAAAAAAAAGCCAAAACGATTAAAAAAATGAATAAATGAAAACGTAAAAAATGAAAAGAAAACGAGAAAGAAAAAAATGTAAAGAAAACAATTTTTTTTTAAAAAAGAGAAAAATGTAAAGAAAAAGATAATAAAAAAAAAAAAAACGCTGGTTCAGAGGGTGAGCCATTGGACAAGATTTTTGGCTCTCTCTCGCTAAACGGTTCGTGCGCGAATGCTCTTGGGGGCTCTCTCGAAAAATTCTGAAAAGCTCTCTCTCTCTCTCTCTCTCTCTCTCTCTCTCTCTCTCTCTCTCTCTCTCTCTCTCTCTCTCTCTCTCTCTCTCTGCGGGGATCGATCTCTCTTTCGGGATTGCTTTTGGGGTTCGGGGGATTTCGATCGATCGGAGTTCGATCTGTTAGGGTTTTCATCGGAGGCTCGATCGTTCTCTCGACCAGAGGCGTCGGCGCTCACGGCGACGAGGACACCAGCAATTCTGGCTCTCTTTCTGGAGATTGAAGACGAACGGTTGTTGGCGAGGATCGGAGGTGCTCGAGATCTCACTCCCGGACGGGGATATGGCTGACTCCGGATCGATGTCTCTCCTTCTCGATCGCTCTCTTGCGCATCGGATCTGATTCGCTGGGACGGCCGGTTGAGGAGCTCGAAGTACAAGGTTCAGATTCGCATCGACAACAGCGATGGCGGCGTCAACAACGACTTCCGATCGTTTCTTTATTCCGCTTGCCCGATTATTCATCGCGGTTCAGTGATCTCCCCTTCCCGGCGGTACGGACTGGTGAGTAAACTGATCACCCCCTCTAGCTCTACGTGAATCGACGTTCTCGACGGGCTTGATCTGTCCCTTTTCGTTTTTGCCGTTAGTTGTCTTTTGTGATGTATCTAGTTACATATGTCAAGATATATGCAACTTGTGAAACAATCGCTGTTGAGTAGTGCTCTGCTGATAAGTGACAGAAAAGTCCGTGAGTGGAGGTTTTGTTTTGAGTATATTTTTGCTCTATTGTAGTTTAATTTCTTTTTCTCTATATTTCTCTCTCTTGGATTGCTCTCTATGGCTCGATTGCTTTATCTCGTCATGATCTATCGCATTTTTCTCTCGGCCCTGTCTTCGGTTCGATTGGATAATATCTTCGCTATTGGCCTATTTGTATCACCTATACCAACATTTAGAAGAAATCATCGAAATCGAGTCGACAAAACAATTCTCTGGGCTACCTCATATATATGCTCTCTTGAATTGCTTGCTTTGCACGTGGTATGGCACGTCGCTAATATCGAGTAATAACATGCTGATCATGATGGTGAACTCCACGAGTTTTTTTTAGTTAGCAATACGTAGTTCTCTATGTGTCATGCATAGGTAAACAGAAAAAGGTTGCTGGCCCTTTTGCATCGACCTTTCTGATGTAGATACTCTGGCAGCAGATTTTAATGGTCATAACTTTTGATTTAGTCTGCCATTTATATTGCGTTTGAATGCTTTTTAAGCGAATAATGATGTTGGGTTTGCCCTCGGCTGTTCTTGGCATTTTTGCAATTGTAGTAGTTACGAGCTTACATATACCAGATGCTGACCATGTCTTGATATCCCATGATTGGGTGTGCATGTGATTCCAACTTGAGGCTAGTTTGGTTATGGATTGACGCCATTTTGATCAAGTAAACTCATACGTGCTTGTGCTTCAATTTCATGGCAATTTGTCATCAAACAATCACAATTTGCAGTCTCGTGTGCTCTGTTACAATTTTGGTTACATGCTGAAATCATGGATTATAGATGCTGTAATGGATAATAGATGATCAATATGTTGATTGTGGTTATTTGCATTCTTTGGAAATTTTGATTTCAATCCTTCGATGATGATTTCTAGCATGACCTATGCCTATTCTTTAATCATATGTTGTCTTGAATAGATTGTTAAACCTACTGAGGTTAAGGAATTTCTGTGTTTTTTTTGTGCATTGATCTAAAGATAGATGTTTTCATTACACTTGTCTTTGACATCTATACTTATGACATGCCGAAATATTATGGAATTCATGTATCATTTGAGTAGGCTGAGGGTCCAAATACTGCATGACATATTCTGTTTCTTTTTGCTGATCGACCATATGTGCAAATACCTTTGTTTAAGCATGTAAAAAGCCTTAATTGGGCTGGTCACCTCTTAGGAACTCGTAAAAGACACCTCGAACTTTCCAATAATATCAAGTCTATCCAATTTCCTCACCATTTGCCTTATCTTCCAATTTCAAATCTGATATTGAAATCTGGATTTTGCCTTAGTCTAGAATGCATACTTTGTTTGTGAATTTGGTATGAATTTTTGTGAAGAGTCTAGGATTGAGTCCTTCATGAAAGTTGTCTTTCACATAAAAATTGCAAAAAATGATTGTGTGTTTGCCTTGCTATGCTGTTCTGCTTTTGACTGACCTTGATCTTTTCCAGGATTTTATAAATTCACATGCTTAGAATTTTAGGATGCTTCTTCATGAAGGTTGTTCCTTATATGTGGATAGATGTGCTATAAAGATCATAGGTTGAATAGATCATAGGTCATGCCTCTATTAAACAGACATCAGATGCTCTGTTTTTGTATAGATTATTTTGGTTGGTTGACATACCTCTGCTCTTAATACATGCTGAATCTGATCATCTTATCTTCTTCGAATTTGATTTGCATTGATCGGCAATTTCGTATGTCTGATATGTCACTTTCTTTTTTTGGCTTTAAGGAGGTGCTAAATGAGGTTTTTTGATCTCGAGCCCTTCTAGACATAGAAAATAGACTTCTCAAGCTTCGATTTGATATGTCGCACGCCCTGAACGGATGTCATTCGGTCATCAAAAACACCTACAAAATCTGTCAATTCTGCAGCAATTTTAGATTTTTTTTGCTGTTTCTGTGTAATGATCTTGCTGGTTCTTTATGTTAACGGCCAAATCATGCCTCATTGTTTCCTTGACATTTGAAACACATGTTACAAGTTTCGCATCGATGCATGGCATATCATTTTTGAATCTCGTTTGATGTGAATATCATGCATCCATTTGGCTAATCGCAATTGAAATTTGCCAAGCATGACATTCCTAATTCTAAGTCACTTGGCAATGTTAATGACTTGTGTGACTTCTTTGCATTTTGATTTAGGGTTAAATGTTTACCCAAACCTTTTTCGCATTCAACCTTATGTCATGTGCAAGTTTCACATTTTTGTACATTGTTTAGGTGGTCTTATGAACCATTAAACATGCATTGTATTTTGTCATGTTCATGACTTGAATTTGCTGGATTCATGTTCATGTCTGATGCCTATGTCTATTCGTTATAATAATGATTTCAATGCGTTGTCTTAGTCATATAAGATGAGGCAAGGAATCATTTTTCTTAGATTGGGTTTAGATTAGGATTCCAAAGATGGACTTTGGTGTGAAGACGATGGAAGTCGATGTCCATTCCGACTATTATCTTGTACCATTTGTTTTCCCGACATATGTCTCGGGTTTCATGCATTGTATAAAACCCGACGAGTTGCGGGTTTCCTTTCTTTCCTGATTGTTTTCTCTTTTATATTCTTTAGGATTGCATGATTAGATTTATTGATTTTTTCTTGATTGTTTACTTCATGTCTCACACTTTCAATTTCTCTGATTTATTCCTTTTATTGTTTTTCTTTTAGAAATAGAATAGCATAAAAGTAATCCACCACGCGTGATCGTTTAGCTTAGAATTGGTGATCCCGAAAATATAAAAAGAGATGCATGGACATGTTAGGAAAAACACAACATACTGTTAGGTATCGAAAGGGCGCTAATAGCTATATTAGTGTAACCCAAGTCACCGAATCTAGATATCTGGTTGCGTAGGAATCGAGGGAATTCTCCCGACCCTCGATTGGGTTTTCTAGCCAACCCCCAAAAAATATATATAAAGCTAGTGGCGACTCCTGTATGTTCTTAGGTTGTTAAATATCTAAATCGTATAAATAAATTCGCTGTCACGTGGGGTACGAGCTTGGGAGAGCTCGCGATCTTATGATCAAGTACTCCTAAACCCGACCTCCTCCCCTTCGACATCGAGGGCGGCGAGATCGGGTCGCGACAGACTTGGCGACTCCGTTGGGGACTGGTTACTAGATTAAGAGGACTTGGAGCCGTTTAAAAATGGTTGTTGTGTTTTAACTAACATGTCTCTTGTAGGATCGCCTGCATGTCAAAGTCGCGTGGAAAATCAATTTAGTCGCTAACCTTGTGTTAAATGGTCTTGTAGGTGGGAGTTATCAGGGGAGGCGTGCTTGTAAACCCTTTGTTTTGTAGGTGGTGTAAGGATGTATGAATGTATGAGAGTTTATATTGAAGTGCTGGATGTTTAAATTTAAATGCATGTTTACAAGCTTTAGCACGACACCGCACACACAACCGCGGTCTAAAACCCCGATCGCCCAATCTAGGACCTTAGGAGGGTTTATGGGTGGAATCTGCGAGTGAGTACTCGTGGTAATCCATTACTTACGTAAACCCGCTTATCCCAACTGATAAAGATAGCACTGACCGACGATAGTAGCGGTGGGTAAACTATTTTTATCCTTTGGGATGAGGACCTTGAGCTTTTAGTACCCTCACCTTAGGCGTCGAAACCTCACAGTTTCATGCGACATGTGACTTGTGCTTGTCATGTGTTTGGTGGGAAAGAGATCGTTCCTTTTTTATCGCTCTTATATTTTTACTCTCCATATTTCAATTATACACTTTATATTTCAACGACGATATGTTTTGATCATGGGTGCCCCTTTAGGTTTAAGGTTAGATAAGTAAACTCGAAATAGACGTGCTCCCCGTGCCTGGGAATCTCAAGACTCCATGGGAGAATCTCGACACAAGACATCAAGACTATGTGGTTGCCGTCGATGAAGCTGACTTGGAAGGAGAAATGAAGACTCATCCCGAGCCTTAAGGTTTTCGACGAGCTCATGTTAAGGAGCAAGAAGACAGTGTCTTGATTGATGAGGAATGCTTGACCCATGATAACAAGCGTCTCCGCGTGATCCCACCTAGTCCTTAGGTTTCCATTTCATATTTTTTTTGCTTGTAAATGGATTTCCTTTGTGTTTCCCTACTTTTTATCGAGGTTTCCCTGTATTCATTTTCATATTACATGTAAAATCGAACCGATTTGTGAGCTTCAAGAAAGCAAGGTTCTATTTCCCTTGTAATTGTTCGATTGAAATGAATAAAATTCATTGAACATTTCCATGTAATTTTTAGAAAAAAGGGGCATTTTGATTAAATATTTGTTGTCGTTCCTTTTCAATTGTATAATTTCTTTTGAAGAAATTTTGATAAGATGATGTTATATGATATTGGGATCATATACACTTTTTATCAGTATTTCATCTCAAGAAAATATAAAATTGAACAGGATTTGTATCTTAACGATTTCTTTTAACCTGTACTAATTTGAGTCATTTTCTTTTTTCAGGAGATTTTGAAAGATGGCTGAAGAAAGATTTGTTATACGTACTTGCCGCCAAACAAAAATGGAGAACGAAGACACCCGAGCCCGTGTCATTAATATGGAAAATCAAATGGCGCAAATGATGGCATTATTGGCTGATCTCTCCGGCCAAGTCGAAACTTGACGTCTGTAACTCCTGCTTCGTCTACCATGAATATTCCTACCACGCCCGCTGAAGCGCTGATGGTAGAGCTCGTGGGGAAAGGGCCTGCTGAAGAAATTCCCATTGCAATCCCAATAGTTATTGGTCTAGAGCCTCCCTCCAAAGAAATTCCAACTTCGCACTTCAATGAAGAAAATGCAAGGCGTCTTGCAAAAATTGAGGAGCGCCTTTGCATGCTGCAAGGCTATCAGTTACAGGGGTTTGATAAACTTTTGCCCTTTGCCAAAGTTAATATCCCCGAATACTACAAGGAGCCTGAGTTCACAAGGAAATACGACGGCATCGGATGTCCTAAGACTCATTTGAAGTATTATCTAGGCAAGATGGCTCGTTATTCAGATAATCCCCCACTCTTGATTAATTCATTCCAGGACAGCTTGGTTGGTCCTGCGTTAACATGGTTTATAGAGTTGGACATGGAGAAGATCCGTACTTGGGAAGACCTCGTTGATGAATTCCTTCAGCAGTACAAATTCAATACTGAAATTGCTCCGACTCGAGAAGAATTGGTCCGAGTCGAGAAAAGGAGAACCAAATCATTTAGAGCCTACACTCAAAGATGGAGGGTCACTGCGTCTCAAGTAAAACCGTCATTGTTTGAGAAAGAGACCATGAAATTGTTGCTTCAAGCTATGCCCCGTGATTTTTTCGAAAAGATGTACAACCATACCTGTATGAACTTTGCCACATTTGTGGAGTTGGGCGAACGCATCGAGGGGATCATGCGTGAAGGAAGGTTGACTGAGACCACAAATCGTCGATATGCCCCAAAGAGGGATAAAGAATCGACTGTCGAGATTGCTTATATACAAAACTCCTCTTATCAAAAGCCATATAATCCTCTGGCTCATAGACCTGCCATAGAGACAGGGAATTCCTCTCGAAACTTCGATCGCAAAGGAAAAGCTCCCCAAAGGCAATTTACTCCGTTGCCTAGACCAATGTCACAACTACTTCCAATGTTGATCGAAAGTCATCTTGTGGCAAAAGAGATCTCGAGGGATAATCCGCCAAAGTTTGCTGGATTTGACCTTAACAAGACATGTGATTACCATATGGGTGAAAAATGTCATCATGTGGATAATTGTTTTGTGCTCCGTTCTAAGATTCAGAATTTGCTGGATAAAGAGCTGCTCACCTTTAAGGACTCAGCACCGAATGTCCAACAAAACCCCCTTCCAAAGCATTCTGAAGATGTCAACATGGTTGGCACTATCGATGGAAATGAAGAACTCACAATTCCCACTATGTAAGGGACGTTCTTAGTTCTTGCATTTCATTTTAGTCGTATTCCATTTAATTCTCCCCTGCGAGGGAATTCCATTCATTTCTACTTGTAATAATTTGGATCACAAACTCTATAGATCCGAGATGATATACGTTGTAATGCAATTTTTGCACATTAATAAAATTCACGTTTTGTTAATAGACGTGTGAGGCCCTAATCAGTCCTATGATGATGCTTTGAGGCCTGAGCCTCCACACGATCTATAGTTTCAAAATGTTTTAGTGGAACGAGGATGTCCAATGACATGAGGACTAGTTCCCAATAAATTTCTTTTCAAAAACTCGAATTTGAAAACAAGTTTTTCATGACATGCACATACATTGCATTCATTTATATGTGTACTAACCATTTTTCGATTGTATCACAGGCATGACATTTCACATCACGATAGTCATTTGCATGGCTCGGATTCGCATTCAAAAGATTTTTCAAGAAGTATTATCCATGAATAAATGGAAAGGCCTTTGAGCCACTGTTAGATTGAATCCGAGCCACTTTAAGACATTTGCATTATGCATTGCATGCATACATATTGCATCTGCATTTTTGTTCATTTTGCAGGATCATTAATGAAGATTCTACCTGTCCACAAGAGGTTCATCTCAGAAATGCAGAACTCTCAAGAATTGCCATCTTCTTTAGAACTTAGAGGTGACCCTATCCTTTAGAACGCCAAAAGAGTCGGTTAGAATTCTCGAAGTACAGATAAAACTTTGAAAGTGAACTCTTGTGCTGGGCAAAGCCTGTTTTATCCACAAGTTTTATTCAACCTTACTTCTAAAAATATCTCCAATAGGGTCAAGGAAGCATGTCATTTCAAGCAAAATTTCATTACATTTTCATTCCCCGAGGAGCTGAATTTTACCAAAGTGTATTTTGGAAAACTTGAAAAGGATTGTTAAATATGCCAGGTGGTAATGCCTAAAATGATGAGAGGCAACCCCTTTACCAAATACGTCCTTATACACTCCTTGAGAGAATTGAGTGAAAAGAACCATGTCTTAGGGCATAGGATTCATTCACAGTGAATACATGATTTGAGATGATAAAGGCATTTCATTTCTCAATCCCAAACACTATTGATATCCCTTGCAAGCCACTTTGAGCCAAATAGGGAGCATTTCCAAAATAACCCTGTCAAGAACAACCCCACATTGGGGCAAAATAGAGGGTCTTGGTTGGAAATTATGGAGCAAAAGATCAAGAAAGATTTTATTGCTTTCACTTGTATCAATCTTCTTGTGTTAGCTTCAGGTGATTTATTATCGAAACTCGAAGCATCCCGAGATGACGAAGAGCATTCCATTCACTACCACAAACACAAGTACCCTTTGCTTAGCCAAGTTGAGCCTTATGCAATTCTTTCATAACCCCAGGTGATGATTATCTCCCTACACTAGGGCAAGGCACATGATTTACCAACAAAATTGAGAACATTGGTAAATGCCACTCGAGAGTCCTAGATGCTCAAAAGAGAGTGAAAACTAGGGGGCATAAAAAAGCAATGTGCCTAGTAAAAGCAAGGCCAATGCCTATAAAAAAATGCAAAGAAAAGCAAAAGTGCGAAGAAAAGCGAAATCAATGGTCATGACAAAAGACCATCCGTTGAAAAACAAAAGAAATGCCTTGCAAGAAAAAACATGTATTGTAAGCAATGTCATTAGAACAAAGAGCGAAACTCTCATGTCTCAAGACAAATTACCAAAAGGACTCTCGAGATAGGATAAAGTTCAAGAGTCAAATTTTTTGAAAAGTCGTGTGATGGTAATGATGCCAAGATAATCACTCACTTTTCACCCTTTGATGTTTGAAAATTTTTCAAGCCTTTTCTAAGCCACACCCAAACCAACACTACAACCCTTATCCGAAGTCTCTTCCGCTTGGGATGGTTCGAGTTGAAATGAGAATATCACATAGGAGCTACCGCTAGAAGGAGTGGAAGCAATCCTATCTTATCTTATCTTCAAAGTTCTTGACTTGTAAACCCGATGAAGATATTGATTGAATATTCATTTCTTGGCCTCAAAGTGCATACCCTTTGTGTAAGCCCATGACCAAGCCATCATTACGGTCCCTTCAAAAGACCTTTTGATCAATGTATTGTATTCACTGTGAACGTTTCTGAAAGCCTTAGACATAGGTTGAGTGAGACTTCTCTAAGTGAGGATTAAACATTTTTCCCATATCAATGGTTGGGAACAAAAGCCATTTTTAAGAGTCAGTGTGAAAGACCTCTTTTGATTAGGATATTTCCACTTGGCATATTTGACTTAGCTCTTAGATGGTTAATCAAATCTCATTTTGTTAAAATCCTCTCTGAAAGGATTTGACATTTGGCATTATTTCGCAAGATTGGCTCTCAAGTAATCTTGAAACTCTTTTTCAAAATATTTGTTCCTTAGTGAACCGGTTTTTGGTCATCCTAAACCATATCCTTAAGTTCTAGGTCAACTTAAAACCTTGTCTCTAAGTTCTAGGTCAACTTAAAACCTTGTCCCCAAGTTCTAGGTCAACTTAAAACCTTTGTCCCCAAGTTTTAGGTTATCTTAAAACCTTGTCTTTTAGGTTTGTGGGTCCATCCTTAAACCACTAGGTTCGTGGGTCCATCCTTAAACCACACTAGGTTCGTGGGTCTATCCTTAAACCACTAGGTTCGTGGGTCCATCCTTAAACCACACAGTTCCTTAAACCTTGTCTTCCAAATTCTAGTGATTTCATTACCTTCATTCCATTCCACGGGAGCAAAGAAACAAAGTAAATAAATCTTAACAAGAGTTCAGATATCGTCATGAGCACAGGTAAGTATCAGGTATGTCCCTAACCGACTAAAAATTTCGGGTATCAATTTTATCTTTGAGTGGAACCTCTTCGAGCTCCCACCCAAAGAGGGGCGGCTGTTGACACCCGATTTTTTGTTGACATTTTAAACATTCTTTTTGCAAAAAAAAAAAAAAAAAAAAAGCCAAAAAGATTAAAAAAATGAATAAATAAAAACGTAAAAAAAATGAAAAGAAAATGAAAAGAAAAACGAGAAAGAAAAAATGTAAAGAAAAAAATTTAAAAAAAAAGAGAAAAATGTAAAGAAAAAGATAAAAAAAAAAAAAAAAAAAAAAAAAAAACGCTGGTTCGGAGGGTGAGCCATTGGACAAGATTTTTTTGGCTCTCTCTCGCTAAAACGGTTCACGCGCGAATGCTCTTGGGGGGCTCTCTCGAAAAATTCTGAAAAGCTCTCTCTCTCTCTCTCTCTCTCTCTCTCTCTCTCTCTCTCTCTCTCTCTGCGGGGATCGATCTCTCTTTCGGGATTGCTTTTGGGGTTCGGGGGATTTTGATCGATCGGAGTTCGATCTGTTAGGGTTTTCATCGGAGGCTCGATCGTTCTCTCGATCAGAGGCGTCGGCGGTCACAGCGACGAGGACGCCGGCAGCTTCCGGCTCTCTTTTCGGGAGATTGAAGACGAACGGTTGTTGGCGAGGATCAGAGGTGCTCGAGATCTCACTCCCGGACGGGGATATGGCTGACTCCGGATCGATGTCTCTCCTTCTCGATCGCTCTCTTGCGCATCGGATCTGACTCGCTGGGACGGCCGGTTGAGGAGCTCGAAGTACAAGGTTCAGATTCGCATTGACAACAGCGACGACGGCGTCAACAACGGCTTCCGATCGTTTCTTTATTCAGCTTGCCCGATTATTCATCGCGGTTCAGTGATCTCCCCTTCCCGACGGTACGGACTGGTGAGTAAACTGATCACCCCCTCTAGCTCTACGTGAATCGACGTTCTCGACGGGCTTGATCTGTCCCTTTTCGTTTTTGCCGTTAGTTGTCTTTTGTGATGTATCTAGTTACATATGTCAAGATATATGCAACTTGTGAAACAATCGCTGTTGAGTAGTGCTCTGCTGATAAGTGACAGAAAAGTCTGTGAGTGGAGGTTTTGTTTTGAGTATATTTTTGCTCTATTGTAGTTTAATTTCTTTTTCTCTCTATTTCTCTCTCTTGGATTGCTCTCTATGGCTCGATCGCTTTATCTCGTCATGATCTGTCGCATTTTTCTCTCGGCCCTGTCTTCGGTTCGATTGGATAATATCTTCGCTATTGGCCTATTTGTATCACCTATACCAACATTTAGAAGAAATCATCAGAAATTAGTCGACAAAACAATTCTCTGGGCTACCTCATATATATGCTCTCTTGAATTGCTTGCTTTGCACGTGGTATGGCACGTCGCTAATATCGAGTAATAACATGCTGATCATGATGGTGAACTCCACGAGTTTTTTTTAGTTAGCAATACGTAGTTCTCTATGTGTCATGCATAGGTAAACAGAAAAAGGTTGCTGGCCCTTTTGCATCTGACCTTTCCTGATGTAGATACTCTGGCAGCAGATTTTAATGGTCATAACTTTTGATTTAGTCTGCCATTTATATTGCGTTTGAATGTTTTTTAAGCGAATAATGATGTTGGGTTTGCCCTCGGCTGTTCTTGGCATTTTGCAATTGTAGTAGTTACGAGCTTACATATACCAGATGCTGACCATGTCTTGATATCCCATGATTGGGTGTGCATGTGATTCCAACTTGAGGCTAGTTTGGTTATGGATTGACGCCATTTTGATCAAGTAAACTCATACGTGATTGTGCTTCAATTTCATGGCAATTTGTCATCAAACAATCACAATTTGCAGTCTCGTGTGCTCTGTTACAATTCTGGTTACATGCTGAAATCATGGATTATAGATGCTGTAATGGATAATAGATGATCAATATGTTGATTGTGGTCATTTGCATTCTTTGGAAATTTTGATTTCAATCCTTCGATGATGATTTCTAGCAAGACCTATGCCTATTCTTTAATCATATGTTGTCTTGAATAGATTGTTAAACCTACTGAGGTTAAGGAATTTCTGTGTTTTTTTTGTGCATTGATCTAAAGATAGATGTTTTCATTACACTTGTCTTTGACATCTATACTTATGACATGCCGAAATATTATGGAATTCATGTATCATTTGAGTAGGCTGAGGGTCCAAATACTGCATGACATATTCTGTTTCTTTTTGCTGATCTGACCATATGTGCAAATACCTTTGTTTAAGCATGTAAAAAGCCTTAATTGGGCTGGTCACCTCTTAGGAACTCGTAAAAGACACCTCGAACTTTCCAATAATATCAAGTCTATCCAATTTCCTCACCATTTGCCTTATCTTCCAATTTCAAATCTGATATTGAAATCTGGATTTTGCCTTAGTCTAGAATGCATACTTTGTTTGTGAATTTGGTATGAATTTTTGTGAAGAGTCTAGGATTGAGTCCTTCATGAAAGTTGTCTTTCACATAAAAATTGCAAAAAATGATTGTGTGTTTGCCTTGCTATGCTGTTCTGCTTTTGACTGACCTTGATCTTTTCCAGGATTTTATAAATTCACATGCTTAGAATTTTAGGATGCTTCTTCATGAAGGTTGTTCCTTATATGTGGATAGATGTGCTATAAAGATCATAGGTTGAATAGATCATAGGTCATGCCTCTATTAAACAGACATCAGATGCTCTGTTTTTGTATAGATTATTTTGGTTGGTTGACATACCTCTGCTCTTAATACATGCTGAATCTGATCATCTTATCTTCTTCGAATTTGATTTGCATTGATCGGCAATTTCGTATGTCTGATATGTCACTTTCTTTTTTGGCTTTAAGGAGGTGCTAAATTAGGTTTTTTGATCTCGAGCCCTTCTAGACATAGAAAATAGACTTCTCAAGCTTCGATTTGATATGTCGCACGCCCTGAACGGATGTCATTCGGTCATCAAAAAACACCTACAAAATCTGTCAATTCTGCAGCAGTTTTAGATTTTTTTTGCTGTTTCTGTGTAATGATCTTGCTGGTTCTTTATGTTAACGGCCAAATCATGCCTCATTATTTCCTTGACATTTGAAACACATGTTACAAGTTTCGCATCGATGCATGGCATATCATTTTTGAATCTCGTTTGATGTGAATATCATGCATCCATTTGGCTAATCGCAATTGAAATTTGCCAAGCATGACATTCCTAATTCTAAGTCACTTGGCAATGTTAATGACTTGTGTGACTTCTTTGCATTTTGATTTAGGGTTAAATGTTTACCCAAACCTTTTCGCATTCAACCTTATGTCATGTGCAAGTTTCACATTTTTGTACATTGTTTAGGTGGTCTTACGAACCATTAAACATGCATTGTATTTTGTCATGTTCATGTCTGATGCCTATGTCTATTCGTTATAATAATGATTTCAATGCGTTGTCTTAGTCATATAAGATGAGGCAAGGAATCATTTTTCTTAGATTGGGTTTAGATTAGGATTCCAAAGATGGACTTTGGTGTGAAGACGATGGAAGTCGATGTCCATTCCGACTATTATCTTGTACCATTTGTTTTCCCGACATATGTCTCGGGTTTCATGCATTGTATAAAACCCGACGAGTTGCGGGTTTCCTTTCTTTCCTGATTGTTTTCTCTTCTATATTCTTTAGGATTGCATGATTAGATTTATTACTTTTTTCTTGATTGTTTACTTCATGTCTGGCACTTTCAATTTCTCTGATTGATTCCTTTTATTGTTTTTCTTTTAGAAATAGAATAGCATAAAAGTAATCCACCACGCGTGATCGTTTAGCTTAGAATTGGTGATCCCGAAAATATAAAAAGAGATGCATGGACATGTTAGGAAAAACACAACATACTGTTAGGTATCGAAAGGGCGCTAATAGCTATATTAGCGTAACCCAAGTCCCCGAATCTTAGATATTTGGTTGCGTAGGAATCGAGGGAATTCTCCCGACCCTCGATTGGGTTTTCTAGCCAACCCCCAAAAAATATATATAAAGCTAGTGGCGACTCCTGTATATTCTTAGGTTGTTAAATATCTAAATCGTATAAATAAATTCGTTGTCACGCGGGGTACGAGCTTGGGAGAGCTCGCGATCTTATGATCAAGTACTCCTAAACCCGACCTCCTCCCTTTCGACATCGAGGGCGGCGAGATTGGGTCGCGACAAAGTCGAGAGAGAAGAATTTGAGAGAAAGAAATTGTAGAAATTTTCCTCTGTATTCACTGCATTGATTCAATGTACATTGTCCTATTGTTATAGTACAAAGTGTGTACAAAACAAGTAACTAAATATATTACAATTTGTATCCGATTAGATACAATACATAATTGATCTTTCAATGATACTTTGGAATATTCTTGCGTATCTTCCCACACTCCCCTCAAGCTAGTGGCTTGTAGATATCCAAGACGCCTAGCTTGCTTAGGAGATACGCGTGCTGACTTTGACATAAAGGTTTGGTGAAAACATCTGCCGGTTGTTCTTCTGTTCAAATCTTCACCGTTTCGATTATCCCTTCCTGGATTTTTTCTCGTGTGAAATGGCAATCTACTTCTATGTGTTTCGTTCTTTCATGAACGATTGGGTTTGAAGCAAGTTTGAGGGCCGCATCATTGTCACAAAACAATTTCGTTGGCCCTTGAACTTGTACTCCAAGATCACAAAGTAATCCACGTAGCCATACTATTTCACACGTGGTCTTTGCCATGGCTCGATATTCTGCCTCTGCTGAGGATAATGAAACAGTCGGTTGCTTCTTTGTTTTCCATGAAAGTAAATAATCCCCAAACTTAATACGTAAAACCAGTTATGGACCTCCTACTCATCGGACAGGTTGCATAATCCGCATCACAATATGCTGTCATTCTCATATCACATTTCTTGGATAGGAGGATCCCAAGTCCAAGACATTTCTTCAAATATTTTACCACTTTGAGTGCAGCATTCATGTGAGACTGCTTGGGATTGTGCATGAACTGACTGAGAGTTTGAACAGCAAAAGTAATATCTGGCCGAGTCATAGTCAAATATATGAGCTTCCCAACCAATTTCTGATAACTCATTGGATCTCTTAGTACAGGATCGGCATCTTGAAAGATTCCGGCATCATAATCTGCTGTGGTTAGCTTGATGTTCTGCTCAATTGGAATTACAGCTGGCTTACATCCCGACAATCCTCGCTTCGATATAATTTCCAAGGCAAATTTCCTCTGGCGAGGGATATTCCTTGATCTGATCGAGCAATTTCTATTCCAAGAAAATACTTTGGCAAACCTAGATCTTTTATATGAAAGGTAGAATGCAAGACTTGCTTGAAACCTTTGATGGCTATCTCATCATTGACCATAATTAGTATATCATCTACATATATCATCAAGTATATAGATGACGTACCTTTAGTTCATGTGAAAACAGCATAATCAAATTTGCTCTGTTGAAAACCAGCAGCTATCAAGGACTTAGAAAATTTTGCATACCATTGTCTGGATGCCTGCTTAAGCCCATATAGGGATTTGCGGAGACGACATACTTTATTCTCCCCCTGTCTCCGCAAACCCTGTGGAATGTCCATATAAATCTCCTCATCCAGATCTCCATGAAGGAAGGCATTGTGAACATCCATCTGATGTAAGGGCCAGTCCTGATAGGCTGCTACAGTGAGGAAGGATCGGACTGTAACATCTTTAGCCACAGGAGAGAAGGTCTCATGATAATCAAATCCTTCTCTCTGTGTGAAGCCCTTTGCGACCAACCTGGTTTTGTATCTTTCAACCGAACCATCAGCTCGATATTTGATCTTGTAAACCCATTTGCATCCAATTGGTTTACGATGCGGAGGTAAACGGACGAGTTCCCATGTCTGATTATCCATTAGTGCCGCAACTCTGCTTTCATAGCATTCTCGCCAACGCTGATCTTTGCTTGCCTCGTCATAACTCGAAGGCTCGCGTTTTTCAGAAATGCGGGTAATGCAACATCTATGTTCTTTGGATAATCGATCGAAAGAAACATAAGAAGACATTGGGAAAATAATACCTGGATTTTTGACTCCACATATGTAATCTTTAGTCCAAGTTGGTGGACGGGTGGCTCGTCCAGAACGTCCGGGATGAATATCGTCAGAAGGTGTTTGGGTTGCTGGAGGCTCCATAGGAGATGACTCGAGTCACCGGAGGATCCACAAGAGGTGATTCTAAAAAGTTCCCGTATCCAAGTGCTGATCCGTGTCCACTCCCAAAGGTGTTGGGGCTGTAGTAGATATAGGATGAATATTTATATTATCTAAATATGGATATACAACATATCTCGAATCATGAACAGAGTCTTCGATATGATGATCAAGAGAATGTCCCACTCTATCTTTGCTTGATTCCTGGGCAGCAAAAGGAAAAGAGGTTTCGTGGAACTGAACATCTCGACTAACAAAAAAATCACTCGTAGAAGGATCAAACATGCGGTACCCTTTACGTAAGGTAGGATACCCCATGAAAATGCACCGATGAGCTCGTGGACCCATTTCATCCTTAGGTCCTACTATAGAAGCATAGCATAAGCACCCAAAAATCCTCAGACGATGAAGATCAAGTTTCTTCCCAAAAAGAAGCTCGAAGGGGCTTCGACCGTTAAGAACCTTGGTCGGCATACGGTTGATCAAATATGCTGCAATCAAAATACAATCTCCCCAAAAAATATCTGGAATGAAAGCTTGGAACTTTAAAGACCGGGCAACTTCCAATAAGTGGCGATGCTTCCTCTCCACTATTCCATTCTGTTGTGGCGTATAAGTACATGAACTCTCATGTAGAATCCCTTGGGATGATAATAAAGACATGCACTCATAATTAAAAAATTATTTCCCATTGTCTGATCTAATTTTTTTGATAGTTTTTCCGAATTGAGTCTTTCACAAGGAAAGAAAAGTTCTTAAGTGTGACAAGACTTGACTTTTGGATTGCATGAGAAAAATCCATGTAGCTATTGAATGATCATCCACAATGGTAAGAAAGAATCGAGAACCATCATGATTTAGGGTATGGTATGGTCCCCAGACATCAATATGGAGTAAAGAAAAAACATCAGCCGCACGACTGTCGCTTATGGGAAAAGAAGTACGCAATTGCTTTGCAAGAGGGCAAATGTGACATTGAGAATAGGGAAATAAAGAACTATGACCCATTCGAGAATGAAAAATGAAATTTTATCATTGGTAGTCGAATTACACAATGACTGCTTATTACAAGGAAATTGATCTAGATGCTTGGCCGAACTTCTCCAGAAAAATAGTCATTCTGATAGATTACCCCATCCCATCAGTTTCCCAGTCGAAAGGGCCTGGAATAGACAACTATCAGCATTGAATGAAACTTGACACGAATTTTCCTTACAGGCTCTAGACACAGATATAAGGTTGAATTGGAACTCAGGAATATATAGGACATTTGTGAGAACAATTTGAGAACTAAGATAGACTGTCCCAGTTATAGTGACATGAGTAACGTTGCCATTTGGCAATTGTACTACAATAGGGCTATCTAGTTCTTCATTAATAGCAGCAAATAATTTCTTCTCACATGCAATATGATCACTGGCTCCAGAATCAACAATCCAAGTATTTCTCGATATATTGTTTATTAGATATGAAGAAATACTTGTAAAGCTGCTCCCCTTCTTTGGAACCTCTAATTTTTGCAGTGCCTGCATCAACTGCTCATATTCACCATGAGTGATAGGTTGATTTGCATCGACCTGTCCTGTGATCTGATATGCCGCTGCCGATATCTCCTTGCCCTTTCTTTCTCCAGGTCTACCATGCAATTTCCAGCAATTTTCAACTGTGTGATGAGGCCGTTTGCAAAATTCACAATACAATTTTCCCTTATTTTTTGAATTTGGCCCATAAGAATTCTGTCCATTCGAATTGGGCCGAGAGGAATTCGGCCCATAACTCCTCGCGAAATTCGGCCCATAATTCCCACCGTTGGATGCTTTAATAACAGGGAAATTTCCACCGTCCAGATCTGAAGTATTGCGCGCCCATCGTGAGCCGTCCGATCGAGACGCACAATCGTGGCTATCCGAAGATCCCCCCTGAAAAGGCTTCAGTTCCACCGTGAACCCTAGCACCGCACCTTCTCTCCTCTCTAGGGTTCGCGATCCCCTTTCGATTCTTGCGGCCAGGGCTAGGGTTTTTGCCCCTTTCCCTTCTATTGAGGCGAGCCTTTGGCTTTCCTCTTACACAACAAGCTGGAATATACGGCCGATCAAAAGCGCATTCCATGGCAAGTATTTGTGACCTGAAATGGAGGTAAGATTCGTTAAGGATGAGCAAAAAGCGAGTCGTTTTTCCTCTGTCTTTAATCGCCTTGTATTGCTGGAAAATGGCTTGGGTCCATCGATTTTCTCTTCTGCTGCCTCTAGCTCATTCCAGAGGGCTGAAAGTTTGTTGAAGCACGTTGTTACGGATGATTTTCCTTGCTTCAGTTCGGAAAGTGCTTGATGTAGTGAGAAAATCCTCGCCCGATCTAGTTTTCCATACATCTCTTGTATATTGTTCCAAAAAAACTTTTGAATCCTCTGTGGGAGGCAGTCCGGCAGCTATTTCTGGGTTTATACAATTTCCTATCCATGTTCTTACCAATTGATTGCATTTTTTCCAATGTCGCCCTAATTTCTCATCAATTGGGACCGGAATGGTTCCATCGATGAATCCCTCCTTATCTTTTGTTATGAGGGCTCGACGGAATTCACGCGCCCAATTTGAGTAATTTGTCGACCCCGTGAGAGGGTTGCCGATGAGCTTCACCTCGGGCCGTCGGCGTTGGAAACATACAGCGAGTCGCCGAGTTTTGGGCGACCCATGGCGGCCGCAAAGGGAAAAGGTATAAACCATGTTGGAAACCCCGCATTGGTTGTATTCTATCCCTGATTCGAATTACCTGAGGTTGTATTCTGTCCCTGATTCGAATTACCTGGTCCGCCCGTCTACTCAAGGCCGATAGTTGAGCCTGCCCAACATTGGTTGGTAGGCCTCCATTGGTCTGCACACTTTGGTAGCCCGGCGGTGATGCATCTGGATTTGATCCAGGAATCCATGGGTACGGCATCGATGGATAAGGATACCCAGAGAACGGTAGCCCTAGATTGAACTGAGCCGGATTGTGTTGCCAAAGTGTGTGCTGTGTCTGAGCCGGATTGTGTTGCCCAATTTGACTTGATTGTTGATCGACCACTAGATTGATGATTGTTGGGTTCGGAGTTGGTGAAGTATGAGGCGTCGGACTATCTTCGGTGGGTGAGGTATGTGATTGTGGATTCGACATGATAACTCAAAATTCTGCAGTAACTTTCTGTTTTGCAGGTTGACAAGGAACTAGGATGCAAGAATTCCTGCCGGAGGCTGTTCTGGTTTGCAAGTGAAGCAACAACCAAGAACAGAAGATCGCAGAAGGCAATTTAGAGAAAAACGCGGAAGCTAAGTCAGAACCAGAACGGCTTTGATACCATGTAAGAAGTCGAGAGAGAGGAATTTGAGAGAAAGAAATTGTAGAAATTTTCCTATGTATTCACTGCATTGATTCAATGTACATTGTCCTATTGTTATAGTACAAAGTGTGTACAAAACAAGTAACTAAATATATTACAATTTGTATCCGATTAGATATGATACATAATTGATCTTTCAATGATACTTTGGAATATTCTTGCGTATCTTCCAACAGAGCAGGGACAGATTCGCGGGGGAAACCCAGCAGATCACGGCTGGCGTAGCAAGGCGACGGCGACTTCACTGATTGCTGGTGTCGCGGCGGTGCTGGTGCAGTGACCGGCGCGGTGGTGCGACGCGGAGGCTTCACAGGCGTCACGGACGACGACCAGTGGGGCGTGGACGGGGAGCGGCAAAGGCACGTCGGGGCGGGGGCACGGTGTGGCTTCAGCAAACATCGACGAGGGGGCTAGGCCAAATCATGAACAGAGCGGGGGTGTCGCTCGGGCGGCGGTGGCAAGGCAGCAAGGGCGTCGTTGATGCGGCGGCAAGCAGGGGCGTCACGGGTCACTGCTGGGCGAAGCAAAGGCTGCGGCGGGAGAGTTTGTGTATGCGTGGGACCGGTCCAAGCGGCGGAGCAGAGCAGGCAGTGGCGGAGAGGAGCTCGGCTGCTGGAGTTGTTGGCACGGTGGTGGCGCGAAGAGATCGAGCGGTTGCTCAGGCGAAGGGACGCCCGAACGACCTCTGGGCTCGACGAGGAGTTGCTACACGGGGAAGAAGAAGACCTATTATTATTATTTTTTCTTTTCCCTGCCCTGCTACACGTCTCCCTCTCTGTCTCTTCTCTGTTTTCCCACTGACCTGTTGACTTTTCCTTTCCCTCAGCAGCTTTTCTTTTGTGTTGCTCTCTCCAAGGAACGAAGGACAACACCCCAAAACCCTGAAACCGAAGAAACGATTTTTTCCTTTTTGAATTCAATTTTTGACCTAGAGAATCGGGAGGAAAAAAAAACCCTAAAATAAAAATCCTTAATGTGGCCGTGTATTCAATGTGTAACCCTCTTTTTTCCTTGACCAATCGGCATTTTATAGTATGATCTCATTAGGGAAAGAAAATTTCCACACGAAATCTCTAATGACCATGCAATCTCACTCATTTTGAGGCAAAAAATATATAGTTCAATATATCCTCCAAATGCAATATATCATTTCGATGACGTGAACGCCGGCTGTGCCAAGTAAAATTATCGATGTTGACATTGATAATTTTAAATAATTTTTTGAAAATTTTTGTAGTTTTTCTCTCTTTTTTCCTTTTCATTACCTTTCTTTTTTTTTTTTTTTGGGGGGTGGGGTTGTTCGGGTTTGGAGTTAGGGAAGGTGAGGGCATCGTGCCCCTTTCCAGCTCTAAGCGAGGGCTGTGATACCCTTGCCGAACAAAGTGAGGGTGCATGAGCCCTTGCCTAGAATTGGCGAGGGCCGCCAAGCCCTTGCCTAGCTTGGGGTCGGCGAGGGTTGCCAAGCCCTCATGAGGCTAGATTTGGCGAGGGCATCGCAGCCCTCACTAATTCTACACGAGGGCTCGCACACCCTCACTTTAGCTGACAAGGGTGTCACGACCCCCACCCAGAGTTAGCGAGGGGCATGACTCTCTCGCCCAAAGTCGGCCGACCACCCTTGCTAGTCCTAACTCCAAAACCCAATAAAACAAAAACAAAGAAATGGAGAAAAACCATATAAATTCAAAAAAAGTATTATAATATTATTTAAAAAGTCCACGTCGGCACTAGCCGTGTCACATTGGCCGACGTTCATGTCAATGAATTCCAGCTAAAATTGACCGAATGGACTCAATTGGCAAAATGCAAGAAAGTTTAGGACTCAATTGGCAAAATTAAAAAGTTTAGGACTAAATTAGTAAAAGTGCAATAGATTTAAGATTTTCTAGATAATTCCCCTCGTACTTTAACTTTTATTTATCACGAAACACTCTTCATACTTAAAATAATTTGTAATGAGTTTTTCATAATTTTATGAATTATTTAACATATCTTTTATTTTTTAAATTTTGAGAGAAAAGCAAAAAACGAGCCCCCAAACTGGGTATTTCTAAGTGAAAAAGTTATTAACCCCGTGGACAAACTAGCCACTAATTTCTACTAGGTCGAAAGTTACTTATTTTTAATTGAAATTTACGAATCACTCTAAAAAGGAATTATTAGTCTCAGTCTTGCATACAGATACAAACTTACTTTCTCAAATTGAAAAACTTACGATTTGGGGTGAAATTTAATTAGGAAATTTAATTAGATAAAGGAATCACCATTTGAAAAGTCACACACACTTTGGGCAGAGAAGGGACTTAAATTCTCTCCGTGCCGATTTGGCTGGCTGCCGGGTTAATAATGCCACTGATGAACAGAAACTGAAACACGGTTTCATAATTTCCTGACAAGACTCAAGTACAACAAATATTGAAACAACTCCCCTCACCATCTCATCAAGATGCTGCTTGTTTAAAATTTTGGATGTGCGCGCGCGGAAGCATGGTTTTGGTATTAGTTATAATTTTTGGTTAGTGACATGTACAAGTGTATAATATATTTTGTAGAGGATGAACAAATGATAAACTAAAATAATTGAAGGACAAGGAACATGGGATATGGGAAATAGTTTCATTAGTTGGATAAAATAATTTTACAATAGTTGAAGGAAGTGTTGGTGGAGAAGTTTCATGATATGGAGTATATTCTCATGCTCCTCTCACCCTCTTATATTTGTTGGTTTGCTATGCTCCCCCTCTTTCCTATTTATAGGGACTAAATACAACATTCTAGATTTATGTGGAATGTTGTCCACTTAGGCTTCTCTAGCTTGTTCTAGAATTTCTTCTTCATCTTGTGAATAGATTCATTTAGCAACCTTCATTCCTAACAATTCTAGACAATATCAACATGGATGTTGCTGCGAAGGTTTAGTAGTTTCTAGATAGTTTTAGAAAATGGATCACAATTTCCAACACTCCCCCTTGATCCATTTTCAGGATAATCCAGATATTGTATCATAAATCCTCGGACGTACCTTCAAATTCTCCTTGTAGTTTGTCCCATGCCTTTTATGTCATCTTCGTTCCACAATTGCTTGTATCCTTTTGTTGGCACACTCGCACATGCTTTCGAATGTCCATGTCTTTTTTTTTTTTTTTTTAATGATGTCCCATATGTCTCGGGCATCAAAATGCTCTTAGTTGTAGTTGTTAGCTCGGCCTCAAGCTCTGGCTCTTGTAGGCTCTGGCTCTAGCTCCGACTTTGGTTCTGGCTCCGGCTCCGACTCTAGCTCTCTTGGCTCTCACGCAGGCTCTAGCCTTTTTAGTTGAGGATGGTGAGGACAAAGGCCCATAACCATCCGATATCCCTGACTTCATGGCCCCTTACGCCTGGCTCAATTACGAACCTGGGCGCATCTGGCTCTGATAGCATGTTTAAAAATTTTGGATGTGTGCGCTGCGGAAGTATGGTTTTGGTATTGATGATAATTTTTTATTAGTGATGTTGTGTGCAAGTGTATGATATAATTTGTAGTGGATGGACAAGGGGATAAAGTAAGATAATTGAAGGACAAAGAACATGAGATATGGAAATAGTTTCATTAGTTGGATAAAATAATTTTACAATAGTTGAAGGAAGTGTTGGTGAGGGAGCTACATGATGTGGTTTTTATGATTAGCTTCCCCTCTCATGGCTCCGGCTTTGACTTTGGCTCTGGCTCTGCTCTTTTGGGTCTCGCTCAAGCTCTGGCCTTTGATTCTGGCTCTCTTGTTGGAAATTATAGATTGTAGTTCTTCTAGAGACTTCTATGCTTCTACATTTTTCTTTGCCACTTAAGCTAGATTTTTTAAAGAATTTTTCTTAACTTTTCTAGATAATATCAATCTTGAAGTTTCTAGAAAGTTTTAAAGAAAATGGATCACAATTTCCAACACTGCTGCTGATTCTGCTGCTGCTGATGATGATGAGCTTCACTTATTTATCTTCTTACTCGAATAACATTAGGGTTAAATCAAAAGACACCTTCCACCCGAAGCTTAGTTTATGATCAGTTGGGTCATGCGTGGTGCTTCCGAAGTTTGTGCAGGTTGCGCTATGCCGAGATGCGCCATGAGAAGCCAAACGTGGTTGAGAAGCTCTCCTCCTCTGCTAAGGCTCTCACAGTGATCGAAGCCTTTGCACTGGCAAGCTGCGTACATCATCATCCTCACCCAGACCTTGCTTATCATATCCCACGTGTCAACTGATTTCAACTGGTCAGCGAGACGGCACGCGTCAAACAGCACCGACGTGCTTTTGGCTCCGCGAATCTTCCACGCGGGAAGTTCAGTTCTCACATTGTTCAGAAGCCAGCAGACTTCGCACAGATCGCGCGACTCTCTCGACCTGTGCGCCTGCGCCTCACGGCAGCTGTGAAAACGGGTGTGGACATGTGCCTCTTTCTTGAATAATTTATGCGCCCACTCAATGACGACCGATGAGCTGCTGCTGCCTTCATCCTTTGACAACATTGCTAGCTCGTCGTCGAAGAAACTTCTGAGCTTCGACCAAGGTGTCTTCATATCGGTGCATCCCTATCCCTGTTGGCAACATGGAAGGATAGAATGCTAAAACATAGAGCATGTACTGAGAGACCAACTTACTCATCCTGGAGTTAGTTATGGCTTCCGGCCCTAGACTGCGACGGTCATCGTGGTAACGGAGCTCAGTGGCGATGTGCCAGATGAGGATGCTCTGGTCAAACTCCATTTCCACACTCCAGATCAGATGACCGCAGTTTGACTTCTTCAGAAGTTGGCGCGTCTCTAGCGTAAGACTCGCCGACCAGCTCTTTAATTGGACCGTCCCTTCCAGATCTCTGACCGTCTCCAGTCTGACCACCTCCATTTTTTTGATCGTCTCCGTCATGCGATGGAAGATCAATTCTTTGATGTCGCCAACTAACTTTTGGTAACTGATGTGGAAGTTCTTCTCCACCGCCTCGTGCAACTTAAAAAACCTCGGATGACGGAAGATGCTTTTTCTTTTCCTGATAGATGATTCCAAGAGGTTCGACTGGGCCACGTAATTCGACCATCTTTGGCTCGGGCTGAAACAGAGAAGAGCGATGACAGACGAAATTGCGGATCTCCTGGGTCTCTGAAGCCGCCAGGGGTGGATCCAATCGGATGAAATTGCTAGAAGAAGCGAGTATATTTCTAAAAACATAGCCACACTTATCAGCAAGAAAGTTATACAGATGTCAACTTTGGGGTAATACTTCTTATCCTGTAAGGAGAAAAATACCAACACGGCGCACGGCACCGAGAGACTAATGACCCAACGAATGATGCCCCAAGCACAGTTCAGCAACGGGGCCTTGGTGAAGAGCAGATCGTACATGAACCCGAGCTCGATCTCCACGATTTCAAAAGCCTTCACCGAATCCATGTTCACGGCCATGAACATGCGCCGACTGACATCCAGGTCAACAAAGTTGACGGTTAGGCCCACAAAGAGAAGCTTGAAGATATTGAACAATTCGTAGGCTTTGATCACGTTCATGTCCTTTTTTTCGTCGGAGGCTCGACCGCTGTTCACCGAAAAATCCTCCGGAGTCTGAATCTGGGTGACCTCATCCATTTCAACCTGGTAACCCTCGTCTTTCTTCAGAGTCAACTGCTCCATTTTCCTGGGGTATATGGGACCGACATCGCCATGCGAAAGCATCGAATCTTGAAGTCGATCTTTGCTTGCCAAGTACAAACACAATGCTCTCTCTGCATATTTGATGAATCCCACCAGGATCATACCCGCCGCTAATTTCGACAGTGTAGACCCTGACAATGCTATGGAGTAAATGTAACACGATAGTCCTACCTGGGCGCAAACCCGTGCCAACTGCCTCAGCCATAGCTCGTTGTCCGCCAGGGCATAGGCAGTGACCGTGTCGGGCCCACCCAAGTGGAGGAGAAGGAACGGCACCCAGAACGCTGTGATCTGGCTCTTTGGATCAATCATCCCCTTGGTTTCCTTGATGTTGGCCAGGCGGTTGGAGAGGATGCCGAGCGTGAGGGTTGCAACGTAGTCAGCCAATAGGTACGTCGTCCAGACCACGACTTGGATCCAGTTTCTGAAGATAGATTTCCTTCGACTGCCCTGAGACGCAAGGATCAATTGGAGGGCCAAGCTGAGGAGGACGAGCAACCGCAACTCCCACTCCTTCCACCATTCACGAGCGTTTTGGGGAAACAGCAAAGATCCCATTGTTGAACTCAAATTGTTGGCACCGAAAGGCGGAACGATGGGAATGCGGTCTCAAAGAGCGGTCAAACTTAGAAATATAAATATTGTGCGTGTGTGGAGAGGACGAAGGAAGGCAAAGCATCAATAGCTTTGGATTTATCTCAGCATCACCGTTATATAAGCATTAAGTTGGTATAGAAATCAAATTCAAAAGCACCTTTTACCTTGCATCACATTACAAGTAACCAAAAAGCAATACACTTCTCGAAACACCTTGCATCAAGCGATTCTTAGAATTTGCCTGCGGGGAAGAGTAACGAAATCAAGTACTTGCACGAATATAATCTACTTAATTGAGAAAATAGGAATATAGGCTGAGTGTTGAAGTTTGGTTTCTCAATCATTGTTCTAAATTTAAATCTAGTGAACTTCACCCTAATCACTGTGATTTTCACACATTGTCCAACAAGCATCACCAACCTAAGGTGATTCATAGAATCACCTATCGAGCTTGCTATAACAAGTTAAGCCACAAAAAGACCAAAAGAGGGTGATAAATGCTCACTCCAAATTGAAGCAATTCTGAAGCATCAAGTCAATTGCTTCGATGCCAATAGATAAGCATATTATTTTCTTGAACACTAATATTTGTACTAAATCCGTAATCACCACAATAAAACATCGCACGAGAATGCGTACCTCTTACACCTTGTCACCGTCAGCTAATGTGGTTTACGACCAACGTGATTACAACTTGTTTCATCTATGATTGAACAAATGGCATGTGGTGTGCGACAATCGCCGAACTTTTTTTTTTCCATCTATATTTGATGTTTTGCAAGGAGGCATATGGTACATCATAGTTGCCGAACATTTTGATCTTCCACACGCTACCCCGTCAAGGACATACAGTTGGAGGCCAACCTCTAGGTTAACTTAATTAACATTGCAAATCAACGCTTGAAACATGCTTATTCTTTTCCCTATCAGCTAAAAGAAACATCATTGCCATAATTTTTGTTTGACGCTCATTTTAATACTAAAACTTTTCAAAAATCATTAGAGTGATACAACTTTTGAAAAATGATTACTTAAGTGGCTACTGTAATTTAATTTGACGGAAAATCTTATGTGACCCGCCGACGTTGCTTAAGTGAATGCTCTTAAAATGTTTTGGGCTTAAGAAAAGCATAAATGCCATAACTTTCGTACAGTGCTCACTTGAGTGTCATAACTTCTTCTTTTTTTAATTTTTTCGCTCATTTAAATGCCACATCAAAGTGAAATCAAACATTTGAGTACCACTTCCGGCAAATCATCTTTAGTGGAGTTTTTCTAATTAATTTTCCCATTCCAACGTGGATTTTTAAAATTTTTTAATTTGTTATTAATTGTCCATGTCAGCACCGGTGATGCCATGTAGGATGATCGGGGTGCACGTCAAACTTTCCGACGAGGTAAATTGCTAATGGCACTTAAGTGTTTGATTTTTAAAATTTGTGACACTTAAGTGAGTGCCACACGAAAGTTATAACACTTCTTGTGTACTATTCCAAAAAATGCTTATACATGTGTCCGTTGAAGTAGTGATTATTTAAATATTTGGGAAAATTATCAATTTAGTCTTATAACTATAGTACGGATATCAACTCAGTTTTAACTTTCCAATTTTGTCAACATAGTCTTACACATTTGCACAATATTTAAATATAGTCTTTCTTGTCAATTGTCGTCGCAAATTGTGACGTGGAAATAAGCAAATTGCCCATGTCAACATGCCACTTAGGATAGCCAGCAATGACTAAACACCACATTAGCAATTTTCGGTGGCAATTGGCTAGAAATACTATGTTGAAATATGGCTCAAAAGTTTAGGACTACGTTGAGAAAACTTAAAAGTGTGGATGATTAAGTAAAATAATTAGTTGTTGACAAGAAAAGTATGACAATTGTAATTGCATTATAAGACAATCCAATCAAACCTTTGGCAAATACTTATTTTTTGTCAATTTTAAATGCATCAAAATTTCCAAAGAAAGAGAAGAAAAAAAGATAAGAAAGAATTTTAAATCTAAGACTCGTAAGAGACATTGTGGTCAATTTAAGGTAAAAAGGGGTGTTGGAAGTCAAAAAATGGATTAGAAAAGGGCGAGCCTTTATGCATTTATCTTTTTCACATAATTGCTCATTTAAATGTTAAACTTAACCTACTTATATATATATTTGAGTAGATGTGAGTAAAATAAGGAAAGAATATAATGGATTCCAAAGTTAAGGGCCGTACGATGGTTAGGAAAAAAGAGAGGCGAAAGGTGTAATTTATAATTAATACTACTTATGTATTAATACATAATAATTGTTTTGATGATATTTTAATTTCAATCTTTGTTGAAAATTAAATTTAAAATATTTTGGATTTAATTTCATTACGAGAAGTACATAGTTTTATATATAGGGTCCACCTTCTATTAATATGTCTTATAAAGAATTAATTAATGCAAGGCACTTGTCTACGTGGAACCCTTATGGGAAAATTCATAGGGATAGCTGTATTGGCCTTCCGCAACCTTTCAGATAAGGACAGCAAAAGTATCATAACTTTTGTATAGAGCTCACTTAAACACAACTTCTTTTTTTTCACTCACTTAAATGCCACATCAGAGTAAAATTGATCATGTGAGTGCCGTTCCTGGCAAATTGTCCTATGCAGATTTTTTTATTAATTTTTTCTTTTGAAATGGCTTCTTTTTTTATTGTTGTGTTTATTATTAATTATCCATGTCAGCATCGACGATGTCACATAGGACAACCGGCATTCACATTGGATTTTCCGGCGAGGCAATTCGCCGATGGCATTTAAATGATCGATTTTTTTTTAAAAAAAATTTGTGACATTCAAATGAGCGAAAAAAAAAAAAAAAAAAAGTTATGGTGTTTAAGTGAGTGTCATACGGAAGTTGTTGCACTCCTAGTGTACTTAACCCAATATATGTGTATTTTCATTAGTATACAATAAAATAACAATAAAGAGAAGCCCACTTACACTCTAGAAAGAGAAGCCAACTTAAGCTATGTCCGGAGCTCTTGATTAATTAGACACCTTAATTGATATTATCAGAAAAATATATTGATTTGTACTTTCTATAGTTGTGCTTTCCTCTGCCTTTTCTTATTTTTGTTGCACTACTTTCATGTGTTTTTAAAAGCATGCAAAGTTAATTAATCAAAAAGCTGTGTTAAAAAAATTAACCGAAAATCTAAAAATAATTCCCTGCATGACAACCCAGAATCTCAAATACCTTGTTAAGCCATAGAAAATGAAGGTAATTTCCCTTCTTTTTATCGTTAGATAAGTAGCCCTCAAGTAAATTACCGATGGATGATGTAGCTTGCACTCAGAAAATTAATTATCTTCATGTGAAGATTCCTATAAATAGACGAAATTTTCATTTAATCTTGTCTTTTGAAATTGGATATATGAATACCCTAGAAACTCATATTATTTAAAGGATTAATATTATTAAAAATCTCAAATTGGTATAAGTGTACCACATTTACCTTAAACTAATTTTTGTCTTATAAAAACTCTCAAATTGGTACACATGTGCCACATTTACCTCAAATTGGTGCATTCGTGCCACATTTATATTAAATTAATTTTTATGTAAAAAAATTCAAAATTGATACATTTGTACTATATTTATCCTAAAAAATCTCATATTTACCATAATTTAGGTTAAATGTGGCACGTGTATATTAGTTTAGGGTAAATATGGTATAGGTGGACCAATTTATGATTTTTTGTGACACAAAAATTAGTCTAGGATAGATGTAGCACACATGTACCAGTGTAAGAGTTTTTGTAACACAAAATTTAGTTTGGGATGAATGCAATACATTACTCGTGACACCACCTTTTAGATGTAAAATTGTCAAGCGATTTTCTAAATTTGCCCCAAGGAGAAGTAAAGTGACAAAATCAAGATCTAGCATTCATACTAGCCTGAGTATGATCTACTTTAATTGAGAAGGTCGGAGTACAAGCTGAGAGTTAAAGTTGGGTTTTTCAATCACTGCTCCAAATTGAAATCCAGTGATATTCACCTTAACTATCGTGATTTTCACACTTTGTCTAACAAGCATCACCAGCCTACATGATTCATGTAGAATTAGAAATCACCTACTTGGCTTGCTATCACAAGTAAAGTCACAAAGAGGCCAAAAGAGGTTGATAAATGCTCACTCCAAATTGAAGCAATTCCAAAGCATCTAGTCGATTGCCTTGATTCCAGTAGACAAGCATATTGTTTACTTGAATAATAATCTTCGTGTCAAATCCGTGAATGAAGTCTTCACCACGATAAAACATTGCATGAGAGCACATATATCTCCCACCATGTCGCTGTCAACTAATATGGTCTATGACCAATGCGATCACAATTTGTCATCCATGTTTGAACTATTAACACGCGGAGTGCGACAACGGCTGAATATTTATCCTCCATCTATACACAATGTTTCATAATGACGCATTTATCTGGTGGCCCACCTCTAACTTAATTAAGCCCTAAAAGTTGCAAATCAAGGCTTGAAACATGCAACTAAGAACCTACAAAAGCCTCGAAGTCCAAGAATTCATAATCTCAAACTAAGTTTTCTTTTCCCAGTCTAGGAATACGAAAGCATGTTAAATATAAAGGAACAGAAGTTGAAGAAGAAGAAGAACAACAATGGCACGTGTTGGAAAAACAGTCAACAAAGAAAACAGAGGACTTGGCGATACAGAAAAGATGATCAACGGTGAAGAACTTATGATGAAGATCAGCTTGGATTGACATCAATGAAGGAGACACCTGAAGTGAAGAATGACATGGATCGCCAAGATATACAAAACTAACACATATGCTATGAGCTGTAATCTGTTATTAGTAGTCTGTTTTACTGAACAAACTACATTCAGGTTTTCTGTTAGTTGTTTGTTCTTAGTAGTTTGTTCCTTATATAACTAGAGACTTGAGATCAGTAAAAACATACGAAGAAATAGAAGAAGAGAAGTAGTATTCAGATATAGAGAGAAAGAGATAGAGAGAAGAAAGAGAAATCCTCCATGGATGTTTGGCGTCACAGAAAAGTTTCAGCAGGATGATCAAAAGCTACTGAAGATTCAAGTAAGATAGAATGGAGAAAGTAAAACAGGGGATCTATATTCATTGGTGTTCTAGATACATTGCACTTCAATGCTTTGTTAATACAATGATACATGAAGTATTTTCAGAATTGATTGTTCTGCACTAGATTCTGTTCTTCATCTTCATCTGCTTATTGCTCGTCACAGAAAAGTTTCAGCTGAACGCTGCCACCCCGATCGCTGCCAGTCGCCACCCACCACTGCCATCCGCCGGTCGTCAGTCGTCGGTCGCCACCGTCAGAAATGAAGAAATTTTATGTTGTTATCAAATGAATTTTTATTTTTAGAGTAAAAATTTGTGTTGTTATCAAACAAGTATTTTTGCTTAGAAACTCATTTAGAAATAGAAATAGAAAAATCTATTTCTCTTCCTGAAATCAATTTCTGCCTAGAATGGTTTTCATTCGCGCCTTAAAATGACACACTAAAATAACAAGGTGTTTTTACTGTAATTTTGTCCAGGTTGATTTATTGTCGCAAAGCAAGTAGAACCACAAACACATCAGGACAACTAACTTCGGAACCTCGCTCATGCAGTCCACACTCCGAGAAGGAGATGGTCCCCAAGCTACGGGCGCCCTCAATTTTCTGACAATAAAATAACAACTCTTGCTTTTCTTTATTCTCATCTTTTTTTATTATCTCTTCGTAATTTCCAAACTATTTGGCCTAACTTGCAAATTATTCAATTTGAAGGCCGGACAAAAACGGACAATTTTGCTGCTGTATGGACTGATGTAATTGCCGTTGCCGGGACATGCGTGTTAGCATAGAAAGGGATGTCACTAGGCAACCACGCATAAGACAGTTCCCGCAACGCAACTTAGAGAAAATTACTTTAGAAGGGACAACCAGTACTCACAAAATGACCTAAAGTAGCAACGGCTTGTTTGTTTCACGAAAAATTGATGATTTGAAAAATATTTTCATAATCAACAAGAAATGTTTTCATTATATACTTTAAATAATGCCAATGATATGTTTCAAGAAAATATATTCCTGAAAGCGAATGCAGCACAATGCCCTTGGCCATTCCATGTGAGTAAGAACGTGGAAGAGGAACCAACCTAATGATGTTGCAACACAACAATGCCACACATTTGATATTGGGATGCATACAAATAATCAATTAGGTCATCACTCTTGCCAGTAATCAATATGGAATTTGCAAACTTCTTTCTCATATTTGAGTGCAAGATGCAAAACATTTGATGACGTTGATATGGCAACTAAAAAGCAAGAAGCGGGGCTTACAATCATACATCACTCGATTTTTTTTTTAGCCGAACATGTCACTTGATTCGATAGCCTAATTTTTAAGTCACGAAGGAGCCGAAACATAAACCGGTTAAAATGCGATAATACCATTTGTGAGAACTTCTCAACAAAATGACTATTCCAAGTGAAAAGGGAAAAAACCAGTATCGACCTGCGATCTTGTTGAAATTTCAAATGGTGGGGAAGGAGCACCGACGATAAATTGGTGACTATTTTTATTTTTTTTTTTAATAGCTTAAAGACGAGACCTGATGGAAGAGAAACCGCATGTCCCCGCACTTACTTTTCATGCAAATTTCAGCAAGCTCAACGTGGACGGCTCTTGGGTAGAAGGAAGTGTAGAAGAATCAGTAGCCGGAGTTTGTAGAGGCCGCAGGAACGGGGTTGTCGATTGCCCGTTTTCGCAAGAACAGTGCGCCCGTCTTCTACGAGCCAAACCGAAGCCCTAGCTCATCGATTGTGCGATTCATTTCAGGAGAAAGCCAAAGCCCATGAGCCAAAGCTGATTAGGCTTGCCCCAAAGACCATTGCAGAAAAATCCCTCCCTTCGAAGTGGTTGTGTTATCCCCCTTCGCCTCCTTGGAATATGTCGTGTTTTGAGACTCGTCTATCATGTTCCAAATATTACTAGAATTGTCTTGTGCTATCCCGCATAGTGATGGCAGTTAATATTCTCAAATATTTGGGGTGAAGGTTATGTTTAGTGTCCATTAAACTATGGAACTATTGGTACCGCACTAGAAAGATAGACTAACATCTTATGAGAAGGGTATGTAGCTCGAGATAATTCTATGGACAGTTCCTCACTTGCTTATGAAGAAAGGAGAAGATAGATTCGGCCATTTACTACAACTAGAATAGAATCAGATTGTACTACTGAGGATTACCCATGACTAAGGGGATAGCAACAGGACTTGCCTAGCCTATCACTTGTCTTCATCATCCAAGATTGACATCGATTGATGCAAGTTTCGCACAAATAGTATTAAACTCATATAAGTGCGTGGAAAAGGAATCACCTTTACTCATATGAAAATTGTAGAGTCGCCTCCGTAGAAAATTAGAAATAGCCTATTCAACAAACAACTTGTTCTGATAAAGGTTTTCCATTTTCGTCTACTCCCCTATGCAACGAAGACTTCACCAATAGATTAATGGCATAGTTCCATTTTTCCAATCAATTAATCAAGTGATCTCATTCAATAAAATGCCTAATATGTCTCGCTGAGCACTCGGGGCATAAGGGCCCGCGGTGATTATTAACATGCTTTTCCAGCCCATATCTTCCCACCTCCGGTCACATGAGCTTTCGAGAGCCCGGTCAAGACAGGCACGAGAGCACCCTTTTTCGGGATATTCCACTGACGTAGGTAAGCTCCCCATCTTATCCGCTAATCGTACGCAGCAGGCTCGAAGACCCCTGGTTCTGGAAGGCACATGAGTCCGAACGCTATGTTGAATGTGCGACCGACACTACACTACGTAGGTACCTGTGCAGGTAAGGCGTCGGTCGGTCATGCATGGGCTATTTGCGTCAGTAAAATATTAAATTCTTAAAATGGTCTGGAAAATCATCAAAATATTAAATTTTGATACGCCATCTTGATTATCTCTGCAGCTCATGGTCTGACCATAATAATCGAATTGATTACCTCCACACATAAGAGCAAAGTAAAGAATAAGATGCATCGGTGAGATTGTTATATTAAACAATTCGATAGATTTCACAGGTAAAGAACTTCACTAGGATACTTTTATAAACGTAATTTAGTTTTTTTATCATTATTATTCTTGGAGATACTTTCTCCCGTCTCACGGTCAAAAAGTCGCACAAGCAAAGAATTAAACAAAGCTTGTTGGAGACAGGAGAGGCCATACCAAGAAAAGCATAAAAACGATATGTTCCAACAAATAAATTTAATCCAAGCAAACAAGCCAGCATACACTCGCAGCCTTGCTCGAAAAAAACACATTGATCAGGCATGGCTGCTTCCGACACGATAACATACACGTGGGCTGCTGAAGCCGCCGCCGAGATCGTGTCCCAGAAATTAGAGATGTTGCTCTCTCACCCGGTGTGCCTAAGGTGCTCATTGACGGAACCGCTCGCGAAGGAGGCCAGGGAGAAGCTGGCCATGATCCAGGAGTTCTTTTCCACGCGAGACAGCTTGTCCCCGAGCACCGTGAGGTGGTTGGAGCGGCTCCTCCAAGCCATGTACGACGCCGAGGAATTCATCGACAAATTCCACCTCAGAGAGGCCCGCCGAAGGCACAAGGCCCTGCACATGGCCACGAGGCCGCCCACCGGGCTCATCTCCAAGTGCAAGCTGCGGAGGGACCTGTCCAATCTGGTGAATAAGATGCGGGAGTTATGTCACGATCAGTGCCTCACGGGCAACAAGGAGGCCGAGGGCAAGACGAGGAAGGCCTCCCCTCCTCGTGTTCCTGGGCAAGACGAGAAACGGGAGAGGCTGACTAGTTTATGGGATTGGCAAGCGTCAATTAACTCCTTATGGCGGGAGAAGAAGGAGAAAATAAAGAAGAGGATTGGGGAGGGACCGAAATCGGGGAATCTCGGTTGGACTTTTATTAGGGGTGAGCCAGGTGCCGGCAAGACGTCCATCGCGAGATGGGTCTACAGGGAAGCGATGTACCTGGGCTTCAAGTGGCGCGCTTGGGTCCACCTCTCGCCCAGCATGGACATGCAGGAGTTCTTGTTCGAGGTACTGAAGCAAATTAGGAAGCTGGCGAGGGAGCTGAAGGACATGAACTTGCAGGAGATGACGGAAATCCATCCCCATGAATTGGCCAAGTGGAAGAAGTTCCTCATCGTGTTGGATGGCGTGCACACGTCCAACGTGCAACTCTTGGGAGGGTTAGCGAGAATCCTGCGTCATGGGCAGGGCCACATAATCATCACGACTCAAGACGACCTCATAGCCAATACCAAGGGCGGTTTCGAAAAGCCGATCGAGCCGAAAAAAGTGAACCAACAAGAAAGCCGGAAAATGCTCTCCCTTAAGTTGCGTGGAGTGCCCGACAGTCGGAAGCTCTCGAATGAGGAGGAGGCTATCCTAGAAACGTGTCAGGGCTCGCTGCTCCGTATATCCTTAATTCTCGGATTGCTGCCACATGCTGGAAAGCAGGAACGCGCGGCGTTGGCGGAAGATGGTTCTAAGATGTCATTATTAGATCTCCTGAAGTTGAGCTACCAGAAATTGCCGGCCCCTCTGAAACCGTGTCTCATCTACATGGTTTTGTTCCCCCGAGCAACCCCGATTCGAACGAGAAAGCTAGTGCGGCTGTGGTTGGCTGAGGGCTTATTGGATATGTTGTAAATCGGCGTCGCAGCGGAAGCGGATCGTGTATTTTGCAATTATGTCGGGAGCTATAGAAATCGATCGAAATAAAACGAGGAACAATAAAACAAGGACACCAGAAATTTACGTGGTTCGGTCCGAAAGTCGGAACCTACGTCCACGGGAGAGCCAGCAAAATAATCCACTATCAAATCGGAGAATTACAGGATTACAATCTCACATACACTCAAGTGTTTCCCAGTCCTATTAAATACCCGATACCCACGGTGTTTAACAACTCAACTCACTCACTAGACTTGACTTCCGCACAAACCTCTCTGAGCTCACGTCTCTCGCTCTCGGTCTCTCGAGCTCTTTTTCTTTCGCTCACTGCGAAGCTCTTTTCTTTTCAGCTTGCTTCGTCCTCCGAAGCTCTCGCTCCTTTTATCGGTGCCTGGAAGAAAACAAATCAAAGTTGTACTCCAGAGTTGTCAGAACGGCGCCGATCTGCAAGCATGCGCCTCCATGCAATTAATGAGATGTGTGCGCGTGACCATGCGAAGGAGAATAGCTTCTGCCATCCCTATTTCTTTATTCTGCCATCCCTCTTTCTTTATCAATAAAATACAAGAGAAGCCCACAAAAGAGAAACCGTGAAAGAGAGTTCGGCGCCTACAAGTGCTGACCAACCAATTCTTCTACAAGCATGCATGCACATGGCCATGTGCATGCATTAATGACGTAGAAGAATTGGACGATCACCCCTTCAGCTTTCCATCTTTCTTCAATAAAATAATAGAACCCCATTCTCTATTAAAATAATAGAGAAGCCTTCATGCACGTCTCTTTCTCCGCCTCTGCTTGAATAAGAAGATTGTGGATGCCTTCATTTCCAACGTGAAGCGCAGATCATGGGCGAGATCCCTTCGGCTCCTGTCCTACGCCACTTTTCATCAAATGCTCCGCGCACGTTGTTTCTTATTTCAGCATGTAAATATTTTGTACGGATCGGGTATCGTATATAGACTCAAAATCGAGACATAATTTAACAGGATATGCATTGTTGTGGTGGAGAATGGAAAACGACAAGGGCGCCCGAGGATGTGGGAGAGACTTTCATTCTGGAGCTCGCGGAAAGGAACATGATCGATGTGGTGAGCTGGAGGGCGGATGGATCCCCCAAAACTTGCCACATGCTCAACTCTCTGTATGACATGATCCGCCCGATCGCCACGGACACGGGTTTCCTCCACGTGCATGACGCTAGGAAGTCGAAAGACAAGAACGACCGCGACCCAACCGGCCAGCAACAACAGCTGCTGGCCCAACCACGAGAAACGAAGGTCCGGTGGCTTGCAGAGCACACAAACATAGTCAGAGACAGCAGCGGCGGCATCTACCCTGATTTGAACCTCGGCTACGTCCGCTCGTTTCTGTCGTTCTTCATGAGGAGAGGCATGCTCACGAAGGATATCAGCACCTTCCTTGGGAACATGACCTCCGAGACTGCCTATAGCTTCCTGAGGGTACTCGACTTGGAAGGTGTGTATAAGCCATCCTTGCATGGTGTGCTCCATAAGCTGGTGCTCTTAAAGTACCTAGGTTTGCGATCCACGGCGTTGCCCTCAATCCCAGGGGCAGTTGCGGATCTGCAATACCTTGAGACTCTTGACATAAAGGACACCTACATCACTTCCCTGCCGAATTCCTTCTGGATGGCAAGGAACTTGAGTCACCTGCATCTAAACTGGTTCTACATCAACTTGAAGACCATCCTCAAGGCTCGCAGCAACAATGTCATGGCCTTGAGTAGACTCCAAACCTTAAACGGGCTGGTTATGGGTGAAGTCAAGGAGAACTCCGTCCAGATGGACAGCTTGACCAAGCTGAAGCTTTTCTTGCACCAATTGGATAGGGACACCTCAGGCTCTGCAGGAAAAGCAGTAGCCAATTGGATTAGCTCTAGGCTCCCCAATCTCCGGTCCTTGACCTTTGGGGTGACCAAAAAAGCCCAGCCTGCGAAGGAAGCCAAGAAGAAAACATCGCAGATAGGCCTGTTACCGAAATTGTCGTTGGCAGGACATCGCGAACTGTTTGCTCTCTACTTGCTAGGCCAACTTCAAAAACCCAACTGGACACAGCTCTTGCCAGTCTCGCTCCAGGTTTTGACTCTGTCGAGTTCGAGAGTGAAAGAAGACATGATGCCCCAGTTGGGTGATCTCCTGAAAAACCTGAGGACACTCAGGCTCTTGGCCAATTCTTTCCTAGGTACTAGTCTGAGGTTCGCCAAAGATGGGTTTCGAGCCTCTTGATCTTGAAGATTTGGAAGCTGCCTTGCCTTCAGGAGGTGATTGTTGAACAAGGAGCAATGCCACATCTCAGAATTCTCGAGCTTAGGCACCTAAAGAGCTTGACAACTGTTGAAAATATCAAGGAGTGCAAGGAATTGGAGAATATAGATGTCACATCCGAAAGCGACACTCTTGTTAAAGAACTTAGGGGCAAAATAGGAGAGAAGACGAATCTGAATTTTGAAGAAGACATCGAGAGGTCGGAAGACGGTGACGACAGGTATGGGAAAATATTAAATTCAAACATGTTCTTTTTGCATGACGATGAAAATGTTTTTATAGATTGATAATTTCAATAATTACTTATTAGTTATTAAAAAAGAACGATAAAAATCTGGAACAAAAAAGGAGATGATGTATTCGCACGTTGAAAAGGACACTAAGAGGGCCCAAATCTGCGGAACATGTTCTTTACACAAAGTGATGGAAATGTTTTATGGATTTGATAATTTATCATTAGTGATTAAAAGCCACGATTATGATTTTTATCGGATAAGAATTGCGTTGTCTCATTTCACCAAACCAGGTCAATACATATTAAGAAACTATGAAGGCTACAGTGAATCCTACTAAATAACACAAAATCACAAGGCCAATATCATTTAACCTTTGTGAAATCTAACGTTGGATTCAAAGGTAAACTTTGAAATCAACCTTACTCCTCATAGCCTACGCATGTTGAGTGTGCCTTTCACCTAGCTCACATACGAGACGATGAAGAAGAGATAAAAGAGATTTTTTTTACACTGGTTAAGACCTTTCGTTCAAGAAAAGAAGCTTGTCATAGAGGAACAAGGTCGCTTTATTTTCACCATCATGACTACTATTACTGCATCTGTATGCACACGTGTGTGTGTGAAGCTAACCTATATAGTGGTTTCTCGTTTCCTACAGTGATGATGATAACAAGGCAACGGCTCCTTCTTGAATACAAGCTACTACAACGATTTTCGGAGCTGAACATATGTACACGTCCCACCTTCCCACCCCTTAACCCTCTCTCTCTCTCTCTCTCTCTCTCTCTCTCTAAGTGTGCCAAGAAACAATTTCATATACCAGTCATATTATATGATGAATTGACATGCTCCCATTCACTTTATTCATGTTGATATCTGAATTTTGCTAGCAACGCGTGCGAGAATAAAAATAAGAATAACAACAATAATAAAAAAATCTGTCATAGGCCCCAGCTAGTAAGATACACGCTTTCTTTCCCAAAAAAATGAAAAGAGTTCTAGATTCTTTTTCTCGCTGGTGGCCTCTCACGGCCTCTCTAGCTTCCCTGCCGGTCGCCAGCTCCACCAGTAGCCACCACTGCCGGCCTTCCATCTCCGATCATGGAAGACGCGCGAAGCTCGAACCTGGAATCCCCTGGATTTCTCTCTCGCCTGAGGTAACATCTTTGTCGATTAGAGTGTTCAGACGTCTCCGCCTGCTCGCATCAGCTTCTCCAGCGGCCTACCCGTAGCCCGAACTGAATCATCTCCTATTGCTATGGTAAACAACATCAAGAGTTGCGCGAATAGGCCGGTGGATTCATCGGCGCAAATGCTTCTTTGAGATCGGAGACAGAAGCTCGAGGCCTACAACTGAGTGTCCCATCGTCCCTAGTCGTCGAATTGTGAAGAGGCTCATGTCGCTGATTTTGACAATCAACTCCGGCTCTATTTCAATAGCTGTGATATGCACTGCATGTTAAACGTGGAGAGAGAAGAACAGAGAAATCTTCATAGAGTGCCAGTTCCATAGGACGCTAAGGCGACAATGGAATTCGTCAATCAATAGTCACACTTATCAGGTCGTTTCTTTCCCAATTACGCTCATGTATCAGATCTCGAATTCATTTTCAAATTTGCCTCTTGCCCTACGCTCTGTTTTGGTGTCTTTCCATTGTAAATGCTGAATCACCCCTGAGGCTATTGCCTCAAACAAGTATTTCTTCGGTCCATGAGGTTGTTGGTGCTAATTGGTTCGAGAGTAGTGGTTTGAGTTCAATCCAGTGGCGAGTATGGGAGGTGCTGTTGCGAAAAGCGAACAATCAAATAATAAATAGACAAAACAAGAAAATAAATTGGACACCAGATTTACATGATTCGGTCATAAAGACCTATATCCACGGGAAAAGTAGTAATGAAATTCCACTATGGATTAAGCAATACACGAAAATTACAATCACTTGAGTTACTCAAACGCTCATGGTACCTCGCTTCCACCTTTTGCTTCTCTACCACAGAGACATTCCTTTTTCAATCAGTAGCCCAGAGTTGTTTGTTAAGTTGAGTGAGGCAGAGTTGCTCTCCTTAGTTATTCAAAGTCGCCACTCGTCATCCAAATGAAGTTCATAAATAATCCACGCATTTTTAAGAGATTGTGACATTTTGGTTGTGTATCCTGAAGCGGGACTTTAAGTCTGAGTTAAATATCTTGACAAAGTTTATTTTTGAGGAGAAAGGCCCATGCAAGTGGGGTTACACTCTTGGCTGGCTTCTCTTCAGTGGGTATCATAGAATTTCACCTAGAGGCCTGGAACAAGGGCACATGCCTACGATGTCATCTCTATTAGATAAATCTTCTTAAGGTGTTTTGAAGTCGACAAAATATTTTCATCAGTCTAGTCTGAAGACTTGCAGACTCTATTGACAAAGTCTGAAGACCTCCAAACTCAAGTTTCAAAGTCTACTCTCATGGACAGTTTCTAGACCGACGGAGTTAAAATTCTATTATGATAAATTCAAGTATGGTTTTGATTCTAACGGTTAAGGAATATCTCACAACTGGAATTAGCACTTCAAGATCTTTTATTCGTATTCGAATAAACTAGATTCTCTAGATCCGCAATTTATACTTGGAAGGTTCTACTTATGGAAACCGAGATCCTGATTGTATGGGCGAGCAGGATTGATGGGCTATCGTCATTTTCCTTGAGGAGCTCGAGATCTCTCTAAATTGATTCTGTCCAACGGGTTGATTGGAAGAACTTCTTTGGAAGGTGCCAACGGTAATGAAGGCATGAAGAAGTATTTCAGGGAGACACTCAAGTTGTTCAAGAGTGGCAAATAGAAGAATTTCAAAGTCTGAATCTCTTTGTTCTTTTGTGATCTTATTCTTCGAGCTATACTTGTAATCAAAAGAGAGACTGAATTTTGGTGAGACCTTGAGGAAGTGTAGTAGAGTCTCTACACTGTGGAATCAATGGCGTGAGACTGTAAATTCTCTTTTTGATTCTTAGTGAAATCCAGTCAGTGGGCAGTCCGTGCGGGAGAGTGGACGTAGGCTTGGTCTAAGCCGAACCAATATAAACTTGGAGTCTTAATTCTCTATCCCTAATCCTTTTACTTTACATTGCATCCTTATACGTTGATTATTGTTTTCAATCTCTTAGTCCATCTTTTAGTAAAAAGTCTATATATTATGTTACGTTTATAAAAATCATCTTAATCACCTATTTACCCCCCTCTAAGTGCTCGTACTAGTTCTATCAATTGGTATCAGAGCTTGTGTGCTCATTAATTAGAAGTGTTTTTACTTCTAAGTTAAAGATCTATGGCTAGTATGTTGCCTACAGGGTTGGTTGAAGGTCAAAGCAACACTAGACCTCCATACTTTGATGGAAAAGATTACAACATATGGAAAAACAAAATGAAAGCATTCCTAAGATCGAAAGATCAATTGGAATGGGAAGTAGTAGAAGAAGGAATTATTCCTACTGCTGCATCAGTATCAGAGAGAGGAAAAGAAGTTGCTGCTCCTATCGAGATGACTCAAGAAGAAATAACCAAGAGACAAGCTCTTGATGCTAAAGCTATTTATTCTTTATATTGTGTTTTATCTCCTACTGAATATAACAGAATATCCTCTTGTGATACAGCAAAAGAAGTCTGGGATAGGCTACACATTACCTATGAAGGAACTGATCGAGTGAAAGAGACAATGATTAATATTCTTTTGGGACAATATGAAGTTTTCAAGATGAGATCAGGAGAATCAATAACTGACATGTTTAACCGTTTTACTGAAATTGTGAATGGTCTAGAATATCAAGGATATCCAATCTCAGGACATATGAATGTCAACAAACTGCTGCGTGGACTCTCTAAGGATTGGAATTATATAAAGACTTCGATAAGGGAAACACAAAAGATTGCACTACTTTCTGTAGACAAATTGATTGGAACTCTTCAGTCTTACGAAGTAGAGCACACCAACGAAGAAGAAGATTCAAAAGGTAATAAGTCTATTGCTTTAAAGTCTAATGACTATTCTGATGCTACAGACTCTGAAGAAGATCTAGATGATGAAGAACTGGCACTCATGATAAAAATATTCAGAAAGTTGAACAGAAAAGGAAGAAAATTCAATTGGAAGAAACAAAGCTCACAAATATTTCAGAACAAATCAACTGAGGAAGATGATTCCAATAAAGAAAGGACTTGCTTCGAATGCAAGAAAAAAGGGACACATCATACCCAACTGTCCTTTGTTAAGGAAAGGAAAGGAAAGGCTGAAAAATACAAAAAGGCACTCAAAGCATAAACTTGGAGTGATATTGAATGTAAGGAAAATGATGATTATTATGCCAACATTTGTTTAATGGAAAAATCAGATTCAGACTCAGACCTTGAGACAGATACAGACTCAGACAGTGAGCTTGAGGTAAGTAATTTAAAAATTCCTGTCAAAGTCTCGAAATATATTGATGAACTATGTCTTGGTCTCAAAACCTCTCTTAAGAGGATCTCCGAATTAAAAATGAAGAATTCTACATTGAAGCAACAGGAGAAATTTTGGAAGGAAAAGTTTGAAAATCTAGATAAAAACTTTACTATTTTGAAAGAAAACTCAGACTCTATTTCCAAAGAAAATACCCATTTGAAAAATGATATTTCAAACATCTCAAAAAGGTTTTCAAATGGTTATGAAAAATTGGATAAAATTCTTTCAATACAAAGACCATACTTTGACAAATTAGGTCTCGGTATGACTTCTGAAACTATTCCACTAATTGATTTTCCAAAGGTGAAGGAAAGAATCAAATAAAGACCAACAAAATTTGTTTATAAAAATCATTTTCAGAAAGTCTTTATAAAACCTGTTGACCGAAATGCTCTCAAATGTTCAAAGTGTCAAAGCTCAGAACATTTTGAGAAAGAATGCCCTTTGGTTTGGAGACCTGTTAAAAGGGATTGGACAAAGACTGTTTATTGCTCTAACTCAACTGGACCCAAGATGATATGGGTACCAAAGAAAGCTTGAATTTTCTCTTAATTGCAGGTCACTATCAAAAGGAATATTAAATGGTATTTGGATAATGGTTGCTCAAGACATATGATAGGAGATTCATGTTGCTTCATAAAACTTGTCCAGATAGATGGAGGAAAAGTTTCTTTTGGTGGTAACAACAAATTAAAGATAATTGGTTGCGGTACAGTAAAAATTGGAAGTCTATAAATCAATAATGTCTCCTTGGTGGAATGATTGAATTACAATCTGCTCAGCATAAGCCAATTGTGCGATACTAGATTCAAGATCAACTTCCAAGAAGGAACGTGCTCAGGAATCAGTAAAGACTTCTCTCAATCTTTTACTAGATATAGACATGGGAATATCTATCTTCTGGATGTGAATCAAGAAAGATCACAATACTTAATATCAGTATAAGATGAAGCTAATTTATGGCACAAAAAGCTTGGCCATATCAACATGAAGCAAATTGCCAAAATCTCTTCTAAGAAGCTTGTTCGAGGATTACCTATTCTCAATTACCTAAAGTCTGATCTATGCACACCATGCGTACTGGGAAAACATGTTAGAAATTCTTTTAAACCAATAAATAAAGTTTCCACTAATCGTGTACTGTAGCTTCTGCATATGGATCTTTTTGGACCCACGAGAACTCAAAACATTGGTGGAAAAAGGTTTTGCCTAGTAATAGTAAATGATTATTCACGATTTACTTAGGTCTACTTTCTTGCAAGTAAGTCTGAGACTTTCTCTTATTTTCAAAATTTGCTAAGAAAGTGCAGAATGAAAAATGTTACACTATTTCAAGCATTCGTACAGATCATGGAGGTGAGTTTGAAAATCAAGATTTTGCTAAATTTTGTGATGAATCTGGTTTTCAGCATAAATTCTCCTCTCCATATACACCAGAATAGAATGGGGTTGTTGAAAGGTGTTGGATAAATTCTCTTCAAGTATTTTGAAGTTGACAAAACATTTTCCTCAGTCTAGTTTGAAGATCAAAGTCTGAAGCTAGCAAGACTCATGTTTCAAAGTCTACTCTCATGGACAGTCTCCAGACCGACTTTTATTTTGATCTTATATGGTCTTTATTCTAACGGCTAGAGAATATCTTTCTACTGGATTCAACACTAGAAGATCTTACTTTCGTATTCGAATATGTATAGATTCTCTAAAGATTTCACAACTTATATTTGGAAGGATCTACTTATGGAAACCAAGATCCCGATTGTATGGGCGGCAGGATTGATGGGCTATCAACACTTACCTTAAAGAGCTCGAGATCTCTCTAATTGATTTTGTCCAACGGGTTGATTGGAAGAACTTCTTTGGAAGGTGCCAACGGTATTGAAGGCATGAAGAAGTATATAAGAGAGATGCTCTAGTTGTTGAAGGGTGCCGGATAGAAGAATTCCAAAGTCTGAATCTCCTTTTCTATTTTGCGATATTATTCTTCGAGCGTTATATGTAATCAAAAGAGAGATCATATTGTAGTGAGATCTTGAGGAAGTGTAGTAGAGCTTCTACACTGTGGACTCAAGAGCGTGAGACTATAATCACTCTTTTTGATTCTTAGTGAAATCCAGTCAAAAGGGATGTCCGTGCGGGAGAGTGGACGTAGGCTTGGTCTAAGCCGGACCACTATAAATCTGGAGTCTTGATTCTCTATCCTTAATCCTTTTATCTTTCATTACTTTCATTTGCAGCGTTTGTTGGTTTAATTCATTAATCTCTTATTCGGATTAAATTGTTAAAATTGCTTTAATGATCTATTCACCCCCCTCTAGGTGCTATTTCTAGTCCTAACAATTGGTATCAGAGCTTGTGTACTTGTTCATAAGAAGTGTCTTTACTTCTGAGTAAAAGATCTATGGCTAGTATGTTGCCTACGGGGGTTGGTTGAAGGTCAAAGTAATACCAGACCTCCATACTTTGATGGAAAAGACTACAAAGCATATGGAAAAATAAGATGAAGGCATTCCTAAGATCGAAAGATCCTTTGGAATGGGAAGTGGTTGATAAAGGAATCATTCCTGCTGCTGCATCAGAATCAGAGAGAGGAAAAGAAACTGCTGATCATACTCCACTGACTCAAGAAGAAATCACCCAAGAGACAGACTCTTGACGCCAAAGTTATTTACTCATTATATTGTGCTTTATCCCCTATTGAGTATAACATAATATCTTCTTGTGATACAGCAAAAGAAGTCTGGGATAGGCTTCACATTACCTATGAAGGAACTGATCGTGTGAAAGAAACAAGGATCAACATTCTTTTGGGACAATATGAAGTCTTTAAGATGAGATCGGGAGAATCAATAATCGACATGTTTAGTCGCTTTACTGAAATTGTGAATGGTCTTGAATATCAGGGACATCCAATCTTAGGACATATGAAGGTCAACAAACTCCTTCGAGGACTCTCTAAAGACTGGAATTACATAAAAACCTCAATAAGAGAGACGCAGATGATTGCTTCACTCTCTATAGACGAACTGGTTGGGACTCTTCAATCTTATGAAGTGGAACAGACCAACGAAGAGGAAGACTCAAAAGGTAAGAAATCTATTGCCTTAATGACTATTCTGATGCTATAGACTCTGAAGAAGATCTAGATGATGAAGACCGACACTCATGATAAAGAGATTCGAAAGTTGAACAGAAAATGAAGGAAATTCAATTGGAAGAAACAAAGCTCTCAAAGGTTTCAAAACAAGTCAATAGAGGAAGATGATTCTAACAAAGAAGTGACTTGCTTTGAATGCAAGAAAAATGGACACATCGGACCCAACCTGTCCTCTATTAAAGAAGAGAAAAGGAAAGGCGAGAAATACAGAAGGCACTCAAAGCGAGAGACTTAGAGTGATACTGAATGTGAAGAAAGTGATTATGATTATGCCAATATCTGTTTAATGGCAAAATCAGATTCAGACTCAGACCTTGATTCAGACACAGACTCAGACAGTGAACTCGAGGTTGGTAACCTGAAAATTCCTGTCAAGGTTTCTAAATATATTGATGAACTTTGTCTTAGTCTGAAAACCTCTCTCAAGAGGATCTCCGAATTAAAAAGGGAAAATTCTACATTGAAGCAACAGGATAAACTTATGAAAGAAAAGTTTGAAAAGCTTGAAAAAGATTTTGTTGTTGTGAAAGAAAACTCAGACATTATTTCAAATAAAAATAATCTCTTGAAAAATGATATTACTAACATATCAAAAAGATTTTCAAATGGTTCTGAAAAGTTGGATAAGATTCTTTCGATACAAAGACCATACTTTGATAAGTTAGGTCTTGGTATGACTTCTGAAACTATTCCACTAATTGATTTCCCAAAGGTAAAAGAAAGAATTAAACAGAGACCAGCTAGAATTGTTTATAAGAGTCATTTTCAGAAAGTTTTTGTAAAACCTGTTGGCAGAAATGGTTTGAGATGTTCCAAGTGTAAAAGCTTAGAACATTTTGACAAAGAATGTCATTTGGTTTGGAGACCTGTTAAAAAGAGCTGGGCTAAGACTGTCTATTGTTCTAACACTTCTGGACCCAAGATAATATGGGTACCAAAAAGAGCTTGAATTCGTGTTAATTGCAGGTTACTATCAAAAGGAAGATTAAATGGTATCTTGATAGTGGCTGCTCAAGACATATGACATGAGACTCAAGTTGCTTCATAAATAACTGGAAGCACAAGTCTAGTCATCCTGAATAACTCATTATTGGAAACGTTAATGAGGGAATTCGCACAAGATCCAAAAGACGAGAAAAGTCTAATGTTATGGCGCTTATTTCTGAAATAGAATCCAAAAATATAGAATAAGCCTTAGCCGATGAAAGCTGGATTGAAGCAATACAAGAAGAACTCAGACAATTCAGCATTAACGACGTTTGGGAATTAACTCCTAAACCAAAAGGTAAATATGTTATTGGAGCTAAATGGGTTTTTAGGAACAAAGTCGATGAAAAAGGCAAAGTGACAAGAAACAAAGCAAGACTCGTGGCTAAAGGATACACGCAAGAAGAAGGGATAGACTATGACGAGACTTATGCTCCTGTAGCAAGGTTAGAAGGGATAGACTATGACGAGACTTATGCTCCTGTAGCAAGGATATAAGCAATTAGATTATTACTTGCTTTTGCATGCTATAAGAATTTCAGGTTATTCCAAATGGACGTCAAAAGTGCATTCCTGAATGGATTTATCCAAGAAGAAGTCTATGTGGAACAACCTCTTGGGTTTGAAGATTCAAAGAAACCAGACTTAGTGTTCAGACTGAAAAAGGCTTTATATGGTTTAAAACAAGCTCCTCGAGCTTAATATGAAAGGTTAAGTAACTTTTTAATTCAAAGTGGTTTCATTAAAGGAAATGTAGATACTACATTATTTATTAAAAGGGAAGGTAAAAGCTTTTAACTTGTTCAAATTTATGTTGATGATATTATATTTGGATCATCTAATGAGATTTTGTGCAAGAAATTTTCTAAGTCTATGCAGGATGAATTCGAGATGAGCGTGATGGGTGAACTATCCTTCTTCCTTGGTTTACAAGTGAAACAACTGAAAGAATGAATCTTTATTCATCAAGAAAAATATGCAAAAGAACTTGTTAAAAAGTTCGGTTTGGAGAATTGCAAAAAGACGACATACCTATGTCAAATTCTTCGACGCTAGACAAAGATGAAGGAGGAGAGAAAGTCGACTAGAAACTATACAAGAGTATCATTAGTTCACTTCTTTATCTTACTGCATCAAGACCTGATATATTATTTAGTGTTTGCATTTGTGCTAGGTTTCAATTGGATCCTAAAGAATCTCATCTAAGTGCTGCAAAACATATCATTAAATATGTTGCAACTACTGCTAAGCTTGGTCTATGGTATCCCAAAGAATAAGACTTTACTCTTCTTGGGTATTCAGACGCAGATCTTGCAAGTTGCAGAGTTGATAGAAAGAGCACATCCGGCACTTGTCAATTACTTGGTAACAAGGCAGTATCTTGGTTTTCAAGGAAGCAAAGTACCGTAGCTCTATCAACAGCTGAAGCAGAATATGTAGCTCTTGGAAGTTGTTGTTCTCAAATATTTTGGATAAAACAACAACTATGAGACTTTGGTATTGAAGACTCCTATACTGAGATCAAATGCGACAATACCAGTGCAATCAATCTTACAAAGAATCCAATTCTACACTCAAGAGCAAAGCATATAGAGATTCGACGTCATTTTATTAGAGATCATGTTCAAAATAGAGAAGTCATGATACAGTTTATCGACTCAAAGAATCAACTGGCAGACATTTTCACAAAGCCGCTTGAGAAAAGTTTATTTGAGTCTATTCGTTCAAGACTCAACATTTTATCTCTTGAAGACTGATGAAGCTCAGACTCAGGAACTAAATCTGAAAAGAATCAGACTCAAAAGTTCAGACTCAGAAGACCAAAGGTTACGACTGTAAATTATTTCAATTATAGTACTTTAATTCATTTAACCTAACATCTTGAAAAGGTAAGACCGCTTGTTAATCTCTAATTAATATTATTAAGGCAGTTATCTTTTTGAAAAAGATGGTTATCTATTTTTAAAAGGCAGTTATTTTGAAAATGCATTTTTATTTTTCCTTTTCGTGACGTTTCAAATACCCCGTATCGATTGCCTTTTATACAGTTCTTCTTCCTCTTCTCTTTTTACCTAAAAACCCTAGAGCACAAATTTTCACTCTCCGAAACTTTCTTTCGAAGTTCAACTCTTAAAGCTCTCAACTTTCTCGCGATACGAGTGTGAAAATTCTCTCAAAGATAGTGACAATGTCGCATCAAAGAAAGTCATCGAGAATGCAAGTAGGGGACCACAAGGTTTGCGTGAGGGGCCTACGCACTTCGATCTTACCGAAGAAGGAGACTCTCCAAGTGGACAGGTGCATCAACATTCTCAACCGCACACTTCCTCTCCTGTTACATGATCGTGACCCTCAACATGCAGAGGAAAACATCATCGAGGATATAGAACCAGTAAGATCTCTTAAGCCCGAATTCACTTACAGGCTTTACTCTGCTATAAAAGAATGGGGTTCTGCAATGACGTTTATTGATGAGTTTCTAAAAGAAAAGGGCTATAATAATGAGACTCATTTTCTAAGTGTTATGGAACGTTTGGGTGTTGTTCCTATTGGAACAGCGGCAAAGACTTTCACTAACTTTCCGAGTGATTCACGATTTGGTAGTGTAAATCAACTTGAAGGGAAAGATGATAATGAGAAAATGTTCGTGCATTTTAAGCCAAGAATGGGTGTGGCTGCAAATCTTCAAGGAAAGAAGGAAGAATTATTTCGGTCGGAGGAACATAAAAAAGTTTATTCCAAGTTACTGAAGCGTGGGGTTATGAACCCAAGAACTGTGGCCTTTGATTTCCTCGATCTGTTAAACATCAATCTGAGAGAGAAGTTTGAGAAACTTCAACTTGATCAATTCTGTACTAAGATAGAGACTGCTCATTCTAAACTGACCTCATATTTCTATTTGAATCTTAGTTTTCTTGATGCGAACAGTTTTTTATTCAGCATGAGAGATAATGAGTATATGGTTGACGTAGATACTCTTGCTGACGTTATTGGTGTGGAAAGAGGAGCTTTCCAATCTATTTCTATGTCCGTTAGCCATGCAACCTTGGAGCTTGCAAAAGATAGAATCGCAGAAGGACGCCTCTCGTATCTGAGGATGAGTGCATCAAACATTCTGCTTCATAAGATTGTGATTAACTGTCTCAGACCCAAGTCAACATCAAAGATAGATGTCTCAAATTCTGAAGCAAAATTGATGTACGCCATCAAGATCGGTCATAAGTTTTCCTTGCCTCACACCATCATGTTTCACATGTATAGGTCCATGGCAAAGGAGAAGGGAAAGCTTCCTTATTCTGCTCTCATTTTTCATTTATTCAGACATCTGAATATTCAGCCTTCCAAAATTTTATGTGTGAGAACCATTGATCAAATGGTAATAGGGCTGAAAATGATTACAAAGATGCGCCTGAAAGAACTCAGCAAGAAGCTAGAGCGATTCAAGGAGAAAACCCCTGTCAAAGCCAGACAAGACTCTGCTGCTGCGAAGAGAAAATGAAAAGATCCCATGACTGGTCTTACCAAAAGAAGGCAAGCAATCATCTTACAAGATGAAGATGATGAGGATGACATTCCTATCTCTGCTTTTGTTTCTCAGCATCTTGTTCCTGAGTCAGCGAAACAAGAACATCAAGTCGGAGGAGAGACTGAGAAAGGGAATCAGGAGAAGGAATCTTTGAGGAAAGAAGAAGAAGAAGACACAGCAAGAGCATATTCACAGAAGCAGACAGAACAACAAACTGCAGAAGAAGGTCGTGGAGACTCTCCAGCAGAAAAGGAAGCTCAAGAACATCATGACACTGAAGAAGCATCTCAGCAAGAAGAATACTTCTCTCCACCAGAAGGCACTGAAACATGGGGAAATGTTCCTAGAGAAAGTATTCCTCTTTTAACTTTTACAAGTGCTAGTGTCAATTGTTCTCCTGCTGGTGCAGAGGATGTCTATGCCTCTCAATTTCCTAAAGAAGACCTTGAGGCATCATCTCCAAATGTTGATTTTCCTGCTGATGTTCACTCAATTGGCTTTACTCCACAATCTGACCATGCTGAAGCAAGCACACAAATTGAAAAATCAGGAGACTTTGGAAGATTGCTTGAAATTCTTTTGGAGCTTAAAGGCCAAGTTTATGCATTAGGATGCGAATTTCAAACTCTGCAGAATGAGAATTGTGCCATGTCCATCTCTTTGCAAGATCAAATTCGAAATATTCATCTTCAGATTCAGGCAACTGCAAAAGGCACGACTCTAGCTCAACTGCAGGAGGATTTGAAGAAGCTGGAGGACATTGTCAAGTCAATGGGAGATTTTCAAGTCGTTCGCATTCCTAGAGCATATTGACTTTTTCACCTTTTTATGCTGAGAAAAAGGGGGATGAAGTTTTTGCAGATTTTCAACTTTCAACTTTTGAACATACTTTGGATAATTTTCAATATTTTGATGTGGTTGTGTTTGACTTTATCTTTTGTTTGGATTATTGGACTGACTCGAACTTTGGATTGCTTGCTTATTATTGCAATACTTTAAGCTATACTATTGATTTAGATAAAGATAACTGATAAATATCTCGTATAGAACTAACTTGTTTTTTGTGAATGCAGATCTGTCATTATCTTTATCCTAACCTATTATGAGATATCTTTGCTAGCTTAAATGTTTTATTGTAGGGCGATAGTATCCAAATCTGTAGGAAAGTTTTGTCACCATAAAAAAGGAGGGAGATTGTTAGAGAAATCTTCTTAAAGTGTTTTGAAGTCAACAAAACGTTTCCATCAGTCTAATCTGAAGACTTGCAGACTCTATTGACAAAGTTTGAAAACCTCCAGACTCAAGTTTCAAAGTCTACTCTTATGGATAGTTTCCAGACCGATGAAGTTAAAATTCTATTCTGATTAATTCAAGTATGGTTTTGATTCTAACAGTTAAGGAACATCTCACGACTGGAATTAGCACTTCAAGATCTTTTATTCGTATTCGAATAAACTAGATTCTCTAGATCCGCAATTTATACTTGGAAGGTTCTACTTATGGAAATCGAGATCCTGATTGTATGGGCGAGCATAATTAATAGGCTATTGTCATTTTCCTTGAGGAGCTCGAGATCTCTCTAAATTGATTCTGTCCAACGGGTTGATTGGAAAAACTTCTTTGGAAGGTGCCAACGGTAATGAAGGCATGAAGAAGTATTTAAGGGAGACACTCAAGTTGTTCAAGAGTGGCAGATAGAAGAATTTCAAAGTCTGAATCTCTTTGTTCCTTTGTAATCTTATTCTTCGAGCTATACTTATAATCAAAAGAGAGATTGAATTTTGGTGAGACTTTGAGGAAGTGTAGTAGAGTCTCTACACTATGGAATCAAGGGCGTGAGATTGTAAATTCTCTTTTTGATTCTTAGTGAAATCCAGCCAGTAGGCTATCCGTGCGGGAGAGTGGACATAGGCTTGGTCTAAGCCGAACCACTAGAAACTTGGAGTCTTGATTCTCTATCCCTAATCCTTTTACTTTACATTGCATCCTTATACGTTGATTATTGTTTTCAATCTCTTAGTCCATCTTTCAGTAAAAAGTCTATATATTCTGTTACGTTCATAAAAATCATCTTAATCACCTATTCACCCCCCTCTAGGTGCTCGTACTAGTTCTATCAATCTCCATTGCCGGCTCAATGTGCTGGATTAAGGGCTATACCTGCAATTCATATTCACTACATGCTGATTTCTTGGCTATGAGTGTTGCACATATTTAGAGTACGCTGATTTCTGGGCTATGAGTGCTGCACATAGTATGAATATGCTGGCTTCAGGGCCATACATACTATTTTATGTTCAAAATATGCTGAATTCAAAGCTATAGGCGCTGTATTTACTTAGAACTTGCGGGATTCATGATTAGAGATGCTGTCCATGCTTAAAACTTGGCAAATTCTTGATTATAAGTGTTGTTCATGCCTTGAATGAGCTGTATTCATGATTATATGAGCTGTCCATGGTTGAATTTGTTTGATATATGTTCATGTTTGTTGTCCGCAGCCATTCTGTACAAATAATGAAGGTTTGGTTCCGTCTCGATATTAACTTGGCTATATAAATAAATGTGTCATTGTGGGAAAGGGTTACGTGGAATTTATGATGATCCCTTGTTGAGCCATTGCACCTTGATGTCTTGAATACTCTGAACATCTCTTGAATGTTCGACATTTTTTATTGCGTGTGACTTAGAAGGATTTTGGTTTCATTCAAATGTTATATCGTTTGCCTATAATGTTACATTGACAAATCATTGATCCTTCACCTTTTTGACTTGTTTAGATATCATTTGCATTGGTGGCTTGCTGGATAATTTGAATTGCATGTGATTTAGTTGGGTCTTGAGATTATATGAGGGCATATTTGTTTGCTAAAGATAGTACGTAGATGTGCTATTGATTTCTCATCATTTTTAGCGAGTCATCATTTTTTAAAGAAAGAGTCAAATGTGGCCTGTAATTGTTGGTTTACTTGCAGTTGTTTCCTCTCAGATGCGGTTCTGAATAAATTTGGCTTACTTTGGATGTTGCTTTGCTCATTCACAATTATGGGGCTAATGTGTCATTGATCTCTTAGTCATCACGTGTACGTTTAGATGTCATTTTAGATCTAAATCGCAGACTGAACTTGTTAAATGTTGCTGAATGCTCCTCCTTAGAGGTCTTTGGGTTGACTTAGGAGTGGTCGAGTAATCCCTAGGCCTGTCTAGAAATTGTACTCCTTTCGTGGTAATTTGGTATATTATCATTTAACATGGTTTTCTTTGAATATATAGTAGTTTCCTTTGGATAGGATTGCATGTGATAGATAGGTCTCTCTTTCAAACTAGACTTAGACTTAGACTTTGAACTTTGCTTATGGGGGCTTTTGTCTGAGGGCTTTATAACAAGGTCATTTAAAATTCTTTGCTCGACTCATATTGGGTTCCTTTATCGTACTATCTTTTACTTGCAATTCTATTACTATTTTTTTTTTTTTTTTTTTATGTAGAATGATGATTCTTAAATATTGACTTTGCGGCGTGGTTTGCTTGTCTTAGTTGAATGGCTAGGTTATATTTTAGGATTCTTAAATATGATTCTTAAATATCGACTCATATTGGGTTCCTTTATCGTACTATCTTTTACTCACAATTCTATAACACGGTCATTTGCTTGTCTTAGTTGAATGGCTAGGTTATATTTTAGGATCACAAATAAAAGTATCGTATGGACATTTAGTGGAGGAGAACTTTAGGATTCAAAATTGGATAAAAGACTACATGTAACACTTTGTTGACAAATAATCAAGTTTAGGCACCGAAAGACATTAGTTAGACAAGTGGTGTAATCAAGTATTCGAAACTAGATCTCTTTGGTGACATAGGAAGTAATATATCCTCTCATGTCTCACTTGGCTTCTAGGTGGCCCAATAATCTAGTGGCGATTCCTTCACTTGACATAATTTTCGTAGGTTAATAATTTAAAATGAACTTCTCAATGTTGCGTGGTAAAAATTTAGAAGCATTCATGTTGATTGACGATTACTCTAAACCTATCTCCCCAGATGGTGGACCGCTTCGGGAGGGTCGCAACAATGCAAATTACTCTTCCTACAGTCCTTGGCATATACGTAGGCATACCCTCGAGTCCACTGAGGTCAGAAAAGCATGAAAGCCAAAAAAATTGGTTTAAATGAAGATTGGAAGCCACAATTGGTGAGCGCATCCTGCATGAGCCTGAGCTAACTAACTAAATTAATCAGCCGCAAGCTTTTAAAAACATATAACAAGATGGAACGAATTGAAACATTATGTATTAGTCTAATTAACATCCATTAAGTGCCAATGCTTATGTTGAAGAGCTTAGATCAGTTAGTGGTCTTGCAAGCCCTCGTCTGTACATGAGTAAATGCACAAAGCTTTATTGCAAATAACCTGCATCCAAATCGCATGTATATTACCAGTTAAAAAGAAGTCATACTATCTCAGACGGTTAAAGGAACGATTTGTCGCCATCCTGCAAAAGCAAAACTGTCCAAAACAAAGCTTCACAAGAAAGACATCAAATTGCTTCTTCACTTATGAAAGCTTGATCCCCGAGGAGTAAAGTTGAGGCCAAGCATCTCCTTGGAAGCTTCGTCTGGCCGAACAAAACCGACAAGCTGCGACAATTATGGCTCTCTGGGCCACCTGGTCCATATCTTCTCTGTCAGACCACAACTGGTGGTCGCATGGTCCATGTCTTCTGTGTCAGGCCACAATTCTCAGCACTCTCGAGGACTTCGATCACTTAGCTTCGCGCGCTCTCTCTCTCTCTCTCTCTCTCTCTCTCTCTCTCTCTCTCTCTGTGCCTGTACAATCACAGTGACGATGTTAGAGAAGCCAGATCACCACGGCTGTTAATCATCAACGTCTCAATTTTTAGAACTTGTCACCGGAATTTGTCACTTTTTCCTTCTTACTTAGGGTCCGTTCATTTCGCGAAAAATATCATGTTTTCGGAAAACATTTTTCTAGAAGTCATTTTCCAGAAAATGACTATTTTCCGATGTTCGGTCAAAACCTAAAATTTGAGTGGAAAATATTTTCCACCATTCGTTAGCTCATTTAATTGTTTGGTAAAAATTATCAAAAATTAAATTTTAATATTTTTAATTATTTATATTTTTAAAAAATCGAAATTTTTATTATTTATTATTTTTTCTTTTCCTTGCTCCTTCCTCCTTCCTCCTCCTTCTTCCTCCGTTGGTGCCTCCTTCCTCCTCCTTCTTCCTCCTCCTTCCGCCGCCGGCGCCCTCCTTCCCGCCCGACGATGGCCGGGCCGGCTGCCCGGCGGCCGACCAAGACCCGTGGCTGATCCGGCAAGCTCGCGGCTCGCCAAAGCCCGGTGAAGCTCGCAGAAGCTCGGCGAGGCCCGAGCCCCGCCCCTCGCCGGATCCGGTGAGCCGTGAGCTCCGCCTAGGCCGGCGAGAGCTCCGCCTCGCCCAATCTAGCGAAGAGATTGGGCTAGGCGAGCCTCGCCGGCCTGGGGCGAGGCCGGCGAGGTCGCCAGCCGCGGCCGGCCGGCGGCACCGCCAAAGAAGAAGTTGAAAAGGAAAAAGAAAAGAAAAGAAATTAAAAAATCAATTTAAAAAAAAAAAGAAAAAAGAAAAAGAAAGCATAAAAATAAAACGAAAATGTATTAATAAAAAGAAGTAAGAGGGAATTGTTGGATAAATTCTCTTAAAGTATTTTGAAGTTGACAAAACATTTTCCTCGCCTAGTCTCAAGACTTACGTACTCTATTGACAAAGTCCGAAGATCAAAGTCGAAGCTAGCAAGACTCATGTTTCAAAGTCTACTCTCATGGACGCCCCGTAATCGACTTTTATTCTGATCTTATATGGTCTTTATTCTAACGGCTAGAGAATATCTTTCGATACAAAGACCATACTTTGATAAGTTAGGTCTTGGTATGACTTCTGAAACTATTCCACTAATTGATTTCCCGAAGGTAAAAGAAAGAATTAAATAGAGACCAGCTAGAATTGTTTATAAGAATCATTTTAAAGTTTTTGTAAAACCTGTTGCGTAAATGGTTTGAGATGTTCCAAGTGTAAAAGCTTAGAACATTTTGAGAAAGAATGTCCTTTGGTTTGGAGACTCGTTAAAAAGAGCCGGGGCTAAGACTGTCTATTGTTCTAACACTTCTGGACCCAAGATGGTATGGGTACCAAAAAGAGCTTGAATTCGTGTTAATTGCAGGTTACTATCAAAAAGAAGATTAAATGGTATCTTGATAGTGGTTGCTCAAGACATATGACAGGAGACTCAAGCCGCTTCATAAAACTTGTCCAGATAGATGGAAGAAAAGTTTCCTTTGGTGGTAACAACAAAGGAATAATTATTGTTCGAGGAACAGTAAAGATTGGAAGTTTGTCAATCAATAATGTTTCCTTAGTTGAAGGATTAAATTACAACCCGCTTAGCATAAGTCGGTTGTGTGATATCGGTTTCAAGATCAACTTCCAAGAAGAAACGTGCTCTGGAATCAAGAAAAGACTTTACTCAATCTTTTACCGGACGAAGACATGGAAATATCTATCTTTTGGATGTGAATCAAGAAAGATCACAAAGTGCTTAATATCAAGTACAAGATGAAGCAAATCTATGGCACAAAAAGCTAGGCCATACCAATATGAAGCAAATCAATAAGATCTCTACCAAGAAACTTGTTCGAGGATTGCCTATTCTCAATTACTCAAAGTCGATCTATGTACACCATGCGTACTCGGGTAAACAGGTTAGAAACTTTTACAAATCAATAAATAAAGTTTCCACTAATCATGTATTGCAGCTTCTCGCATATGGATTTGTTTGGACCTACCGTAACGCAAAGCATTGGTGGAAAAAGGTTCTGTCTAGTAATCGTGGATGATTACTCACGATTTACTTGGATCTACTTTCTTTCAAGTAAGTCAGAGACTTTCTCTCTCTTTTCAAAGTTTGCTAAGAAAGTGCAGAATGAGAAAGGTCACAATATCTCAAGCATTCGTACAGACCATGGAGGTGAGTTTGAAAATCAAGACTTTACTAAATTTTGTGATGAATTTGGTTTTCAGCACAATTTCTCTTCTCCATATACACCAGAACAGAATGGGGTTGCGGAAATGAAGAATAGGTCTTTACAAGAAATGGCAAGAACACTTTTAATTGGAAATCAAATTTCTTCAAGGTTTTGGGTTGAAGCTGTCTCAACTACTTGCTATATTATAAACCAAGTGTTTTTAAGGCCAATTCTTGAGAAAACCCCTTATGAAATTTTTAAAGGAAAGAAACCAATAGTTTCTTATTTTCAAGTATTTGGTTGCAAATGTTTTATTCTAAAGAATGCAAATGATCGTGTTGGTAAGTTTGAAGAAAAATCAGATAAAGGATTCTTTCTTGGTTACTCAACTACAAGCAAAGCTTTTAGAGTATTCAACAAGAAGACTCAGGCTATGGAAGAATCAATTAATGTCAAATTTCAAGACTCTCCACAAATTCAGCAAATTCAGACTGAAGATTTAGAATCTATTGCTAGATCTACCTCCATTGAAGCAGTTACTAATTTAGAATCAGTACAACAAGCTACTGATGAAGAATCTACTCAAGAAGAAGATCAACAATCTATCAGACTAACTAGTAACTGGAAGCACAAGTCTAGTCATCCTGAAGAACTCATTATTGGGAACATTAATGAGGGAATTCGAACAAGATCCAAAAGGCGAGAAGAGTCTAGTGCTGTTGCTCTTATTTCTGAAATAGAACCCAAAAATATTGAAGAAGCTTTAGCTGATGAAAGCTGGATTGAAGCAATGCAAGAAGAGCTCGACAATTCAGTATTAACGACGTATGGGAATTGACTCCCAAACCAAAAGGTAAATCAGTTGTTGGAGCTAAATGGGTTTTCAGGAACAAAGTTGATGAAAAATGCAAAGTAACGAGAAACAAAGCAAGACTTGTGGCTAAAGGATACACGCAAGAAGAAGGGATAGACTATGATGAGACTTATGCTCCAAAGCAAGGTTAGAAGCAATCGATTACTACTTGCTTTTGCTTGCTATAAGAATTTCATGTTGTTTCAAATGGATGTCAAAAGCGCATTCCCGAATGGATTTATTCAAGAAGAAGTCTACGTGGAACAACCTCCGGATTTGAAGACTCAAAGAAACCAGACTCGGTGTTCGATCGAAGAAAGCTTTATATGGATTGAAACAAGCTCCTCGAGCTTGGTATGAAAGGCTAAGTAATTTCTTAATTCATAATGGCTTTTCTAAAGGAAAGGTAGACACTACTTTGTTTATTAGAAAGGAAGGTAAAAGTTTTCTACTTGTTCAGATTTATGTTGATGACATTATATTCGGATCATCTAATGAGACTTTGTGCAAGAAATTTTCTAAGTCTATGCAGGATGAATTCGAGATGAGCATGATGGGTGAACTATCATTTTTCCTTGGTCTACAAGTGAAACAACTAAAGGAAGGAATATTCATTCATCAAGAGAAATATGCAAAAGAACTTGTTAAAAAGTTCGGTCTGGAAAATTGCAAAAAGACCGACATACCAATGTCAAGTTCCTTGAAGATAGACAAAGATGAAGCAGGGGAAGAAAATCGACCAAAAGTTATACAGAGTATCATTGGTTCACTTCTTTATCTTACCGCATCCGGACTCGACATATTATTTAGTGTTTGCATATGCGCTAGGTTTCAATCTAATCCTATAGAATCTCATCTAAGTGCTGCTAAACGTATTATTAAATATGTTGCTACATCGCTAAGATTGGTCTATGGTATCCCAAAGAAGGAGACTTTACACTTCTTGGCTATTCAGACGCAGATCTTGCAAGTTGTAGAGTTGAAAGAAAAAGCACTTCAGGTACTTGTAAATTGCTTGAAAACAGGGCAGTATCTTGGTTTTCAAAAAAACAAAGTACTGTGGCTCTTTCAACAGCTAAAGCTGAATACGTAGCCCTTGGAAGTTGCTGTTCTCAAATACTGTGGATAAAACAACAACTACAAGACTTTGGTATTAAAGACTCTTGCACAGAGATAAGATGTGACAATACCAGCGCAATCAATCTTACAAAGAATCTTATCCTACATTCAAGAGCAAAACACATTGAGATTCGACATCATTTTATAAGAGATCATGTTCAGAACAAAGAAGTCTTGATACAACTCATAGACTCAAAGAATCAACTGGCGTACATCTTCACAAAGCCACTTGAGAAAAGCTTGTTTGAGTCTATTCGCTCAAGACTCAATATTTTATCTCTTGAAGAATGTTGAAGCTCGTACTTAGAATCTAAAGTCCGATTGCAGTATCGACTCAAAGGTTGAAGACTGAAAATACCAATCGACACGACTATAAGTTCATTTACTTAAACTGGTCATATCGATAAGGTAAGATTATCTGTTTATCTCTAATTGAGGTTATTAAGGCAGTTATATTTAAAAAATGGTGGTTATCGATTTATTAAGGCAGTTATTTTCAAAAGGAAATTCTTAAGATTTCCAAAATTTGCGACGCTTGGATTTCCCCCGTATCTATTATCTTTTATACACTTCTTCTTCTTCTTCGTTTTCACTTTACCTAGAAACCCTAGATCAAAAGCTTTTCACTTCTCTGTATTTTTTCTCTCCAAAATTTCTTCGTCTCAAAGCTTTTAACTTTCTTGCGACACAAGTGAGAAAGCTTCTCCAAAGAAAGCAACAATGTCTTACCAAAGGAAGTCATCAAGAATAGCAAACAGGGACCACAGAATCTGGTGAGGGGCCTACGCACTTCGATCTCACCGAAGAAAACGACTTTCCATCTGAACAAACTCCTCAACGATCTCAACAGGGTTCTTCCTCAACTAGACCTCATGGTCGTCGCCCTCAAGATGCGTAAGAAGTTGTTGAAGATATTGAACCCGTAAGAACACTTAAGCCTCGCTTTTGTTTATAGGCTTTACTCGCATTGAAGGAATGAGGTTCGCCATGACCTTTATAGATGAATTTCTGAAAGAGAAAGGTTACTCAAATGAGACTCACTTTCTCACAGTCATGGAGAGGTCAGGGATTGTTCCTGAAGGAACGGCTGCAAAAGCTTTTGCAAACTTTCCCAGTGACCCTAGGTTTAGTAGTATAAATCAGCCAAAGGGTAAGGATGATGATGAGAAAATGTTCGTATATTTTAAACCTTGGATGGGTGTGGTTGCGAACCTTCGAGGGAAGAAAGATGAACTGTTTCGCTCAGACGGACATAGGAAGATGTATGAAAAATTGCTGAAGCGTGGAGTGATGAATCCATGGACGGTGGATTTTGATTTTTCGGACCTATTGAGCATAACTGAGAGAGAAGTTTGAAAACTTCAACTCCATCGCCCGATCGACCGTGATATGGCGCATTCTGAATTAATAGCGTACTTCTATTCCAATTTTAGTTTCATTGATGCAAACAACTTTTCTTTCAGTGTGAGAGATAAAGAGTATGTTGTTGATAAGGACGTTCTGGCAGATGTAATTGGTGTGGAAAGAGGTGCTTTCCAATCAATTGGTGTGTCTGTAAGTCATGCTACTCTAGAACTTGCGAGAGACCGAATTGCTGAAGGTCGTCTCTCCTATTCCAGGATGAAAGCAGCAAACACTCTGCTTCACAAGATTGTGATCAACTGTCTTAGACCAAAATCAACATCCAAGACAGATGTATCCATCTCAGAGGCTAAGTTGATGTATGCAATCAAGATTGGTCTTAATTTTCTCTCGCCGCACACTATCATGTTTCACATGTACATGTGTCCATTGCAAAGGACAAGGGAAAACTCCCTTATGCTGCTCTCATCACTCGTCTTTTCAGACATATGAACATTCAGCCTCCTCACATTCTCTCTGTGAAGACTATTGATAAAATGGTCATCTGACCGAGGATGATAACAAAGATGCGTCCGAAAGAACTCAAGAAGAAGCCGGAGCAGTTCAAGGAGAAGACTCCTATCAAGTTCTGAGACTGCACTCTTCTGCGGCCAAAAGAAAAGGAAAGGAACTAGTGGCTAGTTCTATCAAGAAGAGAAGGGCAATCATCTTGGAAGATGAAGATGATGAGGATGCTCTACCCATCTCTGCTCTTGTTTCTCAATTTTCTGTACCCGTTTCAGAAGCTGTTCCAGAACAACAATTTGCAGAATCAGAAAAAGAGAAAGAAGAAGAGAAAGAAGAAGAAAAAGAAGAAGAGAAAGAGGAAGAGAAAGAAAGAGAGGAAGATGAAGAAGAAAAAGAACAAGCGAACGAACCAAAGAAAAACAGATTCTCCAAAGAAAAAGAGGATCAACAACAACCCGTCACCGAAGAAACTCCTCGGAAAGAAGAGTTCTTTTCTCCTCCGTAAGACATGGAAACAGGGGGAGATACACACAGAGAACATACTCCTCTTCTACCGACTTTTAGAGAAGAAGATACACAAACAAAAAGTGTTAGTCGATCACCTCCCGATGCGAAGATGTTCATGCCGCTCGATTTCCCGAGGGAGAGGCATCATCTCCACATACCGAACTCCTTGCGATATTCATAGGGGTGAGCGGTTCCTTCCTTACAGTTCCGCTTGGAACCTCGGAACTACCCTCGGGCACAGTTCCTCATTTTGGAACCCGGAACCTACCCGTCGAGAACCAGAACTCGGAACCTACCCATCACAGTTTCGGGTCGGTTCCAAGTTCCAACAGGTTCTTTGTTTTTTTTTTTTTTCATTTTTAGTTAAAAATGGAAATGAATGTAGCAATAATAATGACATAGCCATGAATCTTGCAACCCGAAGCTAGAACACACTTCACATGCTAAACCGACTTGAAGCTACCGAAGATGCCCATAAACCGATGATTACTCTCATTTAGACATTGCGATGACAAACCAGCCGGTAGGCAAAAATTGGGCACTTACATCACTACCGCATACATACCACATGAGTTGAAATTCCTCGGAATTGACACAACTAAAAGCTCCCCAATGTCCGGAAGGACAACCACTAATAGTCACTATGAGAACAAGCACCGTGACCTCAACAAGCACCGAACAGAAAAGTAGGTCCAACACAAGCCTATAAGTCTCATTTAAATAAAAAGATAAGGCCAATCATTAGCAAAACCGATCGAAGGCGCTGAACGTTGAACACAATGTGTTGTAACGGCACAAGCTTAACAAGACATAAAGTTGAAGCAACATTAAAATTCACTAAAATCCCATCTCTGATACTATCAAAACCACATGAAGGAACAGAAACTACCACAATTCGCAGATCATCAGATATAAAAAATGCTCGTGCTCGAGAGTAACAAAGCAACACTGTATCTAAGCAGCTATTTGCTCTCTTTCGCAACAACTAAAAAGCTCTAACCCAAAGCAAAAGCACCTCCTCCCATGAAAACACCTCAGAACCCAAGCTTGGTGTGGCGCCAGTGCCTGTGTTTCGCATTGTACCTGAACGATTTCGATGACAAAAATTAGGCCACAAAAAAATAAAATAAAATAAAAAGACAGCTTTTTTGGGACAAAACGTGAAGGAATTGGATATGAACCCGATGGTGTTGTTGGTCCACATGCGAATCCCGGTGAGGGATGGGCCTCGTTTCGCCTCATCTTCTTCGCCGGCTTCTTCTTGATCCGGCGACGGCGAGCACGCAAAGTGACGGTGGCGCAACGGCGACGAAGGCATGAGTCTCACGGCTCCAACGGCGGCATGAACGGTGCAGTGAAGACGGCGGCGTTCGCGGCTCAACCCACGGCCAAGGGGGAAGAGCTCGGTTCGGGCGGAGGTGGTGACGGTTCGGAGCAACGACGGCCCGTACGGCCAGCGGCGGCAAGAGGTGGTGACGGTGGCTTGGGACGGCGGCGGTGCCTCACGGTGGCGCGGACGGCGAGACAGCTCATCGGGCTCAACGGCGAGACGGCTCGTCGGACGAGCAGTGGGTGGTGGGGGTTCGGTGGCCAAGAGGTGGTGGTGAGTAGGGCGTGGGGCGGCGGTGTGGTGGTGGGTGAAGCAGCAGCCGGCGAGAGGAAGGAAGAAGAAGAAGAAGAAGAAGAAAAAGAAGAAGAAGAAGAAGGGGGGTTCGCCGAGAGAGGGAAAGAGAAGAGAGAGAGAGAGAGGAAAAGAAAAAGTTGGGGGGCAGGAAGTGACGTGAGGAAAAAGGGGAGAAGAGAGAGAGAGAAAAAGAAAGGGAAAGGGGGGGGAAATTGAATAGAAGGGAGGGAAAGGGGGTTAGGGTTTTTTTTTTTTAAGTTGGCCGGTTCCGGTTCCTCCGGTTCCGGTTCCTATGGGAACCGAGAACCGCCGGTTCTCAGGAAAAGAGAACCGGGAACCGGAACCGGTCCCCTTAGAATCGGGAACCGAACCGGAACCTCCGGTTCGGTTCTCCGGTTCCCGGGAACCACGCTCACCCCTAGATATTCTTACTGGCTTGACTCCACCATCAGACCGAGCTGACGCAAGCACACAGACTGACAATTCAGGAGATTTTGGAAGGTTGCTTGATATCATCTTGGAACTCAAAGGCCAAATCTATGCTATGTGGTATGAATTTCAGACTTTGCAGAATGAAAATCATGTAATGTTCATTACTATGCATGATCAGCTTAAAGAGGTTCAACGTCAGATTCAGACTACTGCAAAAGGCACTGCTCTTACCCAACTATAGGAAGATTTGAGGAAGCTAAAAGAAACTGTCAAGTCTATGGAGGACTTTCAACTTGTTCGCATTTCTCGTGCTCCTTGATTTTTTTAATGCTGACAAAAAGGGGGAGAAGACTTTGCAGATTTTCAAGCATATTTCAATTTCAGACTCTATCCTCAAACCAAACCAAATCTTATCTTTATTTTTTAAACATTTTTTAGTTGTTATTTTGACTTTATCTTGAGTTTTTGAATGTGTGCAGTTTTTGAATGTGTGCTCATTATTGCATTACTTTAAGCTTTTAAATTAGATAAAGATAGTACTGTATGTTCATGACTAATGAGGTTTCTGTGAATGCAGATCTGTGTACAGGATAAGTCTATGTACATGACATCTGTGTACAGGATAACTTCTACTATTTTTATTCTAATATTTTATGAGGTATCAATGCTTGCTTAAAAGTTGTATTGCAGGGCAATAATATTCAAATCTGCAGGAAAGTTTTGTCACCATAAAAAAGGGAGAGATTGTTGGATAAATTCTCTTAAAGTATTTTGAAGTTGACAAAACATTTTCCTCGCCTAGTCTCGAAGACTTACGTACTCTATTGACAAAGTCCGAAGATCAAAGTCCTAAGCTAGCAAGACTCATGTTTCAAAGTCTACTCTGGACAGTCTCCGAGACCGATTTTTATTATGATCTTATATGGTCTTTATTCTAACGGCTAGAGAATATCTTTCTACTGGATTCAACACTAGAAGATCTTACTTTCGTATTCGAATATGTATAGATTCTCTAAAGATTTCGCAACTTATATTTGGAAGGATCTACTTATGGAAACCAAGATCCTGATTGTATGTGCGAGCAAGATTGATGGACTATCAACACTTACCTTAAAGAGCTCGAGATCTCTCTAATTGATTCTGTCCAACGGGTTGATTGGAAGAACTTCTTTGGAAGGTGCCAACGATATTGAAGACATGAAGAAGTATATAAGAGAGATGCTCCAGTTGTTGAATGGTGCCGGATAGAAGAATTCCAAAGTCTGAATCTCCTTTTCTATTTTGCGATATTATTCTTCGAGCGTTATATGTAATCAAAAGAGAGATCATATTGTAGTGAAACCTTGAGGAAGTGTAGTAGAGCTTCTACATTGTGGACTCAAGAGCGTGAGACTGTAATCACTCTTTTTTATTCTTAGTGAAATCCAAGTAAGGGCTGTCCGTGCGGGAGAGTGGACGTAGGCTTGATCTAAGCCGAACCACTATAAATCTGGAGTCTTGATTCTCTATCCCTAATCCTTTTATCCTTCATTAATTTCATTTGCAGCATCTGTTGGTTTAATTCATTAATCTCTTATTTGGATTAAATTGTTAAAATTGCTTTAATCACCTATTCACCCCCCTCTAGGTGCTATTTCTAGTCCTAACAGGAATAAGTTATGGAAAACGTTTTTCACTTTTCAAAAGTGGAAAACGTTTTCCTCACTTTAAAGGTTGTTTTTTTCAATGATGGAAAACATTTTCCTTGACTAGTTCATTTTTCGTTAAACGAATATCGGAAAATCCGGAAAACATTTTCCCGGAAGTCATTTTCCGCGAAACGAACGGACCCTTAATCATATTAGTAAAATAAGAAACTCAATAGGTGGATTTGCTACTTCAGATGTGATTCTCCTTGTTACTTTCTCTGGGAATACAGCATTTAAGCAAATTATCGTTTGGCAATGAATGCATCAAATTTTGATGAACGTGGTGATACTCTTGTTAGACGTTATATACTTTGGTTCCTCCAAATTCTATTTTTTCATGCTTGACCTATAAATTTGTTCACCTAGTCCGCACGAAATTTGAAATGTTGCCCTGTTCTGTACTTCTTTTCGTTGGTTGGGGTGTGATAAAAAGCTGGGAAATGGTTTTGATTCAGCTTCACTGTTTTCGTCCTGTCCGCATTTCAGGTGAGGTGCTTGTTCTTAGTTGACTTCTAAATCAGTTCATGTGCCAATCTATTTGTTTCCAATTGGCTTTGGAAACCGTGGACTAATGCAGGAGTCATAGAGATCTTTTTAAGTAGGTAAAGATAAGAGATGTTTGGAAGAGAGAAAAATGAAATTTGTGTATATTTCAGTATTACCTAATGAAGAGTAACATGAACTTGTTTATAGACTTTATTATATGAATATGTAAGGTAATCAAATCAAGTAGAATTGATCAATCCGAAAAAATTCGATACTATTGTCGCGGCATATTTGGTGAGTCGTGTTTGTCTGTGGACTGATGGGGAGCATAGCTAGTATGGCTGGCGTTATTACAAAACATATTTGAGAGCGGTGAGTCTCATAGTGGTGTTCAATGGACAGAAATGAGGCTTGTGTGGTTGGCATTGTTATGATCTTGGTCATTATATCGAATCATTATCATCCTAAATATATCTCTAACAGTGTAGCTTGGTCAATTGAGATCTACTTTATGTTCATGACAAAGCCATTTTATGTCTCTTCTATCTCATTGCAAAAGTACTTATTGCAGTTAACTATAGACTTCATCGAGAAATTTGGATCTTTACTTTCTAACTTCTGTCATATCATGGATAGTTAACTAAATCGGTTTTCTAGAAATCTATTTGTCAATATTGGTGTTAACTACAATCGAGTAAAAAGATTTATGCACTTGATTTGAAATCCATCATTCATGATGCGGAACATCGACAATCCAAAGCTCAAGCGTTTCTCTATTACTTTATATATCATTAGCTCAATAAGACTGCCACTCATCTTTAACATTTTGTAGCAACCTCTTATGTGAGGATATTTTTGTGTGTCAGGGTTAGAGGAAGGACTTGAAGATTATTTATAGAGTTTTTAGTCAATCTTTCTCATCACGGGCCGGGCTCAAATCGGGCTACACTAACTAGATCTATATTTGATTAATTAAGAAATCTTATATTTCACTTTATTAGACCAATCCCATAAAATAATAAATTATAATATTAATTAATACTAGTTTACATCGGAAAAATTCTTGCACGTGACATGCAGGAGTTCTTGTTCGAGGTATTGAAGCAAATGAGGGAGCCGAAGGACATGAACTTGCAGAAGATGACGGAAATGCACCCCCATGAATTGGCCAAGTGGAAGAAGTTCCTCATCGTGTTGGATCGCGTGCACGCGTCCAACGTGCCACTCTTGCGAGGGTTAGCGAACATCCTATTGAAACCAGAAGAAAGCCGGGAAATGCTCGCCCGTAAGTTGCGTGGACTGCCCGATGGTCAGAACCTCTCGAATGAGGAGAAGGCTGTCCTAGAAACGACGAGCAAGCAGCAGCTTTGCCACCTCTAACGGGAGAAGTGCCAAAAAAAACCCTAAACCTTTTGCCTTTGTGCCGATTTAGTCCTAAACCTTTTTTTAGTGCCGATTAAGTCCTAAACATTTTTACGTTGTGCCGATTCAGTCCTTTCCGGCCAATTTTGGCTGGATTTTGCGACTGACGCCGGCCGGCTGATGTGGCATGATTGGCGCCGACGTGGACAACTTTTAATAATATTTTAATATTTTTGAATTTTTATTATTTTATTATTTTTTGTCTTTTTCCTCTGGCCGATCACCGAGGTCCGACGACCCGCTAGAGCCGAAGGCCGGCGAGGGCAAGGCGACCTCGCCGGCCACCTCGTGGGCGAGGGTCGAGCCTCGCGGATCCGACGAGGCGAGCGCCGCCCATGGCCGGCGAGGCTCGACCTCGCCAGATCCGGCCATGTGCGAGGCTCACCCGCCGAGATCCGGCCATGGGCGAGGCCCCCTCGCCGGATCTCGACGAGGCGAGCCTCGCCGCCGGATCCGGCGAGGTCGAGCCTCGTCGGCCATGGGCGAGGCTCGCCACGCCGATCCGGCGAGGGGGCCTCGCCCATGGCCGATCTAGTGAGGTCGAGCCTCGCCGGCCCATGGGCGAGGCTCGCCCGCCGGATCCGACGAGGGCGAGCCTTGCCCATGGCCGGCGAGGCTCGACCTCGCCCATGAGGTGGCCGGCGAGGTTGGCCTCGCCTCGCCGGCCTTCGTTTGGCCGCCGCCGGACCTCGATGACCGGCCGGAGGAAAAAGACGAAAAAAAAAAAAATTCAAAAATATTAAAATATTATTAAAAATTGTCCACGTCAGCCGGCCGACGTCCAGTCAGCAAAATCCGGCCAAAATTGACCGGAAAGGACTGAATTGGCACAACGTAAAAATGTTTAGAACTGAATCGGCACCAAAAAAGGTTTAGGACTAAATCGGTACAAAGGCAAAATGTTTAGGACTTTTTGGCACTTCTCCCCACCTCTAACTCTTTATGATTTTTTTTTCCTTTTCCCCAAGAAATTACTTTTCTCAATCTTGCATACATATTTACTTTCTCAAAATTAAAAACTTACAAATCAGAGTGAAATTTAATCACGTTAAGGTGTCAGCGACCAAGTCATCGAGCGAAAAGTTATGAACCACTTTGAAGAGTGGCTAATTGCAGGCAGGCAGAAAATTACTAGCGATTTTGAGGAACTCAAAGTTCTCCATCCCAATTTGCCTTGGTTTCAGTGGAATGCCTCTGGTGAACAACTGATACACCCGATTTCATTATTTCTGACTTTAATCCAAGTGTAACACATACCGAAACAACTCAACCTCACCATCTCAACATGATGACTTTAATTTATTTCTCTTTCTCAAATAACAGTACGTTTAACCAAAAGACACATTCCACCTAAAACTTCTACTCCATGGTCAGTTTGGTAACGTGCGGTGCCCCAGAATTTGGTAGCGGCTCTGCTATGCCGAGATGCGCCATGAGAAGCCAAATGTGTCACACCCCAAAACTACAAAGAATAGGGATGACACGGCCGTCCTTCCACACAAAGGACGCAGCCTCAAATACAACCAACAACCTGATATCAACTTATATATATATCAAACCATATATATACATATCGATAGACCAACAGATTGTTTGCAACATCCGAGTTTCTATAATCCACCAAAAAGAAATATACAAATAGAACTCGAGACAAACCAAACACTAGCAAGGAAAGTGCACCACTTCCTTAGGCCATACCCAAAATAGAACTCCCCAAAAAGTTTCCCACCGACGGCGCACTCGCTCTATTCGTCACTAACCGAGGAACCCGAAAAGATTAAAGGAGGAGTGGAATGAGCAACAACAGCTCTGAGTAGTACATATCTTCTAAGCAGATCGAACAACCACTATGCATGTATATAAAGCAATACCAAACTTCATAACGCCAATTCAATATATAAAATACATATTGAATCATAAAAGACTTATTTGATATCATCAAGGCTTTATACTAATATAGAAAACTCATTTAAATCATCATCAAAAGTCAAGTATCAATGGTCAAGTCCATTGAATAATCTCCATCAAATATCACATATCAATGGTCCATCCATTGATTAATCTATTGCTCAATATTCCACCATGGTCACGACACAACGCCTTGTGACAAGGCGACCAAGCATTTCCCCTTGGCAAGGTCTCCACCTACAAAGCCGATGGCTGGGCCAGAAGGATATCCTAAACCCGGTATGCATACCCCAAAAACCCCTCATTGGGTTCACAGTCATATTGAGCACAATAACCATCATCCAAAACCAGAAATTCAATCCATAAATCAATATCGTAAATCAAGCAAATAACCTTTTGAAGCATAGCCCATCAGCCATTTCATATCAATTCCTCAAATCATTATAAACCTTTCCATAAATCAATCGGTCGCAAAGCAATTTCATATATATTTCTCCACAAACTTTATATAACACGCTTTTCAAATACTCATAATCAACCAAAGGATAGTAAATGCTCGATCCGACCTTTATGCAATAAAATGCTCTTCTCGATTCAATATATATACATATATATATTTCAAGACATGATTTTATAAAACCAAAGAAGATATAGTACCACTCACCTCGTCGTCTAAGACCAAACGACGAACGATACTCGTATCGTCAAACTCAATGCCCTATCAAATAACCGAGGAATAATGTTAAAATCTAAAAACTCTTATCTTAACTACGAAACGACTAAATTACGCCTTAGCTATAACAAAAAGGACTTCTACGCGCTAACAAAACGCAACACGGAGTTAAACGCAAAACTTGATCACGCCCTAACTTCCTCCTCCGAACCCCGATCCAAACAAATTTATAGTCCATAGAGAACCCTTGACACATATTACAAGAATCACAACTTCACCGTCTCAAAATCAAGCCGAAAGGTGACAAAATATAGGCCCGAAGCTGCTGGACGCTACTGTTCACTGCGCGCGGGAAACTTTGAAATTTTGTTCCGGACAAACCACAAGCTCAAATCACGATCCGTAAAATCTCATGGCTCCACAACACCCTAAATTATCATTCCTATGAAAAAGCGCGGCTCAACGACTCCAAAATCGGACTTCGCCACTTGATTTTCCAACAATTCCGAATTTGAGCCCTAAACTCAAAAATAACTTCAATCGGACAAACGAGGGGCCTAATCTCTTACCGGGTGCCGTGTTATGGAGTCGAGTCGGCTTGGCGAGGCATCCGTGGCGTGCACGTGCCAAAACCCTTTCTTTTCTTCTCCTTTCTCTTCTTCTTCTTCTTCTTCTTCTTCTTCTTCTCCTTTTCTTTTCTCTCTGCCCGAACGTGGGCTTTCTTCCCTTTTTATCTTTTCCCTTTTTCTGTTTTCTTTTTCTTTCTTTATTTTTTTCTTTCTCTCTCTCTCTCTCTCTCTCTCTCTCTCTCTCTTCTCTACGGCTGCTTCTACTTTTTTTTTCTTTTTGACTGGGTCAAACCCATCTTTTACAAAATGTGGCCGAGAAGCTCTCCCCCTCTGCTCAGGCTCTCAGAGTGTTCGTAGCCTGTGCATTGGCAAGCCGCGTACATCAGCATCCTCGCCCAGACCTTGTTGATCACGTTCCACGTTTCGACTGATTTCAGTTGTCCAGCAAGATGGCACGCATCAAACAGCATGGACATGCTTTCAGCTCCACTCATCTTCCACACAGGGATGTCAGCTCTCACTTGGAGCAGAAGATAGCAGACTTCACACAGATCGCGAGACTCTCTCGACTCGTGCTCCTCGAAGCAGTTGCATAAACGGGAGTGAGCATGTGCCTCTTTCTTGAATAATTTCTGCGGCCACTCCAAGACAGATAAGATGTTGACTTTCTTCTTTGGCAGCATCACTAGCTCGTCCTCGAAGAACTTCTGAACTTCAACCAATGTGTCTTGGTATCGGAGCACCCCCATCCCTGTCGCGAACATGGAAGGATGGAATTTTAAAAGATAGAGCATGTACCGCGAGATCAACATACTCATCATGTAATCTGTGACCTCTTCCGAGTCCACGCTGTGGCAATGCTCATAGTGACATAGCTCAGTGGCGATGTGCCATATGATGATGCTCTGGTCAAATTCCTTCTCATCCAAACTCCATTTCAGATGATCACAGTTCGACTTCTTCAGTAGTTCGCTCGCCTCCAGCTTAAGACTCGCCAATGCGCTCTTCAATCCTACTTGCTTTTCCATATAAGTGACCACATCCGTCATGTGTTTGAAGATCAGTTCTTTGATTTCCTCCTTCAATTCTTTGTAATCGATATAGAAGTTCTTTTCCACAACCTCGCCCAACATGGCTAGCCTTGGATAGCGGAAGATGCCCTTTCTCTTCCTCATAGATGATCCCAAGAGGCTGAACTGGGCCACGGAATTCGACCATCTTGACCATCTCAGGCTCCGTATGAAAGAGAAAAAGGTGATGGCTGATGAAATGGCGGATGAAATGGCGGATCCCTTGGGTCTCTGAATGCGCCAGTGGTGGACCCAATCGGATGAAATTGCTAGAATTAGCGAGAAAATCTCTAAAAGTATAGCCCCACTTATCAGCGAGAAAGTTATATAGATGTCAACTTTGGAGTAATCCTTCTTATCATGTAAGGAGAAGAATACCAACATGGCACACGACACGAAGAGACTGATGACCCAACGAATGATGCCCCATAGACGGTTCAGCAACGGGGCCTTGGTGTAGAGCAGATCATACATGAACCCGAGCTCAATCTCCACGATTTCGAAAGCATCCACTGCTTTCATATCTGGGCCCTCGAACATGGGCCGACTGACACCCAGATCGACAAAGCTGACGTTCAGGCCCACAAAGAGAAGCTTGAAGATCTTGAACAACTCGTAGGCTTTGTCCAGAGCCCCTTGAAAGTCCTCCACTGAGTGATCCTCCAGAGCCGGAATCCGCGTGAGTTCGTCGATGCCAACCCGGTAACCCTCCTCTTTCTTCAGAGTGTACCGCGCCACATTCCTGGGGTATACGGAACCGAAATCGGGCCGCGGAAGCATTGAACCTTGAAGTCGACCTTCGCTAGCCAAGTACAAGCACAATGTCCTCTCTGCATATTTGACGAATCCCACCAGGATCATCCCCGCCGCCAATATCCACAGTGTAGACCCCCACAATGCCAAGAAGTAAATGTAAAACGCTAGTCCTACCTGGACGCAAAGCCGCGCCAAGTGCCTCAGCCATAGCTCGTTGTCCTCCAGGGCATACGAGGTGATCGTGTCAGGCCCACCCAAGTGGAGGAGGAGGAACGGCGCCCAGAACGCCATGATCTGGCTCTTCGAATCGATTGTCCCCTTTGTTTCCTTCATGTTGGCCAGGCGGCTCGACATGATGCCGAGCGCGAGCGTCGCGATGGAGTCCGCCGACAGGTACGTCGTCCAGAGCACGACTTGGATCCAGTTCCTGAAAATGGATTTCCTCCAACTGGCCAGAGTGGCAAGGGTCAATTGGAGGAACAAGCTGAAGAGGACGAGTATCTGCAGCCCCCACTCCTTCCATAGACCATGAGCGTTTGTCAGCAAAAATCCCATGGTTGAACTCGAACAGATGGCACCGACAGACTCAACGATCGGGGCACCCACTTAAAAGAGCGGTCAAACTTAAGATTATATATGGAGACTGGAGAGGAAGTAAGGCAAAACAGCATTAGCTTTGAACTTACCTCAGCATTGTCCTTCGAATTGCCATCATTTTATAAGCAATTAAGCATTACTTGGGATAGTAATCAAGTTCAGAAGCAATTATTTACACTGCAAAACATTAGAAGGAACAGAAAGGCAGCAACACAACACTCACGGCACTACTTTTTGATGCATAATCAAGAAGCAATCCTCTACATTTGCCCCAGGCAGAAATAAAGTGACAAAATTAGGTTCTGGCATTCACGCTAGCACAAGTATTATCTACCATAATTGAGAAGATTGTAACTAGACAGAGAATTAAAGTTTGACTTCTCAATCACTGCCCCAAATTGAAATTTAATAAACTTCCCTACAATCATTGTTATTTTCACACTTTGTCTGAAATCCCTACTTTAATGTGATTCATGTGAAATTTAAAAATCACCTATTGAGCTTGCTATAACAAGTAAAGTCACAAAAAGGCCAAAAGAGGGTCATAATGCTCCCTCCAATTTCAAGCAATTCCAAAGCATCTAGTTGATTGCTTTGATTCCGGCAAATAAGCATATTACTTTCATTTAAGATTACAAAGATCTATTTGTTTTCCTAAAAAAAATTGGAAGCCAATAAAATTTTCATTAAGAACGCAATGGCAAGACTTGCAGATCATCAATTTGTGTCGTCACCATATAACATCTCAAGAAATGTGGACAAGATGAAAGGGAGACGAAATACCAATTTTTTCACTTCATATTAAAGGAGAACGAAAGATATGGGTCAAAACTTTTGAAAGCGATAGAGAGATACATAGAGCCCGGAGGAATTAAAGGCCTCATGGTCAAAGCTGAAAATATCACATATATATGTACAGATGCAGATTTTTGATCGGTTCAATCGTACGTAACTTTTTAAACCGCTGGGATTTTGCTAATCTATACTTTTATGTATCCCCACTTTCTCATGGGGAAAAAGGATCTCTTTAAGAGATCACAATGCTTTTTTTTTCTCACAAAAAATAACCTCAATTAGATTTTTTTACAGATATTTTATGAATAAGCAAATGCATCAATTAACGGTTCTAGTTTATTTCTTATGTGTATTATTTTTAACATTTAAACTTTTTGTATCTTATAAATAACCCTACTATAAATAAATAAATAAGTCAGTCTCAAAAGGTTTGTCATTTTCCACAGTATATGCAATTCCTGCATATTGTGTCAATAACTTTTTTGTCATTTTGGATGTCAATTTTTGTATACAGGCAACGCATTTGTATTTTTGCTATTACACAATAGGATAACACAATAAAAGAAGCCACTTACACACTAAGTAGAAAAGTATGCAAAGTTAATTAATCAAAAAGCTAAAAGTAATTTCCTGCAATAACAACCATAGAATCTCAGATATCTTGTTAAGCCATAGAAAGTGAACGTGATTTCCCCTCTTTTTATCTTTAGTTAAGCATCCCTTAATTAAATTACCGATGGATGATGTGGTCATTACACTCAGAAAATTAATGTCTTCATGTGAACATTCCTATAAATAGACAAAATTTACAATTTATCTTCTCTTTTGACATTGGATATATGGATACCCTGAAAACTCATATTTATTATAAGGTTAATATCACACAAAAAACCTCTATTTACCATTTCAACATGCTGCACCCATGCCACATTTATTTCAAAATAATTTTTATATAACAAAAAATTTAAATTAATATACTCGTGCCGCATCTACTCTAAAAAAATCATAGATTTATCACAATTTGAGATAAAATATGGCACAAGTATATCAATTTGGAGCAAATGTGGCATGGGTCTACTAAATTAGGATTTTTGTGACACAAAAATTAGTTTAGGGTAAATGTAGTACGGGTGTATTGTTTTTTGAGTTTTTGTAACACAAACAACTAGTTTGGGAGTAAATGCGACACATTACTTGTGACATTACTTTTGAATACATAATCGTTAAGTGATTCTCTGAATTTATTAGAAGGGGAAATAAAGCAACAAAATCAGGTTGAGTATGAAGTACTTTAATTGAGAAGGTTTAAATATAGACTGAGAGTTAAAGTTTGATTTCTCAATCATTACTCCAAATTGAAATCCAATGATCTTCACTCTTACCATTATGATTATCACACATTGTCCATCAAGCATTACTAACATGATTCATGTGGAATATAAAAATCAACTATTTTAATTTGCTATCACAAGTAAAGTCACAAAAAGGTTAAAAGAGGGTGATAAATGCTCACTTCAAATTGAAGCAATTTCAAAGCATCGATCCGATTACTTTAATCCTAGCAGACAAGCATATTAGTTCCTTGAACATCGATCTTTGTGTCAAATCCGTGAATGAAGTCATCACCACAATAAAATATTGCACAGGAGTGCATACATTTAACACCATGTCGCCGTCAGCTAATGTGGTTTGTGACCATTGTGATCGTAACTTGTCATCCATGTTTGAACAATTGCCCTACGGTGTACAACACCGACTCAACATTTTTCTCCATATATACATGATATTTCACAATGATGCATGTGGTGCATGATGATCGTTGAACATTTTGATCTTCCACACGCTGTTCCGTGAAGGACATGTAGCTGGCAGCCCACCTCTAGGTTAACTTAATTAAGCCCTAAACGGGGCAAATCAAGGCTTGAAATGTGCGACTAAGAACCTCCAAAAGTCAAGTCTAGGAATTCGTAATTTGAGAGGAAAAGAAAAGCATCAGCGCCACAACGTAGAATTCATCTGATTATGGATGTGAAGTCTTTCGCTCCCACCTGTTGTCTCCATTGTTCTTTGTCTCTCTCTTTTTCTATTAGAGACTCCGTTGTTGCCCAGCAAATAACAAAATACCATACATAATAACCTATATTTACATTTAGAAAAAAGGGGGAATGAAGACTAGCTGCCCGGTCTCATGCTCGCGACGTAATATTCGGTTTCGACCGTTAATGCTCCACCCGATCAATTAGAGAATTCCCGAAATACAAACTAGCAAGAGATTTATTCACAAAATATTTCAAATTTGTGATTCCATAAAAGAAAATACAACTCTTTTGTGACCGTGCTACTATGTCCATGATACCACTTTTATGTTAAAAGTTGGATTTGGTCTGAAACTACAATTCAAGACAAAGAACACCTTAGGATAAAATAACTGTACGCTCTAAATTTATCAATTTTAAGCAAACAAAAGCCCCTTGTTGAATTTTACAGTCAAAGAAACATATGATTTGACACTTGAGAATTATGACCAAATTCAGGATGATTTGAAATTATATTGAATACAATATTTATATTTAAATTTAAGGTATTCTATAATCTTAAGTTCTACCTAAGTGTTTGATAAGAGGCTTTCTCGTGTCTATAGAGAAAAGAATTCTTGTGTGAATTAGTTAGCAAATTTTGCTTTCAGTCCTAATGTATAAGTCTACATAGATTTTCTTTTGAAAATTTTGATTATTACACTACGTGATGACCGAGTAGAGTTTTTATATTTAGATTTTCATTTAATGGAATTTGATTTCTAACGAGTGCCGGACACTCGAAGTGCCAAAACTTGGCACGGAAAGACACTTAAGTACCAAAAGTTACGAAAGTGATATTTAAATGTCAAAATCGAAGCAAAATAGATCAGTTAATTGCCAACGGTGAGAAAATCCAACCAAAATATTGACGTGGCGATTTTTTGGCGAGGCAAGTGCAAAACGACGTCATTTTGCATGTTGACGTGACTAGACAAGTGCAAAAATAACGTCATTTTGTCGACATGGTTAAATAATTAATATAAATATTAATTATATTATATTATTATATATTAATTCAATTTTTTTTAAAAGAGAAAAAAAGGGGGAGGAGGCAGGATGTTGAGGGCTAAGCGCGCCGCCGCCTCCTCACTATCATCGGAAGGGTTGGTGACGATGGGCGGAGGGTCTAGGGGCCGGGGTCGCTAGCCCTTCCGATGATTGGCGACGAGGGCTTAGCCTTCAGACGCTTGCCTCCTTTTTTTTTTTTTTTTTTTTGGTAAATATAAATATTTTAATTTAATTAAAATTTATATTATTTTAATTTAATAAATATTTATATTAAAAATATTTAAAAAAAAAAAAAAAAAAAAAAAGACAAAACAACGTTGTTTTAGTTCTTTGACATTGACTCAATTCTATGGCATGCCACGTAAAAAATTGCCATATACGATTTTCGACCATCTTTACCGGATTTGACACTCAAGTGTTCCATTTTTAGAGAAAGTGGCATTTAAATATCTTTTCGTAACTTTTGACACTTTAAGTATTCCCCCGTGCCAAGTTTTAGCACTTTAGGTGTTCTTTTCCGATTTCTAACCTAGTAAAGAAAAATTACCAAAAGAGTTCTAAACATATTGCAATTATATCAATTCAATTCTAAACATTTTTGTTTTTCTAAAAGAGTCTTAAATCTTTTGTATTTATGCTAATTCAATTCATTTGGCTATTTTTTGATTGGCCGATACTAATATAGATGTCAGCTATCCTAAGTGGCATCACCGGTGCTAATATAGCAAATTTTAATAATATTTTAATAATATTTTAATATTATTTCAAATTACTTATTATTATTATTATTATTATTATTATTATTATTATTATTATTATTATTATTATTATTATTATTATTATTATTATTATTATTATTATTTTTTGTCTTTTCTTTTTCTTTTTCTTCACTTCCCTCTTCCTCCAACAAAGGTAGAAGTGAGATCCTCAACGGCCTTGCCAGCCTCTCAATGGTGGCGAGGCTCGGCCTCACTAGATCCTGCGAGGTCATGCCTCATCCCCTTGACGAGGCTCAAGCCCTTGCTAGAGGCCTCGAGGGTGGCCTTGTCATCGCCGCACGGAGATGTGTTATGAGTTATGGGCCCCCTTAGTTTTCTAACAATAAGATAATAGATTTGCTTTTTTATTCTCATTTTTTTATTATTATCTCTTTGTAACTTCCAAACTATTTTGATTTGATCTAAAGATTTTTTTTTTTTTTCAATTTGAAGGTCGGACTGATGTAATTATTACACTTTTGTCAATCAATCATAAATTTTTCGATTCTGCTAATTAAGTCCATTTAGCCAATTTTGACTGAAATTGCCGATATGGATGCTAGCTGTCTTACATAGTATAATTGGCGATGATGTTAATAAATTTTAATAATATTTTATTTTATTTTTTGAATTTTTTTGGTTTTTTTTCTTTACTTTCTTTCTGGTTTTTTGGATTGAGGGACGGCAACCCTCGTCCACCATGGGCGAGTGCAGAAACTTCAAGCAAACACAAAGCGAATGAGGCACAATGCCCTGGGCAATTCCACATTAGTGAGAATGTGGAAGAGCAACCAACGTAATGATATTGCTACACAACAATGCCACCCATTCGATATTTGGGATGCATACAGCTAATCCAGCAAATCCTTTCTCTTCCTCATCAATTAGGTTGTCACTTGCTATTAATCAATATAGAATTTGCAAATGCCTTTCTCATGTTTGAGTGCCCAAATTCAAAACATTTGATCATGTTAATATGACAAGTGAAAAACAAGAAGTGGAGCTTACACTCATATATCATCCGATGTTTTTTCAGCTGAACATGTTACTTGAATCGATAGTCAAATATTTAAATCAGAAAGAGCTGGAACATAAACCGGTTAAAATGCAAGAATACCATTAGCGAGAACTCAACAAAGTGACTAATTCCAACTGAGAAGGAAAAAACAAGTATCGACCTTCGATTTTGTTGAAATTTTAAATGGGTGGTGGGTGACTGTTGGCCAAACTTCATGACACAGAAGCAGAGGACTATACAGTGCTGTTGATTTTTTTAGAGCTTAAAAACAAAGACCTGATGGAAGAGAAACCGCATCTACCTCCGCTGACTTTTCATTCAAACTTTCTTTCTTCTCTTAAGAGACCATGTTCCAGCATATATGCGAAAGAAGTTTCTATTGAATATCTTCCACCATTTTGAGTTCTGTTGCTGAGATACTGTCAAAGGTACACCCAAGAAGGGGAAGGTACAGCCATTTCCACATCAAACACATGCATAATTCACTCTACAAAACTCCTGTCTCCCGAACAGAGCAGCATGATAATTGTTCAGAAGAAGTGGCAGGCCAGGAGGGCTGGCTAGTCGCCCTTCCACCGCTTAGAGCTCTCTGCATATTCCAGTAATTGTGCACTGTAGTTCATGAAATTCAAATGCACTATTTCCACATCCCCCAACCCCATTCTCCATGCATGCCATTATTTTTGCAATCAACTTTTGTTCGCTCCATCCGCTTAATTTTCACATTGTAACTGGATCATCTAGAAAACTAAGTAGGAGCTAAATATGAACACGAGTTGCGAATGAGTATGAAGAATATCCTCACATGCCAAAATCCTTGTTCTAACATTTGTTCTCTGCACAAAATTTGCCTATTGTCTCGTGATTTCGATGACCCCATTTTCTTTCTTCTTTCTTCGCCCATACTCTCTTGTTCCTGTCCACAAGAGTGTCTCGCCTTCTATGAACATCCGAATCAACCCCAATGACATGCTATGACATTATTATTTCTCGCACATTGCATAATTACTTAAGAAGCCGGGTTTGTGTTCTAAAGTACTGTACTGGGGGAGATGAACAGGTTCATTGCATGCTGTTTTTATGAGTCGGAGTCGATACTTTTGAATTCACGTATAAATGGCAGGAAGCATCTAGAAAGCTATCTGAAAGCCAAAGTCGTCCAATTTATTTTGAGTTCTTCAAATGGCTGTGTTTTGAGTCTTGGAGCAGTTACGAGAGATAGGAATGTCCTTCACATGTCATACAATTAGTAAGATGTAGTCGCAGTGGCTTGAGAACCGAACTTTTGTCAAACAGGGATGTTGGAAAACTTGGATTGTCCATGCTAATAATGCAGAGAGACAGGACTATCACTCCAAGCAACAGGTGCTTTGTGGATACCACTCACTCACTTGTCAATCAGGAATCGGAAGAAGCGAAAAGTGCTCAGGAGACAGATGCCGCTATGTATTTGTCATTGGTCTTTTGTGGACCTAATCCGGTTCAATAGCTTTCTGATAATAGTTCTTTGCCTCCTTTGAACTTGGATGAATCTGACTTTAAGAACTCGGCAACTGTACCTCAAATTATGGTTGAGATCAATGATCCAAAAACAAGCATACGGTAAGTACAACAATCAAATATACAAGGGAAAAAGATTGCCGTCCATGCAGTCCTCTGGTATTTGCTTGCTGAGGACAGCTTCTGCGTCTCCATCCTTCAGGAACCTCTCAGATTCTCAAAGAGTTCTGGAAGATGAACGTTGGTGAGCTTCGTTCTTTTGCTGATCTCGTGCTTCTTCTTCTTGAGCTTGGGCTTCTGCGAAATCCCATGGATTTGGGCCGCAAGCCTTCTCTGCATTGTGTTTGTTGATGCTTTCATCGTATTCTTCTGGAGATCATTCTCGATGTCAATCATGTCCCGCGGTAGTTCGATACTCCGAAAGAGTTGCTTCAGATCGTCATCTACTTTTATGGGCACTTTGGGATCATTTGGGTAGGCAATATCCTCCTGAGAGTCGAAGTTCAATAGGAGCCATACTTGACCAGCAGCCTTCAGGCCTGTGAACTTTTGTATATATGCCTTAGAAATCAAGAAGCATAACAAAGGACTCCATTTGTCATTCCCGGACCAACACAAAAACGATAATCATATACTTTTTAAGCCTCACTGTCTACTAAATGCTTAATTAGTGGAGGTCCCATCTACGAGTTATGTAGAAACTAAAATTAAAAGACAATAGAGGCCTAACACATTAATTCAGATTCTGATAAGAACTTCCTCATGATACCAATATTGCTTACAACCAAAAAAATTAACCAGTCCAATAGCAATAGGAAATTTAGGCAAAGCATGAAACACTTATATCACTGTTTCACTGGTTGTGTTCTGATGTAGTAAGTGTGCGTATGTAATTGGGTCCAATAATCAACTAGAAGTCTAGAAAAACTACCCAATCAATCTCAGAAGGTAAAAATGACATGGCAGGAACTCCAACATTCATTCAGCAGTCATTTCAATTTAATTACAGGAAATGCAAAAAATGAATCATAAACCCCAGCAACAATCAAGTGGAAAGCTATAAAGACTACGCAGTACTCTCAAGAACATATTTTAAACCCCTTTTAGAGAAAGCCATTGTGTGCTAGCCTAGCAAACTAACTTCAGCTGCCTTTTATCTTAGTCAATTAAAAGAATGGAAAACCCGACTCGAGTCACAATGAAGCAAGGAGAACGCAATCAGCAAGTAGATATACCTGTAAGTCCTCCATCACAGTTGGGTATGCATCCTTAAGGTCAATGACCTTAATGCCCTCCGTGTAGCTTCTTATCAACTTCGGTAACTTATTCTTGTCCTTCACATCATGCTTTGACTGAAGCAATTCAAAAACAAAGACCAAACTATCACCTCAAGAAAGCACAGTGTACATTTATACAATAGAGGAGCTTCCCAGGACAGTGTACCTCGTAAGAAAACCGCTGGCCATTGTAGTATACTTTGGGGTTATTGCCAATTTGTCAAACACAGCTTTATTGGAAAGCATATCGACATAACATGCTTCATTTATCTGCTCTGGTGTAAGCGCCAGCCTTGACTGGAAACATTCTTTTCAATTAATGAAAACCGTTCAGATGATATGCACTAGGTCTCAGATCTAAGCATCTATTGGTAATGTTTAACACAACTTGAATAGTACTAATGGAGGGATATGGGACATAACAAAATAAGACATGAGGGGGGCAGGCACAAAAATAAAAATAACAAGAAACAGGACAACAAATAGAGAATTAGATTAGAGAGATTGATGCCATTGATGGGTGCCAGGGACTTCTGGTGAAATAAATGCAATCTAATTCAGAAGGTGAAGACTCAAACAGCTGGAAGTATGCACAGCAGGTGGCAAAGCTGCTGCTTGTCAATTATTCCATTACTAAACCAAGACAACTTTGGAAGACTGCCTCCATTCAATGAGCTAGTACTCAAGACAGGTGCTCAGTTTGCCCACAGCTGTTTGACTCGGGAATTACTAAAACTTTGCCTAAGTCCTCTATCATATTGATAAAATTCATCGCTCCATAAATATCATGAACCTTATTGTAAAGCTGCCTTTATCAATCAATCAGTACGTACCATCACACAACATTTGAGGGAGATTCAACAAATTCTCCAATTCAATGATTAATGGACCTCTAACTCCGACTAATGACAAATCCTCATCATGCATCCTACCCTACGTCGAGTAAATCAATTGCAGAGCCAAGCCAACGGTTCCAGAACTTATTCGGTTTGCTATACATATGAATAATCATTAGTACCCATTATAAGAGTAATAAAAGACAACCCTATCATTAGAATACAACCAAACTTGAGTACGCATACAATTGCGAGTGCCTGCACAGAGAGAGAAGTTTAGATTACCTCATACAACAAGTCAATGACGCGCTTCATCTGAGCTCCTACAGGTGCTTTGCATATACCAGTAACATATTTAAGTCTTTCTGTATCATCTGAGAACTTGACAGCAGGCAATGGAGCTTGTGCACCAGGAGGAGGTGCAGGCATCGGCTTTGCTGGACTACTCGTGCTTCCTGCCTGGTAAGAGTGGATTGACACTTCGCCTGCTGTTTCTTGAATTTATTCAACTGTTCTTGTAATGTCATGGTTATCTAAAAGGTAGTCAATCCCGTTCAATGCGCGTGAACCTCTCCTGCAATCTGTGCCGAAATGTGTACGTCAGCAATAGTCCACAACAAATGATGTATAGCAGAGAACAATTCAAGCTACCATGATGAGGAAGATCATGCAAGCTCAGCCCAAATATTTCAACTGAAGAGATTACCAATTAAAGCACTAAAAGAAGCCAAACAACAATGAAATCAGCAAGGTCACATCTTCTGGAAAAGTAGAGCATAAATCTGCCTTCAGCCTTAGCATCGTTCAGTTGAATCACCAAGTGAAGCCCTCACAGAAACTTTGACAACAACCATGAGTGATTACAAAAAAATCACCCAATGACCATATCGCAGGGATGGATCGAAACTGCACAGTTAGACCGAACAAAAGCAAAAGCACATCCAGGATGCACAATCAACAACGATGGCAAAGTTAATTCATGGACATCATCCAGTACCCAGTAGGTACTACCCACCAACTGAAATTACTTCACCAAGATGAATACACTCCACAGAAACCCACTATCGACTAATACACAAGCCCTAAGCCCCCCATACAAGAATCTCGGATAGCTGAGGAAACAGATCCCAAAGTCCCCCAAATAAAAAACCTCCAGTAATCAAAACAGCTCCTTTGTCATGAATAAGCGTTTAACTTGACCAACACATGGGTAAACGCTACACCCTAGGCTCGAAGTTCTGCCCACCTCCGAACAAGAAATTGATCTCACGCTTAGGGTTAACCGTCAGGATATATGTATAAGTAGCATAAAATGAGCAAGCAAGTAAGCGACTTTATAGAGAAGCACCTTACGTGATCGACGGTAGCGATCGAGCTTTCCGATCTGTTTCAGCTTCGCTCTCGCTTGACAATGGTAGAGAGAGAGAGAGAGAGAGAGAGAGAGAGAGATCAGCTCCTGTCGGCCCTTCCCTCTTTAATTGCAGGATCGTGCTGAATAGGTCAAAGTCAAATCAAATCAAATGAGGAACCCTAGATCGAAGGGGAAGAAACAGGGAAACGAAAGCTTACCTTTTCGGCCAGTTCGATGGGTTCTGCGGGCGAGTAAATCCACCAAACTCAACGTCGACGGCGGATCTTGGGTAGAAGGAAGTGTCGAAGGATCGGTGGCCGGAGTTCGTAGAGACCGCCGGAACGGGGTCGTCCATCGCCGGTTTTTGCAAGAACAGTGCGCACGTCTTCTGCGGGCCAAACCGAAGCCCCAGCTCATCAATTGTGCAGTTTATTTCAGTAGAAGGCCAAAGCCCATGAGCCAAAGCCCATGGGCCCTGCAAAATGTGATTGAAGACTGCCGGATGCACTTATGGCCCAGACGAGAGAAGTGAGCGCGTTTTATATTGCCCCCGCGAGGCCAACCAGCTAAGTTGATTGGGCTTGCCAAAGCCCATCGCAGGAACTCCCTCCCTCCTAATTGGTTGTGTCATCCCTCTTCGCCTCTTTGAAATATGTTGTGTTCCGAGACTTGTCTATTATGTTCCGATGTTTTGCGACAATGAATGAAATAGTCTTTTCGAACAACAAAAAAATGGATTAGTTTTTTCATAAAATTCAAATATTATATTCTCAAATGTTACTGAAATTGTTTTGTGCTATCCACCGTAATGCATGGGAGTTAATATTCTCAAATATTCGGGGCGAAGGTCATGCTTAGTGTCCATTAAAATATGGAGAACTACTGGCACTAGACTAGAAAGATAGACAACATTTTGTGAGAAGGGCATGTAGCTTAACGCAATCTAGGAAGGAACGGACGGGTTCGGCCATTTACTACCGCTAGAGTAGAATCAAATTGTACTACTAAGGATTAACTATAACTAAGGGGATAGCAAGAGCACTAGCCTACCCTGGCCTTCTAGAAAGGAGATAGATTCAAGTGACAGCTCGTATTCTAAACTAAATTTCGTTCGAAACTAAATTACATAAGGACTTATGATTGCTAGCCCATTGTCTTTTTTGTGTATAAAAAATGATCTTATAATTGTGAATTTACAAATCAGATTTTACTAATATTTACATTCAAGCAGAATTGTAATTGTAGTTAGCATTATATAATGGAGAGGACAAAGCAAGGTAAAGCAGCAATCGCCTTGAATTTACCTCAGCATCATCCTCAAAACCGCCACTATCATATAAGCATTAACTTGGGATAGGAACCAAATTTAGCAGCACCCATTTACCCTACATAACATTACAATGAACAAAAAAGCATTATCCTTTTCGAAACACCAGCGATACATTATTTCAACACCTTTTTTGGATATATGATTATCAACCAATTCTCTGAATTTGCCCAAAAAAAATGTAAAGTGACAAAATCAGGTTCCAACATTCATAAGAGCATGCATATGATCTACATTAATTGAGAAGATTGGAATAAATGTTGCGAGTTAAAGTTTGGTTTTTCAATCACTACTCCAAATTTAAATTGAGTGAACTTCACTCTAACCACTATGATTTTCACACTTTACTTGACATGCATGACCAACCTAAGATGGGGAAAAGTACCATAAAAGTCCTAAACCTATTGCATTGGTATCAATTCAGTCCTAAACTTTTCAATTAGACCAATTTAGTCCTAAACCTTTTACTATTTGTACCAATTCAGTCCATCCGGCCAATTTTGGCCGGCCGAAACTGACGTGGACGTCGGCCGGATGCGATGTGTAAATTTTTATGATTTTTTATTAATTTTTTTTTTTCTTATTCCTTTTTTTTTTTTTTTTTTTTTTTTGCCTTCTTCCTAACGGTGGCCGGCGAGGGTCGTGGCCCTCGCCCGGCCTCTCCCAGGGCCGTCGGCGAGGCGGCTTCGCCCGGATCTGGGCGAGGCCAGCCTCGACCGCGGCCCTGGGTGAGGCCAAGCGGCCCTCGCCAACCGCCGGTGAGGGTCGCGGCACTCGCTTGGCCTCGCCCGGGCGCGCGGCAAGGCCGGGCGAGCCCGCGCTAGGCGAGGCTGGCCTCGCCCAGATCTGGGCTAAGTCGCCTCGCCCGCGGCCCTGGGTGAGGCCAAGTGAGGGCCGCGACCCTCTCCGGCGACTGGCGAGGGCCACTCGGCCTCGTCCGGGGCCACGGCCGAGGCCGGCCTCGCCCGGATCCGAGCGAAGCCGCCTCGCCGGCGGCCTTGGGAGAGACCAGGTGAGGGCGGCGACCCTCGCCGGCGACGGGCGAGGGCTTCGCGGCCCTCGCCCGGTGGCGCCGAGCCTCACCGAGGCTCGCGGCCACCGTTAGGAAGAAAGCCAAAAAAAAGGAAAAAGAAAAAAAAGAAAAAAATTAATAAAAAATTCAAAAAATAATTTAAAAATCATAAAAATTTCCACGTCAAGCATCCGGCCACCGGCTGACGTCCACGTCAGCTTCGGCCGGCCAAAATTGGTCGGATGGACTGAATTGGTATCAATAGTAAAAGGTTTAGGACTAAATTGGTCAAATTGAAAAGTTTGGACTGAGTTGGTACCAATGCAATAGGTTTAGGACTTTTTGGTACTTTTCCCGCCTAAAATGATTCATGTGGAATATATAAATCACCTGTTTAACTTGCTATCACAATTAAAGTCACAAAAAGGCGAAAAGAGGGTGACAAATGCTTATTCCAAATTGAAGCAATTTTGAAGCATCATGTAGATTGCTTTGATTCTAGCAAACAAGCATATTATTTACTTGAACACTAATCTCCGTCTCAAATTCGTGAATGAAATTGCTATCACGATAAAACATTGCACAAAAGCGTGTATATCTCGCACTACGTCGCCGTAAGCTAATGTGATTTATGACCACCGTGATCACAACATGTCATTTGGATGATTGGAACATGGCGTGTGACACCAACTGAACATTTTTCTCCATCTATATACAATGTTTACACATTGCATGTGGTGCATAATGTGGCTGATATTATCAGAAAAATGTGTTGATTAATTTCTTTGTAAGAATTAAACATGTACTTTCTATAGCTATGCTTTCTCCTGCCTTTTTTTCTGGTTACCTAATTTCATGTGTTTTTAGAATTATGCAAAGTTAATGAATCAAAAAGCTAAAAGTAATTTCCTGCAAAATCTCAAATATCTTCTTACGCTATAGAAAGTGAAGGTAATCTCCTCTCTTTCTATCTTCAGTTGAGCAGCCCTGAAATAAATTACTGATGGATGATGTGATTGTTGCACTCAGAAAATCAATTTGTCCTAATGTGGACATTCTATAAATAAACGAAATTTGCAATTTACCTTCTCTTTTGAAACTGGATAATATAGATACCTAGAAACTTGTATTTATTATAGGGTTAATATTACGAAAAACCTTAAACCAATACATTCATGGTACATTTACCCTAAACTAATCTTTGTATAACAAAAACTCATAAACTAGTACACCCATTTTATAAAAAATTTCAAATTGATATATTTATGCCACATTTACTACTAAAAAGTCCATATTTATTACAATCCGAGGTAAATGTGGCACGGATATATTAGCTTAGGATAAATGTGGCATGAATCTACCAGTCTAGGATTTATTATAACACAAAAATTAGCTTAGGAGTAAATGTGGCATAGGTATATTGCTTGGGGAGTTTTTTTTTTTTTAACCCAAAAACTATTTTGGGGTACATGCATCACATTACTCGTAACACCATTTTTGGATACATGATCATCAAGTGATTCTTTGAATTTGCGTGAGAGGAAAGTAAGGTGATAGAATCAAGTTATGGCATTTGTACTACTTTAATTGAGAAGGAGTTTGATTTCTCAATCACTACTTTAAATTGAAATATAGTGATCTTCAGTCTAACAAGTGTGATTCTCACACATTGTCCAAGAAACATCACTATCCTAGCGTGATCCATGTGGAATATAGAAATCACCAATTTTAACTTGCTGTCACAAGTAAAGTCACAAAAAGGCCAAAAGAGGGTGATAAATGCTCACTCCAAATTGAAGCAATTCCAAAGCATCAAGTCGATTGCTTTGATTCCAATAGATAGGCATATTCTTTCCTTGAATACTGATCTTTGTGTCAAATCCGTGAATAAAGTTGTCATTGGATTAAAAAAAAAATCAAGCCCTAAACATTGCAAATCAAGGCTTGAAACATGCAACTAAGAACCTACGGAAGTCAAGTCCAAGAATTCATAACATCAAATTAAGGGCGTGTTTGTTTCACGGAAAACGTAACGTTTTTGGAAAATGTTTTCCAGTAAATCATTTTCCAGGAAAACGGTTAGTTTTCCTTTGTTTGGTGATACGTGACTGAAAATATTTTCTAGTGTTTGGATTGCATTTGAAAAATGATTGAAGGTGTAAAAGATGCCAACGAAGAGGAAGAGGAGGGAGCGAAGCCAACAGGAGCGCAGGAGGGGCTAGGGTTGGAGGAGGCGGTGATGACGAAAGGGAGGGGGCGAAGGAGAAGGAGAGAGGGGAGGAGGAGTTAGGGTTTAAGTTCACAGGCAAAGAAAGAAAAGAGAAAACAATAAAAGAAAAAGGAAAAAAAAAAAAAAGAAAGAAGAAAGAAAAGAAAAGATATAATAATAACAAATTCAAAATTTTTAATTAGAAATTCTTTTTAATAATAAATTTTTCATCAAGCAAGGACCTTAAAAATTTTGGAAAACGTTTTCCGGTTCTTTCAAAAGGAAATTGTTTTCCGAATTTAAGCCTTGGAAGGAAAATATTTTCTGTTGACTAGGAAAACATTTTCCATTGACTCATTTTCCTAAATGAACCAAATTTGAAAAATGAGGAAAACGTTTTTCGGAAATTATTTTTCGCAAAACAAACACACTCTTAGTTTTCTCTTCGTTGAAGAAAGTAAAAGGATCTGCGCCGCAACTTAGAATTCATCAAATGACGGATGGGAAATCTTTTGGTCCCACCTCATGTCTCCATTGTTCTTTTTCTTATTTATTTATTTTTTTTTTTTTTTTTGGGTTCAGAAGTCTCCGTTGCTCGCCAGCAAATAACAAAATACCATACGTAATTGCCTATATTTGCGTATATAACAGGGTGAGTGAAAATTGGCTGCCCGGTCTCATGCTCATGATGTAATATTTGGTTTCAACCGTTAATACTCCGCTCGATTAATTAGAGAATTCCTGAAGTACAAACTCGCAAGAGATTTATCCACAAAATATTTCGAATTTGCAATCCCATAAAAGAAAATTCAACTCTTTTTTGACTGAGCTATTACGTCTATAATACCGATATTAAGTTAAAAGTTGGATTCTGTCTAAAAATGCAATTCAAGACAAAGAACACCTTAGGATAGAATAACTGTATGCTATATATTTATCAATTTTAAGCAAACAAAAGTCCCCTGTTGAATTTCACAGTCAAAGAAACATATGATTTTAGACTTTAGAATTATGGAATTATGACCAAATTCTGGATGATTTCAAATTATGGCGTACAATTTTTTATTATTTAAATTTAAGGTATTCTATGATATTTTATGTTAAAGATCTACTTAAGTGTTTAATACGAGGCTTTCTCACGTCTATAGAGAAACAAATTCTTCTGCGAATTAGTTAGCAATTTTTGCTTTGAGCACTGACGTGTAAGTCTACATAGTTTTTTATTCGAAGAATTTGATTATTATGCTACTTGATGATCAAGTAAAGTTTTTCATATTTAGATTTTCATTCAATGGAATTTGATTTCTAACCGGCTTGGTGAAGGAAATTACCAATTAATTTATAAACTTCTTGTAATTCTAAACTTTTTTTTTTTACTAAATAAGACCTAAATCTTTTGCATTTGTATCAATTTAGCAAATCTGGCCAGCTTTGGCCAACCGGTGTTGACATGGATGTCGGCCATCCAATGTGGCATCATTGATGCTGACTTGGGTAATTTTTAACTATATTTTAATATATTTTTTTCAATTTTTCTATTAAAAATGTTGATAATTGCAATAAAAAGCTCGTTGTTTATTGGAAAAGCGACTAATTGAAAATTGATCGGATAACAAAAAATAAAGATAGATTGCGAGCTTCTTGGAGTAATATGGAAACCAAATCGAAGCTAAGTATAGAGAAGAGGGGTTTTGTAGAGACGAATTCCAAAGACGAGTTCTAGTTAGGGTGCGTTTGGTAATTTTAAAAATTGTTCCAGGAAGCATGAAATAGAAAAAAATGTTTCTGTTCCGGGGAACAATTTTTGAACAAAAAAACGCGTTTGGTAAACTTGTTTCGGGAATAAAAAATGAACAGAAACACGTTTGGTAAATTTGTATTCTTTTTTTATTTCTTTTAAATTTTTAATATTTTTATTTTTCTTTTCTTTTTTTTTCTTTCTTTTTCTTTTTCTTTTTTTCTTCTTTTGGCCGGTCGCCGGCTCCGGCCATGGCCGGCGACAGCCGACGAGGGCCGGCGGCCTCGCCTTGGCCGGGCGAGGTCGGGCTCGCCCAGATCCCGAGCGAGCTCGGCCGGCCAGCCATCGGCGAGGCTCGGCCTCGCCGGCCACCTCCGGGCCGGCGTCGCGACAATGGCCCGGCGAGGCCGAGACTCGCCGGTGGGCGGGCGAGCTCGGGCTTGCCGAATCCGGGCGAGCCCGACCTCGCCCGGGGGCCGGCGACGCCCGGCGAGGTCGCCGGCCCTCGACGGCGTCGCCGGCCCTCTTTGGCCGGTCGCCGGCCATGGCCGAGGCCGGTGGATCGGCCAAAGAAAAAGAGAAGGAAAAAAAAAAAAAGAGAAGAAAAAGAGAGGAGAGAGAAAATGTGTTTCTTTTTTTGTTCGAAATAAGAAACAAGTTTTTATTGTTTCTTGTTTCACATGCTCCAAAAGTGTTCTCGGGAACAAAAATAGATTTGGAACAAAAACACAAATAAACGTGTTTCTGTTCTTTTTTTGTTCCCTGGAACAAAAAAACACAAAAATTATTTAAAAACAAAAAAAAAAAACATTACCATGCAGGGCCTTAGTGACCATCCCTGATGGGGCTTGTCGCCCATTATATATTGTTCATGTGCCAGTCAAACTTCTCCAGGACTACTCGCATTCTCGCATCTCTGGTTGGATTATTGGTTTCCCGTGCATCGAAATTAATAATCTTGCTTTGTTCATGCACTAGCCTGGCGATTTTGAATACTGGCCTTTTGATTTCTCATAGCCTTCAACTATTTCTTTAGTTTACAAATTAAAGTTTTGCCTTAATAACAGTCAGCTAGTACAGCATTGCGCAGACATTCAATAGATTAGCAGAGTCTCAATCCATATTGATTCCTATCTCCAAGGTAGACCCCTTCTTCTAGCTATTGTACGTAATTTTGAACCTAAACCGAAAATGCAGCAAAGCTAATAAACAAATAAATCAAGCCGCAGCTAATCAAGCTTTTGATAATGAATGAAGTCCACGAAGCGGATGAATCAAGTGCAAAACCATTGCCTGGACTATTATGACAACTATTGATAAGATCAACAAAACCATTTTTCTCACTTTTTGGCTACTAAAGCTGCGTTATCAGAAGTTAAAAGAGAGCCCCAAGTCTCAGCTGCTTCCAGAGATATATCAGCATGCCTCCTCTCAAGTGAAGCAGCGCGGCTCTGACCTGTCTTTGCCTGAACGTTAACTTGATTGTTTGAATTTAGCTAACATTTAACTGGATTTTGCATTCCCTGGTGTAGTGTTGTGAATCCTCACTGAAGGTTTTTTTGGTTTAATTTCTGCTATTTATATGGGGACCTGCTTCGTCAAGTGAGAGAGATTAGCTGTTCACACTAGGAGAAGAAATTATGATGAATTTCAATTTTCAACTAAAATTACCACAGAGATGATTTTTTGATGGGATACGCGTTTGCTACTTGGTCATTGGCATCAAAACATTAGAGTCCAGTAAACAGGTTCAAGAGACTAATTATCATGTAGCAAACGAAGAATGACGCAAATGCACAAAACTTCGTTTTCTTGGTGCAAGGCATTTTAATGCAGTCAACTGTTACAGCTCTCGTAGAGAACTCAAAAAACTCTCGGAGAAAAAAATATTAACACTACTCTTGTGTGCTCTAGTGTCCTAAAACCAACATCCTCCTCTTTGTATCCGAAATATAAAACCTCTTTTAGCTGAATCAAACTAGCAAATTTGTTGTTGCTTCGTATGTTCAATCAACCAAAAGTCCAATCAAGACTTTTCTAATTGGGATTTGGAATTTATACTTGGATCTAAAATCTTTTACTGGATCAAACTCAAAACATTTTCTCAATAACAATTGTAACTTGTTTTGTAAGACGATGTGAGAGTTCTTTTTTGTCCATTACATATATTCACCCTACTGAAATGCAAAGTGACCTTTACTATGTTACTAACTTAAGTTTGATGATTGACATCAATATTCCAAACACGCTATTTAAGAAATAAAAAAAAATAGCCAAAAGATCAAGGCAAGGTATAATCATCTCAAAACACTTCCTAGAATCGTGGGCACGTATGTAATGTAATGTTTGATTGTGCTTTAAAGTGTCTAACACGCAAAGGAAAAGACAAAGTAAGCCCCACTTGAGCCTCACTTGATTAAATAACTGCTTTCCCTGACATTGTTAAAGGAAGTGCAAGACTAGCTAATTTTTGCTTGAAGCGAGAATCTTAACAGGGTTCCTTTCCATTCACCAAAACAACTCTCTTTGTACCGCAAAGACTTGATATTTGTTAACATGGTTTCGTTTATCCAACTAATTAGTCAAATGATCTCGTTCAATGGTGACTAATGATCCAACATCACTCACATATGAACTATTACTTGGTAAAATATTAAATTCTAAGGGTGGGTGGAATTTAATCAAAATGTTGAATTCTTGATGGGCCACTTGTGGGGGAAAAATTGTCTAAGAAATCTTAAATCTATTTTTGTTCATTTAATTTTAAACTTTTCGATTTTACTAATTGAGTCACAAACCTTTTTCAAGTTTTGCTAATTGAATCAATTTAGCCAATATGTCGGCCATCCTACATGGCACAAGGCAACATTGACGTGGACGAATTTAAATAATATTTTAATATTTTTCAATTTTTTTACTTTTCCTTTACTCTTTTTTTTTTTTTTTTCCAACTTTTTTTCCTTCCATTTTTTCATTTTTTGTTTCCCATGGTGCCCGGTGAGGCCATTGTGGCTCGAGCAAGGCCACGGTTGCCTTCGCCGGCGGCTGACAAGACCCTGGCGGGGCTGGGCACCCGCGAGGCTGCTTCGGGTGTTTGGAATCACTGAGTCAGCGACACTAGCGAGGATAGCTTGCGAAGGTGGTGTTTGGGATCGACGTTCGATCTGAGATCAGGGCAGATGATAATGGCGGCCCTGACGGTGGGGTCGTTCTACGCGAGTACGCTCTCCGGCAACAAAGCCCCCATCTACGTCCCTCCGCTACTTTCCGACTCCAACTCCAATTCTTCTCTTCTTCTTCCTCCTCTGCTCGTTCTTCTGGGGACTCGCTCTTCTTCTGTTGCAACCTCATGTTTAGTGTCGATAACTGGCTGGCAAAATAAAAAAAGATCGAAGTTTGTGAAGGTGGTGTGACCTTATCGCGGAGTCAGCGACACGAGCAAGGATAGCTTGTGAAGGTGGTGCGACCTTGTCGCTCAGATCTGGGTGAGACAACCTCACGTGCAATCGTGCCCGGTCTCGTGAGCGGTCGCAATGGCCTCACCCAGATTTGGACGAGACTGAGTGAGGGCTGCGTCCTCGCTTACCCACTCGCCAACCACCGTGGGAAAAAAAAATAAAAAGATGAAAGGAAAAAAGAAGGAAAAAAAAGTAAAAAAATCAACAAAAATAATAAAAATTTGAAAAAGTACTAACATATTATCAAAATTATTCACATCAGCGCCAGCCATGACACGTGAGACAATCACGTCCACGTTAGCGATTTCCAGACAAAAATCAATTGGATGGACTCAATTAGCAAAACGTAAAAAAGTTAATGACTCAATTGGCAAATTTGAAAGATTTAAGACTAAATTGGTAAAAGCGCAGTAAATTTAAAATTTTTGGACAATTTTCCCCCACTTTTGGTTACCCCTAAAAGTCCTAATTCTACTGTAAAAACCGCATTGATTATCCTCATGCAAGAGCAAAGTAACATGGATTAGAGTCTCTCCTTCATCTCCTTCATCGTAACAACCCAACCATGGGCAGCTGCGTTGGATTAGAGTCTTTCATTCTTCACTGAGGTCGAGAGTTCGAAATTCACAATTGCTAAAGCGTTGTAAGTGGGGGCCCATGGTGTTGAGGTCCTGTGCAAGCTCCCCCGAAGTATAAAAGTTAGGCCTGACGGCGCCATCGGGTGCAGTGGGTCAAGGTGGAGTCCTCGGTTACCCAAAAAAAAAAAAAACAAATACTAAGATGAATATATAAGATTATTATATAAAATGTTACGATAGATTTCATAAGCAAAGAACTTTATCCTGACTAGTAAAATTAGTCTTCTATCATAATTATTCTATAAGATGCTATTCTCCACCGTCGCATGGTCAAAATTCGCACAAGAAAAGAATTAAACAAAGCTTATTGAAGAAAGGAGAGGCCATACCAATAAAAGCATAGAAAAATGAAGAATATGTACATAGAGAGAGAATAATATGTCCCAACAAACTAATTCAATCCAAGCAAACAAGCCAGCATACACACACGACCTTGCTCGAAACAAACACATTGATCAGCCATGGCTGCTTGCAACGCGAGAAGCTACCTGTTGGCTGCCGAAGTCGCCACTGAGATCATGTTGCAGACACTAGAGATCCTGCTCTCTCACCCAGTGTGCGTGGAGTGCTTATCGATGCAAACCCGTGCGGAGGATATCAAGGCGAAGCTGGCCATGATCCAAGAAATTCTTTTCCACTCGAGACGGACTAACCATGGAGTGGTTGGGGAGGCTCCTCCATGCCATGTCCGATGCTGAGGAATTCATTGACAAGTTCCACCTCAGAGAGGCCCGCAAGAGGCACAAGGCCCTCCACGTGGCGGCAAGGCCATTTGCCGAGCTTGTCTCCAAGTACAAGCTGTGGAGGGACTTGTCCATACTGGTGAATAAGATGGAGAGTTGTGTAACGAGAAGTACTTGAAGACAAGGGCCCGATGGCGTGAGGAAAAAGGAATTAGTTCCTCCTCCCGTGCTACGTTTCCGTGGCAAGGCAAAAAATTGGCGAGGCTGACTAATTTCTGGGATCGGCAAGCACCGACGAATTTCGTATGTCACCCAAATGGGAAAGAGGAAATAATGAACTGGATCAAGAAAAGTGTGGATTTAGGCGTCCAAGCGATTTCGATTTTGGGCGAGGAAGGCACCGGCAAGACGTTCCTCGCGAGAAGGGTGTACGGGGAAGCCAGCAGGTACCAGAGCTTCGAGTGGCGTGCTTGGGTCCACGTCTCGACCTGCGTGGACCAGCCGGAGTTCCTGTTGGAGATACTGAAGCAAGTGGAGAAGCTAGCGGCGGAAATGAAGGACATGGATATTGGGAAGATAAATAAAATGCTCTGCCAGAAATTTGCCAAGACGAAGAAATTCCTCATAGTGTTGGATGACGTGCAGCCGCCCGACGAGGAACTCTTGCGAGAGTTAGTGATGATTATCCCGCCCTTTTCGCAGGGCCACATAATTACCACGACTCAAAATGATAGGATAGCCTTGTTCATGAATACATCCGGAAGGGCCGATCAAGCTAGAAAATAGAAATGGGCGAATAGAGGATGCCTTGGAGGATAGCTACCCGATGATCTTTTCAACTGAGGAGATGGATATCCTAAACATGTGTCCTGGCTTGCCACTCTTTATATCCTTACTCGGCGGGTTTCTGTGGAATGCTGGAGAGCACGAACGCGCGAAGCATTGGCGAAAAGAGGTTCTATGATGACATTGTTAGATATACTACAATGGAGTTTTTATAAATTGCCGGTCCATCTAAAACCGTGCTTCATTTACATGGCTTTATTCCCGTAGCATTCCCCATTCCGACAAGAAGGCTAGTGAAGCTGTGGTTGGCTGAAGGCTTATTGGATTCGCATTGTTGCGAAAGAGAAAGGAAAAGAACGCCCGAGGAAGTGGGAGAGACTTTCATTTTGGAGCTCGCGAATAGGAACGTGATTGATGTGGTGAGCTGGAGGGCAGATGGATCCCCCAAAGCTTGCCAAATGCTCATCTCTCTGTATGACATGATCCGCCCGATCGCAATGAGCGCAGGGTTCATCCACATACATGCCGCTATCTGCAATCCAACCAGCCAGCAACAACAGCTGCAGGCCCAACTGCTAGAAAGAAACAGAATTCGGTGGCTTGCAGAGCACACGAACATAGTCAAGGTAGTCATTGACAGCAAGCTTTCATGTGGCAGCTTAGTACATCTTATTATTAGATTATTACAGAGATGAACCTAACCTTGAAGCTCAGCCACGTCCGCTCATTTCTGTCGTTCTACCTGAGGAGAGGCATGCTCACCAAAGACATCAACACGTTTCTTAGGAAGATGACGTCCGAGACTGACTATAGCTTGCTAAGGGTGCTTGATTTGGAGGGTGTGTATAAGCCTTCCTTGCATGGTGTGCTCCACAAGCTGGTGCTCCTAAGGTACCTAGGATTGAGATCCACATTGTCAGACTCGATCCCACGTGACGTTGTGGATCTGCACTATCTCGAGACTCTTGACATAAAGCACACCAACATCACTTCCCTGCCAAGTTCCTTGTGGAAGGCGAGGAACTTGAGGCACCTGCATCTCAACTGGTTCTACATTGACTTGAAGAAGATCCTCAAGGCTAATAGCAACGATGCCATGGCCTTGACTAAACTCCAAACCTTAAGTGGGCTGGTTATCGGTGAGGTCAACGAGAACTTGACGCGGGACAGCATAAATAGCTTGACGCCGCTCACCACACTCAAGCTTTTCTTGCGACGCTCGGATGGGGCCACCTCTGTCGCCGCAGGGCAAACAGTAGCCGATTGGATTAGCTTCAGTCTCACCAAACTCCAGTCCTTGACCTTTGGGGTGACCAGAAAAGCCAAGCCTGCGACAGAAGCCAAGCCCGCCGAAGAAGACAAGCCCGTGAAGAAAGAAGCCAAGCCCGCGATATCGCCGATAGGCCCGTTACCAGAATTGAGGTTGGCGAACCGTTTCCAGCTGTTCGAGCTCTACTTGCTGGGCCAACTCAACAAACCCGTCTGGACACAGCTCCTGCCGGTCTCGCTCAGAGTTTTGACCCTGTCGGGTTCGAGGGTGAAAGCGGACATGATGCCTGAGTTGGGTGGTCTCCTGAAAAACCTGAGGACACTCAGGCTCTTGGCCAATTCTTTCCTAGGTACTAGTCTGAGGTTCGTCAAAGATGGGTTTCCGAGCCTCATGATCTTGAAGATTTGGAAGCTGCCTCAGCTTGAGGAGGTGATTATTGAACAAGGAGCAATGCCACATCTCAAAGAACTCGAGTTTAGGCACCTCGACATGATGAAAACTGTTTTAGGGATCAAGGGGTGTGAGCAGTTGGAGAGTATCTATGTGGGAGTCAAAAAGGGTGCTCATGGTCTTGTTAACCATCTCAAGGACGGTAAAAGAAGGTGGATGAATCTGTACGTGAGAGAAGACACCAAGACACCTGGATCTATGGACGAGGATGAGGAAGACAGGTATGGACCATATTAAATCTCAAACATCTTCTTGATGCATGATGATGAAAATGTTTTTATAGACTTGATAATTTCAGTAATTATTTATTAGTGATTAAAAAGAACGATGAAAATCAGGGACGAAAAAGGAGATGATGCATTCCTACATTGACAACGATGGCGAGAGGACGAGGACATTAGGTATGGGACAATATTAAATCTCAAGCATGTTCTCTACACATGGTGACAAAGAAATGTTTTCATAGACGTAGATAATTTCTGGTTAGTGATTAAAAAGAACGATTATGATTTTTATCAAATAAGAATTACCTTGGCTCATTCCACCAGACCAAGTCAATACAAATTAAATTTATGAAGGCTAGAATGAGTCCTACTAATTAACAAAAAAATGTCTACACCGGAAACAATCACATCATTCATAGAAACAAATCTACATTCTGTTTTTACAGTCATTAATCACAATATGAAATCATGTGGACAATATCATGTAAGGGCTTCGCTAGCATAACAGTTTTTAGGCTATTATGAGAATAACAACTTGTCGTAAACCACAAATTCTTGAAAGAGTGAATCTCATAATAATTTATAATTATTTCTTATTTGGTTTTTTGTGGTCTACAATAGATTATTATACTCATAGTAAATTAAGGACTGTCATCTAATCATTTCTCATCATTTAACCTTTATGGAACCTGACATTGGATTCAAATAAACCTCTGGAGCCAACCTTACTCTCCATAGCTTATGCATTTTTGAGTGAGCCATTCACCTAGCTCACCTACAAGACATCGAAGAAGAGATAAAGAGAATCTTTTATCCTAATTGAGACCTTTCTTTTACGTACCACATCATAGTTCAAGAAAATAAGTTTCTTATGTAGGAACGAATCCACAAGGTCGCTTTCTTTTTGTGCACATGTGTGTGTGTGTTTGTGAAGCTTACTTATTTTGTGGTTTCTTGTTTCCTACAGCGATGATGATATACAGTCAACAACTTCTCCTTGAACACAGCTATTACAACGATCCTCGGAGCTGAACATATGTATGTGTCCCATCCTCCCATCCTCCCACCCCTTAACCCCTCCCTTTCTCTTTCCCTAAGCGTGTGAAGAAACAATTTCATATACCGGTTATATTATGTAATGAATTGACGTGATGCCATTCACCCAATGCAAAATACTCTTTCATCGGTCATTTGGCGTCTATGTCAGCATTCACTCAGTCCACTGAGGTAAGAAAAGCATGAGAGCCAAAAATATGGTTTAAATGAAGACTGGAAATCACGATTGGCGAGTGCATGCCACATGAGTCAGAGCTAAATAACTAAGTTAATTAGCCACAAGCTTTTAAAAACATATAAGAAGATGAGAGAAATAGAAACAGTATATATTAGTCTAATTAACATCAATGCTTTCGTCGCCATTCTGCAAAAACAAAACTGTTAAAAACAAAGCATCACAAGAATGACATCGTAGAGATCTTCCACTGATGAAATTTTGTGTTTGATCTTCGAGGAGTAAAGTTGAGGCCAAACATCTCCTTGGAAGCTTTCTCTTGCTGAACAAAACCAACAAGCTTTGCTACAATTTTGGCACTCTCGGCTACCTGGTCCATATCTTCTCTTTAAGACCACAACCGGTGGCCACATGGTCCGTCTGTGTCGAACCACAATTCTTGGCGCTCTCGACGAGGACTTCAATCACTAGCTTCACGCTCGGTTGCTCTCTCTCTCTGTGCCTATCCAATCACAATGTTGATGTCAGAGAAGCCAAATCACCACGGCTGTTAATCATCGACTTCTGACAGGATCGAACTCATGGTCACCGTGATTTGTCAGTGTGATTGCTCCTCTCTCTTTCTCTTTCCGATCATTTTTCCCTTCTCACTTAATCAGATCGATAAACCAAGAAACCCAATAGGCGGATTTGCTACTTTAAACGTGATTATACATATCTGCCGATTATGCTTTCCCTTGTCTAAGCATAATTCGTTGGTTGGGTTCTCATAAAAAGTTGGGGAAATGGTTAAATTTAGCTTTGCTGTGTTCATCCTGTCTGCATTTCAAGGGAGGTCCTTGTTCTTAGTTGACTTCTAAATCAGCTCATATGCCAATCTATTTTTTTCCAATTGGGTTCGGCTACCGTGGACTAATGCAGGAGTGACAAGGAATTTTAAGTAAAGGTTTCTATATCAAATTTCAAGTCATTAATACAGCAATATCATAATGCAATCGAGATACATGTAGAAGCCTTCAAACTTAGAACGTGCAAGATAAGAAATGTGCGGAAGAGAGATATATGAAATTTATTAGATTTCTTTTATACGCTTTATTAGATAACTATCTAAAGTAATCAAATTAAGTATCATCGATCAAGATATGCACAATTGGGCATATGGAGAATCTCCCAACTATATGCACAATCACAAGAAGTATGGAATAAAAGGAAAAGTATTGGAAAAGTTCTAAATCTAGTCATAAACCTTTTATTAGTGTCAATTTAGTCCTAAACTTTTTGAACTAGTTCTAATTTAGTCATAAACCTTTTGATTTGATGTCAATTTAGTCTTTCCGGCCATTGCCTGTGGCCAGTTGTTGGTCATCGACGAAAGGAAGAAGAAATGAATGAGAGAAAAAAAGAAAGAAAAAATTAGAAAAATTAGAAAAAATTAGAAAAAATCGAAAAATTATTAAAATATTATTAAAATTTGTTAACATCAAAGCCGGTGGTGCCACGTCAGCAATATCCGACCAAAATTAGCTAGAATGATTGAATTGTCATTAGATTAAAAAGTTTATGACTAAATTGACATCGATACAGTAAGTTTGAAACTTTTCTAATATTTTTCCCATAGAATATATCTTAAATATCTCTTGAAAATATCTTTAGCATCTTACATAAAAGTGATAAAAAAAATCCAAAAAAAGGCCTGATGGATTGCTGAAGCCGTTTAGTGCGTTGAAGAGAGAGCCCTTGCTACTTACGTGGCTATTGTATGTTATCATAGCTACTATACGATCTACAAGGCAAGAGGCTGTCCTCACGACAGGTCTAGTGGTGGCGTACGTCTACGGATTGGCAAGGGAACACAGCTGGTGCGACCGGGGTTGTTACGAACACCATGAAGAAACGCAGCCGATGTGATTGGCTTTATTACGAAATAGATCTGAGGGTAGCGAATCTGGTAGTGGCGATCATCAGGGGACAGAAACGAGGCTTGTGCTGCTGGCATTGTTACAGTTTTAGTCATTATATTATATCATTGTCATTCTCAATATATCTCTAAGATTGTAGCTTAATCAATTAAGATCTATTTTATGTTACAGAGCCATTGTATCTCTCTTCAACCTCACTATAAAAGTACTTTGCAGTTAACTGCAAACTGCATCAAGAAATTTGGATATTTACTTTCTAACTTGCACCATGGATGGTTAAATAAATCGGCTTTCTGGAAATTTGTTTGTCAATATAGGTGATGACTACAACTTACGCAGGATCTATTGAAAAAAGAAGCAAATGTACTCTTTCTCTTTCTCTCTCTCTTCATCATCAAGTTATGAACCTTATACTAAGGAACAAAAGCTGATAGTCCATAAAGCATTATATATGATGATAATATTATTTGAAAGTTCAATATCTCCTTTTCTTCTATAGGCCCTAGATTTTAATACTGTTGAATTGAAGAACTCTTTGTTTGTTTTCTTCTCCTTTCTTTTGTCCCCTCATGTTCAATGGAGGGGAAGAGACCATGCGTAATTTTTTGATGTGATTTTCTGGTTAATGACTTTAATTGTTGGGTGATACCTTGGAAGATAAATGTGATACTATTTTCTAGGGCTATGCAATTGATCCAATTCTACCCGGAACCAGATCAAACGGGCCATGAAAACAAGTCTGGCTCCCAATTCCCAAAGTTTTAGGTTCTAGGTGCTCTAGACCCTATTTTACAAAGTTGGAAGAAGATATTTTATCTTTCTTAAATGAGCTTAATTTCCCTATTACTTTATATTTCTATATGCTATGTATCGATATTTTGTTTAGAGTGGATTTGTTCCTCATAATATTTTTTTGTAACTACTATTTGTCTTCTTTTCCCAAAAGAATTAACTAAAAATAAATAAATTGACTTCTGGGTTGATCCTAGAATTAGACCGGACAAATAGGGTAGATTCCATGGCACTAGACAAACATGATAGATTCTAGATTTCAAGTTCCAAGTATGGAAGCTACCCGCCCTAAAACCAATCATCCCTACTATTTTCCATTGATGAATGCACATATGTGGTCATTTATCATATGCTTCATGACTACTAACCAAAAAACCCCGAGAGTAGATTTGGGTTAGGGAAAAAGTTTAGGATTTTTCTTGAGCTGAGATCAAGTTGGGTAGATAAATGTTTCGTGAAGTATCAGTTGGGATTTTACTAATATTATTAGCCCTTTTAATTTGCCATAAATTTTGTGGTGCTCATACTTTGACTTTTAATTGTCACAAAACACTCGATATTTTAAAGGAATTTAAATATTGTTATGTAGAATCATATATAGTGAGTTTGTTCATAATTTTCCAAGACATTTTTTTTTTAATTTCTAAACTTTGGAGGGAAAGACAAAAAGATCGGCCCAAAACGGATATTTTTAAGTAAAAGTTATTAAACACATGAACAGGCTAGCTATTAATTTTTGATAGGTTGAAAGTTACTTTTTTTTTAAAAAAAAAATTGGAACTTATGAATCACTCTAATAAAATTAGAGAAAAAGTTACCAAAAACCTCAAATTATGTCAAATGTGACACATTTTCTCTAAACTTTTTTTTTTTGTAACGCAAAAAATTCCAAACTTCTATTTATGTGACACATGTACCATCCGTTAAGATTTTGTCAATGAGTGTCGTTAAAAATCTGCTTACATAGAAGACCAAAGTCAAACAATGTTGACACACCCACGTAACTTAAGTGAAATAAAAACGATGTTATTTTGACTTGAAAATCATATGACGGAACCTTAATGAAAGATAAATGTGTCATGCAACCACAACTTTGGCGTTTTTAATGTCATAATAAAAATTAGGGTATGTCATGGTAGGCATAGTTCGGTATTTTTTATGTCACAAATTAAAAAGTTTAGGATAAGTCTCTCAAGATGGATATAGTTTAAAAAATTTTATGATTTTTTTTTTTTTTTTTGTTTTTTCCATGCATATTTACCTTCTCAAAATTAAAAACTTACAAACAGGGGGTGAAAATCAATTATGTTAAGGAGTTAATCGAATCATTAAACGAAAAGTTACGAACCACTTTGAGGAGTGACTAATTGCGGATAGGTAGGAAGTTACTAATCATTTTGAGGGATTCGAGTTCTGCGTCCCAATTAGGCTGGCCGCAGTGGAATGCCGCTGGTGAACAACCGATGCACAATTTCATTATATTTTACTTCACTCCAAGTGCAACACATACCGAAATAACTCAACCTCACCATCTCAAGATGACGACTTTTAACTTATTTATCTTACTCAAATAAAACATCAAGTTTAACCGAAAGACACATTCCACCTGATACTTCTACTCCATGTTCAGTTTGGTAATGCATGGGGCTCCGGAAGTTTGTACTGGCTGCGCTATGCCGAGATGTGCCATGAGAAGCCAAACGTGGCTGAGAAGCTCTCCTCCTCTGCTCAGGCTCTCGCAGTGTTCGTAGCCTTTGCACTCGCAAGCCGCGTAAACCAGCATCCTCACCCAGAACTTGCTGATAATGTCCCACGTGTCGACTGATTTCAACTGGTCAGCAAGATGGCACGCGTCAAACAGCACCGATGTGCTTTTGGCTCCGCGCATCTTCCACGCGGGGAGGTCAGTTCTCACTTGGAGCAGAAGATGGCAGACTCTGCACAGATCGCTTGACTCTCTCGACTTGTGCGCCTCTTTGCAGCTGCCAAAACAGGTGTGGACATGTGCCTCTTTCTTGTATAATTTATGCACCCACTCGATGACGACCGACGACATGCTGCCTTCCTTCTTCGACAACATCGCTAGCTCGTCGTCGAAGAACTTCTGAGCTTCGACCAAAGTGTCTTCGTATCGGACTACCCCTATCCCTGTTGGCAACATGGAAGGATAGAATACTAAAAGATACAGCATGTACTGAGAGACCAGCACACTCATTATTCTGGGGCCCTTGTCGTCTTCCCTCTCCTTCATCCCGCCCAAGTACTCGTAGTGACAGAGCTCAGTGGCGATGTGCCAGATGAGGATGCTCTGGTCAAACTCCATCGCTTCCACACTCCAGGCCAGATGATCGCAGTTTGACCTCATCAGCAGTTCGCGCGCCTCCAGCTTAAGACTCGCCAACCCGCTCCTCAATCCGACGGTCTCTTCCAGATTTCTGACCATCTCCTTCATGCGATCGATGATCAATTTTTTGATGCTGTCCTCTAACTTTTCATAACGGATGTAGAAGTTCTTCTCCACCACCTCGTGCAACTTGGCAAACCTCGGATGGCGGAAGATGCCTTTTCCTTTCCTGATAGATGATCTCAAGAGGCTGAACTGGGCCATAAATCCCGACCATCTTTTTTTTTTTGCTTTTTTGGTAGAGAATCCCGACCATCTTTGGCTTGGGCTGAACCGGAGAAGAGGGATGGCAGACGAAATTGCGGAACTCCCAGGTCTCTGAAGTCGCCAGTGGTCGACCCAATCAGATGAAATTGCTTGAAGAAGCGAGTAAATTTCTAAAATTATAGCCCCACTTATCAGCAAGAAAGTTATACATATGTCAACTTTGGGGTAATCCTTCTTATCTTGTAAGGAGAAAAATACCAACACGGCGCTCGGCACCGAGAGACTGATGACCCAACGAACGATGCCCCAAGCGAAGTTAAGCAGCGGGGCCTTGGTAAAGAGCAGATCGTACATGAACCCGAGCTCGATCTCCACGATTTCAAAAGCCTCTACCGAACCCATGAACATGCCCTTACTGGCGTCCAGGTCGACAAAGTTGATGGTCAGGCCCACAAAGAGAAGCTTGAAGATCTTGAACAACTTAAAGGCTTGAACCAGAGTGTTTTGACTATTGTTCACCGAGAGATCCTCTGGACCCGGAATCTGTGTGATTTCGTCGATTCTGACCCGGTAACCCTCGTAATTCTTCAGAATGAACTGCTCCATTTTCCTGGGGTATATGGGACCGACATCGGGACGCGGAAGCATCGAATCTCGAAGTGGACCTTTGCTCGCCTTATACAAACACAATGTCCTCTCTGCATATTTGATGAACCCCACCAGGATCACACCCTCCGCTAATATCGACAGTACAGACCCCGACAAGGCCAAGGAGTAAATGTAACACGCTAGTCCTACCTGGACACAAAGCCGAGATAACTGCCTCAGCCATAGCTCGTTGTCTGCCAGGGCATATGCAGTGATCGTGTCAGGCCCGCCCAAGTGGAGGAGAAGAAACGGCGCCCAGAACGCCGTGATCTGGCTCTTCGGATCAATCATCCCCGTGGCTTCCTGGATGTTGGCCAAGCGGTTCGAGAGGACGCCGAGTGTGAGGGTTGCAATGGCGTCAGCCAATAGGTAAGTCGTCCAAACCACGACTTGGATCCAGTTCCTGAATATGGATTTCCTCCGGCTGCCCTGAGACGAAAGGGTCAATTGGAGGACCAAGCTGAGGAGGACGAGCAACCGCAGCTCCCACTCCTTCCACAATTCACGAGCTTTTTGGGGGAGCAGCAAAAATCCCATTGTTGCATTCGAAATGTTGGCACTGAAAGGCACAACTATCAGGTCACTGTCTCAAAGAGCGGTCAAACTTAGGATATGTATATAGAAAGAGAGAGAGAGAGAGAGAGAGAGCACAAAGCAAGGAAGTAGCATTAGCCTTGAATTCACCTCAGCATCATCCTCAGAATCACCCCAATTATATAAGCATTATCTTGGGCTGGGAATCAAAATCAGAAGCACCCAGTTACCTTGCATAACATTACAAGGAACCAAAAAAGTAGCATGCTTTTCAAAACACCCATGACACATTATTTGTAATACCACATACCAATTTTGGATGCATGATTTTAGATGCAATATTGTCAAGCGATTCTTAAATTTGCCCAAGGTGGAAGTAAAGTGACAATCAAGTTCCAGCATTCATATTAGCATGAGTATGGTCTACGATAGTTGAGAAGGTCAGAATATAGATTGAGAGTTAAAGTTCGATTTCTCAATCACCACTCTAAATTAGAATTCAGTGAACTTCACCCTAACCATTGTGATTTTCATACTTTGTCCAGCAAGCATCACTAGCTTAACATGATTCTTGTGGAATATAGAGATCACCTATTTGGCTTGCTATCACAAGTAAAGACGCACATAAAAGCCATAAGAGGGTGATAAATGCTCACTCCAAATTGAAGCGATTCCAAAGCATCGAGATGATTGCTTCGATTCCAGTAGACTGGCATATTATTTCCTTGAAAGCTAATCTTAGTGTCAAATCCGTGAATGAAGTCATCACCGCGATAAAACATTGCACGAGAGCGCATGTATCTTACACTAGGTCACCATCAGCTGAAGTGGTTTAGGAACAAGAACACCCGAATTTTTAGAAAAAATGGAGCCCAATTTCGTGTGACCATATGCAAACAGAGACGCTGTTTCGTACTACTATTCGGCCGTGAAGTTTGCCGAGTACTATTCTCGGCCGAAATTTCGTTATCGACACTCATCCTTGCCGGTGAATAGTTTCAAAACGTTTCTTCGCTTGTTCAATAATGGGTTGTGATTCGACGTCCATTCTTGTCGGGGGACGAACCTATGGCTTTGTCTCAGTTAATGAAAGAAAAAACAGAGACGTCAAACTTGAGTTTCTGACTAAACAAAAATCCGATCGGTTTGATGGTTGCTGGACGATCTAATTGTATTAATGCTTTTTTTAAAGACAGCCGCTTCGATTATAAGACCAGATTTAATACTCTCACTGCATCCACACTGTTTGTTGGATTGTCTCCGACACAACTCCGAAATAAATCACAGTCTGGAGGCGTATTGGCATAGATTGGTCATTTTATCAACGCATAGGTTTGAGATTTAATCTGCATATCTCCCCTTTTGTCATGTTTTGCCTAATGCTTTGAACCCCGTGATGATTCACGGCAAGAAACGTCCAAAATGATGGCGCCGAATCTATGGCCTGAATGCTGATCTCTATGCACATTGCAACGCGCTGTTCACTACATCTCCTACGGTATAATTTCTTCGGCTGCGGGTTGGCTGAGAGCGTGAGTTTTGAGTGAAAGGAGAAGACAAGATCGACAGGTGGTGGTCCGGTGATAAGTTGATTCATGGCTAATATTTTTCAGGTTCTGAAAATCTGGTGTTAGTGGAGAGTCTGTTCTCGAGTTGCGGAAGGAAGAAAGAGCTCCAAGAGCTCTGGATAGTAAAAAGCATAGAGGAGAAAGAAAGAGAAATAGTAAATAAAGAAAAGAACAAAAAATTGGGGAAAAGAAAATAATAAAATGAGTTTTAGATGTCCTTTGCTTGAGCTGTGTGGTATTGTTATGTGGTTTACACGAGGTTGGGCTCGGTTTCGGCCTTTTCAAATTTCAGGCCTAACTTTATTTAAGTAAGTTTGGGCTGGGTTTTAATTTTAGTGAAATGGGTCTATAAAAAATTGAGAGGGCCTGATATAAGAGCCCAGATTTGGTATTAATAGCCCAGATTCTTCCAGATCAAAGCGCAGCCGACCTGCGGACTGGGCATAAGGGCCCAGCCCGAGTCCCCTTTTTTTCAGAATATAAAATGATTTTTTAAAAAAATTAAAAAGGTTATAAAATTTTGAAAAAAAAAAAAAATGGTTACTAAAAAAGATCTCGATTAAATTGTTAAGTTTTAGAGTTAGAATTAGCTTCTTTCGTCTAGTTAGCATAACTTTTAGTTTAGGGGAGTCAGTGTTTACCTTTGATATAGCTTAGGTTTAGATAAATTATTAATTGGACTTAATTTGAACTTAGCTCACGGGGGTTGCTGTCCTAGGACTCAGAACAAAGCCATGTATATTCTTTACCCAACAAGTATCAAGTTTCCTTTTTCATACGTTACTCCAAGCCTTTTCAATACTTGAGTGTTTAGTTCCTGTATTTTCAATACATTGATAATTCATTTCATTTTTGGACAAACCTTAAAATCAAATAATAAATCCATTAAAAAAAAACATTGCATGAACACTTAGTGATTCTAAATGACTTTTAGGACTCATAATTGGTAACAATGAATGAATGATCACTTAAATGAACATAACAACCATGTTAGAGGTACCGAAAGGGTGTTAATTAGATTATTAATGTAATCAAGTTCCTGATCCTAGATAAACTCTGATTGCATAGGAAGCTAGATAGACTCCCATATTTTACTTGGTTTCTAATTGATCCCAAAAGGTTGGTGGAGATAGACTCCTATCTTACTTATGGAATGTTATAGGCGAAAACAAACTTAGAAATAAATCCAACTTCACAAGAGATTGTTGGGGAAACCCCCTAAATTGTTCTAAAGATGATAAAGATAATCAAAGGTTACTAGTGTGTGTATTGGTTGAGTATTACCATGTGATATATACATAAACCACAATGTCAATGGTGTCGTAATCAGTATCAGGCATGATCATGATATGCTTTATCACAATCGAGAATGCTCTGTCGATGTGGAAGGATCACTACCAATATCAAGGTGAGCAAGGTATTCGGCGTGGAGATGTCTACAAGTTGAAATGATCTCTACAAAGTTGAACAAGCTAGAAAGAGCTTGATTGAAGGTGAACAAGTCGAGAAGAATAGGGATGTTTGTGATAGCTTGAAAAGACCAAGATAAGATGAACAGTTGGATGGATCTTGGTGCTAGTGAACAAGCCTAGAATGATAATGTTCGTTGAAGGTTTAAAGGACCGCACTTGTAAGGATGAATAGCTTGGTAGAATCATGATCACCAAAATGCTTGGAAGGACCAGAAGATAGAAGAGCAATGGATCGCCATCAGGACGGCAGATTGTTGGCTGAAGCAGTTTTCTTAAGGAGAGGTGAAAGACAGTGACAATGTCGATGATCCAGTGAGTTTAGTGAAGATGAGGAATCAGCAGTGATGCCGATGCCCCTAGAAGTCTTTGTATGCCAAAGAAATCAAAATGATCATTGGATGATTAATCGGAAGTCACTGCACATGATTTCGTCAATGGACAATATCAATAGACTATTGATAATATGCAATCCTGATTATGGGTAAGGAACAATGCAGATATTGAGGCCTGAAAGGTGCTGGCCATCTGCTTAGCTGATTGTAACGTTGATCAAGATGAAACTAGCCGTTAGAAAGCAATCATAATGCACCAAATTACATATTTGGACTACCCAACCCTCATTCTTCACCAAATAAAACCAATTAAATGTACTTAAAGCATCAAATGGAGCATCAATAACCAGAACCCATCCTGAAAATTGATCCCACAATGGCCCTTGCAAACATGCATGGAATTTTATCATAATACAATATAAGCATGAGAAGGAGCATGCGTCAAGTTTCGTCCATCAAATTGTCCACGATAAGACACTATAGTATGCTGGTTACATGAATCATAATGCAGGTAGCTGGCATATTCAACCAACAATTAAGTAACACAACCATTTCCTATGGCAGAGATATCCCAGCCAACACCCCTCACTTTTCTGACCTTGCTCATTGCTGTTCTCCTATTGCCTGCACACTTCACAGATCCCACAAGCCAAAACAGACAGTCCTTAAACATTTAATCAATCAGAAAACTACTCGTCCTCTTAATTAGAGGCACTACAAGAGTCTAAGAGACGTGTGCCCAGGAAATATGCAGCGAGAAAACAAAAATAAACGATACTTGTAAAGTAGCAGTAACATTGTATTTCGGAAGAGCCCTGATAAGTGATAACAGCAGAAGTGTCAGTTATTACCCAGCATTATAAAGAAAAAGAAAAAAACCGACAGAGTATATTAAAAGCACTCTTATGGTCATTCGACATTATTTTTACCAGCCAAACTTCAAGTAAGCCTACATTTGGCACTCACCATAAATCTCTCATTGATATCTTCTTAGGACTTTCAATCAACCCATGAATTGTGACATGATAGCTGCTCTGCCAGACAGGTGTGAGATAAGTTGTGGCAAGAAGGCTAAGAGGTTATTGTGTGATTCACCCACAAAAGAAGTATCAGCCAACAGCTTCTATTGAATTGAATTAAGGAAACTCAACCTATCTAGGTCATCAACTAGAGGAATGGGTCTATGATTTCTCTTATAGAACAGATCCACCGGAGTCACGAAAGACAAAACTAACGCTGAGCGAGGTGGCTCGGCATTGAAAGGCTCCTGCACAGTCCACCATGAATAACATTAGCAAATATTCATCTAATTAGAGTATTATTTTCTTGCAATTTGCAGAACACTCCCACTTGCTAAACAGATCTCACTCGATCAACCTGACGCCATATATAGTGGACCCTGCCGGAGAAAACGAATCAAAATAGCACTCAAGTTCCACACTTTCGGGCATTTGAAAAACATCAACTTCGATTCTCTAGTCCCAACAATTGCACAACTTAACATAATTCGAGTAGCAATTCCCACAAGCCATCATAGCATAGCAGCTGATCGTGGCTCAAGTAGAAAAAGAGCATTCCCAGAGTCTCGAAAATTTCACCAAATTAAACACCGACGAGGACTTTCGGCCGTGTGGAGACCAGCATAGAGAGGGGAGTTTCATTAGAAACTCGGAACAAGCTCAGAGAACTCAAAGCTTACGAAGAAAAGCTCATATCAATTGACAACCTCAACCAATCTGAAAACTTCCACCTCGTACCAAAACTAGACAATTATCTGGCAGATTCCAAGCGAATCTCTCCAGCCTCACTTCAAAACGGACAGAATCTGTAATATTCGAGATTTTGAATCAGCCAAAAAGAGAAGTGGTGGGGCCCACAAAAAGAAAAAAAGAAAAACTGAAGTTTGAAAAGTCAAAATGAAAAGGAAAAAGAAGTGAGCGAGGTCTGAGCTCTTTTAAGAGCGCCCGAACCAGCTCGGGAAGAGAGAAAAGAAGAGAGAAGGGAGAAGAAAGAACAAGAAGAGGAAGAAGAGGAAAGGGGTTTGACGCGTGCACGCCTTGGAAGTCCTGCCAAGCCGACTCGATTCTGTAATGCGATGGCCGGTAAAAGCTTAAGCTCCTCGTTCATCCAATATTTGTATTTTCAGGGTTTAAGGCTCAAATTCGCAATTTTAGGAAAATCAAGCGGCGAAGTCCAATTTTTGAATCGTTGAGCCGTGTATTTTTATAAAAATGGTAGTTCAGAGTATTGTGGAGCCGTGAGATTTTATAGATCATGATTTGAGCTTATGGTTTGCCCGAAATAAAATTTCGAAATTTCCCGCAAGTAATAAACAGTACGCGTCCAACAACTTCATGCCCATATTTTGTTGTTTTTCGAGGGAAAGTCAAGTTGGGATTCTTGTAGTATATTTGAAGGGCTTTCTATTGACTATAAGCACGTTCGGATCATGATTCGAAAGAGAAAGTTATGGTGCAATCAAGTTATGTGCTGAAACTTCTCGTTGCAAACGGCTTAAATAATCGCTTTGGGTATGCGATTTGTTAGCGTGTAGAAATCGTTTTATTAGTGTTAAGGTGTAGTTCGGTCGTTTTGTAGTTGAGGTATAGTTTTACTTTATTTTAACATTATTCATCGGTTATTTGATAGGGCCGCAAGTTCGACAATACGAGTATCTTTTATTGGTTGGTCGTAGCAATGAGGTGAGTAGTACTATATCTTATTTGAATTTGCAAAACTCATGTTCTGAAAATGTTACGAATTATATATATGAATTACGAAATGGCATTGTTATGGCATAAAAGTCGGATCGAGCAACTACTACTCTTTGGTTGTTTGCGGATGTTTGGAAAATGTGTTTGCAAATTATTGTAAAGTAATATGTATATGTGACTACTTTGCTATGAAAAAGGTTTATGATGAGAAATGACAGATAGCTTTGTTGCACAATGTTATTTGCTTGGTTTATGAGATTGATTTCTGGATTGGTTTTACTGGTATTGGAGGATAGTTGTTTATGCTCAATATGACTATGAACCCGATGAGGGTTTTTTGGGGTATGCATACTGGATTTAAGATATCCTTCTGGATCGAACCATTGGTTTTCGAGGTAGAGACCTTACCATGGGGGGAATTTTGGTTGCATTGTCACTAGGCGTTGTGTCGTGACGATGGTAAGATATTGAGCAATAAATTGGTCTATTGAATGAACCATCGACGTGTGACTTGATGAGATTAATCAATGGAATAGACCATTAATACATGAGTTGTTGAGATTGACCAATGGACTTGACTATTGATGTTTATGATGATTAAATGAGTATTTTTGAAATGTATAAAGTTGTTGAAATTTGAATACATATTTTATACCTTGAGTTTGGATTATGAGTTTCTCGTATTGTTTTTGTATACATGCATGGCAGTTACTCGATCTGCTTAAAAGATATGTATTACTCACTAAGCTTGTGGTTGCTCACCCCTTTCTTTCCTAACCTTCTCAGGTTCTTTGGTTAGCAGTTAGTAGAGCGAGAGCGCTGTTAACGAGGGTTTTTGGGAGTTAGATTTTGATGGTTTGAGGTTGCATCTTTCATATGAAAAGACAGTCGTGTCATCCCTATCCTTGTAGGGTTTGGGGTGTGACATCTTATAGTATCAAAGCTTAAGTTATGATTTTTGGGTGTAGACTCTTTAGGTCATTGGGAGCTTGTGTGTTAGCAGAGAACACGTTGTTAGTCTTTTGTGAGATACTTGGATGTATGTTTCTTTTGGTGCAAGTGTTCATCGATTATAATTCAAAGAAGCATGCTTTGCTTTGTAAGCAATAGTAGAGATGGGCGAGTTATCACCTTTGATACCGAAAATGGATCTTATGGTTCTTGGGGTGCGATTTTGACAATGAGAATTTATCTTAAAAGTCTTGATGCATTATGTGACGATATTTGGTGAAATAACAATTGATTCTAGAAGTCATGAGCTTGAATGGTCCTTTGAGACATAAATTTACTTATGGTGAATAGGTGAGATCAGTTTGTGAACTTCTGAATTGCAGGTGATGATCAGCAACTTTGTGGAACTAACATACATGGTTAGTTTCAATTGCAGTTTTCTTGGAGGTAAGGTGAATAATTAAGTCTTTGATTTAAGAAGTGATAAATTTTAAGTGAGGATTCTTTAAGTTGAGAACTTGAGTTACATTAGATTTGATGGAAGCTAGGTAAGTTCTTATCTCAGCGATTTGAGGAGTTATAAGCATTTAGTCATAAGTGATGATCTCCTAAGTGATGATATTATCAGGTTATGATCTATTTGGGTGTAGATTTTATACAACGTCGTGAGGTTGTATGTTAGTTTGTAATGCATCAATCTTTTGTATGTTTCTTCTTAGGTCCAAGCGATCATCGATTCTGATTCAGAGTGGTGTATCTTAAGGTTCTCAACGTGCAGTTTTGGCAAGAAAATAAAGGGGGAGATATATGGCAAGTCACAACTCAAGAGGTGTACTCTTAAACAGGACCCAATTGTCATCTACCATGGATAAGCAAGAAGACAAGGAACTATTAGTCTCTAGTGCATCAAAAAGTGTAGTGTTAGCAGGCGAAGATAGAATTAGTGGTGGAAGGGAAGAAACCTTAGATGGAGCTAAGGATTATGGTGATCAAGGTCAAAGGAGGGGCCTTGTTGTGGAAACTGTTGCAAAGGAATGTGCCTTTAGTAATGCAGATGATTCTTCCTTCTCAGATGGCCCGCATGTGGTCGAGGATGCTTTATATGAATATCGTGGGTGCTTTGTCTGCATATCCTTATTTTATGATGCCTCTTTTTCGGCAGTCCCCCTCGGTCTCCGTAAGGTTGGACGTTTTCCTCCTTTCTCCCGAAGTAGCGATTCCTGATCTCTTTTCTCTTGGTTGAGCTCTCCTGGGATATCATCCTGAGTGAACGGGCTTAGGTATAGCCGCCTAATAGTTGAGGTTTCGGGTTCTAAAGTCTTTGTAAATGGCAGTTGCAAACCTAGTGATAAAGAGAATTTAAAAGTTTAAGGTAGGTGTGATGCGTTGACCGGCAGAAATAGGAGGTTAAAGAGAGATGCAAAGTCTTCGCAAGAAGAAATTAAGAGCTTTAATGGGTGCTATAAGATGTTCTCTCCCAAGTGGAGTAGGCCGATCTTGACCTTGCATGTTTTGGACAAACAGTGAAGGAGTTGCAAAACAAGAACGTGCAACTTACTACAATCAAGTGAGGCACGTTTGGCGGGTTTAAAAACTATGTACGCTTTTTGCAAGAAGGAATTTGAGGAAAAAAAATGGAGAAAGCCGTAAACATGCAAGTTGAGACTTTTATCTTACAGAAGTTTGTAGAAGATCCGAAAGCAAAGAATTTACCCCTCTAATTAGAATGTGAGAAACACATTGAAGTCTCGAAATTATCCAACAAGTTGATTAATGAATTGGAGAGCAAAAATCTCAAGCAATCGGTAGAAGGGGAAATGCCGGCAAATGAAATTGGAAGGCTGAAAACAACATTTTATCAAGTGTTCAAAACTCTTCAAATTGATGCAGAAGTAGGCCGTGAAGGTGAGATCGCGAAACAAATACTTACCCAACTTGACAGATTGTCTTTGGAGCATATCTTGGACAGAATAGGGCAATCAAAGAAATCGCTCACAAGGAGCAAGGATGAAGAGCAAAAAGTCACTAGTTGAGAACGCCTTGTTGATTGTCTTTCTCAAAGGACTCGGATTAGAGTGTAACGAGCTCAGGCACAATAAAGACTCCCCCAAGTAGGAGCTTAGAATCATGATTGAGCAACGTTTGATGCTGTAAAGAGATAAGCATGAGCTTCTAGATATGAAAACCTTTTAAGATCGGATCTAGGCAAGGCAGAGCAACAATAGGATGCACTAGAGATTGATATGAAAGTGAGGCGCAAGAATTTGGTTGATGTGCAGATGACTTACTGGCATTTGTAGGAAGATAACTCTAACAGACTAATCAAAAACCAAGCTTTGTTGGAGAAGATTCTAATTCAAAAGAATAGAAGCGTGTTCTTGAAGGGGGAAACTCTTAAGATAATCTAAGAACAAAATACTCTTGGTAACCCCTCTCTAGTTTTCTAGAGTTTTGGACGGAGAAATCTGAAGAACTAAAAGCTCTCGCTGCTGATCCTTATGGCCTTCAAGTGATTAACATCAATCTAAGGAGGAGATTGATATGCTGAGGAAGAAACTAGAGATAGAAAGGGGCTTCGGGTTTACTCAACCGACAAGTTGGACAGAGAGTTCAATGAAGGGAGAGACTTCAATGATCAACTAGACCACCAAATTTTGAATTGGCATTGAATGAAACTGTGAAAGAAATAATTATTTTCTATATTATTAAAAGATAAGAAGGGTTACAAATATATATGCTCAGATGTGCTTAACCCTAATTATAACTAAGTTACTATTCTACCCTTATTACTCACAATATTTCTCAACACTCCCCCTCAAGTTGGGATATAGATATCAAATAAACCCAACTTGTTACATAAGACGCTCAATCTATTCCCCCGTAGAGATTTTGTAAAAATATCCGCGAGTTGATCCTCCGACTTTGTGTGTTGCAGAATAACCTCGCCTTTCAGAACTTTTTCTCGCACAAAATGACAATCAACCTCAATGTGCTTAGTTCGCTCATGGAAGACTGGATTAGATGCAATATGAATAGCGGATTAATTATCACAATATAGCACGATGGATTTGATGGTGACATTCCAATCTCTCGAAAGTAACATTCTCAACCATAGTAATTCACTTGCCACATGTGCCATAGCACGATATTCAGCTTCAGCACTTGATCGGGAAACTACATGCTGTTTCTTGCTTTTCCATGCAACTAAATTACCTCCAAGAAACACACAATAGCCTGAAGTAGATCTCCTATCCACAGGACATCCAGCCCAGTCAGCATCAGAAAAGCCTGCAGTGTTTAGATGGCCATAATTCTTGAACCGTAATCCTTTACCTGGCGCTCCCTTCAAATATTTGACAATTCAAAGTACAGCATTCCAATGAGTAGTACGAGGAGAATTCATAAATTGACTTACTACACTAACCGCAAAGGATATATCAGGTCTCGTGATAGTAAGATAGTTTAACTTACCAACTAACCTTCGATACTTTGCTGGATCATGTAGTAATTCTCCATGTTCTGCATCAAGTTTCATATTGGGATCCATAGGGGTATCGACTGGCTTTACTCCAAGAAATCCAACTTCACCAAGAATGTCCAGTACATACTTTCGTTATGATAAATTGATACCAGCATGTGAATAGGCTACTTCAATACCAAGAAAGTATCGAAGACGTCCCAAATCTTTAGTACTGAATTCTTTATGCAGAAATTGCTTAAGTTTTTGAATACCACTTGAATCACTGCCAGTAATGATAATATCATCCACATATACAACTAGAAGGATACAGCCGAGTTGAAGACACGGAGCTGAAAACCGAATGATCTACCCGACACCGCTTTAATCCAAATTTGATAACCGTATCACTAAATCTACCAAACCAAGCACGAGGAGATTGTTTAAGTCCATACAAAGCTTTGTGTAAACGACATACCACATTCTCCCCCGAGCAATAAACCAGGTGGTTGCTCCATGTAGACTTCCTCAGCTAGATCACCATGTAAAAAAGCATTTTTCACATCCAATTGATGAAGGATCCAGCCAAATTGCACAACCAATGAAATAAAAACACGGACAGAAGAAATTTTGGCCACGGGAGAGAAGGTGTCATTATAGTCGACACCATAAGTTTGAGTATATCCCTTCGCAACTAACCGTGCCTTCAATCGATCAAGAGTACCATCCGGGTGAACTTTAAAGTGAAAACCCAACGACAACCAACAGGTTGCTTATCAGTAGGTAAGGAAGTAAGCTCCCAAGTTTTGTTCTGAATTAGTGCCTCCATTTCATCTTCCATAGCACGACGCCAACCCGGATGAGCAAGAGCTTTAGCAACACTACTAGGCACAGAAATAGAAGACAACGACGAGACAAAGGTAGAGAAGGTAGGAGATAAATGATCATATGACAAAAACTGAGAAATAGGATGACGCGTACGAACACAATTAGAAAGACCAGAATAGGAAGAATAACGATCAATAGGACGACCAACACAAGAACGTGTACCTTTTCGAGATGCAATGGGCGGATCAGGATCAGAGGCTGGCACTACAACTGATGGGGGAACCGATGAATCGTGCCGATGAAGGCCTGATCTTGTCATAGTTGGAATGGTACCTCGTCGATGATAGGTGCGGTCGGCAAACTGAAATTTGCTAGAGGTAGCCGGGGAGATAGAAGGCAGTGGAAGCATTGGTAGGACACAATCATCACTATCACCATGTGTCTGTGGAATATTCTGAGAAGGAAAATATGACTGATCTTCAAAGAACGTCACATCTATAGACACGAACATACAACGACGACTAGGAGAATAACATTTGCATCCCTTCTGAGTTCGAGAGTATCCCACAAAGACACATTTTTCAGCACGAGGATCCAGTTTATCAATACCTGGAGTAAGATTATGTACAAAACAAACACACCCAAAAACCCGAAGGGGTAAGGAAAAGAGAGGACGATTTGGATGTAAGAGTGAGAATGGTGTCTTCTCTTGAAGAACTGAAGTGGGAAGCCTATTAATTAAATAACACGCCGTAAGAACAGCATGACCCCAAAAGTGTTTAGGTAGATGCATATGAAACATGAGGCAACGGGCGACATCAAGAAGATGGCGATTTTTACGTTCAGCTACACCATTTTGTTGTGGAGTGTATGAGCATGACGTTTGATGAATAATACCATGAGATGCCAGAAAGGGTTGGAAACCAGAAGTTGTAGCAAGGTATTCTCTAGCATTATCTGATCGTAAATGTTTGACAGAGATATTATATTAATTCAACACCTCAAAATAGAACAATTGAAAGCAACAAAAAATCTCTGTACGATATTTTATTAAGAATAACCAAGTCATTCGGGAAAAATCATCCACGAATGTAACAAAATATTTGAATCCAAAGACATCAGACGCACGACATGGACCCCATACATCTGAGTGAACCAACTCAAATGGACTAGACACACGACTCTGCATACGGGAAGGAAAAGAAGCTCTATGATGTTTACCAAACTGACAAGCTTCACACTGAAAGGAACTCACAGACTTAGACTCAGGAAATAGACATCGAAGTAGGTTTGGTGGTGGATGACCAGCACGACAATGCATTCGATATACATCAGTGGATGTTTGTTTCATAGCTGCGGCGGCTAATACCTTCTTATCAAGGTAGTACATGGCCATTTGATTCATGTCCCCCACCAATCATCGTCCGTCCTCGATCCTGAAAAACACAATGAGAAGATGAAAAAGTCACGGAACAATTTAGTGCTTTGGTCAATGAGCTAACAGAAATCAAATTATAAGGAGATTTTGATAGGTGAAGGACAGATGATAAAGAAAGAGAGGGACTTAAATGAGCAACTCCCATACCAAGAATCCGAGACTGTGAACCATTTGCTAATGTAACTGAATTTGATAATGAAGGAGATGTAGAGTGAAAAGAAGACAATAGGTTAGAGTTACGAGTCATGTGATTGGTAGCTCCGAGTCTATAACCCAAGAATCAAGTGATGTAGACAACAAACACGATGAACTACCTTTAGAGGTTTGTGCGAGTTGCGTAGGAGCTGAAGATCCTGTCATTTGTTGGGAGCGAACCAATGTATCATATTCAGCACGGGTTAATGTAACTGGGTCACCTGTCCTAAGAACTTGAGTTGAACTTGGTGGAGCCATTGAGGGAGGACTAAGAGAATCATCAACCTCTGCATAAGCAGCAAGAGGTGGTTTGAGCTCTGGATGAAGTGTATAGCAATAAGCTTCTGTATGTCCGGCTCTTTGACAATGATGACAATAGCGAGACCCACGATTATTCCAAGAATTAATCGTACCACGAGTCCTAACTCCCCCTTCACGACCTCCACGACTTCCACCATGAACAACACCACGTCCACGACCTTGATAACCATGACCTCGACCTCCACGTCCACTAGAACCACGAGAAAGCATAGCACCAATCTCCATCACCGGCATGGAAGAACTCTTCTCAGGAATTGTAGAACGGAGAGCCTGGGAGAAGACTTCATCTACGTGGGAAGAGAACTCGAGATGTAATATGCGACGAAGAGATGAATACTCAGGCCCCAATGACTTGAGATATAATATTACCCTCAAATCCTCTTGGCGTTTAGCCGAGAACATCTGGATCGTTCGAGGCGGGAAGATAAGTATCCGGTCGTTGGCGAGAGTGGTGAACCGAGCATAATGATCAGACAAGGATTGATCTCCACGCTGAATATCAAATAACTTTTCCCACGTGTCACATACGCGCATCATATTATTTTGTCCCGAATAGAGTAATACGCACTTATCCCAAACTGCTTTAGCAGAGTCGCATTGAATAAAGTGAGGACTAACCTTAGGGTCCATGCTATTCCATAATAGAGTTCGAATCATCGCATCTCCTGCAATCCAATCGGCGGCTCTACTCATGTCGACGGTATTGTAGACGTGAGATAGTCCGGTTGTGCGGTGGCGTAAGATAGACTTCGACCGCTTTAGACCAAGATGGATAATTAGTTCCATCTAACTTGACCGATGTTAATTGAAAATGACCAAACGGAGATCCAGAAGTCAATCCAGAGGTCGCCATTAGTGAATAAAGAATGATTGAGCCCAAGAAAGGAACTTCACGGTTGCGAATGCCGATTCCAATAATTCACGCAAATAGACAAAAAGAATTCCGAAAAAAAAAAATTCAATCGAATCACTAAAGCACCAGTGTACTTATCTTCAATTCAGTTCAGGCCTTTGTATTATGCCCCCTTTGCATAGTATATTATCAATTGGTCTTGCTGTTGAAAAATAACCAATAGTAGACTCTCTCGGCTGGTACGGAAAGAAAGCAAAGACAGTACAAATGCCAGTTGCACAAACGCAAGACTCAAAATTGACTCGAGCTGGCGACCCCAATCTGCCACCGCCTATCGAGCACCAATCTCTTCTGCTTTTCTCCTCCTCCTTATTTCCAACAGCAGCTTCAAATTCAACCTCCCAGCATCAATTTCCCAAAAAAAGAAACAAAAGAAAGCGATTGGGGTCGCCTTTCGGAGCCCAGCCAGTCTGAGGACTAGGCTTCAACGAATACGCCCCCTTTCAAATCTCCGTTCTTTCGGAAGCAATCATCAGGCTTAGAAAACTGTCACATGAAATCTTAAAAAAAAACAAGGAATGTCTAACTGAAGCAGCTCAATTTCTCAGCAATAGCATAATACCCATTTACCATGGCTGTCCGACCCTCTAAATGCCTAGTTCAAACCATCCTCCCATCCTCCCCAAGGGTTCGGAATGGTAGTCCCTGATGTTCCAGCTGGCAGACGGTGCAAGAAGAAATCGACCATGCACACGAACAAGAAAGCGAATTTACTTGATCTAGCAGCGTTCCCAAGCGCGAGCACCGCGCTCGAGTGGCAGGAGGTTTCGACGGTGAGTAGCGGCGAGCGGCGGCTATTCCGGCGAGTCGACGGCGGCGAGTGGCTGCTCTAAGGTTCCGACCAACTGTGCTCTGATACCATGTGAAAGAAATAATTATTTTCTATATTATTAAAAGATAAGAAGGGTTACAAATATATATGCTCAGATGTGCTTAACCCTAATTATAACTAAGTTACTATTCTACCCTTATTACTCACAATATTTCTCAACAGAAACTATGGATGTTATGGAGCTAGTTGAAGATAAGTAACCTTGCTCTAATGAGGATTTCGCTCCTGATGTCACTCATTTAAATTTAGAAGACAGAAAAGTTGGAGAACGAGCTTCTAATGTTGTTGTCGTTAGTTTAACTAATATCGATAAAATGGAAAGCGATAATCAGCTTACAGACAATGAAAAGCAAAAGGCAATTGAGGAGGCAACTATTGTAGATGGAGGTTCAAAGCTAGGAAGCTTAGTGGGAGTGAACCAAACTGTCTATAAGTTGCCAAAAAAAAGAAAAAGAAAAAAAAAAAGAAGAAGATGAAAATATATGGTCAGTGTCTGTTTTGGCTTGGGGTAAAGTAAGAAGCTACCCGTGGTAGCCTGGACAGATCTTTGATCCTTCTGAATGTTGTAAATTGTGCTTTGGATAAAGTCTCAAGACGGGTTGAGTTGGGGTTGGCTTGCTCTTGCATACCAAAGGATGTTTATGACAACATAAAGGTCCACATTGTCGAAACTACTGGAATTCGAAAAGAGTTAGGCTCCAGAGGAGGTGTGGATGAATCCACGAGTGCAATTTTTTTGAACCGAATATACTACTGGAGTAGCAAAAAAAAAGGTTGGCTTAGTGCTCTTCTAACGGAGGTGATTGGCTGGCTAGGTCTTGTAATAGTAATAGCTAAAGCTCAGTTGTTGGCCTTCTACATATAGAAAGATTACAATGAGCTCCCTGAACTACAGTTTTGTGAAGGTTCAATGGAAAGTATTGCTAAAGCTCTAAATTCCGATGGCGTTAATCATGTGGGCAATAACATAGAATTTGTTACTCTGGTTTATGAGGATACGACGGTCTCTTCTCCGCGGGATGGTTCGAAACCCTAAAGGTTTGTCTCATGGGCGCAAACACAACTTGAAGGACATAGCTGATTATAAGAAGAAAGAGAGAAGTTTGGTTGAATCGATGGATGATTCTATGGATTATTATATGAAGAAATTGATCTTGACATAAAGATTCTTGTATGCTAGTCTCACCATCTTCGAGCAAGAAGCATAAGGCTCGAGATCCCAATGCTTAATCATTCATGCGTGCAATTCAGATGCTTACATTGCCTCTTCTTGATCATGTTCTACATAAAGTTTGGGGCAAGTGCTTAGTCTAGCAAGGTATTCAACTTAATGCTTGAGAGGAACGTCGTTCCTTGGGCTACCATAATTTGATGTTATGGTAAGACGGTGATATGAATGCGTCGTTTAATCTGTTGAATGATCTGCGTCATGAAGGAGTCGAGTCTAGCCTGGTGATAGGGTTGTAGGTCCTTGCTAGAGATTTGGAGCTTACAAGAGTGCAATCTTGGCATTGTGTGCATTAGTGTATGGTTTTGGATCGGAGGCAATCTTAGTGAATTTCTTCTTGAATGTCTATGGTAAATGCGGATGATATGAATTGTATGGGCTCAAGGGTTGTAATATAATGATTGAGTAACCTTTGGTGCGCCAAAGGTGATAAAAGATGGTATTATCGTGGCAAGAAGTGTTGAGTCTAAGGACAATCAAAAATACTCATGATAGTCTCATACTGCAAGTTGAAGGAGAGCTGGAACCGAAAGTGACCGGTGAACTTGAATTGGCTCCTAAAGTTGTAAATGGGAGCTTGAGAAGGAGGCAAAGCAGAATATTGTCTGAAAGTTTAAGTGAGTTCAAATTTTGAAAACGAAATTATTTTTAAGGAGGATAGAATGTAATATTTGAGATTTCGAATGAGGCAAAAAAAAGAAGTGGTGGGGCCTACACAAAAAAAATTGAAGTTTGAAAAGTCAAAATGAAGAGGAGAAAGAAGTGAGCGGGCCTGAGCTCTTTTAAGAGCGCCCAAACGAGGTCGGGAAGAGAGAAAATAAGAGAGAAAGGAAAAGAAAGATGAAGAAGAGGAAAGGGGTTTGGCGTGTGCATGCCATGGATGCCTCGCTAAGTAGACTCGATTCCATAATGTGACACCCGGTAAAAGCTTAAGTCCTCATTCGTCCAATCTTTATATTTTCCGGGTTTAGGGCTCAAATTTGCAATTTTAGGAAAATTAAGAGGCGAAATCTGATTTTGAGTCGTTGAGCCACGTATTTTTGTAAAAATAATAGTTTAGGGTGTTGTAGAGCCATGAGATTTTACGGATCGTGATTTGAGTTTACGGTTTGCCTGAAACAAAATTTCAAAGTTTCCCGCATGTGATGAACAGTGCGCATCCAGCAACTTCAAGTCCGTATTTTGTCATTTTTTGGCTTGATTTTGGGACGGTCAAGTTAAGATTTTTGTAGTATGTTTGAAGGGCTTTCTATTGACTATAAGTACGTTCAGATTGGGGTTCGAAGGAGAAATTTATGGTGCAATCAAGTTATGTGCCGAAACTTCTCGTTGCGAACGGTTTAAATAATCGCTTTGGGTATGCGATTTGTTAGCATGTGGAAGTCGTTTTATTAGTATTAAGGCGCAGTTCAGTCGTTTCGTAGTTGAGATATAGTTTTACTTTATTTTAACATTATTCATCGGTTATTTGATAGGACCGCGAGTTCGATAATACAAGTATCTTTTATTGGTTTATGGTAGCAATGAGGTGAGTAGTACTATATTTTCTTTGAATTTGCAAAACTCATGTTTCGGAAATGTTACGGATTATATATATGAATTACGAAATGGCATTGTTATGGCATAAATGTCAGATCGAGCAAGTTCTACTCTTTGGTTATTTGCAGATATTTGGAAAATGTGTTTGCAAATTATTGCAAAGTAATATGTATATGTGACTACTTTATAATTGGTTTATGAAAATGTTTATGATGAGAAATGACGGATGGCTTTGTTGCACAATGTTATTTGCTTGGTTTATGATATTGATTTTTGGATTGGTTTTACTGGTATTGGAAGATGGTTGTTTATGCTCAATATGATTATGAATCCGATGAGAGGTATTTTTGGGTATGCATACCGGGTTTAGGATATCCTTCTGGCTTTTTAAGTAGAGGCCTTACCACGAGAAGAATTTTGGTCGCATTGTCATTAGGCGTTGTGTGGTAATCATGATAAGAGAACATTATCGATTCGTACTCATATACTTAAAATACTAGTCAAAAATTTAAAAAAGAAAAAGGAGCTAAAATAACAAAGTATTTTTACTATAATTTTGTCACAGTTGATTTATTGTCGCAAAGTAAGTAGAACCACAAACACTTCAGGACAACTAGCTTTGGAATTTGCATTCCTTGGCCCCTCTTTTTATTTCGTTTTATTTTATTACTTTATATTATTTGTATGGTCGTGATGGAATCTTACGAACCTCGCTCCTGGACTCCACGCTCCGACAAGGAGATGTGTTCCAAATCCAAGCTATGGGCTCCCTCAATTTTCTGACAATAAGATAACAATTTTGCTTTTTTTTTTTTTAATTATCTCTTGTAATTTCCAAACTATTTTGGCGTAACTTGCAAATTATTCAATTTGAAGGTCAGTCAAAAACGGACAATTTTGCTGCTGTATGGACTGATGTAATTGCCGTTAGCGGGACACGCGTGTTAGCACGGGATGTCAATAGGTAACCACGCAGAAGACAGTTCCCGCAAACTTAGAGAAAATCACTTTTTAAGAGACTACCAGTAGAGTCACGAATTGATTTAAAAGTAGATGAGGAAAACTTCAAACAAACATTAACGCCCCATTTATTTTGTGAAAAATAAATAATTTGAAAAATATTTTTTTGAAAACAATCGATTATATTAATTGAAATAATTAATCAATGAGAAATGTTTTCTTTATTGATGACAAAGTACGTTTCAATAATGCCTATTGTCTTAGGATTTCAATTACTCCATTTTCTTTCTTCTCCCTTTATCTCTTGTTCCTATTCACACGAGTGTCTTGACCTCAATTAATATTAGAAATAACCCCAATGATATGTTATGATATTACTATTTCTCACGCATCATGTAATTACTTAAGAACCCAGGTTTGTGTTCTTAAGAACCATAACGGGGGGACATGAACAGGTTCATCGCATGCTGTTTCTCCAGCTGAGAATCCATATTTTCGAATTCGGATATAAATGGCGGGAAAGATCTAGAAAGCCAAAGTCATCCAGTTTCTTTTTAATTCTTTATATGGCTGTGTTCTCACTCTTGGAGCAATAATGAGAGATGGGAATGTCCCTCCCATTAGGGGTGAGCGGTTCCAGGTTAGGTTCGGTTCCGTCCGGGAACTCCGGAACCTACCTCGGTACGGGTTCCTCAAAATGAGGGAACCCGGAACCCGTTAAGCAGAAGGCCTGGGAACCTACCCGTCCCACGGGTTCCGTGGGTCGGTTCCGTGTTCCAACAGTTCTTCTTCTTTTTTTTTTTTTTTTTTTCAGATTTGAACTATAACGTACACGCACGTTACCAAAAAAATAAAAAATAAAATAACGTACACGCACGTTACCAAAAAAACTATAACGTACGCGCACGTTACCAAAAAAAAACTATAACGTACGCGCACGTTACCAAAAAAAAAATATAACGTACGCGCACGTTACCAAAAAAAAAATATAATGTACGCGCATGTTACCAAAAAAAACTATAATGTACGCGCACGTTACCAAAATATATATATATATATATAACGTACACGCACGTTACCAAAAAAAAATATAATGTACGCGCACATTACCAAAAAAAATTATAACGTAATTACAAAAAAAAAAAATATAACGTACACGCACATTACCAAAAAAAAACTATAACGTACGCGCACGTTACAAAAAAAACTATAACATACGGGGAGGGCGTCCCGGGTCGGGACTCGGGAGTCGGGACTCAAGAGTCAAGAGCAAAGCAATAGATGTGAGGTGAGCAGGGGAGGGGGTTCCTTTTGGAACCCTAACCGGTTCCGCGACTGGCGTCCGATGGCGGCGGCCTTCGGGCGGCGTCGTTCGGCGAGAGTTTCGGAGGGTCGGGACTCGGGAGTCGGGACTCAAGAGTCAAGAGCAAAGCAATAGATGTGAGGTGAGTAGGGAGGGGGTTCCAAAACCGGTTCCGAAACCGGTTCCGTGACCGGTTCGGTTCGGTTCCGCGACCGGTTCGGTTCCGGTTCCCGACCCGGTTCGGTTCGGTTCCGCGACCGGAACCGGGATCGCCGGTTCCCGGAAAAATAGAACCGGGAACCGGAACCGGTCCTTTAAGAACCGGGAACCGAACCGGAACCTCGGGTTCGGTTCTCCGGTTCCCGGTTCTACCGGGAACCGCGCTCACCCCTACCTCCCATGTCTTCCAATTAGTAAGATGGAGTCGTAGTGGCTTGGGAACCGAACTTCAGTCAAACGAGGATGTTGGAAAACTTGGGCTGACAGGACTATCACTACAAGCAACAGGTGCTTTGTTTATACCACTCACTCACTTATTCATCAGGAATCGGACGAAGCAGAAAGTGTTCAGGAGACAGATGCGGCCGATGTATTTGCCATTGGTCCTTTGCGGATCTAATCCTATTGAGGAGCTTTCCAATACAAGTTCTTTGCCTCCTTTGAACTTGGATGAATCTGACTTTAAGGACTCTTGACTGTACACCTCAAATTATGGTCGAGATCAATGATCCAAAAACAAACCCGCAGTATGTACAACAATCAAAGATACACGGGGAAAAAGATCGCCGTCCATGCAGTCCTCTGGTATTTGTTTGCTGAGGACAGCTCCGGCGTTTCCCTCCTTCAGGAACCTCTGAGATTCTCAAAGAGTTCAGGAAGATGAACGTTGGTGAGCTTCGTCCTCTTGCTGATCTCGCGCTTCTTCTTCTTGAGCTTGGGCTTCTGTGAAATCCCATGGATTTGGGCCGCAAGCCTTCCCTGCGTCATGTTTTTTGACGGTTTCATCCTATTCTTCTGGAGATCTTTCTCGATGTCAATCGTGTCCCGAGGTAATTCGATTCTCCGAAAGAGTTGCTTCAGATCGTCATCTACTTTTATGGGCACCTTGGGATCATTTGGGTAGGCAATATCCTCCTGAGAGTCGAACTTCGATAGGAACCATACTTGACCAGCCGCTTTCAAGGCCTGTAAACTTTTGTATACACGCATTAGAAATCAAGAAGCATAACAAAGAACTCCATTTGTCACTCCCAGACCAACACAAAAACGAAAATCATATACTTTTTAAGCTTCACTGTATACTAAATGCTTCATTAGTGGACGTCCCATCTATGATTTATGTAGAAACTAAAATTAAAAGACGATAGAGACCTAACACATTAATTCAGATTCTTATCACCATTTTGCTGGTTGTGTTCTGATGTAGTAAGTGTGTGCGTTATTGGGTCCAACAGTCAACTAGAACAACAATCCAATCAATTTCATAAGGTAAAATGACAGGCAGGGACTCCAACATTCATTCAGCAGTCATTTCAATTTATTACCCTGTAAATATAGAACATTACAGGAAATGCAAATATGAATCATAAACCCCAGCAACAATCAAATGGCAAGCTATAAAGACTACACAGTACTTTCAAGGACATAATTTTAAACCACTTTCAGATTGCATGCTAGCCTAGCAAATTAACTTAAGCTGGCTTTTATCTTAGTTGCTTATTTAAAAGAAAAAGGAAAACCAGACTCGAGTCACAATGAACCAAGGAGAACGTGATCAGCAAGTAGAAATACCCGTAAGTCCTCCATCACAGTTCGGTACGCATTTTTAAGGTCAATGACCTTAATGCCCTCCGTGTAGCTTCTTACCAACTTCGGTAACTGATTCTTGTCCTTCACATCATGCTTTGACTGAAGCAATTCAAAAACCAAAACCAAAATATCACCTCAAGAAAGCAAAGTATATAATACAACAGAGGAGCTTCCAAGGAAAGTGTACCTTGTAAGAAAACTGCTGGCCATCGTAGTGTAATTTGAGGTTATTTGCCAAACTGTCAAAGACAGCTTTATTGGAAAGCATGTCGACATAACACGCGTCATTTATCTGCTCTGGTGTAAGCGCCAGCCTTGTCTGGAAACAGTCATTCAATTAATGAAGACCATTCAGATAATATGTACTAGGTCTCTGATCTAAGCATCGATTGGTAATGTTTAACCCAACTTGAAGAGTAATTATGGAGGGATATGGGATGCAACAAGGAAAGACATGAAGGGGCCAGCACCCAAAAAAAAAAGAGAAAGAAAGAAACAGCTTACAGCAAATAGAGAATTAGATGAGAGAGATTGATGCCATTGATGGGTGCCAGGGACTTCTGGTGCAATAAATGCAATCTAATTCAGAAGGCCAAGACTCAAAACATCTGGAATTATGCGCAACAGGTGGCAAAGCTGCTTGTCAATTATTCCATTACTAAACCAAGACAACTTTGGAAGACCGCCTACATTCAATGAGCTAGCACTCAAGAAAGGTGCTTAGTTTGCCCATGGCTGTTGTTTGACTCTGGAATTACTAACACTTTGCCCAAGTCCTCAATCATACTGATAAATATCACTGCTCCAGAAAAATCATGACCCTTATTTTAAAGCCACATTCATCAATCAAATAGTGAGTACCATCACACAACATTCGAGGGAGATGCAACCAATTCTCCATTTCAATGATTAATGGACCTCTAACTCCGACTAGTGACAAATCCACATCATGCATCCTACCCTACGTTGAGTAAATCAATAGCAGAGACAAGCCAACAGTTCCAGAACTTATTCGGTTTGCTATACATATGATTAATCATTAGCACCCATCATAAGAGTGATAAAAAACAACCCTGTCATTAGAATACAACCAAACTTGAGTTCGCGCACAATTGCGAGCGCCTGCACACAGAGAGAAGTTTAGATTACCTCATACAACAAGTCGATGACGCACTTCATCTGAGCTCCTACAGGTGCTTTGCATATACCAGTAACATATTTAAGTCTTTCTGTATCATCTGAGAACTTGACAGCAGGCAATGTAGCTCCTGCACCAGCACGAGGTGCAGGCATGGGCTTTGCTGGAGTACTCGTGCTTCCTGCTCTGGCCACAATACTGGTAAGAGTAGATTGACACTTCTCCTGCTGTTTCTTGTATTTATCAACTGTTCTTGTAATGCCATGGTTATCTAATAGGTAGTCAATCCCATTCAATGCGTGTGAACCTCTCCCGCAATCTGTGCCAAAATGTGTAACTCATCGATAATCAGCAATAAATGATGTATGGCAGAGAACGATTCAAGCTACCATGACAAGCAAGATCGTGCAAGTTCAGCCCAAATGTTGTCAACTGAAGAGATTACCAATTAAAGCACTAAAAGAAGCAAAACAACAATGAAAAACCAAGTGAAGCCCTCACAGCAACTTAGACAACAACCATGAGTGATTACAAAAATCACCCGATGACCATATCGCAGGGATGGATCGAAACTCCACACTTAGACTGCATAAAAGCAAACGCGCATCCAGGATGCACAATTGACAATGACGGCAAAGTTAATTCATGGACATCACCCAGTACCCAGTAAGTACCACCCACCAACTGAAATTACTTCACTAAGATGAATACACTCCACAGAAACCCACTGTCGACTAATACACAAGCCCTAACAACCCCCCAAGAATCTCGGATAGTTCAGGAAGCAGATCTCAAAGTTTCCCCAAAAAAGAAAAGTCCACTAATCAAAAAAGCTCCTTTATGATAAATAAGCGTTTAACTTGACCAACAAATGGGAAAACCCTAAACCCTAAAGTCGAAGTTCTGCCACACTCCGAACAAGAAATTGATCTCACGCTTGTCAACCGTCAGGACATACGTATAAGTAGTATGAAATAGAGGGGAAACAACAACAGACTCGCGATCTTTCCTACAGAACATGGAAATTGGAATTGAAGATGGGAAGTGCCAAATTTAGCGAATGAGCAAGCAAGTAAGCGATTTTATACTGAAGCACCTTACGTGATCGAGGATAGCGATCGAGCTTTCCGATCTGTTTCAACTTCGCTTTCGCTGGACAATGGCAGAGAGAGAGAGAGAGATGAGCTCCTTTCGGCTCTTCCCTCTCTAATTGCAGGATCGTGCTGAGTAGGTCAAAATCAAATCAAATCAATCAAATGGGGAACCCTAGATCGAAGGGGAAACGAAAGCTTACCTTCTCGGCCAGTTCGATGGGTTCCGCCGGGGAGTAAATCCACCAAGCTCAACGTCGACGGCGGATCTTGGGTAGAAGGAAGTGTTGACGGATCGGTGGCCGGAGTTCGTAGAGACCGCCGGGGCGCGGTTGTCGATCGCCGGTTTTCGCAAGAACAGTGCGCGCGCCTCCTGCGGGTCAAACCGAAGCCCAAGCTCATCAATTGTGCAGTCCATTTCAGAAGCAAGCCAAAGCCCATGAGCCAAGCCCATGGGCCATGCAAAAATGATTGAAGACTGCCGGATGTACTTACAGCCCAGACGAGAGAAGTGAGCGTGAATTACTGCCCACGTGAGGACGACCGGCTAAGCTGATTGGGCTTGCCCCGAAGCCCATCGCTGAAAATCCCTCCCTTCTGCTCGGTTGTGTTATCCCCCTTCGCCTCTCTGAAATATGTTGTGTTTTGAGCTTCGTCTCTCATGTTCCGACGTTTTGTGACAACGAATGGAATAGTCTTTTCAACCCCCTGGAAAAAGGAATGGATTAGTTTTTTCATAAAATTCAAATATAATATTCTCAAATGTTATTGAAACTATCTTATGCTATACTGCGGGATGCATGGGGGTTATTATTCTTGAATATTTGGGTCGAAGGTCATGCTTAGTGTCCATTAAACTATGAAGAATTATTGGTACTGGGCTAGAAAGATAGCATCTTATGAGAAGGGTATGTAGCTTGAGACAATCTAAGGATGGCTCCTTACTTGCATACGAAGAAAGAAGCAGATGGATTCGGCCATTTGCTACCACTAGAATAGAATCAGATGGTACTACTGAAGGTTACCCATGATAAATAGGATAGCAAGAGCACTTGCCTAGCCTAGCCTTCTAGAAAGGAAATAGATTCGAGTGACAGTTCGTATTAGATAAGGACTTTTGCTTGCCAACCCATTGTCTTTTTTGTATGTCAAAAATGATCTTATAATTGTGAATATATAAATCAGATTTGACTAATACTTACATTCCAGTAAAATTTTAATTTTGTGTGTGTATATATAGAGGATGCGCCCCAACGTGCCAACAAATGGGCGCTAGAAGGGTCGATCCGGAATGACCTCCTTGTGAACTGGAAAGCTGCTCTTTCGAAGGGATACTCTCCCACTTGATTGATCTAGTTTCCAATGAGGAAAATCCGCCTTTTGCCTCCTCCTTCAACCGAGCAACCTAGTTTTCCAGTCATAGGTGGCACTCTAATGCCTTGAGGAATCTATGCATCGAGACTAACATATGAGACTAGTGAAATAAGTTACTTGCCCTAGTGCTACTCCCCGACTTCCTTCCCCCACATAAGACTTGCTAGAGTAGCTTGTGTCAAGTTGGCTATTTCCTACTACTGAGATGCTACTACCAATGTGACTTCACTCACAGCTGTGCACTGATTTGCTCTCTCTTGAGTTGGCTTTTCTCTAAAACTTGAAAGGTTCCTCTAGAAAGAGTTTGGGATTAAATCGTTTGGTCTTTGGAAGTTCCCTGATTGGTGTATACATAGAGAGAGAGAGAGAGAGAGAGAGAGAGAGAGAGAGAGAGAGAGGGGCAAGGCAGCATGAGCTTTGAATTTACCTCACCATCAGAACCGCCGCTATTATATAAGCATTAACTTAGGATAAGAACCAAATTTAGAAAAACTCATTTACCTCACTATCAACACCACTTTTGGATGCATAATAATCAAGCAATTCTCTAATTTGCTTGACGCGGAAGTAAAGTGACAAAATCAAGTTCCAACATCAGTACTAGCATGTGCATGATCTACTTTAATTCAGAAGATTGGAATATAGGCTGATAGTTAAAGTTTGGTTTTTCATTCACTACTCCAAATTAAAATTTAATGAATTTCACTCTAACCGTTGTGATTTTCACACTTTGCTCGACAAGCATCACCAATTTAACATGGTTCATATGGAATATAGTAATCACCTATTTAGCTTGCTATAAAAAGTAAAGTCACAAAAATGTCAAGAGAGGGTGATAAATACTTACTCCAAATTGAAACAATTCAGAAGCATCAGGTCAATTACTTTGATTCCAACAAACAAGCATATTATCACCTTGAGCATTAATCCCCATCTCAAATTCGTGAAGGGAGTCATCATCACGATAAAACATTGCATGAGAGCATGTATATCTCACACCACGTAACCATCAATCGATGCGATTTATGTTCACAGTGATCACTATATATTATCCATGTCTGAATAATTGGCAGGCGGTGTGCGACACTGGCCAAGCATTTTTGACAATCAATACACGATGTTTACAAGAGTGCATCCGGTGCATGACACGGCTGAACATTTTGACCTTCCACTCACTGGGCCCACCTCTCACTTAACTTAATTAAGCCCTACAAGTTGCAAATTTCGGCTTGAAACATGCAACTAAGAACCTACAAAAGCGTCTAAGTCCAAGAATTCATAACCTCAAACTAAGTTTTCTTTTCCTGTTAAGGACAAAAAAATCAGTGCCACAACTTTTGTATAACGTTGATTTTGGTGCCCAAAACCTTTCAAAAATCATTAAACTGTGAAATTGATCACTCTAGTGACTACAATGACTTAAATTCATCGAAAAAGCTAACCTAACTCATTAAATTTACTTAAATGGATACTTTAAAAAAAAAAAAAATTGATGGTGAAGTGATGGTTCATAAAATTTTGATTGTATATTGATCCTTTATTAGATTGTAGCCATGAAATTCGAAAATTGACAAAGCGATGGCGGTAGTAACAAGCAAAAAATCACAAAGTATTCTAACTTTGCCACTATTTTCCTTTGTCCTGTTAGACTGAAAAATGTAAAATCGAGGATCAAACGTTCTCTCAAAATTCTTTCATTAAAAGTAACAAAGATTTATTTATCTTCCTTGAGAAAAAAAGGGGGGAAGTTGGTAAGTTTTTCATTAAGAACATGATGGCAAGAATTGCAGATCATCCATTTGTGTCGTCGCCATATAACGTCTCAAGGAATATGGACGACATGAAAGTGAGTCGAAATACCAATTTTGTTTACTTTATATTAGTGGAGACTTGAGACATGGGACAAAACTTTAAAAATCAATAGAGAGACACGTCAAGCTCGGAGGAATTAAAAACCCCATGGTTAAAGCTATAAAAATCAAAGAAAAATATGTAACTTTTTTAAACCAGTGGAATTTTGCTATTCTATACTACTATGGAAAGCAAAAGGATCTCTTAAAGAGATTACAATCCTTTTTTTTTCTCAAAAATATACTTAATTAGCTATTTGACAAATATTCTATGGATGGGCAAATGCATCGATTAACGATTCTACTTTATCTCTCTCTCTCTCTCTCTCTCTCTCTCTCTCTCTCTCTCTCTCTCTCTTAACATTAAACATTTTATATCTTATAAACAGCCCTGCTATAAAAAAAAAAAAAAAAAAAAAGAGTAATCTCAAAATTCCTACGTATTCTTTTCATAACTTATTTTCATTAATTAATAATTCACATATTGTATGATACGGCGATTTCACAAAGTCTTTTGGATGCCAATTTTTGTATATAGGCAATGCATGTGTATATTTGCTATTATACAATAGAATAACACAATAAAAGAAGCCCACAAACACACTAGAAAGAAAAGCCAAATTAAGTTCTATCCGGAGCTCTTGATTAATTAAACACCTTGATTGATATTATCAGGAAAATATCTCTTTAATGTCTTTGGAAGAATTAAATATGTACTTTCTATAATTGTGCTTTCTCCTGCCTTTTTTTTTTTTTGTCTTTCTGGTTCTCTAATTTTATGTGTTTTTAAAAGTATGCAAAATTAATAAATCAAAATGCTAAAAGTAATTTCCTGCAATAACAACCCAGAATCAATATCTTCATATGCCATTGAAAGTGAAGGTAATTTCCCCTCTTTTTATCTTTAGTGAAGCAACCCTTAAATAAATTACCGATGGATGACGTGATTGTTTCTCTTAGAATATCAATTCTCTTCATGTGAACATTTCAATAAATAGACACAATTTACAATTTATCTTCTCTTTTGAAATTAGATATATAGATTCTTGGAAACTTGTATTTATTATAAGATTAATATCACGAAAAACTTCAAAGTGGTATAGTCATGCTATATTTACCTAAACTAATTTTTGTATCACAATATTTATCTCAAATTAACGTTTTTGTAACAAAAAATTCCAAATTAATATACTCATGCCACATTTACAACTAAAAAAATCCCATTTTATTACGATTTTAGGTAAATGCAGCACGGGTATATTGGTTTAGAATAAATATAGCGCGAATTTATCAATTTAGGATTTTTTGTAACATAAAAATTAGTTTGAGGGTAATTATAGCATGGATGTATTGCTTTGGGAGTTTTTTTTTTTTTTTTTTAACACAAAACTAGTTTGGGGTAAATGCGACATATTACTCACAACGCCACTTTTGGATGCATAATCATTCAGTGATTATTTGAATTTGCTTGACGGGGAAGTAAAGCGACAGAATCAAGTTTTGGCATTTGTACTAACCCGAGTATGATCTACTTCAATTGAGAAGGTTGGAATATAGCCCGAGAGCTAAAGTTTGATTTATCTTCACTCTAACTACTGTGGTTCTTACACATTGTCCAACCAACATACTAGCCTAACGTGATCCATGGGGAATATAGAAATCCCCAATTTTAACCAGATATCAAAAGTAAATTCACAAAAAGGGCCAAAAGAGGGTGATAAATGCTCACTCCAAATAGAAGCAATTCCAAAGCATCGAGCCGATTGCTTTAATTCCAATAGCCAAGCATATTCTTGCCTTGAATACTAATCTTCATGTCAAATCCACCATTAAAGTCATCATCATGATAAAACATTGCACCAGAGCGCATGTATCTCACACCATGTCACCGTCAGCTGATGTGGTTTGTGAACATTGTGATCACAACTTGTCATTCATATCGGAATAATTGGCCATGTGGTGTGCGACACCAACTAAATATTTTCTCCATCTATAAATGATGGTTCACAAGGATGTATGTAGTGCATGATGGTTGTTGAACATTTTGATCTTCCACACGCTACCTAGTGAAAGACATGCGGCTGGCGGCCCACCTCTAGCGTAACTAAATTAAGCCCTAAACATTGCAAATCAAGGCTTGAAACATGCAATTAAGAACTTACAAAAGTCAAGTTCAAGAATTTGTAAGCTCAAACTAAGTTTTGTTTTCCTTCAAGAAAAGAAAAGGATCAGCACGACAACTTAGAATTTATCAATTTGGGATAAATGCGATCCATTACTTGCAACATTACTTTTAGATGCATAATGATCAAGCGATTCTTTGAACTTGCTTGAGGGGGAAGTAAAGCGACAAAATCAAATTCTGGCATTTATACTAACCCGAGTATGATCAACTTTAATTGAGAAGGCTGGAATATAGGCCGAGAGTTAAAGTTTGATTTCTCAATTACTACTCCGAATTGAAATCCAGTGACCTTCACTCAAATCACTGTGATTCTCACATATTGTCCAACAGGCATCACTAGCATAAAGTGATCCATGGGGAACATAGAAATCACCACTTTTAACTGGATATCACAACTAAAGTCACAAAAAGGCCAAAAAGGGTGATAAATGCTCACTCCAAATTGAAGTAATTCCAAAGCATCAAGTCAATTGCTTTAATTCTAGTAGACAAGCATATTCTTTCCTTGAATACTAATCTTCATGTCAAATCCATGAATGAAGTTGTCGCTGTGATAAAACATTGCACCAAAGCGCATGTATTTAACACCACATTGTCGTTGACCGATGTGGTTTGTGAGCATTGTGATCACAACTTGTCAGCCATATTCGAACAATTGCGACGCAGTGTAATTGGCCAAACATTTATCTCCATTTATACATGATGTTTCACAAAGAAGCATGTGATGCATGATGGTCGCTGAACATTTTTTGATCTTCCACACACTGCCCCGTGAAGGAGATGCAGCTTGCGGCCTACTCCTAGCTGAACTTAATTAAGCCTTAAATGTTGCAAATCAAGGCTTGACACATGCAATTAAGAACCTACAAAAGTCAAGTCTGAGAATTCGTAACCTCAAATTAAGTTTTCTTTTTCTTCAAGAAAAAAAAAAAGGATCTGCGCCACAACTTACAATTTATCATATGATGGATGGGAAATCTTTTGGTCCCACCTCATGTCTCCATTGTTCTTTTATTTTTGGGGGTTCAGAAGTCCCCGACGTTCACCAGCAAAAAACAAAAAACCACAATTACCTATATTTACATTTATATAAAAAAGAAAAAAGAAAAAAGAGGGTGAGTGAAAATTGGCTGCTTGGTCTCCTGCTTGTGACATAATATTCAGTTTCAACCGTTGATACTCCGCCCCCATTAATTAATGAAATCATACAAACTAGCAAGAGATTTATTCACAAAATATTTTGAACTTGTGATCCCATAAAAGAAAATTTAACTCCTTTGAGAGTTAGGGGTGGACCGCTCAACCGGACCATACTCACCCCTACCCACCATCACCGGAGTGAGTCGAGGTCATTGACCCCTGGCCTCGGTGACGGCGGGGAGGCAATGGCGAGGGCTGAGCCCTTAGTCGTCTACAACTATTCATCTTCTTCCCATTTTTTAAAATTTGGTTTTACAGTTAATGAATTTTTATATTAAAATTCAAATATGTGCCAAAATGATATCGTTTTTGCGCTTCTTTGCTGAGTCAACTCTCTAACAAGCCACGTAGGCGAACAACATTAATAAAAAATTGTCACGTAGGATTTCCAGTAAAGTTCGTCAGACTCGGTACTTAGGTATCCCATTTTTTTAAAAAAAGTGACATTTTCCTAATTATTAGAACTTAAGTATCTCTTCGTGCCAAGTTTATTTTTTGTGTGATTTCTACTATGCACATGGGGACCTACTTCATTGAGTGAGGGAGCTGTTCACATTGGGAGAAGAAGTTATGACGAATTCAAATTTTCAATTACAATTACTACAGAGATGATCTTTGTATGGGATACGCATCTGCTCCTGTGGTTATTGGCATCAAAACATTAGAGTCCATTAAACAGATTCGACAGCCTAATTATCATGTAGCAAAAAACAAAAACGAAAATCGACACTCATGCACAAAACTTCGGCGCAAGGCATTTTCGTGCAGTCAACAGTTACAGCTCTTTTAGCTGACTTAAAACTAGCAAATTTGTTGTTGCTTCATATATTCGATCAACCAAAAGTTTAATCAAGACTTTTCTAATTTAAATCACAATTTCTAATGGGATTTGAAATTTTTACTTGGATAAGGAATCTTTCATGGGTTCAAATTCAAGACTTTTTTTCAAGCTACAATTGTTTATATAATTTTTTATTGTGCTATAAAGTGTCTAACACGCGAAAAAAAAAGATAAAAGTAAGCCCAATGATACCACATGAGAAAGAGTCGTGGCCAAGGAAGAACGTAGCAAGAAGCGCAAGATTACCCAATTTTTGCTCGAAGTGAGAATGTTAACAAGGGTTCCCCTCTGCTCACCAGAAAAACTCCCCTATGCAACGAAGACATCACTAATTAATCATGAGATTCACTAGAAGTCCTAAAACTTGTTGTGAAAGTACAATTGAGTCATAAAACTTGTAAAAATGCAATTAAGTCCTAAAACTTGATAAATTGATACAATCAAGTCCTTTTGTTAATAACGCCAAGTTGATTAACGAAAAATGCTGACGTGGCATTTCTAAATTATTTTTTATTTCCTATGTGACATTTTTATTTATTTATTCAATTATTATTTAAATTAGATAAAAAATTAATCAAAAGGGACAGCGCCCTCTGCCAAGCTTAAGGGTGGTCGGCCCTCACCTGACCAAGGTGAGGCCTCATTGGCCCCAAGTGAGGGTGCCCAGATTTGGGCGACACGGGCTCTCACGAGGGTCGGCGACCATCGCCCGCCCTAGGCGAGGCCTTGCCGGCACTCGCTTGGGGCTAGTGAGCCTCGTTGGTCGCCAGCCCCTCGCAAGGGCCGGTGTCATTAGATTTGGTTGCCTTCACCCAAGCCTGGTGAGGGTCATCAATAGTCACTAAGGGCCAATGAAGGTCATCGTCCCTTCTAGCAGTAGGCAGTGGGTAGTGGGTAGTAGCGATGGCAACGGCACTTAAAGCTCTACCGGCGAGCCCTCCATTTTTTTATTTTTTTTGGGTTCATCTTTTAATAAGATTTTAACTTTTTTTAGTTTTTTAATCTAATTTAAATAAGAATTGAATTAAAAAATAAAAAATGCCATAGAAAATAAAATAAAAAAAAAAAATCAAAATGCCACGTCAATATTTTTCATTAATCGAATTGACAATGTCAACGGAAGGACTGATTGCATAAATTTGAGAAGTTTTAGAACTTGATTACACTTTTTATAAGTTGTAGGATTTAATTGCACTTTCGTGATAAGTTTTAGGATTTCTAGTTAATTATTAACATAGTTTCGGTTTTCTAATAAATTAATCAAGTCATCTCGTTCAATAAGTGCCTCATATGTCTCTCTGATCTCCCATCACTCATATGTGGGTTATTTGGGTCGGTAAAATATTACAATCTGAAGGTGCTCTGGAATTTCATCAAAATATCAAATTTTGACGGGCCATTTTTTTTGTTATCTCTGCAGCTCCTAGTCCGACCGTAATGATTGAATTGATTACCTTCACACATAAGAGCAGAGAATACCAAGATGCATCATTATATTAAGCGATTCGATAGATTTCGCACGTAAAGAACTTCAACTGAGTAATTTTATAAACGAAATTTAGTCTTCTATCACAATTACTCTAAGAGATTCCGTCTCACGGTCAAAAAATCGCACAAGCAAAGAATTAAACAAAGCTTGTTGGACACAGGAGAAGCCACACCAAGAAAAGCTTAAAAATTGATATGTTCCGACAAATAAGTTTAATCAAAGCAAACAAGCCAGCATACACACGCGGCCTTGCTCGAAACAAACACATTGATCAGGCATGGCTGCTCGCAACACGATAAGATACACGATGGCTACTGAAGCCGCTGCTGAGATCGTGTCCCAGAAATTAGAGATGTTGCTCTCTCATCCGGTGTGCGTAAGGTGCTCATCAATTGAACCACTCGTGAAGGAGGCCAAGGAGAAGCTGGCCACGATCCAAGAGTTCTTTTCCACGCAAGACAGCATGTCCCTGAGTAGGGCAGGATGGTTGGAGCGGCTCCTCCAAGCCATGTACGACACTGAGCAATTCATCGAGGATTTCCACCTCAGAGAGGCTGGCAGGAGGCACGTGGCCCTGCACATGGCCATAGGGCTGCCAGCCGCGCTCATCTCCAAGCACAAGCTGTGGAGGGACCTGTCCAATCTGGTGAATAGGATGCAGGAGATGCCGGGGCTGTGTCAAGACCACGGCTTGATGGGCAAGAAGGAGGCCGAGGGCAAGATGAGGAAGGAACCTGCTTGTTCCTCCTCCCTTACTAGTGCTCCAGAGCAAGATGAAAAACTGGCGAGGCTGACTAGGTTATGGGATTGGCAAGAGTCGATGAAAGATTTATGGCTGCAGCAAAAGGAGGAAATAAAATTGTCTATTCGGGGGGAGGGAACGAGACAGGGGTATCTCGGTTGGACTTTGATTTGGGGTGAGCAAGGCATCGGCAAGACGTACGTCACGAGATGCGTCTACAATGAAGCGAAGTACCTGGGCTTTGAGTGGTGCGCTTGGGTCCGCCTCTCAGCCGGAATGGACATCCAGGATTTCTTATTCGAGATACTGAAGCAAATGGGGAAGCTAGCGAGGGAGGTGAAGGACATGAATTTCCACGAGATGACGGAAATGCACTGCATTGAATTGGCCAAGAGGAAGAAGTTCCTCATCGTGTTGGATGGCATGCACCCGTCCAACGAGCGACTCCTGCCCAGGTTAGTAAACATCCTTTATCCTGGGCCAGGCCACATAATTATCACGACTCAAGACTCCAGCATAGCCAATAAGCCGTTCCTTTTCCCGGAAAGGAGGATCGAGCTAAAAAAATTAAATTCAACACAAAGCCGGAAAATGCTCGCTGGGAAGTTCAAGAAAAGAGTACCCAATGGTCAGAGCCTCTCAAAAAAGAAGGGTATCGTAGAAACTTGTCAGGGCTTGCCGCTCCGTATATCCTTACTCAGCGGTTTGCTGCTAAATGCTGGAGACCAGGAACGCGCAGCGTTGGAGAAAGATCGTTCTAAGATGTCAACATCAGAGCTACTACAATTGAGTTACGATAAATTGGCAGCCCATCTAAAACCGTGTTTCATCTACATGGTTTTGTTCCCCCGAGCAGCCCCCATTTCGACAAGAAGGCTAGTGAGGCTGTGGTTGGCTGAGGGCTTATTGGATTCGCATTGTTACGACGGAGAAAGAAAACTGGCAAGGCAGCCCGAGGCTGCTGGAGAGACTTTCATTCTGGACCTTGCGGAAAGGAACGTCATCGAGGTGGTGAGCTGGAGGGCGGATGGATTCCCCAAAGCTTGCTACATGCTCACCTCTCTGTATGACCTGATCCACCCGATCGCCATGGACACGGGGTTCCTCCACATACATGACCGCGACCCAACCAGCCAGCAACAACAGCTGCCGGCCCATCAGTGCAAAATCAAGGTCCGGTGGCTCGCAGAACACACAAACATAGTCAGAGATGGCCACGGTGGCAGCTACCACGGTTTGAACCTCGATCACGTCCGCTCGTTTCTGTCGTTCTACATGAGGAGAGGCATGCTCACCAAGGAAATCAGCAACTTCCTCAGGAACATGACCTCCAAGACCGCCTATAGCTTGCTGAGGGTACTTGACTTGGAGGGTGTGTATAGGCCATCCTTGGAAGGTGTGCTCCATAAGTTGGTGCTCCTAAAGTACCTAGGATTAAGATCCACAGTGTTGCACTCGATCCCTAGTGCAGTTGCGGATCTGCAATATCTTGAGACTCTTGACATAAAGGAGACCTACATCACTTCCCTGCCGAATTCCTTCTGGAAGGCGAGGAACTTGAGGCACTTGCATCTCAACTGGTTGTACATCGACTTGAAGAAGATCTTCGAGGATGATAATGCTTTGACTAAACTCCAAACCTTAAGCGGGCTGGTTATCGGTGAAGTGAAGGAGAACTCGGTGATGGGCCACATGAACAGCTTGACCACGCTGAAGCTTTTCTTGCACCAATTGGATAGGGACACCTCAGGCACCGCGGGAAAAGCACTAGCCGATTGGATCAGCTCTAGGCTCACCTATCTCCAGTCCTTGACCTTGGGGGTGACCAAAAATGCCAAGCCCACGAAATCGCAGATAGGCCCGTTGCCGAAATTGTCGTTGGCGGAGCATCACGGACTGTTCGTGCTCTACTTGCTGGGCCGACTCAACAAACCCATCTGGACACAGCTCCTGCCGGTCTCGCTCAGGGTTTTGATCCTGTCGGGTTCGAGGGTGGAAGCAGACATGATGCCTGAGTTGGGTGGCCTCCTGGGACACCTGAGGACACTCAAGCTGTTGGCCAATTCTTTCCTAGGCACTAGTCTGACATTCGCCAAAGGTGGGTTTCCGAGCCTCATGATCTTGAAGATTTGGAAGCTGCCTCAGCTTGTGCGTGTGACTATTAAAGAAGGAGCAATGCCGCATCTCATAAAACTCGAGTTTAGGCACCTCGAGTGTTTGAAAACTGTTGAAGGGATCCACGAGTGCAAGAAATTGGAGAATTTTAGTGTGATGTCCCAATGCGATGCTCTTGTTAACCAACTCAGGGAGAAAACAGGAGTGAAGGTGAATCTGCATTTTGAAGACAGCAAGAGGCCTGGATTTTCGGACGAGGACGAGGACGAGGATGAGGATGAGGACGACTAGTATGGGATCATATTAACTCTTGAACATGATGAAAATGTTTTTATAGATTGGTAATTTCAATAATTATTTTTTAATTATTAAAAAAAGATGAAAATCAGGGACGAAAAAGGACAGATGGGGGCGTCTGCATGTTGAAAGAGGCCCGAATCTGTGGATGACAACAACAGGTATGGGACAATACTAAATCTCAAACACATTCTTTATGCATGATGATGAAACTATCTTAATTGGCTTGATAATTTCAATAATTACTTATTGGTTATTAAAAAGAACAATCAAAATTAGGGAAAAAAATGGAAGTCTGCTCTGAGAGGCCCAAATCTGCTTATGAGGACAACTATTTTCTCAATTCCAATAAAATGCAACTAGATCTAATATGAGCTGTCGATCATAATGTATAAGGATAGAACTTACAGTGGGGTCTCAAAAAATAAGTAATTTTTTGTTGGGCCTTTATCCTTTTTATAGGTTCACTACAATTAGTATTAGTTAAATCTTCTAGTTTTTACGATAAGGATTTGATATCTTTAGTTTCATCTCAACAAATTCTTTTTTTTTTTCCACAAGAGATCGTGATGTCTTTCTATAGTATCGCAGTTTGGAACGTATTCTTTACACATGGTGATGAAAATGTTTTTATAGACTTGACAATTTCTCATTGCTGATTACAATTATGATTTTTATTGGATAAGTATTACGTTGGCTCATTTTTCCATGCCAAATTGATACATATTAAGAAACTATGAAGGCTACGGTGAGTCCTACTAAATATCACAAAATCACATGTGCAGTATCATTTAACCTTCGTATAATCAAATATTGGATTCAAAAGTAACCTTTGGAACCAACCAACTCCCCATAGCTTACGCACATCAACTGAGCCTTTCACCTAGCTCACATACAAGAATCTGAAGAAAAGATTACGAATTTTTTCACACTAGTTAAGACCTCTCCTTGATTTACCGTATCATAGTTAAAAAATGAAGTTTCTCATATAGGAACGAAATCTACAAAGCTAGTGTTTTGACTGTAGAATTGCTATTGAGAATGTAAATTGAGTTTAGTGGAAGGTTGATAAGACTTCTATAAATTGTACGTGTAAAGTTTAAATTTGATATGATTTTGCGACATTCCTTTTAGTTATATATTTATAATAATAGTGTTAGTGTACAATAGAGAGTCATTTTCTAGGGTGATATGATCATTTTGCCTATAATATGCAGAATAAGTTAATGCATGAATTTCTTTCTTTGATTAGTTCAATTGTAAATCCAACTGACTTTTCTTACTCTCAAACTATGAATTAGAAAACCTCAGGACTGCTTTTATTTTGGCTGCACGAGTCTTAATAAAATTGCATTGATTACAGCTTCAGGAAGTTATGGGGTTGGCTCAGAGGACGGCTGTGGGGGCGATCTGACTGTAGATGAAGCTGAGGGACGGACTTCAATGGAGGACACTGGCAGCATGTGCAATGAGGTTATACTGGAACATGAACCGTGTAAAGCAAAAGAGGAGGAGGAGACTGTCAGATGGTTGGAGCTCTCGATGAGCTTGATATTGATGATCATCACATGCTCTCTTTTTTTTTTCTTTTTTTTTTTAACAAGATGATTACATGCTCTTATCTCTCTATCTTTCTGCTAAATTTCCGATTGGCGTTAACTACATTCTTTCTGAATTAAATGATACTAGTGTATTTGGAAACTTTAAGGATTACCGGTTCATGTATGATTATTTGTATGTTGTACGATCTCATCTTCCATAACTATGGTAGAAAAACTGTATCATTCGTTATTTATAGACTGAAAATTAATATTACCAAGTTTCTTGGACTATATGCACGAGCAACCATCATCTTACAACATACTTAAGGCTTGGCCTTGCCAAGTCTAGCAAGGTCGACCTTACCTTTAGTTGGTCACCGTTGGAGGAAAAAGGAAGGAAAGAACAAAAGGAAAAAGAAAATTAAAATTGAAAAAAATTAAAATATTATTAAAAATTATTTACGTTAGCATCGGTGACACCATGTAGGACAGCTAACATATCTGCCAAAGCCAGCCGGCTAAAAGTTGGCATATATACTGAATTGGTATAAATACAAAAGATTTAGGATTTAATCGACAAAAAAATTGAATTGACATAATTATAATAGATTTATGACATAATTGTAAAAATAATAAACCTAACAAAAGTTCTTGCTTAGTTTTTTTATTCTTGGTCAAAGTTCTTGTTTAGTTCAATCTTGGTATTTTTACATGTGCAATTCATAGAATTAAATGATATAATTTTACCAAGGATAACCAAACAACTATTTTTAAATAACTAACGAGATAGATGGATAGATAGGTAGATAAATTAAGTAGATTTATAGATGGATCTTGTAACTCTTACGGTGTGAGGATGAACATTTGGGTGGGGCGAGCGAGATTATCCAACTTCGACATGATGGATCCCACACAAATAAGAGCTTACCTCTTGTGGATATCATGTTTATGAATTTTTAAGAAAAATTATAAGTTTCAGACAATATTAAGTGACTATTTTTTTATAGATTAAGTGACTATTAAATTGTTTGTTCGATAACTTATCAATAAGTTACCAAAAATTATATTATTTATTTTATATAAATTTTTGGAATTTTTTAAAAACTTTTGGAATTGATATGCTTTCATATTCATAAAAAATAAAAAATAAATAAAAATAAATAAAAATAAAAAGATTCAACGTGTTACCTAAAAGAAGAGATCTGAATGATTTTGGTGCAGTGAAATTCTTACGGAAAAGTGCCAAAAAAGTCCTAAACCTTTTGCCTTTGTGCCGATTTAGTCCTAAACCTTTTTTGGTGCCGATTCAATCCTAAACCTTTTTACGCTGTGCGAATTTAGTCATTTCCGGCCAATTTTGGCTAGATTTTGCTGACCTGGACGCCGGTCGGCTAACGTGGCCCGATCGGCGCCGATGTGGACAACTTTTAATAATATTTTAATATTTTTGAATTTTTGAATTTTTATTTTTATTATTTTATTATTTTTCATTCTTTTATTATTTTTCATTTTGTCTTTTTCCTCTAGTCGGTTCTGAAGTCGGCGACCGGCCGAGGCGATGGCCGGCGAGGGCGAGGCCAACCTCGCCGGCCACCTCGCGGGCGAGGGTCGAGCCTCACCGGCCATGGGCGAGGGCCTCGCCCACGAGGTGGCCGGCGAGGTCGGCCTTGCCCTCGCCGGCCTTCGCCTCGGCCGGTCACCGCAGACCTCGGTGACCGGCTGGAGGAAAAAACAAAAATAAAAAATTTTAAAATATTAAAATATTATTAAAAGTTGTCCACGTCAGCACCGATTAGGCCACGTTAGCCGGCCGGCGTCCAGTCAACAAAATCCGGCCAAAATTGGCCGAAAAGGACTGAATTGGCATAACGTAAAAATATTTAGGACTAAATCGGCATAAAAAAGGTTTATGACTAAATCGGCACAAAGACAAAAGGTTTAGGACTTTTTTTGGCACTTCTCCCAAATTCTTACAATCGCCGATAGTTTGTCTTTTCTTAGAAGAAATTAATTTTTTAAGGAAATTTATTATTTGTGTGCGGAAAAGTAACTATGCACAGGTTAAGTGGGCCTTGTTTGTGGATAAATTCCTTCATCATCGTGTATGGAAGATTTTTTCATTTTTTTTCGTACTTAGAAAAAAAGTTGGAAATTTTATAAAAACATCGATAGTTGCAATCAAAGCTCGTAATTTATTGGAAAAGTGACCAATTGAGAATCGATCGGATAACGAAAACTAAAGATAGATTGCAAGCGTAATCTGGAGATGAAGTCGAAGCTGATTATAGGGAAGAGGGGTTTTGTAGAGACGAGTTCTAGTGACCATCCCTTCTCGTCGCCCATTATTTTTTGTTTTTCGGTAGTATACTGGACAACTCTAGCAAAAATAAATAATTAAATAAATAAAAGCATCTAAAGCGATGAGAATCCGTACGTTTGCCAAACCAACCAGCATCGGCCCAAGAATCCCATGATGTCCGGGTTCATGTACCAGTCAAACTCCTCCAGGACTATAATCGCACCTTTGGGGATTATTGATTTTCCACGCATCGAAAGTAATTACCTTGCTTTGCGCGTCCAAGGCCACGAACTAGCCCTCGTATTGCCCCGCGAATACGTCACCCGCCTCCACGTCACTTCTCCCCGATTTTTTTTTTTTTTTGGTCAGTCCTACGCTAATCTTACTCTAACACTCACTCTCAGACTTTTGCCATGCCTTCTTGCAGGGCGTGGGAGTCGAAACCCACTCCTGAAATGAAATATTCCCCACCACAATCCCCCCTGAGAAGGTGGGGATTTGAACCCCCAACCTCCCCCTTCCAAGATGGAAGGGTGGCCCACTGGGGCGAACCCCCAGTGGTTCTTCTCCCGATTAGGAAAGGTACAAAAAAAAAATTCTACACCTATTACATTAATAAAAAAATTCAAAAAAATTATAAAAAATAACTATGTCAACATATGCCATGCAACGTAAGACCATCGGTGTCCACGTAATTAATTTCGGATGAATTGAATTGGTATCAATATCAAAAGATTTATAACTAAGTTAATCTAATTTAAAGGTTTACCACTAAATTTGTTAGGTTTATAACTTGAAGAACTTTCCACTGGAAGTGCTGGTTTGGAATACAGAACCATGTCTTAGGTCTATCTCCAGGATGGATGCCAAATTGCCAAAATCCAGCTTTGAGATCAAATTTAGAATAGATTTGGGCTTTTGATAATCTAGCAAAAAGAGAGTCTAGAAGGTAAAGGGAATTTATCATCTTGAAGGAAAAAGTTAAAGGGCTGGTAATTGATTACCAATCTCATCGCTCCTCGATTTTGCTCAACATGTTTGTTAACATAAAAGGCTTCACAAGCCCATTAAGAATGTGAGATCTCGATAAGGTCTTGTTGCAGTAGTTCTAAGCATTCTCTTTGAGCCAGAACCAAGTGTTCTGGATTCATTCCCATATGACTCACCTTGGTTGGATTAATATCTTCATTCTTTTTGAAAGGAATGCGAACAAAGAACTCGGGATTTTGCCATAAAGGGTGAGAACATTTTTGAGCAAACTCATAATGAGATTCTGAACATGATTCCAACAATTTTTGCATGATTGGGTCTAAAAGACTCATTTGAATAGAAAAAAGTCTTTGTATATTGACAAATTCAAAAAACCGATCTTTATATTTAAGACATTTTCCAGGAATGATGCGAAGTTGAGAAATCTGAATCATAATATCCCAACTGATGATCAAATCTTTATTGGGAAGACTTGAACCAAAGATTTTTGTAGTTATGGAACACTGTGGAAAAAACTGGACAGTTATCAGAGTGGTTCTCACATTTGTAGAGAAAATATCTCCCGAGGCAGAGTTGAAATACCGAACATAGGAAGTCCAATATTCTTCAGGAAGAACTTTAGTGTCCATGGGAATGAATCTAGAACACTTGGTTCTGGCTCAAAGAGAATGCTCAGAACTACTGCAACAAGACCTTATTGAGATCTCACATCCTCAATGGGCTTGTGAAGCCTTCTATGTTAACAAACATGCTGAGTAAAATCGAGGAAAGATGAGATTGGTAATCAATTACCAGCCCCTTAATCTTTTCATTCAAGATGATAAATTCCTTTTACTTTCCATAAACTCTCTTTTTGCTAGATTATCAAAAGCCCAAATCTATTCTAAATTCGATCTTAAAGCTGGATTTTGGCAATTGGGTATCCATCCTGAAGATAGACCCAAGACAGGGTTATGTATTCCAAACTAGTACTTCCAGTGAAAAGTTATTCCTTTTGGTCTAAAGATGGCACCATCCCTATTCCAAAAGGCCATGTGCCGAATTTTTCAATCAATCCTGTCAAGTGCAGCAGTATATATTGATGACATTCTGCTTTACAGTCCTGATGAGCAGTCGCACTGCCAACTTCTTGAGCAATTTGTAGAAATTGTGAAAAATCATGGGATCATGCTTTCCCAGAGGAAAATGAACATCGCCCAGACAGAAATTAAATTTCTTGGTATGCACCTTAACAAATGGACATACTACCCAGGGCCACACATTGCTCAGGAATTGTTGAAATTTCCTAAAGAAAACTTCACAACAAAGCAAGTTCAGCAATTTCTTGGGATAATCAATTATCTCAGAGATTTTGTTCCAAATCTTGTAAAACTGCTAATTCCGTTATAAACGATGCTAAAGAAACATCCCCCACCTTGGAAAAAATCTCAAACTAAAGCAGTTGCTGAACTTAAGGAGATTATGCAGACTCTTCCTCCATTACAAATCCCATCAATAGGAAAGAGAATTCTCCAGACCGACACCAGTGATGAATACTGGGCTGCCATCCTGTTTGAAAAAATTGATGGTAAGAGACATCTGTGTGCTTACAAAAGTGGAAAATTTTCTCAAGCTGAAATGCATTATCACTCCACTTTCAAAGAAATTTTGGCGGTGAAAAATGGAATAAAAAAGTTCAAATTCCACCTTATTGGCCATCACTTTTTGGTAGAATTAGACATGGCATATTTTCCTCAAATGACCAAGTTTAAACAAAAGCAAGTTCCAAATTCTCAATTGCTTCGATGGGCTGAATGGTTTTCAAAATATTCTTTTGAAACTAAACACATTGCCGGGAAGAAAAATGTACTTGCTGACTTCTTGTCAAGGCCAAAAGCACCAGCAGAAATCAACATGTACATCATGAGGCATGCTCTTCATACTCATCATCACAATGAGAAGTACAAGATTGAGAAGATAAAAGATTGGCCAAGCTAGAAATACCCCCAGGAGATTATCTAACAAATCCAGAATGACAGTCTCACTGAAAATCTGGAAAAACTCATGTGGCAATGCCACACAGATCTGTTCAAATTCAATGGAGGGTCGATCCTTTATCCTTTTGGATTAAATACAGATTATCTGTTTATACATCCTCTAATCTGGAAAGAATATGATTTCCTTGATCAATTCAGATGGTTATTATGGTACTTAACCAATAAGTACTTAATAGCTATTGAAGTTCCAACCAGAAGGTTCATTGCTAACCTCACCAGGATATTCGGACTCGACAGAGGAAACATTGAAAAATAAAGTGATAAAAATCTCTTGAACTTTCTCAACTAGTTCTATCATCCCTTTCACTGGAAATATCTCTTGGAAAAAGAACTGAGAACTGAGAACTACCCAACCAAACCCTAAAGTCCACACTATTTTGTTTTTCCGACGTCCATGGGCTTTTTTGACAAACAATGGCAACATTACCAATGCACCACAGTTTGTAGGTACCACATCCTATAAACCTGTCCCACACAGTGTTGAAGCCCGAATCCACAAATCTTATCCCGGACCTATTGGTTGCTGTGAGCACCAATACCGAGAACTCCAAAGGGTTTTGTGCCAATAAAATAAAACCATTCCTGAAGATGCATGGAATTATAAAGTATCCACTGCATGGGATCATTATAGCCTAGCATTAGAAGCCGAGGAAGCACTCGAGCAATTTAGACAAGCTACATCATCACAGGAGCATGAAATGGCAAACACAGACAACTTTGCTCAGTCCTCTCAGGATGCACAGTCCTCTCAAGACCTCTATGCTAAATGGGGAGGTCCTCTTTCCCAAGACCCCTATGATCAAGGACCTTTGTCCTTATCTCAAGGCATGAACACATCCTTTTATGCACAACCATCTAATTGGCCTCAGCGAAGCATTCCTGAAGATACTATAAAAGCCAACAATACAGACTGGGCACAAGAAGAAACATCCGCATCCACATCATATCAGCTGAACCAGATCCTTTCACCAGAGGACCTCGAACCACTTGAACAAAAATATGATGAACATCTTTTAGCAATAGTGCACAGCTCAAATGACTTAAACTATGACTACAATGCTCATGACGGACGAGACCGCTGAACAAGACCACTGTCCGTACAATTTCACTGTAGCAAATTACAGTTCACTTTTTATTGTAGCACTAGGTTAGGGAAATCATTGTTCACTATCATTGTTCATATCGATCGAATAATTCACTACCGAGATTTTCGGAAGCCTCTATTTGTTTTAGGACCAGTGAGCTTAGTCATTGTTTGTATGTAACCTCTTATTGCCTATAAAAGGCGAGGAGGATGTAATGTGTAGGGCAAAGTTCCTTGAAGTAAAGTGAGTGTTTTGTGAAAACTCTCTCACGGCTTTCTAAATTCCTCTTCTTCTCCAGCTTGGTAGGATCCTCTGAGAAATGCAGCTTGGATAGTTAGAAATGTTACCATCCTAGTTCTATTTAGGTGTCTATAAGCTCTAAACTAAAGGTCAGAGTGGTTTTCTGCTAAAAGGCTATCCCTGAGGGGCTTGAACGGGTTATTCGTCCAATGTGGGAAGGCATACCTACAGGAGGCTGACTCCGTCCTCCCTGGTTCCAAGTCTAGGTCCATTTAGTGGTATCAAAGCCATGGTCTCCTTTGTAATATATCAGTTCCAAGCACTTAGTAGGTGAATCCAGTGCTGAGAAGATCTCTTCCCATTATGGCAGATCTAGAAATAATTGAAGCACCAGTTTCTCTCGCTCCATCTCCATCCTCTTCAACCCCTTCAGATTTTCGCATTTCCAATGCCTCTTAGATAGACTATCTCTATGAAGTCTCTCTTAGTGATGAAACCAAGATCTCTGAACCTCAACTCCCTTTGATGAACCCGTATTCTGCTTTTGCTAAACCCACCTCATCATTCTCACCTATCCGCTCTATTCGCCAACTTATTCGTCAAACTCCAAAAGAAGTAAAGGAGTACGTTCAGTCCTCCAAGTTCGACCAGCACCCCATTCCTGCTACTGAAAGTTACTCTTCAAATTCCTCCAGAGTTTCCCAGACAGTGGATTCAGCAAGGATATTCTCATGTCCATTATGACGTTGTTCGTCTTGCCCTCACTTTTCATGGTCGTAAAGGTTTGCTAGTTGTGGCAAGAATAGCTTTATTGGATACTAGGTTCCTTGAATACGAGCATGCTGGTATTGGTACTGTCCAAACCACTTTGAATGATGGAACAGTCTTTGTGACTTTGTATCCAAATTTCAACATTACTCCGTCAGATCCACAACTACTTTCCTTTCTGAAAGTCCAAATCGAGCTCACTGGAGCACCTCAGATTGCCGATTCTGTTGTTGCAACATTACACTACCAAATGGTTTATCGAGTGCAGAACCATGCTCTTGATTTGAATTTTCATAATGGAAAATGAAGATGCTTTATTCATTTCCATGCAAAATGATCAAGCATCTTGCATTCATGTTCGCAGACAAATCCCAAAAGAAAATTTGGCCAAGCTTCTTCCAGAGACTTAGATCACCAAATATGAAAAGTTGCACCATAATAACAAGCCTTTCCAATCATCAGATTCTGAGTTCGTTCGAAAGAAAGATGAAACTGTTTCCATCAAATTTGGCAAGGAAAAGGAAGAAAGTCCTTCCATCTCCAGACTCTCTTCATGATTGAACCAAGTGTTCTGGATTCATGCTCATATGACTCGCCTTGGTTGAATTAATATCTTCATTCTTTTTTAAAGGAAGGCGAACAAAGAACTCGAGGTTTTGCCATAAAGGGTGAGAACATTTTTTAGCAAACTCAGAATGAGATTCCGAACAGGATTCCAACAATTTTTGCATGATTGGGTCTAAAAGACTCATTTGTATGGAAAAAAGTCTTTGTAGATTGACAAATTCAAAAAACTGATCTTTATATTTAAGACCTTTTCCAGGAATGATGCGAAGTTGAGAAATCTGAGTCATAATATCCCAACCGATGATCAAATCTTTATTGGGAAGACTTGAACCAAAGATTTTTGTGGTTATGGAACACTATAGAAAAAACTGGACAGTTATCGAAGTGGTTTTCACATTTGTAGAGAAAGTATCTCCTAAGGCAGAGTTGAAATACCAAACATAAGAAGTCCAATATTCTTCAGGAAGAACTTTAGTGTCCACGATTGAAGAAGCTGCTCTAGTGTCTATAAGAGCAATGACAGTGATTGGCTTGACAAACTTTGAAGTGAAAATTTTCACAAAAAATGGGACAATGAGTTTGACTTGAAAATATGTCAATGCTTTCTTCTAAAGGAGTCAGAGATATATGAAAAATATCTTGTGGTCCGAATCGAATCGATTTCGTTGGGAGTTTGGTAACAAGGAATGACACAAAGAGTTTGATCACATGGTTTTTCATCCGCAAAAAAATAGGGAATCAATATCATCATTTTCAAGAGAAATACCAGTTTCATTTTATATATAATGTATCAAATGATTTTGACCTTTTTTTTAACTGAGGACAGATTTTGGCAAAATGTTCTTTCCGATTGCAGATGAAGCAGCGATTTGATTTTTTGTGGCCTGAACGATCTTTCCTTTTATGTAGGTATCGTCATTTCTTCTTCCTTCGAAAGTGTTTAGATCCATGCTTGGATTTGTTTATCCAGAGCTTCTTGAAATGCTTCTTTTTTCTGGAAGATTTGCCACAAGAACCATCACAATCTTTCCTGGAGCATTTGATCTTTAGCCTCTGGCGAGAACAGGCTGCATCAAGTTCTTTATTGGCGTTGACATAAGTCTGGATCATTTTCCTTTTGATACACAGTTCTTCAAGGCACAAATGAATTTCTTGTTGGATTTCTCCCAATGGAACATCTTGGATCCTTCTATATTTAGACAGAAAGGTTCTCTCTACCATTTGAGATAATTTTTTGGGGATAGAGGTCAGGAAGACATGCTTCAAATTTGCATCAGCTCCAATTTAATAGAAGAGCTTAAGCATTTCACGATAATGCTTATCAAGATATTTTTTCTGAAGAGAACAGCATTTTCTTTCGAAAAATTCTCTTCTTTTGAGCTCTATGAGATCAACAAGTTTCCCCACAAAGAAATTATATAGAAGAGTAATGGCATGTTGAAAGTTTGGTGAGAGTAAGAAGTGAAGTTGATCTTTGTTCTAACACAGATTGCCACCAAAGTTTGAGGCTACCTGTGAATCTTGTGGCAAAGTTGAAAAGAACACCATACTTGTCCTGGTTGGTAATGGCTTGGGTATTCAGCCAAGTATGGAACTCTTCAAGTATTTCTGGCCATTTGTGATAAGGAATGTCATCAATGGTGAAAAACATTTTGATGAAGTTGACACATTCTGAATATAGAAGAGTAATGGCATGTTGAAAGTTTGGTGAGAGTAAGAAGTGAAGTTGATCTTGTTCTGACACAGATTGCCACCAAAGTTTGAGGCTACCTGTGAATCTTGTGACAAAGTTGAAAAGAACATCATACTTGTCTTGGTTGGTAATGGCA